>CM038673.1:756842583-757473000 GCA_021605145.1 Aegilops bicornis | reverse complement strand
TCGCTCCACCCGGTTCAAAATTCTTCAGGGATGTTTTGCATTTCTTTGATCTCAGACATCAAGACGTTGGGCCCAATTCCGTGTCAAATATTTGCAACTTCCAAGTCTTCTGCGAGGTGTATCTTGGAGAAGAACCCAGCTTACTTTTATTCAGAGAATTTTTTTACTTAAACCGGCAGAACGAACGTGCGAACGGGCCCAGTCTGGAACTTGGTGGCATCTCGATTCAGCGGGAGAGACTTCCTGTTTCCTTATGCTGAACTGTCGAGTCATCCAAAGGATTGGAATCAGACATGGTTTTACTGCCAGGATACTTCTCCGATTGAGGAAAATTCTCTGCCCGGCTTCCGCACCTTGCGCCTTGAATCCAACCACCCGCTGCCAGATAAACTGACTGTTGTTGAACGCCTACCACTTACTCCCACCATTAGTAAAATCAAAGATCTTTTGGGAAATGTCTTAGATGGCATTGACCTGGTCTGAGTCTGGGTCGCTTGGCGAGTGATTCCGTTAAGCCGCCGCCCCGGCTTAATGTGCACCTACTCAGGCGAGAAAAATGACCCGCCGTCATAGTCCCGACGACCTACGGATGATGTGGTGGAGGCTACGACTCGAGCGTTGTTGAAAGAGGGCACGATGACTAGTAATGCCTTTGGCTTACTTCCTTTCTGCAAGAAGAACCCGGCCCTTGCAGTAAGTCATCAACCTCAATAACTTACTCCTTACTGTGTTATACCTTGCTTTTACTCATAACCCCTTATCATTTTTCACATGCCGATGATAACTTCTGGAAGGTCAAGTATAACCATGAGGCGGCCAAACAAGCTAGAGCGGCAAAAATAGCTGAAAGGAAAGCCGCCAAGACTGGAACATCGAAGAAGAGGAAGCCAAGCGCTTCAGATATGTTTAAAATTGACGATACTGATGATGATGAAGAAGAGGTAATTTTTTAACTCCCTTGACTCTTTATCATCATCTTGCTGACATTAAATCTTTTCAGGAAGATACGGGGAACAACCAAGCCGTCGAGGAAGAGGTAACTATAATCTCCTCCGACTCCGAGCCCCTGCCGCGTCAGAAAATTCGAAGAGTAACCCGAAAAGTAAGATTTTCACATCCTTTGGCTTACCAAGATCCTCAATTTCTTTTGAAGCAACAGCAATCTGAAAGCCGGAGGCAGACCCGGACCAGCAAGGATGTAGAGCTCTCCTCCGGCTTACCTGACATAACCAAGAAGCGTCGGACTGAGGTTATCTCCGATTTACGTTCTGTTTTTCCTTTGGTGGGTTTAATTCGTCAACCTCTCAGTTCATCTGACTCCAATTATCAGGATACCTCTCCTTCCTCCGGCGAGTCTATGCAATCTAACATGCCGGCCTTCAAAACTGCCCCTGGGTAATGTAATTTTGTTTATCTTATGCCTTACCTTACTCATGCTTTTGTACTCATCCTTCTGCCTTTATCCACAGCGTGCAAGTGAAACCCAGTAAGAGGGCAAAAAAGAGTAAGCCGTCCCAAGACCCGGTCGCGACTGAACCGGAGCTTGGCACGGCTGCTCCTGACAGTTCTACCCATCAGCCGCCGCCTGAACCAGCCTATGATATTCCAGCACCATCCTCTGATCCACCCGCCAAAGATACTCTCAACAACTCTGATAACCCGGAAGCTCCTAGCCCGGCCAAGACAATTGATCCGGAAATTGAGATTCTGAAGACTTAGTTTGTTGAGCCGGGACAACCCACTGTCCTTGCCAAGTGCTCTACCAAGGAGGAGTTTCTGGAACGCCGAAAGGCCAAGCTAGACATTGCTGACTATACTCATTTGAGCATTGGAGAGATAGTCTCTGGCTATATCAATCACGTACGTAGCAGCCGTGACCTGGAAATTGACATGGTGAAGCAAATACAGCAAAAATCTGAGGTATAACTTATGCTACTTTTCTTAATCATACTTACTGTATCAGCCCCCAAGTCTATTGCTTATGAATAAATATGTTGTAGACTTAGGAACCTTCTTAGCACTGATTTGTCCGGTTTAGAAAGAAGATATTTAACCCAGTTGTAACAGGATACCTTGAACTTGCGATACACATTAGCCCCTAAGTGTCAAGTACCTTTACTTGCAAAGTGCTTGGGACTTAATTTCCATGAACCGGCATTGTAAGTTTAAAATTCTTCAGCATACATTAGCCCCCAAGTGTCAAGTATCTTTGCTTGCAAAGTACTTGGGACTTAACGTTGTCTTACCATGATTCTGACTATAACCTGGCACCAATGCAGGCCACCATAAATCAATTTGAGTCGGAGATTGCTGACCTGAAGAGCCGCCTAGCAGCTCAATAACTTGAAATTCGAAAAGCCAACTCCAAATTTGAATTCAGCGTCTCTGAACAAGAGAAGTTGAAGAAGAATTTTGAGGCGGAGAAGAAAATCTGGGCTGATGAGAAGGCCTCACTAGTGACCCGGGTCGAGACAGCAGAAACATCACTTGTAGAAGCAACAGCCGAGCTGTCCGGCTTAAAGCGCCAAATATCTCAAATGGTCTCAGCAATCTTCGGTCAGTTACTATATATAACCTCAGATATTGAAATCTTTCCTTTGACGACTATTTTAGTTGTTAACTCCGGCTCACCTTATGTTTATGAACGCAGGCCCCAGGAGCACAAACCTCAAGCAGAACATGTTGATCAAATTGAAAGCGGTTTACACTCTAGTGGAGCAACTGTACACCGGGTCACAACGTGCTTTGGCTGTTGTGGCTTTATCAAATGACGTTTCCCATCTCCTGCAAGATGTGCTAAAGCGGCTTGCCGTGCTACCCCAGCGGATTCAAGAGCTAAGATGGGCATCTGCCAGAGCCGGGGCTATAGCCGCATTGAGCCGGGCCAAGGCGTGGCTTCCAGAATTAGACCCGGCAGACATTGCTCTTGGGTATCCCAGCTTGAAGGAAGACGACTCTTTATTCAACAAGGCAGACTTCACCGCCTGTGTGAAAGTCATACGTCCTGTGGCTACTCTTATTGGGAATGATACTGACCTTACCAAGTATCAGCCGCGCTATGACAGTGAGAACCGGAGAATCCCAACACCTCACTATAATGAAGACAACTTGATCCCTCCAACTCGTAAGCATACCTTTGCCCCGGAAGTCGACCTAGCCGGTTTAATAGATGATGAAGCTGAGTTTGAAGCCTTGAGTGGCATTGACTGGGCCTCGTCAACCTTCCAGGACAGGGCAGCCGATGGAGAGGCGGAGAAGGATAACCCGGAATCTTCAATCCAACCAAAGGAGTGAACCGCCAGGAGTCATATGTTTATGTTTTTGTGAAAACAATGCTTCATTATTCAGACTCGGGGAGTCTTGTAATAGGTGAAAGTGCGTTATATCGACTAGAGGGGGGTGAATAGGCGATTTTTATGAATTCTTCAATGAGGAATTATCCGGTGAGGAAATTCCTAAGTGAAGAACTACTTGCAGCGGAATAAGTACTCCAAGTAAGCATAAGAGAATGCGGGCATGGTCATCATGATGAAATGAAGACAATCAAAGAGTCTGAAAGCGTAAACACAGGATAGCACAAGGCGAAGACAAGCGGTGAAGAATTGAACTGAGGAAATTGAGAAAGTCTTGATCAAAGTCTTCAAACACAGATATGAGCGAACACTCAACACAAAGTAATGAGGAAATGAAAGAGTTGAAGAAATAGAACCCGATTAGGTTGGTGAAGACAATGATTTGGTAGACCAGTTCCAACTGCTGTCTCGGTTATGCGTCTGGTTGGAGCGGTGAGTATTTAAACTTCGAGGGCACACAGTCCGGACACCCAGTCGGCTGAGCACGCAGCTCGGGACACCAAGTCCTCACCGTATTCTCCTTGAACTAAGGTCACACAGACCTCGTCCAATCACTCGTGGTAAGTCTTGAGCGACTTCCAAACCTTCACAGACTTGGTCACTCGGCGATCCACAATTCCTCTTGGATGCTCTAGACCATGACGCCTAACCGTCTGGAAGAAGCACAGTCTTCAAAGGTAACAAGCGTCGGATCCACGCAGGATCAATCTCTTGATGATGCTCAATCACTTTGGGTTTGTAGGGTTTGGTTTTGGGTTTTCCTCACTCGATGATTTTCGTTCAAAGTCCTCGGAGGATGGGTTGCTCTCAAATGACAAGTGTCAAGTTCTCTCGGAGCAGCCAACCAGCTAGTGTTTGTAGGGGGCGGCTATTTATAGCCTAGGGAGCAGCCCGACATGATAAGACATAAATGCCCTTCAATGATATGACCGTTAGGTGGATAAGATATTTTGGGACAGCTCGCGCAGCAAACGAAGCAGTCGAAATTTGACTCTCAAATTCCTCGGGGCTATCATGTTCCTCCTTTGTGTAGGCAATCCGCCTTTGGCGAATTCCTAACTCCTCGGTCGAACAAATTCCTCGTGACGACGGAAGAACTTCGTCTCACATCCTTTGAAGAAATTGACTGAGCTGTATGAGATTTCAAAGGCTTCACTCGAAGGGATTGGTAGGTGTAGGATTTTGAGTTGAGCATCACATGGAAATTTTTCCTTAGTATTTCCTCGACCCCTTTAACAAAGACGGTGTTTCCTATGACTCAATAAAGAGAAAAACGAAACTACGAAAACAAAAGAATTCACGCTACATGTTCCACAAATGAATACCAAGTCTTAAAGGTCACACCAATTTCTTCACGTAAAAAGTCTTAAGAAAGACTTCAGAAAATCAAAGTCTTCAGACGAAGAAATTCATTTTAGGGTCGACTTTCTCTGTAAATATCAAACTCCTCATAGACTTATAGACCTGTGTACACTCATAAACACATTAGTCCCTTAACCTATAAGTCTTCAATACACCAAAATCACTAAGGGGCACTAGATGCACTTACAATCTCCCCTTTTGGTGATTGATGACAATATAGGTTAAGTTTTCAACGGGGATAAACATACGAAGTGTAAATACTGATATTGAGGAATTTGATTGCAAGATATAGAAGAACTCCCCCTAAAGATGTGCATAGTGAGGAATTTTGCTTTTGAGGCATTGCACATTTGAAGAGTTGAATCACGGAGATCTCCCCCTATATCTTGTAATTCATACACACATTTGACATATAATATGAAGAATTTGAAATGCATGATGAAATATGGTGGTGATGTAGTTCAGCATGTGTGTATTAACATATAATGAGGAATAAGCATGCAGAGGAACACATCAAAAGTATCAGAGCACCATCGGGTTTAAGATTACGACTCGATCCAATAAAGTTTCAGAAGAACAAGAGTTTTAACTTAGCAAAAAAAGCCCATATAGTAGACCCGCTTGAAGACTAACTCAAATTTCTCCCCCTTTGTCATCAAATGACCGAAAGGATTGAAACTGAGGACTAACGCCCCTGAAGAATTTCAAGTTGATGAAGGAGCGCCAGCGTTGTCGAGTCGGTTGTCATAGTAGGGCCTGCCGCAGTGTCGTCCAAGTCTTCATTTTCATCAATGTCTCGGGATGAAGAATAGGAGCTGGCTACCAAGGAAGGAACCTTGACCTTCTTGAATTTCTTCGGTGGAGGTACAGACCAGTCAAATTCTTCCTTGAGACCCATTGTCTTCAGTTCTTCTGCGCTGTAGACATTAGAAAGAACAGCCCAGGTGTGGTTGAAGGTTTCATGGAGGTAGTATTGGTTTTTCTTCACTACATTGTGTGTTGAGGTCATGTTGTGAAGAATTGAACCAAACTGACGCTTGACCCATTTATGATTGCGATCAACCTTCTGATGAAGACTGGGGAGAAGCTCACGATCAGTCATCACCCTGGGTGTTGTGCCTTGAGGATTTGGCTTGGCTGAGGTATTGGCGGCAGAGTCATGTGTGGCAGAGTCATCATTGGTGGAGTAGGATGCAGCTTTGCGAAATTGACCATCCAATGGACGAATGCCTTCATCTATCACAGCAGTTGCCTTGCCCTTGTCATCAGCTGAGGAAAATGTCCGTTTGAGGACTTCAATTGGAGGCAAGTAGCTGCAGTGGTTCAGAGTATCAGCCTTATAGTTGAGTGAAGACCTTGTCCTGATGAACCTCATAATCCATGGTGCATAAGGCTTCAGCTCAAAAGGTGGCATAGCAATGTTTGCCAGAGTCCTCGTGAAGAAATCATGGAAGTTGACAGGAACGCCATGAATGATATTGAAAAGCATATTCTTCATGATGCCAACGACTTCTTCATCATTTGAGTCGTGGCCTTTGATAGGACTCATTGTCTTCGTCGAGAATGCGATAGACAGTCGAGCCACATCTGATAATTCCTTGACGAAGAATTTGGTTCGAGGTGCCTGCCAGCTTCAAAGGCTTCATCGAACTTACATGTAGTGATTTGAAAGCTCGAGTTCGTTGTAGATGCAACGAGCACCATCAAGGGAGGATCGAGTGGGAGGGCACAAAGCAATTCAGTTCTTGGTGCCTTGTAGTGAGTATTTTACGTCATCCAGTCCAATACCCATGAGTTCACATCTTGAGAATCTTCGGTGATGTGCAGCGTCATATAGAATAGAAGAATGAGTTCTTCATTCCAATCACAGATGTCGGTGCAGAAATTCAGCAATCACGCATCATGAAGAACAACGAGGACTGGCTCGAAGCGGGACGGAGATTCCATGTCCACATGAGGAATATGTGCATGATCGAAGACTTTGTCTTTGTTGAATAGCAGAGAGGAATAGAAGTTGGCTTGACTAGCAGTCCGTAAAGCGCCTCTTCCTTATGCGAGCAAAGTCATATGGGTTGTAGTCGGTGAAGAATACATGCTACTTGAAGAAATCTTCAGCCTTGAACTTTTGCTTCGTTGAGAATGGATTCTTTGGCTTTGGCGGTGGAGTGTTAGTGAGTTGCATCACGACCTCGGGAATCGCAATCTCAGGTTCTTACGGTGAGGAATTTCTGGTTCCTCTTCATGTGCTTGATCGAGGATCGACAACGGAGTTCATCAGCTAGTGGCTGGAATTTCTTCATGCACAGATGAAGTGGGATGAGTTTCTTGAGCCCATTTGAACTGTTGGAGCAGGGGGTGAGGAATCTGTTGGATTGGGGTGAAGAGTGGAGTATTGGGATCTTGACTTTCCCAAAAGTCATCATTCATCACAGGTGTGGTGCATCCAATATCCACGTCTTCGTCTTCAATTTCCTCAACACCAGCCTCTTCAGCTGTGAACTGAGGCATAGGCGAGGAAATGATTGGTGTTGAAGGGATTGCATCCACTTCAATTTCTTCATCAATCTGCTCTGATGAAGCAGCAGAATGATTTTCTTCATCAGATCCGCTTGGGATCTCATACTGTTCACCAAAAGGAACAAGGTCCTTTGATGGCATGGAGGAAATTGGAACAACATCAATTGGATTTTCAAATGAGCTGGTCGTTGGCTTCATTTTCTTCGCAGCCAAAGAATTTGACGCAGCTGATTCTTTCCTTTTCTTCACTGCAGCTCGCTCTGCAGCCTTCATCTTCTTCACATCAGATGCAGATGGAAGGATTGGAGTTGGTGTAGGCGCGGGAGGAGCCGAGGAATCTGGTTGAATTTCCTCGGTATGGCCGATGCGATTGCCTGACTTCTTCGATTTCTTCAGCGCACCACTAGTGGATGCCACAGCAATTTCTTCAGCGGCTGGAATGGAGTCATCAGCCCTGGAACTAGCATTGTCTTCAGCAGGCTGAAAATCATCAGCGGTGCTGGCATGTTCTTCAGCAGGCTGAGCAGAGGCTCCAGCCTGAGGAATTTCTTGTTGCATTGGGGCTGCAACATTTGTGAACTTCTTTGTCAGATTGACAAATCTGACTTTGGCTCCTTGCCAATCAGCATAATAAGCATCAAAGTTATCACTTAGGGCTTTGATTTCAGACTGGATCTTGAGGTGTTCCTCAGTTGTCATTCTGACAACGTTATTCCTCAGGAACTTCTCTTTCCTGAATTGAGCCTTCTTGATCTGCCTTGCCTTCTCAAATTTCCATTTCTCTTCAGAGATGAAATGGGTCAGCATGTGACTTTGTCCAGAGTCGAGATGAAAATCAGGCAGAGGTGTCTCGGATCCTTGTGCGAGATCAATGTACTCGAGGATCGCATACAGGATCCAAAAGCGATGTAACAGTGTGCCTTTGGCTCTATGGCCCTTTCTTGTCAGTCTCTGATGATTTCTACAAGTTCGTCATCATCAGCTTCATCATCAGATGGCACTTGGAAGGCGACCTGTTTCTTCTTCGGACTTGGCCGAGGACCTCGTCCAGCAGTTGCCTTTTTCTTCAGCGGAGTGGGGCCTGATGAAGAATTTGGTCCAGCTGAGGAACTTGCTGAAAAACCAGAGGCAATAGAGATGCCTGCAGTCCTTTGGCACGTGGCGGATGCACAGTCTTGAGGACTTTGGAGGAGCTGCTGAGGACTTTGTAGGAGCTGAGGATTTGGGAGGAGCAGGAGCAGCATGAGGAACTGGCCGTGATGGCATTGAAGATTCTGGCTGTGAGGGCATTGCTGAGGATTTTGGCTGTGAGGGCACTATTGTTGAGGCACTTGGCTTGTGAGCTGGCTTCTTTGCCATTGATCTTCTGGGCTGAACAGGGGCCTCGATGGCAGCAGACGATGTGAGAGTCTTCATTGAATTTCCTCACTTTGCTTCTTTGGCTTGTCTCGCCAACTTGGCTTGGCGCTTGGCCCATTCTTCAGAAAGTCCTCACCACGCTTGATCTTTGGTGGGGTCGACTTCTGCCGGTGCCAATGGAGCTCTTGGGCATGGAGGATTCGGTGGAATTTCTTCATGTACTTTGGAGTAACATATCTGTACTCCTCCATTCCCTTGCCCATCTCCTTTCAATCCTCTGAATCGCACCTTGCGCTGATTTTTATTTTCCTTGCCAAACTTGACTTCATCGGTGTGCAATAGTCAGCGTATATGTCCTCGGGTATCTCGAAGCAGT
Organism: Aegilops bicornis; assembly: GCA_021605145.1. Taxonomy (NCBI): domain Eukaryota; kingdom Viridiplantae; phylum Streptophyta; class Magnoliopsida; order Poales; family Poaceae; genus Aegilops; species Aegilops bicornis. Next base: position 757,464,033 of record CM038673.1, on the reverse strand, counting down.
CATGACCTCAGGCCTCTTTCCTCCTTTACGTGGCTTCTTTCCTTACGCCATATTCTTCATCCGAGGAATTTGAACAATCGAATTCTCTGAAGAAGTATGCAACTTTTCTTCGAGGAACGCTGCAAATGAGTTAAGTTGATGAGAACCTAGTGATTGATGGCGGACATGAGTACCGTGAGCAGTATAGTTGCGAGGAATTTGGAGAGGTCATATGCGTTCTCGGAAGGTTTTTCAAAAGAACTAGTTTGAGGAATTTGACCAGATGAGCCTTGAAGAATTTCACTAAGCGATCTTTGTCTTAGGTTCGAGTTGTATAGATCGAGGATCCACACAATTGAGGAATCTTGAAGAAAAATCATTGCTTAGAGAAACGAATCAAGAGCATATTTCGTTTGAGGTGTTCATATGTGTGAATGTTTGAAGAATAAACACCTTTGAAGATTTTCAGGAAGGTTTGAGAATCAAAGCGAGTAATAAAAGTAACTTTTAATTACCCGAACTGAAGAACGCCACGAACTGAGAAGTGTAGATTAGAAGTTCGTCAGTTCAAATCTCCCACACCCTAACTCGGCGGAGGAAGACAACTACGGCGGCGGCGGAGTGAAGATTTCTGCGGTCGGCGCGAGTAGACGGCGACGAGGTCGAGGCAGTGAGGCTCTTCCTCACCGGCGATGATGGAGTAGCGGTGGCGCTAGGGTTTGAGAAGCTCGAGCGAGAGAGAGAGCGGTCGAGCGGAGTAAAGGAAGTGAGGAAGGGGAGAGGGGGTATATATAGCCACGGTGAAAAACCGTTTAGTAGATTTTGGACGAACGTGCCCCTGACCCTTCTCATTCGCTTGACATGTGTCACCCATGTACTGAAAAGTGGAGATTATGTTAGATCGTGGGTGAATAGATAAGTTTATCGTGGGATGCGAAACGGTTTGAGCGGCAAAGCCGAAAATTTGGATAAGATAAGTTAAAAGTTCCGTTCGCAATTTCTTCAGCTGACAAGGACACAGTGAAGATTTTGAACGAGTTTCAAATAGAACGCACATGAAGAATTTGTGAATAGCTTGGGTTGAGTATAGCATAGAGGGAAGGGTCCGATCACATTCACTTAGCGAGAAAAAGCAACTTGAAGAAATAGCCATAAGTGAATCTTTGTAGAGGACATAAACCCATATATATATATATATATATATATATATATATATATATATATATATATATATATATATATATATATATATAGTCAATGAAGAAAGACAACGGAAACAGTGAAGATTATGCAAAGTTGAAGAATTTGAAAAACTGAAGAATTTCAAAACTGAGGAAAAAACTCAAATTGAAGATTTTCAATTTTGGTGGTGGCGTGACCCACCGTATAAGAATGATGATTTCAGACACCACGTACAATTGTCGTAGGGTTCTGAGAATCAAATTCTTCATTAATTTCTTCACACTTAGAGTGTTATTCTTCATTGATTGAAGAAAAACGTTTCTTCATTTGTTGCACATCTAAGTCATCAATTTTGCATAAGTGTCAGGATGTGTGTCCTTTTCAAAGAACATTCGAAGATTCTAAGATATTTAGCTCACACCGCAACTTGCTAAATCTCTTCTCATCCAAGGGCTTTGTGAAGATATCGGCTAGCTGTTCTTCAGTCTTCACATGCTCGATGGAGATGTCGCCCTTCAACACATGATCACGAAGAAAATGATGAAGAATCTGAATGTGCTTTGTCTTCGAGTGCTGAACTGGGTTGTGAGAAATCTTGATGGCACTCTCATTGTCACAGTAGAGAGGCACATTCTTCATGTTGATGCCGTAGTCCTTGAGAGTTTGCTTCATCCACAGCAATTGAGCACAGCAAGAGCCAGCAGCAATGTACTCAGCTTCAACAGTAGGCAGTGATACGCAGTTCTGTTTCTTCGAGGACCAACAGACCAAGGATCGTCTGAGGAAATGGCATGTGCCTAATGTTGACTTGCGGTCCACACGATCACCAGCATAGTCAGAGTCAAAATATCCAATGAGATCAAACGTAGAGCCCTTGGGGTACCATAATCCTAGTGTTGGTGTGTGAGCTAGATATCGAAGAATATGCTTCACAGCCTTGTGGTGTGATTCCTTCGGTGTAGCTTGAAATCGGGCACACATGCAAACACTACGCATTATATCTGGCCTAGATGCACATAAGTACAATAGAGAACCAATCATGGAGCGGTATACCTTGTGATCGAAGTCAATACCATTTTCATCGATTGCATAGATGGCCATTTGTGGGCATAGGAATTTTGACGCCTTTGCAATCTTGCATGCGAATTTCTTGAACATCTTTGAGGTATTTCTCTGATATATGAATATGCCATTGTGTTGTTGACGAATTTGAAGACCTAAGAAGAATTTCAATTCTCCCATCATAGACATTTGATATTCTTGACTCATCATATAGGCAAATTCATCACTAGAACGTTGGTCAATACAGCCAAAGATAATATTATCAACATATATTTGGCACACAAACAGTTCACCATCATATGATTTAGTAAAGAGAGTAGGGTCGAGTGAACTGGTGTGAAGCCATTCTTCACGAAGAATTCCTTCAATGTATCATACCACGCCCGTGGGGCCTGTTTGAGGCCATAGAGGGCCTTGTTGAGTCTAAAGACTTTGTCGGGATTCTTTGGATCTTCAAAACCTGGGGTTGAGCAACATATACTTCTTCCTCAAGCTTACCATTGAGGAATGCACTTTTCACATCCATTTGATATAAAGTGATATTATGATGGTTAGCATAAGCAAGTAATATGCGAATAGCCTCAAGTCTAGCAACAGTGCAAAAGTTTCATCGAAATCAATTCCTTCAACCTGTGTAGCCTTGAGCTACAAGTCGTGCCTTATTCCTCACCACAAGGCCATTTTCATCTTGCTTGTTGCGGTAGATCCACTTTGTGCCAATGATATTATGATTGCGAGGATCTGGACGTTTGACCAGTTCCCAGACATTGTTGAGCTTGAACTGGTGTAATTCTTCTTGCATGGCCTGAATCCACTCGGGCTCGAAATGCTTCATCTACCTTAGTGGGCTCTGTGATAGAGACAAAAGCATAGTGCCCACAAAAGTTAGATAAATGTGAAGCTTTTGAGCGTGTGAGAGGACCTGGTGCTTCAATGTCATCGATGATCTTGTCAACTTGCACTTCTTTTGCAACACGAGGATGAGCTGGTTGTCGTCGAGGAATTTGATCAGCATTTTCTTCAACACCATTTTCTTCAGCATTATCTTCTGGTGCATCAGCTCGACGTTCTTCGCGTTCTGGAATGAATTTTCAGCAGATTCTTTAGTAGGAATTACATCCTCAGTAGCCTTGAACTTGATAGATTCCTCAGGTGCTGGTTCATGTATCACAGAAGGTAGGTGCTCTCTTTGTGAGCCATTAGTTTCATCGAACCGCACATCTACAGTTTCAACAATCTTGTGAAGAGCGATGTTGAAGACTCTATAGGTGTGTGAGTCCTTTCCGTAACCAAGCATAAAACCTTCATGTGCTTTCGGTGCAAATTTAGCATTGTGATGAGGATCTCTAATCCAGCATTTAGCACCGAAGACTTTGAAATAACTCACATTGGGTTTCTTGTCGGTGAGGAGTTCATAGGCAGTCTTCTTGAAGAATTTGTGAAGATATACTCTGTTGATGATGTGGCACGCGGTATCAATTGCATCAATCCAAAAACGACGAGGCGTTTTGTATTCATCAAGCATAGTGCGAGCCATCTCAACAAGAGTTCTGTTCTTGCGCTCCACGACGCCATTTCTTTGAGGAGTATAGGGAGCAGATAACTCATGAGTAATACCAAGTTCATCAAGATAGTCATCAAGACCGGAATTCTTGAACTCAGTTCCATTGTCACTCTGATGTGCACGATCTTCACACCAAAGTTGGTTGAAGCCCTCGAGGAAAATCGTTTGAAGACTTCACGCACTTCATGTTTGTAATAACAATGTGTACCCATGTGTAACGAGAGTAATCATCAACAATAACAAAGCCATATAGAGATGCATCATTAGTGACTCTTGAGTAATGATTAGGACCAAAGAGGTCCATGTGAAGCAATTCGAATGGACGAGTAGTGGTCATGATAGTCTTTCTTTGGATGCTTGGCCTTGGTCATTTTTCCAGCTTCACAGGCTCCACACAAGTGATCCTTGAGGAATTTGACATTCTCAATGCCAATGACATGCTTCTTCTTCGCAAGAGTGTGCAAATTCCTCATGCCTGCGTGACCAAGTCGTCGATGCCATATCCACCCTTCTGAAGCTTTTGCAAGTAGACACACGGCTGGTTGTGGTCCTGTAGAGAAATCAACAATATACAAGTCTCCTCTCCTAAAGCCTTCGAAGACTATGGAATTGTTAGCTTCCATGATCACAACACAACGATACTTGCCAAAGACAACAACCATATCAAGATCACAAAGCATTGAGACTGACATGAGGTTGTATCCTAAGGACTCAACAAGCAGGACTTTGTCCATGTGTATGTCCTTAGAGATCGCAACCTTACCAAGACCCAATACGTGACTTTTGCCTTTGTCAGCAAAGATGATATGCTTCAGATGTGACGGTGATAAGGAGCATCCATCAATAGATTCTTGTCACCGGTCATGTGATTTGTACATCCACTATCGAGGACCCACTCATTGGCTTTGGGTTGATCATCCTGCAGATGAATTAGTGCAACTTACGATCTCATATACTTCATCAGTGAAGAATATGATATCAATTTCATCAGATGAATTTCATCGGGCAGTATAACAGATAAGTAGTATGAGGACGTGTGAAATGAAGGTTCATTTCTTCATGATTAGCCTGCGTCCTTTCAGGCATTTTTGCGGGCCTGACAAATTCTTGGACGTTAAAGCGGCGTGCGGAGGCCTGACCCTGCAGAAGAGATTAGTTCCTTTTCTTCACCACCCACATCTGAAGGGGTGGCAAAGAGTTCATCACTCTCTGAGCTCCATATGAGAATGGTGGCATAGAGGCCAATCCATTTCGTTTCACATAAAAGGGGTTAGGGTAAGCATATGAATACGCAGAGAAATTCTTCGAGGACTTATGAACATATTGGTTTGAAGAATAATGCACATATTCATAGCCCTTAACTCTACCCTGCGAAACAGAGTTGTTAGCACGATGATAATCATATGAGGACTTTGATCCATGTGAGGAATTTGGTCCGTATGAGGACTTGGATCCATATGAAGAATTTGGTCCATATGAAGAGTTTGATCTGGGATTCCTATTCTTCACAGGTGGTGTCATGAGGACATTCACCTGAAGACTTTCAAGGCACTTCTTGGGAACCCAGATTTTCTTCATAGCAGAACCGTTCCTGCGATTAGTGCCAACATATCTAGCAAATACTTCACCATTCTGATTTTGAACAGTTTATAGTTGGAGTCAAATGACTCATCGGAAGAATGAGGAGATTCACATGTAAAGCCGGATAAGTTAGATGGATCAACTAGAGGTCCCTTTGCAGCAACCCATGAGGTTTTGGGGTCTTGCTCGGGCTTCCAATATGTTCCATCAGCATTGAGTTTCCTCTCAAAGGCAATACCCTCTTTCCTAGGATTCCTGTTGAGGATATGCTTTTTAAGCACATCACAAAGTGTCTGATGCCCTTTGAGGCTTTTGTACATGCCTGTCATGTGCAATTCCTTCAGCCCTGCATCGTCAGTGATACTAGGAATGTCCTCAGATGAGGAATTAGTGATAGCAGGAGCAGGTGAAGAATTTGTAACAGTTGAAGCATTTGAACATTCAGGTGAAGAATTAGCAGATTCACATTCAATGCACTTTAAGCATGGAGGAACAAATTCTTCCTGAGAAGCGCTGATTTGTTGAGCAAGTAATGAATCGCGCTCATACGAAGATCTTCATAACTCACTCTTAGCTTCTCAAGATCTTGCTTTCTTTGAAGAAATTCATAAGAAAGTTTCTCATGATCGAGATAAGAGAGTGTTATGATGACCTTGAAGGCTGTCAAACCTAGGCTGAAGTCTCTGAAGATTTTTCGATCTGGGCTTTAATGCGATCCATTTCTTCACCCAACATATCATCACTTTTTTCTAGCATGTTTTGAACCTTTTCAAAATCCCTTTGTTGTTTTACAGCAATCTTAGCAAGTTTTGAGTAGCTGGGCTTGAGATCTTCATCAGATTCATTTTCACTAGATTCAGAGGAGGTATATTTGAGTACCTTGGCACCCTTTGCCATGAAGCAATAGGTGGGAGCGTAGTCATCACTATCTTCATCAGCTTTGTTGGTGAGGTCATTTTCTTCAGCGTAGAAGATGGACTTGCTGACGAAAGCAGTAGCTAGAGCTGGACTCACCACACCAGACTCGGATTCTTCTGATGCCTCCTCTTCCTCATGTTCCTCAGATTCAGCTTCAGAGTCCATTTCCTTGCCAATGAATGCCCGAGCCTTCTTGGAGCTGCTCTTCTTGTGAGAAGAAGACTTTGAGGATTTTGATGATGAAGATTTCGACGATTTCTTCTTCTTCTTAGCGTCATCAGAACTGTAATCCTTATATTTCTTCTTCTTTAATTACTTTTCCCAATCGAGGACAATCTTGAATGTAGTGACCAGGTTTCTTGCATTTGTGGCATATTCTTCTCTTATAGTCCTTTGGATGAGGAATCACTTTGCTCCTTGAGGATTTTCCAAAGCGACCACGTCTTGAGAACTTACGGAATTTCTTCACGAGCAGTGCTAGCTCTGGCTCAATTCTTCAGGATCTCCAAGGCTACTACGAGTCTTCACAATCAGATTCAGAACAGACCTTGGCCTTGAGGCACGTGATTTTCCATAGCTAGAACCATAGAGATCTCTCTTTCAAAAATTTGGAACTCATGAGTATTTAGCCTCTCGAGGATATCAATTGGATCAAGTGACTTGTAGTCAAGACGCTCTTGTATCATCAGTGCGAGTATCAAATGAGGAATCAAGCGATCTCAACAATTTCTTCACCACCTCATGGTCGGTGATGTCGATGGCACCAAGCGCTTGAAGCTCATTTGAGATGTCGATGAGGCGATCGAAGGTTTGTTGAACATTTTCATTGTCGAGTCTTTTAAAGCGGTTGAAGAGATTTCGAAGAACATCAACTCGAGAGTCACGCTGAGTTGAGACTCCTTCATTTACTTTGGACAGCCTGCCCCAGATGAGCTTAGCAGTTTCCAAAGCACTCACTCTTCCATATTGTCCTTTGCTCAGATCGCCACATATGATATTCTTCGCTTGGGAATCGAGTTGCTTGAATCTCTTCACATCGGCAGCATTCAGTGAGGGTGAGACAGAGGGAACACCATTTTCCACAACATACCAGAGATCGTTGTCAATTGCCTCAAGATGCATCCGCATCTTGTTTTTCCAGTAGGGGTAGTCCGTCCCATCAAAGGTAGGACACCCAGCTGAGACCTTGATCATACCTACGGTCAACATAACTAAAACTCCAGGTGGTTAAACCAAAATCACACAGAACAAGGGAGTACCTTGCTCTGATACCAATTGAAAGTGCGTTATATCAACTAGAGGGGGGGTGAATAGGCGATTTTTATGAATTCTTTAATGAGGAATTTTCCGGTGAGGAAATTCCTAAGTGAAGAACTACTTGCAGCGGAATAAGTACTCAGAAGTAAGCATAAGAGAATGCGGGCATGGTCATCATGATGAAATGAAGACAATCAAAGAGTACAGAAAGCGTAAACACAGGATAGCACAAGATGAAGACAAACAGACTGAAGAATTGAACTGAGGAAATTGAGAAAGTCTTCAGTCAAAGTCTTCAAACACATATAAGAACGAACACTCAACACAGTAATGAGGAAATGCAAGAGTTGAGGAAATAAAACCAGTTAGGTTGGTGAAGACAATGATTTGGTAGACCAGTTCCAAGCTGTTTGTCTCGGTTGTACGTCTGGTTGGAAGCAATTTGAGTATTTAAACTCGAGGACACACAGTCCCGGACACCCAGTCGCTGAGCACGCAGCTCAGGACACCAAGTCCTCACCGTATTCTCCTTGAACTAAGGTCACACAGACCTCGTCCAATCGATCGTGGTAAGTCTTCAGGCGACTTCCAAACCTTCACAGACTCGGTCACTTGGCGATCCACAATTCCTCTTGGATGCTCTAGACCATGACGCCTAACCGTCTGGAAGAAGCACAGTCTTCAAAGGTAACAAGCGTCGGATCCACGCAGGATCAATCTCTTGATGATGCTAAATCACTTTGGGTTTGTAGGGGTTTGGTTTTGGGTTTTCCTCACTCGATGATTTTCGTTCAAAGTCCTCGGAGGATGGGTTGCTCTCGGATGACAAGTGTCAAGTTCTCTCGAGCAGCCAACCAGCTAGTGGTTGTAGGGGCGGCTATTTATAGCCTAGGGAGCAGCCCGACATGATAAGACATAAATGCCCTTCAATGATATGACCGTTAGGTGGATAAGATATTTTGGGACAGGCCAAGAAGACAAAGAACGGTCGGAAATTTGACTCTCAAATTCCTCGGGGCTATCATGTTCCTCCTTTGTAGGCAATCCGCCTTTGGCGAATTCCTAACTCCTCGGTCGAACAAATTCCTCGTGACCGGAAGAACTTCGTCTACATCCTTTGAAGAAATTGACTGAGCTGTATGAGATTTCCAAAGGCTTCACTCGAAGGGATTGGTAGGTGTAGGATTTTGAGTTGAGCATCACATGGAAATTTTTCCTTAGTATTTCCTCGACCCCTTTAACGATGACGGTGTTTCCTATGACTCAAGAAAGAGAAAGCGAAACTACGAAAACAAAAGTCTTCACGCTTCATGTTCCTCAAATGAATACAAAGTCTTCAAGGTCACACCAATTTCTTCACTTTCAAAGTCTTGAGAAAGTCTTGAATATCAAAGTCTTGGATGAAGAACTTCATTTTTAGGGGTCGACTTTCTCTGTAAATATCAAACTCCTCATAGACTTATAGACCTGTGTACACTCATAAACACATTAGTCCCTTAACCTATAAGTCTTCAATACACCAAAATCACTAAGGGGCACTAGATGCACTTACAATAGGGTAGAAAAAACCTCTCAACTTTGCCATGCCTTCGCGCATGTTTATGGCGCTCAATACTTTCTTAAGCCGCCATCGCTATATCCCTCCAGCTTATATTGATCTTCTATTTCCGTTAAACAAAAAATTTCTTGCCTTGTCCTGTGATCCTTTTGGTAATCTCGCCGGCTTATATGACCCCACTCATGCGGGTAAATTTAACTCCTGAAAGTTGGAATCCACCTAGCACTTAACCACTGGGGTGATCAATATTAAGCCGGAAGAACAAAAACCATCTCATAGTGCTTTCAAGAAGATCTCAAGACAGTCAAGTAATCATGCTTATGAAGTATAATAGACAATAAACAATATTCAAAGGCTTTTGATTCGAATACAATCAGTAATCCGTTCCAAAGGGGTTAAGCTAAGATTCGGATATGATCATATAGCCCCAGTGGCTTTGGCGATGCCGATCAAGTGGGTATCGACAGCTATGTTCTCTTTGGTTCGAATACGACCTATGTTTGAACAGGAAGCCCCCAAGTGACCATAAGAGCTGTTTAATGATGCTGATTTGAATACGATCCACGTCAGACCCAAAGGGGTTAAGCTATGATTCAAATATGATCAAGAAGCCCCCAAGTGGGTTTGGCAGTATGCCGATCAAGCGGGTATCGACAGCTATGTTCTCTTTGGTTCGAATACGACCTATGTTTGAATAGGAAGCCCCCAAGTGATCATGGCTAGATTTAGATATGATCATAAGCCGGACCAAAGGGAAAGCCGAATTCAGATATGATCCGCTCCCTGTTGGTTGTTTCCACCACCTGATAAAAAAGACATATAAACCTTTGAGGGTGAAAAGGACACAGGTCCTACTTTATTGCTTTTTATAATATATGTACATCTTGAAAATATATACATCTTGAGAGCTGGTGGCTCAAGTATAATAAGGCCGAAGATGAGTGCTATTCCACGGCCGGCGGGTCTCCTCCTCCGACTTACGTGAGTCTTTGTGCTCTCGAACATCGATGAGGTAGTATGACTCGTTGTTCAGATTCTTGCTGACCACAAAGGGTCCTTCCCAAGGAGGGGACAACTTGTGCATATCAGACTGATCCTGGATGAGCCGGAGCACTAAATCGCCTTCCTGAAAGGTTTTGCTTCTAACACGGCGGCTATGATAGCGGCGCAGGTCTTGCTGGTAAATCGCCGAGCGGGCTATTGCCAAGTCTTGTTCCTCATCCAATAAATCAAGTGCATCCTGATGAGCTTTTTCGTTATCAGCCTCAACGTAAGCCGCCACTACAAGAAATACGGCCAATTATGACTCCCCATTTAGGTCGTTAATTTGTCATTGTTTTCGTTTATTGACCTTTTTTTGACCAAATTTGGAACGTCAACAGTTGGCCATCAAGAACGAATAAACGTGACCTTCTCTGGAATTTTTTTCATGGCCGCCCTTGACCAAAATTTTGGTCGTTAAATCTTTGACGAAAATTATGGTCACGACTAATGAGCCTAGACCACGTAGGATCTGATGTGGCCGAGCCAATGTGGCACATGCGATGACATGGATGCCATGTAGGATCAGTCCAAATCAGTTGTTTTAATGGGCTAAGCCCAATAATTCAGCCCACTTTTAAATTTACTTTTGGGCCACAAGCATGGGCCGACCCCAACAGATCAGTTCTTGGGCTGTGGTGTGCAGCCCATTTATTTAATCCATCATTAACTCGGCCAGCACTTTTATCTACCCAACAAAAACATTTCGATTTTTTTTTCTGTCAAAAAAAAACTATATTTGGCCTTGAAACGGTTCAGCCCACTCACACAATTTAGTTTTTTCAATCCAACCCAACAACCAACAATATCTCAAAAACAAAAATACATTGGGCAATTTGGCAGTCAGCCAACACACGAGAATATAATGATGATAATAATAATATAATTCTCCAGGATTTCAACAAGTTAGGCCCAACAGTATCTTTACACCATAGGTTCATACGATGCACCAATCAATATAACACAACCAATAGCTTAGTATTATTACCCTATGTTCATAAGATGGCACATGTCCATATTCTGCACTAGTAACCAGTAACATAAGATGGCACCAACCAAAACAACACAGCCAGTGAGGGAATCTGCTGGAGGGCCATTCTTTAGTGAGAAAAGGTCAGCAACAACATCAACATCACTCTTTGGTTCTTCACCTTCTGGTACCTCTTGTTCCATAGCACTTTCCATGTTAGCCTGACATTTAAAGAAATATGTACACATGAGCAGAGTACTATGTCCATCAATATATTGCAGTTGGTTCTGAATGACTAGGAAACTCTATAAGCAAACTATTCAAGAATAGATGTCCTAGTAGCAGAATTTAAGAAGCTAACATCATGATACTAATACAACACCTGACATTTTGAAAGAAAGACTGGAAAATCTAAACTGCACACGACGCACACCCGCGTCCCGGGAGGCTGCTGCTGCATGAGGATAGCTACAGTGTGGTGCACTGTTTGCTCAATACAGACTAGCAGTGATTGCTACATGGGATGGACAACACATGCTTTTGTATATATCTCTGGAATAGAATGTTGATAAAATAATAATCCAGTCTACATGCTACTAATTAAGTACTTCCTCCGTTTAATATTGCACAAATGCGTTGATTTAGTACAACTTTGTACTAAATGAGCGACGAGTAATATGGAACAGAGGGAGTAGTAGTTATTTGAAAAGTTTGTAGCAGGCAAGCAGAACAAATCAATCTTGGCAATTACAATTTTTTTGTAGGTTACTATTAGCTACATGAAATAAGCATGGCACCAAGTTTACTAAACAGGTAAGCATGCAAAACAAACCATTGTTGAAATTTAAATCGGGCACATAGCTTAAATGGGAACATGTAGCAGACAAGAACGTAGTACGTTTCAGGAGCACATATGTTGTTTCTTTAGTACAATATACAGTATCAAATAAATCTGTTGCAACAAGTCCTAATCATTTCATTCAGATCATATATGAAATGACACGAGTTTCTCCATTCTAAAAGCTAGTAAGATAGATACTTCAGACAATCATTAGACAAATAATCAGAGAGTATACAATGCTCTCTCTTAATTATCAGTGTCCAACGACAAAGCAATGCCTATTGGACTGTGACAGGGACTGAAATTGACTGAATACTGTCACATTTCAAGTACCAAAAATATGTGCAATGCGATTAGGAAAGGACACATATTAGCCATGAAACAGAGGACTGGGACAAACAAACAAACTATAACAAAACATGAATCATATACTCTACTACTTTGAACGAACCATCTCTATCAGATCCTCCAGCAGAAATCATATAATGCAATCAAGTGTAGCAAAGCCTAAGTCAAAAGATTCATAATATTGATATATTGATCCAAAAGATTCATGGATTTAAGGATAAACACCATGGCTGCATAATATTGATATATTGATCGCACACTATGAATCTAGTCAGAAAAAAGGCAAAGCCTAAGTCACATGAAACACATGCTGCGTGCGTGCGTGTGGAAACTTCAGTACAGCCCATAATGAAGATCAACATCAGAATAGTTCAGAAGGTGGCAAGTGTTGGTCGTACCTGCGATGAGCATGAGTATGTTGACGTCCATGGTGAGCCATGGCGAACCACTTGAGCAGCCTCCAGAAGTGCTCGAAGATCGAGACCACCAGAAGCACCCCGCAGAAGAGCACGTAGTTAACTTCTGCTTCACGGTTGTTCTGCAGGACCGAGCATTTCCTCACCGAGAAGAGCTGCTGTGATCTTTCCCTCTTTGCTTCGCCTTCTTCTGGTGCTTTGTAGCAGTTCCACTGGTTGTGTATGCTGATGATCTGTTACGGCACAACAGAACTCTGTTAGCTATTACTGAAATTCCTCCCCAAAATGAGACAGGAGATGGGGATACCAAGTACAAACCAACATTCTTGTTTTATTAATTTAGTCTGCTAAATGTCGGTAAAATTACTGGGAAACTGGCAGCGGCTCCAGTGCAGATAGGATACAAAGTTTCAGATGTGTTCTGCAGTTATATTACATACAGACTGAAGAAATTGACATAGCACAGTGTAGATAGGAGATGATGCTGGACATGCTACCAATTGTTTACCTGTTTTGGGTGTTCGTGTTGTGCCCAACAGAGTAGGGATCCTCTGCTACAGGCTGGTGGCGGGCAATGGGGATCCTTTGTTGTAGATGATGAGGAGACACCTCGGACTTGCAATAAGAATAATATAGGATGAGAATAATCACTAGAAAACCTTGAGCAGCACAATCTTGCAGGTATACGTACCAGATATGGAGACGGAGACGGACTACTGGGAGACGGAGACGGACTACTGGGAGACTGGGAGACGGAGACGGACTACTCGGAGAGCACACACCGTATCTGCTCCAGCGAGTAGGGGTGCTCCAGGTCCTTGATGTCCTGCACCGTATCTGCAGACGCCCAAATCAGTTCCCCGTCAGTCAGTGAAGCTAAGACAATCAATGGAGGAAAAAACCAAAGAAGGAAACCGAGGGATCCGGGCGCTTCCATTACCGAAGACGTCGAGCGCGTCGAGCGCCGCGTGCGCGGGGTGGACGGCGTGCTCCGGCCGCTCGTGCACGAGCCGGGGGCGTCGGCGAGGAGCCAGCGGAGGTGGCGGTGGAGGTGCGGCGCCGAGGGTGTTCTGAAGCGACGGCCCTGCGCGGAAGGCGCCAGTGAGGCATCAGGGACGGGGTGGGTCGGCGGGCAGAGGAATAGAGGCGAGGAGGAGCGGGTGGTGGCGCGCGGGCGCGGGCGGCGGCCTCAGCTGAATGGGGGTCGCGCTTGGCCACTTGAGGACGCGCGCGCCCGATCTAGCCCGATGAGAGGAAGGAGCGGAGGGATGGGGTCACCGTGGTGAGCTCGGGCGCCGTAGGTGGTGGTGGTGGCGGCGGCGAGGAGTGGTGCGGGGGAGAGGAGCTAGCGTTGGTGGGTAGGGTTTGGTGGAGAGAGGAAGATACGAGTGGTGCGCCACGCTGTGACGAGGGAATGAGACGGAGGAAGGGGGATCTGAGCTAGGGTTTGGGCTGCGGGTGGGGTATCTCTTTTCCATTTTTTTTATTTTTTCTGTAGATAAATGGATGGATGGATGTGGGATGGAGAGATGGATGGATGGATGGGCGCCATGTCATCGATCCGTGGGAAGAGTTCCAATTGGTTCGGAAAACCAGTGATTTAAATAGTTTCCAAGTACTAGAAAATAGAGGGATTTTGTGAAGTAGCTATCAAAAATATTTTGCAAAAGGTCACCCCACAAATTTTTACTAGAGTTAGACCACATTTTAAGGATAAGTACCAATTTGTATGCATTTCTAATATTTCTACTTATTTTTAATCATTTTTCGAGTGCCCAAAAGGAGGTTTTTTTGTGAAGAATCTACCAAATGATTGTTGCAAAATTGGACCAAATTATTTTTCTAAAATACTAGGCCATATTTCATGCACAATTGACCAAATGGTTGGGTCTAAAAAGTTTTGATGCACCTCTCGTGAAAAAGACAAATTTCCGCCGATTCACTTGTAAGCGGGTCAAATTTGAACTGCAGAATTCCAAGATTCAACCACTAGCTAGGAACGGTCATTCCCGCCGTTTTGACCGCATTTTGAAACGGGCATAAAAAATTCAAAAAAATCAAAAAATTGGGAAACCTTCGCATTGTGTCATTATATGTGGCCAAGTTCCTAGGAAAAATAACAAACTTGTAATACGTCAATTATTTTAAGAAAGTGTTCTCAGAAACAAGCTATCACGTGTGGAGATCAATGGCTTTCAAGCCAAATGATCAATCTTATGGCCACATTCATGGCATAGTTTGTTAAAATGATCTCATATTATGCACAAGGGTGCATATTGGAATGGCAAACAATGTTGCCTAAGGAAGTTTTCAATTTTTTTGGACAAAAAACCATTTTCCATTTTTCGAGTGCCCGAAAGGAGGTTTTTGTGAAGGACCTCCCAAATAATTGTTGCAAAATTGGACCAAATCAATTTTATAAAATACTAGGACATATTTAATGCACAATTGACAAAGCGGTTGGGTGTAAAAAGTTTTGATCCACCTCTGGTGAAAAAGACAAATTGCCGCCGATTCAGTTGGAAGCGGGTCAAATTTGAACTGCAGCTGCCTCATAGTTTGCTATTTATTTTTTCCAAAAATAATTTCTAGGCACATAAGTATCTATTTTATCATAGAAACACCAAAAGTATTCCAAAATTCAACCACTAGCGAGGAACGGTCAAGCCATACTGCTTTTGACCGCATATTGAAACGGGCATCAAAAATTCAAAAAATCAAAAATTGGAAAACCTTCGCATTGTGTCATTATATGTGGCCAAGTTCCTAGGAAAAATAACAAACTTGTAATCTGGAAATCATTTTAAAAAAGTGTTCTCGTAAAGCGAGCTATCACGCAGGAGATCAAAGGCTTTCAAGCCAAATTATCAATCTTATGGCAACATTCATGGCATAATTTGTTCAAATGATCTCATATTGTGCACAAGGGTACATATTGGAATTCCAAACAATGTTGCCTAAGGAAGTTTTCATTTTCTTTGCACGGAAAATTCATTTTTCATTTTCCGAGTGCCCAGAAGGAGGTTTTTTTGTGAAGGACCTACCAAATAATTGTTGCAAAAATGGACCAAATCAATTTTATAAAATACTAAGCCATATATAATGCACAACTGACAAAATGGTTGGGTGAGAAAAGTTTTGATCCACCTCTGGTGAAAAAGACAAATTGTCGTCGATTCAGTTGGAAACGGGTCAAATTTGAACTGTAGCTGCCTCATAGTTTGCTCTTTATTTTTGCCAAAAATCATTTGTAGGTACATAAGTATCTATTTAATCATAGAAACACCAAAAAAATTCCAACATTCAACCACTACCTAGGAACGGTCAAGCCCGCCGTATTGACCGCATTTTGAAACGGGCATAAAAAATTAAAAAAAATCAAAAATTTGAAAAACCTTCGCATTGTGTCATTATATGTGACCAAGTTTCCAGGAAAAATAATGAACTTGTAATACGGTAATTATTTTAAAAAAGTGTTCTCAGAAATGAGCTATCATGCGTGAAGATTCATGGTTTTCAAGCCAAATGATCAATCTTATGGCCACATTCATGGCATAGTTTGTTCAAATGATCTCATATTGTGCACAAGGGTACATCTTGGAATTCCAAACAATGTTGCCTAAGGAAGTTTTCATTTTCTTTGCACGGAAAATTCATTTTTCATTTTCCGAGTGCCCAAAAGGAGGTTTTTTGTGAAGGAACTACCAAATAATTGTTGCAAAAATGGACCAAATAAATTTTATAAAATACTAGGCCATATATAATGCACAATTGACAAAATGGTTGGGTGAAAAAAGTTTTGATCTACCTTTGGTGAAAAAGACAAATTGTCGTCGATTCAGTTGGAAACGGGTCAAATTTGAACTGCAGCTGCCTCATAGTTTGCTCTTTATTTTTTCCAAAAATCATTTCTAGGTAAATAAGTATCTATTTAATCAGAAATACATGGTTTGATGGCGAGACATCGAGGTTTGGACGGTGGCCGAGGGCCCCAACTCTAGTGCGCGTAAGCTCACATGCCCGCCACGTGGTCACCACGTGACCGTGGCGTTGCCATGTGTTCTGGGTGGCCTAGGCATGTCTAGTGGGTTGGGCACTCCCCGGGTAGGTGCTAGGAAGAAAATCACAACATAAGATTCTCATGAGGACACCGATCGATGCTCAAACAAGAATAAGCAGCCAAGTGTTTGATTTGCGGTACGGGAAATGCACATGGCTAATGGGCGTGAGTTTTGGCTGAGGACGATCAGTTACTAAGAAGACCGTCTTCACAAATTTTCACCTCAAAAGGAGGAGCCTAGGTGGTACTTGCTTTACAAAGTACCACACTGGACATAAATACGAATGTTGAAGCTGGGCTCAAAATAACGAATGGATTGAGCTCGCATTTGGTGGAGGATGGTTATTTGGGCATAGGAAAGCACTGTAGAAAATGGATACCATTTGGACATGCCAAAGTGGTACTTCCTTCACAAAGTGCTACTCTGAACAGAATAGGAAAACGAATATTTTCGAATTATTTTTGAACTAGGCAAGGAATGTTTTTGACATATTTGATGAAGATATGATCCAAAACATTTATGAGAATTTTTGGGAATTTTGGAGTAACAGAAATATAGGTTGCTTCACAACCTAGGGCAAAAACTGCCACATGGACATGACACATAGGCAAAACTGATGAGATGGCGCCTAGTCATCACAACCCACCACAATCTACAAGGCTATGACCATCTATATTGGTCATTAACAACTAGAAATAAGGCAACAGACTAGCACTGTTTGCTTTGTGACCATTTCGTGTAAGGAAATTACAACCTTTCTGACCAAAATGGTCGCAATGGTTTAGGGTTCGGAGCACCCCGAAAAGCTTATGACCAATTGGTCTGAAATGGTCATAGATCTATGACCAATTCTTCCAGGGTCATTGAAAAAAGGTCACTACGCATGGGTGAGTCATGCCGGATGTCAGTTGGCAGAACCGCCTCTGCTCCGTACACCATGAAGAAGGGTGTGTAACCCGTAGATCTGTTAGGCGTAGTATTGATACTCCAAAGCACAGAGGGTAACTCTTCCACCCAACAACCCGGCGTCCGCTGTAAGGGGACCAAGAGCCGGGGTTTAATACCCTTCAAGATCTCCTGATTAGCTCTTTCTGCTTGACCATTGGATTGAGGATGAGCAACAGCAAAACATCAAGCCGGATATGTTTTCGTTGACAGAACTCTTCCATGGCACCCTTGGAGAGGTTAGTGCCATTATCAGTTATAATGCTGTGTGGAAAACCAAAACGAAAAATCACCTTTTTCATGAACTGAACCGCCATGGCTGCATCACACTTACTGACTGGCTCTGCCTGAACCCACTTTGTGAATTTGTCCACTGTCACCAGGAGGTGTGTCTTTTTATCTTTAGACCTCTTGAAAGGTCCAACCATGTCAAGCCCATAGACTGCAAACGGCCAAGTAATTGGAATCATCCTCAATTCTTGAGCCGGCACATGAGCTCGTCGTGAGAATTTCTAACATCCGTCACATTTACTGACCAGATCCTCCGCATCAGCATGAGCCGTTAGCCAATAAAAGCCATGACGGAAAGCCTTGGCCACAAGAGATTTTGAACCGGCGTGATGACCACAATCCCCTTCATGGATCTCACGAAGTATCTCCGGACCCTCCGCAGGCGATACACAACGTTGAAAAGCTCCAGTGACACTGCGATGATGTAACTCACCATGAACAATTGTCATGGATTTGGATCGCCGGATGATTTGTCTCGCCAAGGTCTCATCCTCAGGCAACTCTCCCCGGGTCATGTAAGCCAAATATGGCACTGTCCAATCCGGGATAACGCGAAGAGCTGCTACCAGCTGTGCCTCCGGGTGCAGCAATCGCTAGGTTCTCCTCTGTGGGTACCTTGACGGAAGGATTATGCAAAACATCAAGAAAGGTGTTAGGCGGCACCGCTTTTGCCGAGATCCCAACCGCTTAAAGCATCACCGCCTCGTTCTTCCTTCGATCAATGTGCTCCACTTGATAACCTTTGAAGTGCCCAGCCACAGCATCAACTTCACGACGGTAAGCCGCCATTAAGGGATCCTTAGAGTCCCACTTGCCTGATACCTGTTGAGCCACAAGATCTGAGTCACCCAAACATCTTACTCGGCTCAAATTCATCTCTTTGGCCATCCTGAGACCATGGAGTAAGGCCTCATACTCAGCTGCATTGTTAGTACAAGGAAACATAAGCCGGATTACATAACAAAATTTGTCACCTCGGGGGGAAGTTAAGACGACTCCAGCCCCGAGCCTTCCAACTACTGGACCCATCAAAGTGAATAGTCCAATATGTGTTATCAAGCTTCTCCTCAAAAGCAAGAACTCTGTCCAATCATTGATAAGGTCCACCAAGGCTTGAGACTTAATAGCGGTACGTGGCATGTACTTCAAACCATGAGGCCCAAGCTCAATGGCCCACTTGGCGACTCGTCCTGCGGCTTCCCTGTTCTGGATGATGTCTCCCAAGGGGCGTAACTTACCACGCTTATAGGATGACCTTGGAAATCTTGCTTGACTTAGGCTTGCCATAAACACTCCGTAAACAAGTTTCTGCCAATGCAGATATCTTTGCTTAGACTCAATGAGCACCTCACTGATATAATAAACCGGCCGTTGAACCGGATGCTCCTTGCTAGCCTCCTTACACTTCACCATGATGGCAACACTGATAGCTCGTGAGTTAGCAGCCACATATAACAGCAACGGCTCTTTATCAATGGGAGCCGCAAGGACCGGCGGCTCAGACAACTGTCTCTTTAAATCTTCAAAGGCAGTATTAGCAGCATCACTCCAGACAAAAGTGTCTGTTTTCTTCATCATCTGATACAGCGGTAGGGCCTTCTCACCTAACCGGCTTATGAACCGGCTTAAAGCAGCAACACGGCCCGCCAGTCGCTGAACATCATTGATGCACGCCGGTTTAGCCAAAGAGGTAATTGCCTTGATCTTCTCCGGGTTAGCTTCAATGCCTCTGGTTGAGACCAGGAAACCCAAGAGCTTGCCTGCAGGTACACCAAAATACACACTTTCCGGGTTAAGCATCATCTTATAAACCCGGAGATTATCAAAGGTCCCTTTCAAATCAGATATCAAGGTTTCCTTCTCTCTGGACTTCAGCATGATGTCATCCACATAAGCGTGAACATTGCGCCCAATTTGATCGGGGAGACAGTTCGGTACACATCGCTGATAAGTCGCCTGAGCACTCTTGAGCCCAAATGGCATAGATACATAGCAGAAGGCTCCAAACAGAGTGATGAACGTCGTCTTCTCCTGGTCCTTAATTGCCATTTTGATCTGATGATAACCAGAGTAAGCATCCAAAAGCTCAACGCTCGCAACCCGCCGTAGCATCAATGATTTGATCAATACGGGGGAGAGCAAAGGGATCAGCTGGACAAGCCTTATTTAAGTTCGTGTAATCCACACACATCCGCCAGGTGCCGTTCTTCTTGAGCACGAGCACCGGGTTAGTGAAGGAAATATGCCCTAGAGGCAATAATAAAGTTATTATTTATTTCCTTATATCATGATAAATGTTTATTATTCATGCTAGAATTGTATTAACAGGAAACATAATACATGTGTGAATATATAGACAAACAGAGTGTCACTAGTATGCCTCTACTTGACTAGCTCGTTAATCGAAGATGGTTATGTTTCCTAACCATAGACATGAGTTGTCATTTGATTAACGGGATCACATCATTAGGAGAATGATCTGATTGACATGACCCATTCCGTTAGCCTAGCACTTGATCGCTTAGTATGTTGCTATTGCTTTCTTCATGACTTATACATGTTCCTGTAACTATGAGATTATGCAACTCCCGTTACCGGAGGAACACTTTGGGTACTACCAAACGTCACAACGAATCGGGTGATTATAAAGGAGTACTACAGGTGTTTCCAAAGGTACATGTTGGGTTGGCGTTTTCGAGATTAGGTTTTGTCACTCCGATTGCCGGAGAGGTATCTCTGGCCCTCTCGGTAATGCACATCATTATAAGCCTTGCAAGCAATGTGACCAATGAGTTGGTTACGGGATGATGCATTCTGAGCGAGTAAAGAGACTTGCGGTGACGAGATTGAACTAGGTATTGGATACCGACGATCGAATCTCGGGCAAGTAACATACCGATGACAAAGGGAACAACGTATGTTGTTATGCGGTTTGACCGATAAAGATCTTCAGAGAATATGTAGGAGCCAATATGGGCATCCAGGTCCCGCTATTGGTTATTGACCGAGAATAGTTCTAGGTCATGTCTACATAGTTCTCGAACCCGTAGGGTCCGCACGCTTAAGGTTTCGGCGATGCTTATATTATGAGTTTATGAGTTTTGATGTACAGAAGGAGTTCGGAGTCCCGGATGAGATCGGGGACATGACGAGGAGTCTCGAAATGGTCGAGACGTAAAGATCGATATATTGGACGACTATATTCGGAGTTCGGAAAGGTTCCGAGACATTCGGGTATTTTTCGAGTACCGGAGAGTTACGGGAATACGTATTGGGCCTTATTGGGCCATACGGGAAAGAAGGAAAAGGGCCTCAAGGGTGGCCGCACCCTTCCCTTGGTCTCGTCCGAATTGGACTAGGGAAGGGGGCGCCTTCCTTCCTTCTCCTTTCCCTTCCCTTTCCTTCTCTCCTACTCCTACTACATGGAAGGTTTCCTAGTTGGACTAGGAAAGGGGGAATCCTACTCCCGGTGGGAGTAGGACTCCCCTATGGCGCGCCTCCTCCCTAGGCCGGCCTCCTCCTCCCTCCCTCCTTTATATACGGGGGCAGGGGGCACCCCATGGACACACAAGTTGATCTACGGATCGTTCCTTAGCCGTGTGCGGTGCCCCCCTCCACCATATTCCACTTCGGTCATATCGTCATGAGCTTAGGCGAAGCCCTGCGCGGAGAAGTCATATCGTCGCGGAGCTTAGGCGAAGCCTGCGCCGGTGGAGCATCATCATCGCCACCACGCCGTCAGGCCGACGGAACTCATCCCGACACTTTCTGGATCGAGTCCGGGGATCGTCATCGTCTTTGAGCGATGTGCGAGAACTTCGGAGGTGCCGACGTTCGGTACTTGGATCGGTCGGATCGTGAAGACGACGACTACATCAACCGCGTTGTTATAACGCTTCCGCCACGGTCTCACGAGGGTACGTGGACATACACTCTCCCTTCTCGTTGCTATGCCATCACCATGGTCCCGCGTGCAGCGTAGGGAAAATTTTGAAATTACTACGTTACCCAACGGTGGCATCGAGCCTGGTTTTATGCGTTGATGTCATATGCACGAGTAGAACACAAGCGAGTTGTGGGCGATACAAGTCATACTGCCTACCAGCATGTCATACTTTGGTTCAGCGGTATTGTGAGATGAAGCGGCCGGCCGACATTACGCCAGACGCTTACGCGAGACTGGTTTCACCGTTACGAGCACTCGTGCTTAAAGGTGACTGGCGGGTGTCTGTCTCTCTCACTTTAGTTGAACCGAGTAGCTACGCCCGGTCCTTGAGAAGGTTAAACGGAGTCTATTTGACGAAGTATCGTTGTGGTTTTAATGCGTAGGTAAGAACGGTTCTTGCTCAGCCCGTAGCAGCCACGTAAAACTTGCAACAACAAAGTAGAGGACGTCTAACTTGTTTTTGCAGGGCATGTTGTGATGTGATATGGTCAAGACGTGATGCTATATTTTATTGTATGAGATGATCATGTTTTGTAACGGAGTTATCGGCAACTGGCAGGAGCCATATGGTTGTCGCTTTATTATATGAAATGCAACGCCTGTAATTGCTTTACTTTATCACTAAGCGGTAGCGATAGTCGTAGAAGCAATAGATGGCGAACGACAACGATGCTACGATGGAGATCAAGGTGTCGCTACCGGTGGCGATGGTGATCATGACGGTGCTTGGAGATGGAGATCACAAGCACAAGATGATGATGGCCATATCATATCACTTATATTGATTGCATGTGATGTTTATCCTTTATACATCTTATTTTGCTTTGATTGACGGTAGCATTTTAAGATGATCTCTCATTAAAATTATCAAGTAGTGTTCTCCTGAGTATGCACCGTTGCCAAAGTTCGTCGTGCCGAGACACCACGTGATGATCGGGTGTGATAAGCTCTACGTCCATCTACAACGGGTGCAAGCCAGTTTTGCACACGCAGAATACTCAGGTTATACTTGACGAGCCTAGCATATGCAGATATGGCCTCGAACACGGAGACCGAAAGGTCGGCGTGAATCATATAGTAGATATGATCAACATAGTGATGTTCACCATTGAAAACTACTCCATCTCACGTGATGATCGGTTATGGTTTAGTTGATTTGGATCACGTGATCACTTAGATGACTAGAGAGATGTCTATCTAAGTGGGAGTTCTTAAGTAATATGATTAATTGAACTTTAATTTATCATGAACTTAGTCCTGGTAGTATTTTGCAAATTATGTTGTAGATCAATAGCTCGCGTTGTTGCTTACAAATGTTTATTTTGATATGTTCCTAGAGAAAATTGTGTTGAAAGATGTTAGTAGCAATGATACGGATTGGATCCGTAATCTGAGGTTTATCCTCATTGCTGCACAGAAGAATTATGTCCTTAATGCACCGCTAGGTGACAGACCTATTGCAGGAGCAGATGCAGACGTTATGAACGTTTGGCTAGCTCAATATGATGACTACTTGATAGTTTAGTGCACCATGCTTAAAACGGCTTAGAATCGGGACTTCAAAGACGTTTTGAACGTCATGGACCATATGAGATGTTCCAGGTATTGAAGTTAATATTTCAAGCAAATACCCGAGTTGAGAGATATGAAATCTCCAACATGTTCTATAGCTAAAAGATGGAAGAGAATCGCTCAACTAGTGAGCATGTTCTCAGATTGTCTGTGTACTTCAATCGCTTGAATCAAGTGGGAGTTAATCTTCCAGATAAGATAGTGATTGACAGAATTCTCTAGTCACCATCACTAAGTTACTAGAACTTCGTGATGAACTATAGTATGCAAGGGATGACGAAAACGATTCCCGAGCTCTTCGTGATGTAGAAATCGACGAAGGTAGAAATCAAGAAAGAGCATCAAGTGTTGATGATTGACAAGACCACTAGTCTCAAGGAAAAGGGCAAAGGGAAGAAGGGGAACTTCAAGAATAACGGCAAGCAAGTTGCTACTCGAGTGAAGAGCCCAAGTCTGGACCTAAGCCTGAGACTAAGTGCTTTTGCTGCAATGGAACTGGTCACTAGAAGCGGAACTACCCCAAGTTTTTGGCGGATAAGAAGGATGGCAAAGTGAACAAGGTTATATTTGATATACAGGTTATTGATGTGTGCCTTACTTGTGTTTATAGTAGCCCCTGAGTATTTGATACTGCTCGGTTGCTAAGATTAGTAACTCAAAACAGGAGTTACTGAGAATAAACAGAGACTAGTTAAAGGGGAAGTGACGATGAGTGTTGGAAGTAGTTCCAAGATTGATATGATCATCATCGCACACTCCCTATACTTTCGGGATTAGTGTTAAACCTAAATAAATGTTATTTGGTGTTTGCGTTGAGCATGAATATGATTTGATCATGTTTATTGCAAAACGGTTATTCATTTAAAGTCAAAGAATAATTGTTGTTCTGTTTAAATGAATAAAACCTTCGATGGTCATACACCCAATGAAAATAGTTTTCAAAACGGTTATTCATTTAAAGTCAAAGAATAATTGTTGTTCGCTTTAAATGAATAAAACCTTCAATGGTCATACACCCAATAAAAATAGTTTGTTGGATCTCGATCATAGTGATACACATATTAATGATATAGAAACCAAAAGATGCAAATTTAATAATGATAGTGCAACTTGTTTGTGGCACTGCCGTTTAGGTCATATTGATGTAAAGCGCAGGAAGAAAATCCATGCTAATGGACTTTTGGAATCACTTGATTATGAATCATTTGATGCTTGCGAACCGTGCCTTTTGGGCAAGATGACTAAAACTCCGTTCTTCGGAACAATGGAACAAGCTACTGACTTATTGGAAATAATACATACCGATGTATGAGATTCAATGAGTGTTGATGCTCGTGGC
Source organism: Aegilops bicornis (assembly GCA_021605145.1). Lineage (NCBI taxonomy): Eukaryota > Viridiplantae > Streptophyta > Magnoliopsida > Poales > Poaceae > Aegilops > Aegilops bicornis. The sequence continues at coordinate 757,439,162 of CM038673.1, read as the reverse complement.
AAGTATCATTATTTTCTAACCTTCACAGATGATTTGAGCAGATATGCGATATCTTCTTGATGAAACATAAGTCTGAAATAGTTGAAAATTTCAAAGAATTTCAGAGTGAAGTAGAAAATCATCGTAACAAGAAAATAAAGTTTCTGCGATCTGATCGTGGAGATGAATATTTGAGTTACGAGTTTGGTCTTCAATTAAAACAAAGTGGAATAGTTTCACAGCTCACGCCACCTGGAACACCACAACGTTATGGTGTGTCCGAACGTCGTAACCGTACTTTATTTTGATATGGTGCGATCAATGATGTCTCTTACCGACTTACCACTATCGTTTTGGGGTTATGCATTAGAGACAGCTGCATTCACGTTTAATAGGGCACCATCTAAATCCATTGAGACGACAACATATGAACTGTGGTTTAGCAAGAAACCCAAATTGACGTTTCTTAAAGTTTGGGGCTGCGATGCTTATGTGAAAAAGTTTCACACGATAAGCTCAAATCCAAATCGGAGAAGTGCGTCTTCATAGAATACCCAAAGGAAATAGTTGGGTACACCTTCTATCACAGATCCGAAGGCAAGATATTCATTGCTAAAAATGGATCCTTTCTAGAGAAGGAGTTTCTCTCGAAAGAAGTGAGTGGGAGGAAAGTAGAACTTGATGAGGTAACTGTACCTGTACCCTTATTGGAAAGTAGTTCATCACGTAAATCAGTTCTCGTGACAAATACACCAATTAGTGAGGAAGCTAATGATATTGATCATGAAACTTCAGATCAAGTTACTACTGAGAACCTCGTAGGTCTTCCAGAGTAAGATCCGCACTGAGTGGTGTAGTAATCATGTTCGGAAGTCATGTTACTAGACCATGATGAACCTACGAACTATGAGGAAGCGAAGATGAGCCCAGATTCCGCGAAATGGCTCGAGGCCATAAAATCTGAGATATGATCCAAGTAAGAGAACAAAGTATGGACTTTGATTGACTTGCTCGATGATCAGCAAGCCATGTTAAATAAATGGATCTTCAAGAGGAATACGGACACTGATAGTAGTGTTACTATCTACAAAGCTAGACTTGTCGAAAAAGGTTTTTGACAAAGTTCAAGATGTTGAATACAATGAGATTTTCTCACTCGTATCAATGCTTAAAAGTCTGTCCGAATCATGTTAGCAATTGCCACACTTTATGAAATCTGGCAAATGGATGTCAAAACTGCATTCCTTAATGGATTTATTAAAGAAGAGTTGTATATGATGCAACCAGAAGGTTTTGTCGATCCTAAAGGTGTTAACAAAATATGCGTGCTCCAAATGATCCATCTATGGACTGGTGCAAGCATCTCGGAGTTGGAATATACGCTTTGATAAGTTGATCAAAGCATATAGTTTTATCTGCACTTGCGGTGAAGCCTGTATTTACTAGAAAGTGAGTGGGAGCACTACAGCATTTCTGATAAATATATGTGAATGACATATTGTTGATCGGAAATAATGTAGAATTATTGTGCAAAGCATAAAGGAGTGTTTGAAAGGAGTTTTTTCAAGGAAAGACCTCGGTGAAGCTGCTTACATATTGAGCATCAAGATCTATAGAGATAGATCAAGACGCTTGATAAGTTTTTCAATGAATACATGCCTTGACAAGATTTTGAAGTAGTTCAAAATGGAACAGCCAAAGAAAGAGTTCTTGCCTGTGTTACAAGGTGTGAGATTGAGTAAGACTCAAAACCCGACCACGGGCAGAAGATAGAAAGAGAATGAAAGTCATTCCCTATGCATCAGCCATAGATTCTATAAAGTATGTCATGCTGTGTACCAGATCTATTGCATACCCTACCACTATGCTTGGCAAGGGAGTGCAATAGTGATCTAGGAGTAGATCAATGGACAGCGGTCAAAATTATCCTTAGTAGAATAAGGATATGTTTCTCGATTATGGAAGTGACAAAAGGTTCGTCGTAAAGGGTTACGTCGATGAAAGTTTTGACACCGATCTGGATGACTCCAAGTCACGATCTAGATACATATTGAAAGTGGGAGCAATTAGCTAGAGTAGCTCCGTGCAGAGCATTGTAGACATAGAGATTTGCAAAATACTTACGGCTCTGAATATGACAGACCCGTTGACTAAAATTATCTCACAAGCAAAACATGATCACACCTTAGTACTCTTTGGGTGTTAATCACATGGCGATGTGAACTAGATTACTGACTCTAGTAAACCCTTTGGGTGTTGGTCACATGTCGATGTGAACTATGGGTGTTAACCACATATAGATGTGAACTATTGATGTTAAATCACATGGCGATGTGAACTAGATTATTGACTCTAGTGCAAGTGGGAGACTGAAGGAAATATGCCCTAGAGGCAATAATAAAGTTATTATTTATTTCCTTATATCATGATAAATGTTTATTATTCATGCTAGAATTGTATTAACAGGAAACATAATACATGTGTGAATATATAGACAAACAGAGTGTCACTAGTATGCCTCTACTTGACTAGCTTGTTAATCGAAGATGGTTATGTTTCCTAACCATAGACATGAGTTGTCATTTGATTAACGGGATCACATCATTAGGAGAATGATCTGATTGACATGACCCATTCCGTTAGCCTAGCACTTGATCGCTTAGTATGTTGCTATTGCTTTCTTCATGACTTATACATGTTCCTGTAACTATGAGATTATGCAACTCCCGTTTACGGAGGAACACTTTGGGTACTACCAAACGCCACAACGAATCGGGTGATTATAAAGGAGTACTACAGGTGTTTCCAAAGGTACATGTTGGGTTGGCGTTTTCGAGATTAGGTTTTGTCACTCCGATTGTCGGAGAGGTATCTTCGGGCCCTCTCGGTAATGCACATCATTATAAGCCTTGCAAGCAATGTGACCAATGAGTTGGTTACGGGATGATGCATTACAGAGCGAGTAAAGAGACTTGCCGGTGACGAGATTGAACTAGGTATTGGATACCGACGATCGAATCTCGGGCAAGTAACATACCGATGACAAAGGGAACAACGTATGTTGTTATGCGGTTTGACCGATAAAGATCTTCAGAGAATATGTAGGAGCCAATATGGGCATCCAGGTCCCGCTTATTGGTTATTGACCGAGAATAGTTCTAGGTCATGTCTACATAGTTCTCGAACCCGTAGGGTCCGCACGCTTAAGGTTTCGATGATGCTTATATTATGAGTTTATGAGTTTTGATGTACCGAAGGAGTTCGGAGTCCCGGATGAGATCGGGGACATGACGAGGAGTCTCGAAATGGTCGAGACGTAAAGATCGATATATTGGACGACTATATTCGGAGTTCGGAAAGGTTCCGAGACATTCGGTATTTTTCGAGTACCGGAGAGTTACGGGAATACGTATTGGGCCTTATTGGGCCATACGGGAAAGAAGGAAAAGGGCCTCAAGGGTGGCCGCACTTCCCTTGGTCTGGTCCGAATTGGACTAGGGAAGGGGCGCCTTCCTTCCTTCTCCTTTTCCTTCCCTTTCCTTCTCTCCTACTCCTACTACATGGAAGGTTTCCTAGTTGGACTAGGAAAGGGGAATCCTACTCGGTGGGAGTAGGACTCCCCTATGGCGCGCCTCCTCCCTAGGCCGGCCTCCTCCTCCCTCCCTCCTTTATATCACGGGGCAGGGGGCACCCCATGGACACACAAGTTGATCTACGGATCGTTCCTTAGCCGTGTGCGGTGCCCCTCCACCATATTCCACTTCGGTCATATCGTCATGAGCTTAGGCGAAGCCCTGCGCCGGAGAAGTCATATCGTCATGAGCTTAGGCGAAGCCCCGCGTCGGTGGAGCATCATCATCGCCACCCTGCCGCCGTCGGCCGACGGAACTCATCCGACACTTTGCTGGATCGGAGTCCGGGATCGCCATCGTGCTGAACGTGTGCGTAACTCGGAGGTGCCGTGACGTTCGGTACTTGGATCGGTCGGATCGTGAAGACGTACGACTACATCAACCGCGTTGTTATAACGCTTCCGCTTACGGTCTACGAGGGTACGTGGACATACACTCTCCCTTCTCGTTGCTATGCCATCACCATGGTCCTGCGTGTGCGTAGGAAAATTTTGAAATTACTACGTTACCCAACAGTTAGCCAACCACTCTGGGTGAAAAACTTCAACAATAAACCTAGCCGCTAAGAGCCGGGCGACTTCCCCTCCAATGGCTTTCCGTCTATCTTCGTTGAACCATCGAAGAAACTGCCTGACCGGCTTATACTTCGGATCAATATTGAGAGTGTGCTCAGCGAGTTCTCTCGGTACACCCGGCATGTCAGAAGGTTTCCATGCGAAGATGTCCCGGTTCTCACGGATGAACTCGATGAGCGCGCTTTCCTATTTAGGATCCAAATTGGCACTGATACTGAACTGCTTAGACGAATCGCCTGGAGTAAAATCAACAAGCTTGGTTTCAGCAGCCGACTTAAATTTCATCGCCGGGTCATGCTCGGTGGTTGGCTTCTTTAGAGAGGTCATATCCGCCGAGTCAACATTGTCTTGATAAAGCTTCAGCTCCTCTACTGCACAAACAGACTCGGCATAAGCCGCATCGCCCTCCTCACATTCCAGGGCTACCTTTCGACTTCCATGCACGGTGATGGTGCCCTTGTGACCCGGCATCTTAAGCTGCAGATAAACATAACATGGCTGCGCCATGAACTTGGCATAAGCCAGCCGACCAAATAGAGCATGATATGGACTCTTGATTTTAACCACCTCAAAAGTTAATTTCTCAGCTCTAGAATCATACTTATCTCCAAAGGCCACTTCCAGTTCAATCTTGCCAACTGGGTAAGCCGACTTACCAGGCAATACTCCATGAAAAACAGTGTTGGACGTCTTCAAATCCTTATCAGTCAATCCCATGCGTCGAAAGGTCTCATAATAAAGGATATTGATGCTGCTACCTCCGTCCATGAGTACCTTAGTGAATTTATATCCACCAACATGAGGTGCTACCACCAGGGCTAACTGACACGGATTATCAACACGGAGGGGTGATCTTCCTGCTCCATACAATGGGCTGTTCGACCACCTCAAATAACGGGACCGCCGCTCAACAGAATTCACGGCCCTCTTATGAACCTTACGGTCACGTTTGCACAAGTTAGTGGTGAACACGTGATACTGCCCACTATTCAGCTGCTTCGGGTGGCTTTGATAACCCGACTGCTGCTGCTGTTGTCCCCCCTGACCAGACTGCTGTTGATTATAACCGCCTTGAAGTCCTTGAAAGCCGGAACTTGAACCACCGCTCATGCCATGAAAGCCGCCCGTTATGTGGCTAACCTGGTGTCCTCAGCTGCCAAGGCCTCCTTGGCCCGAGCTATCTCCTCACGCACCCGTGCCGCCTCCGCGTTATGCTCATCTTGATTCGCAGGGATGACTGTGGTAGTTAACAGGGCCATCAACTTATCCATGAGATCCATCAGCACCTGAGCCGGCGGGCGCACAGGGCCTCCTGCCCCAGCCGCTCCTGACCCGGATGTTATTGCTGTTGCAGCCGCTGGGTTTTGACCGGGTTGAGTACCAGCCATGAAGACTTCTGCCCAGCTTGGCGGCTCATAGGGGTCCGGAATACTAGAGCCGTCGGAACAGCCCCTAAGCCCGCCATCGTGTAACAGATACAACGAATCTGTTGAACCGGCGGACGAATCACCGTCGGAGAGGACGGCCGTCTCACCACCATCTACAGATCCTTCAGAAAGTTCTCCTCCGTGGATGCAACCCACGAAGGCACGTTTCACGACGGGTTGAGCTCGGGCGGGTCTCGCACGCTGAGCCGTTTTGACGAGGTCGGTGCAGTAGTGCGGGTCAGGGCCCGGCTCACCAATCCGGCCGATGAAGATGTGGATTCCGCCAAAGGGGACCCAGTACCCGTACTCAATTGAGCCGGCAGCAGGGCCCCAGCCTTCGTCGTCGATGTAGATCTTACTGCGACGACTCTTGGTCATCCGGCCCACTGCGTATCCCTTGAGCCCTTCGAAGTTTCCCTTCAAGAACTCAAATTCACCGTGCTGGCCCCACGGTGGGCGCCAACTGTCGTGGGATTGTCACGGCATATGTCCTCTTGAGGGTGAAGCTGGAAAAATGAAGTACGTCGCGGAAAAACTTTGAGCCGGGTGGGCTGAACCCCCGGATCATATGGTAAGTGAAAAAAATTACTTCTCCTTCTTTAGGCTTAGGTGGGTTTTCTTCACCAGGGACCCTCCAGTGGATGACCTTCTTCCTGGCTAAGGTGCCAGTAGCAACAAAATTGTTCAAGTCTTCTTCAGTGACCCGGGATTTGACCCAATTGCATTCAGTGTATGACTTAGCCATTTTTTCAATGATCTGAAAGGAAGAGTATGCCGGGTTAAGATTATACGATTAAGCTGGTTGTTGGTTTAAAGGCAAATAATAATGAATCATACATGTAAAGGTGTTGAACCGGAGGATGGCATTGAAGTTATAAAGATGAGCTATTGGCGGCTTAAAAGGGACTAATGGTACCTGGCGGGTTAGTTGTGGTTTCTGAATTAAGCCGCCCACACAGTTATTGATCTACAAATCTGTGATTGGAAAAATTACTAAGTGTTCGAAAAACAGATTTCACATATTATGCTATGATTTTGGATCTACGGCACGTCATATAATGAAAAATATCTAGACCTAAATTTCAGTGCTTGAGCAGTTCATGTGTCCAGATTGGATTTCTTATGCAAAAGGAGATGTTCTAATAACAAAAATGAGTACCACGACTACCGCCGCACAGGGGAAGTATCAAGTTTGAATCTAAATCACAAGCTACGGTGAAGAACGAAGAAGGGCGAAGAGGAACTCCGACGAACAAATAGAAACCCTAATGGGATCTGAGAAAAAGAAAGAGGAGGAACTCACCGGAGCTGTGGAATAGTGGAGGCGCGCGGACGAAATCTGGTTGATGCAGCGGTCGTTGTCGATGCAGTGGCAAAGGTCGACGGCGGTAGTGGAGCTCGGGCGCTGGAGCATCGTGAGGAAGAAGACGGAGATGAGGAGGCAAAGGGGGAAAGTGAAAAGGGACCCCTCGCCCTATTTATAAGGTTGAAAGGATAAATGGCAGGCGCTGGAATCGGGGAGGCTAAAAAAATGGATATGTGACAGTGCAGATGCCTCGATTTTCGGAGGTTCATTAAAAGAGAAGATATATTAAGATTTGAGCCTTGTGTAAAATTAATGACAGGTGACGTCATGGTGGGTTACCACAATCCTAAGGGATGACGTCATGACGGGTTACGAGATCTCGCAAGAGTAAAGGAGGAGGAATTTCTTCTAAGTGATGAAGTTTGATATGAACAAGTTCAAATTAACCTGGGGCCTAATGTTGGGTGTCGGTGTACAAAAAGAGGGGTACACTTTTTGTACCCCTATAACTGTGCACGGGCATTCTGAGCCGCGGGCACCATCGCACTGAGCAAGGCAAGGGAGGTGAACCAAGGTAAGGCCAAACCACGAAAGGAGCAGAACGACGCCAAGACCAAGACCACAAAGAGCAAAGGGGACAAAGCGGACTCCCCCGGCAAGACCCTTGCCGGGAGGCGGTTTTAGCAAACCCGGCAAGACCCTTGCTGTGGCAGCTCGTCCCACACCTACAGAGCGAATCACCCTTGAGTCCACTGCCCCCATGGGGCAAGGATTCGGGAGACATCCCCGTGGTGGCATGCAGATCTTTGTGAATACATTCAAGATCAGATACACACTATAGAAGATGACGACCCTTGGCGGGATCCCAGCCAAGGAGGACCACAAGGCCCCCGGCAAGAGCCTTGCCGGGGATGACAAAGAGACCCTTGCCGGGCCCCGCAAGACCCTTGCCGGGGCTACGGCGAGGCCCTCGCCAAGAACCCCCGTAGGGCCACCATCAGGCCCACGCCCATCAAACCTCCACCACCGTTCGCATGCAGCTGCCGACCCAAACAGTTGGGCAGGCACCTGCGTGGCGGCAAGCGGATCTTCGTGGAGACCCACCATTGCGCCACCTCAGCTGCACCGCCTACATGGCACCGCGGGCACCGCTGGCCAGGGCGCGTGTCGACACGAAAGGGAGCGGCGACGGGCGAGACAGGGCCCTCCCCTGTCCCCGATAAAGCAAGGACACCTAAGCAAGACGCATTAAAAGCGCCTTGTCATGTAATGCGAGAGATAAACTCGCATCACTGTACCCTTTCCACCTCCTGTGTGCCACTGTGGCAACCCCTTTCCCTACAAAAGGAGGCCCAAGGCGACCAGGAGGAGGATTCGGCTTTTTTGAGCTCCTCACGCCTGATTGCTAGTTCAAGAACACAGATAAACAAACCACCAAAGCAGGAGTAGGGTTTTATGCATCCTCGCGGCCCGAACCTGGATAAAGAAACCGTGTGCTATCTGTTTGATCCGCTCTTCTCATGACCCCGCGCCCCGCCACCGTAGTAGGGATTCTTGTGATCCGATAGATGTCGTTCCCACTGACATCTTTGGCGCGCCGGGTAGGGGTGGAAGTTGTGAGAATCGGCTCTAGCAGTTAGTTCGGCGCTTCTTCATCCTCATGGCGCCCAAGAAGAAGATGACGGTGGCGGTTGGCCCATCGGAAGTCGGACATCCCGTCCCGACGCGGGCGAGCAGCGGACCAGTCGCAGAAAGGACCCGGGGCGCCGTTCACGAACACCAATACCGTCCCAGCAGCCGAAGCTTGGGAGGCGGCGATGTTCAGGCGCTGGTAACGGCCGCACGCCGCCAAATCAAAGACGGAGCCAGGCCCTCCGCGGTGGCGCGGGCCTTCCAAGATCGCTGCCACCCGCCCGAAAGCGACGCGAGGGCTTCCAAGACTCACGCCGGCGCCGACGGCACGCCTCCTCTCGGCGGCAAGATGACGAACGGGCGTAATCACGCCGAGGACCCCGGGCGCCGCCATGAAAGAGCCCCGAGCGCCACTCCCGGGATTTAGAAGATCTGCCCGCTCGCCGAGGCGCTGGTGAAGATGGCATGCGACCACGGGGTCGTGATAGAGCTCCTTCTGACATGGTCAGAAGTCGAAGCGCGTCGTGATCCGTGCAGGTTTCGTTGCCACCAACGCCACCAATGCAGAGACGACACAACCAGTTGAAGTGTCGCCGAAGAAGAAAATGATGCAGCACCCGGTTTACTTTGTTAGTTCCCTCCTGCAGGGGGCTAGATCAAGGTACACCGGCGTGCAGAAATTGCTCTTCGGCCTTCTTATGGCCTCGAGGAAGCTGCATCACTACTTCCAGGCACACGAGATCACTGTCGTCACTCGCTTCCCTCTGCAACGGATATTGCACAATCCGGATGCAACGGGAAGAATTGTGGAATGGGCACTGGAGCTGTCCATCTTTGGCCTCAAGTTTGAAAGTACTTCGACGATTCAGAGCCGAGTCCTAGCGGAGTTCATTGCAGAATGGACCGCAACGCCTGACAAAGAAGCCCAAGAGACTGCCCTCCCCGGCAAGGAGGCAAGTTGCGATTGGATTATGTACTTTGATGGAGCTTTCTCCCTACAAGGCGCCGGGGCTGGCGTACTACTTGTCGCGCCCACCGGAGAGCACCTCAAGTACGTGATCCAGATGCACTTCCCCAGGGAGGTGTCAACAAACAATACGGCAGAGTACGAAGAGCTGCTTGCCGGTCTTAGGATCGCGGCGGACCTCGGAATCAAGAAACTCATCGTCAGGGGTGGCTTGCAGCTTGTCTTCAAGCAAGTCAACAAGGATTACCAGAGCCCGTTGATGAAGGCCTACGTCGATGAAGTGAGAAAGCTGGAAGAGCGTTTCGACGGTATACAGGCTGAACACGTTCCCGAGCGGAGAACGATATCGCCGATTACCTGTCAAAACGCACTGCCCTCAAGCTACCTGTGGAACCAGGTACCTTTGTGCTTCAGCTAACTCAGCCATCCGTTGATCCATCAACAGAGCAGAATAAGAGGAGGAAATCAGGGCCCGGCAAGTACTTTCCCACCGAGCTCCCCGGAGCCACCGGCAAGGATGTTGCCGGGGATACTAAGCCCACCACGGGACGACTGGCTCCGGCGGAGCATCAAGCTCTTGCCGTCGAGACAGCCGCTCCTATAGCGGAGGAAATGCCTTTAATCCTCGCCATCGAGCCCAGGCTCCAGCGTGGGCACAGCATACCGTCCGATTCCTCCAAACAGGGGAACTTCCTGAGGAGCAGGAAGAAGCGGAAAAAGTAGCCCGTCGCTCTACCATGTACCAGTTCATCGATGACGTCCTGTACAGAAAGAGGCCGAACGGTGTGAAATTGAAGTGTATCCCTCGAGAGGAAGGACTGGAGCTGTTGGCGGAGATACACGGAGGCATATGTGGATCCCACATTGGGTCAAGGGCCCTTGCCGGCAAGGCTTCTTCCGCCCACCGCCCTCCAGGATGCGACGACACTAGTCACCAGTGTGAAGCGTGTCGCCCATTCAAAGAAGCTTCATCAGCCAGCTCAAGCCCTTCAAACCATTCCTCTCTCGGCCCTTCTCGTCTGGGGGCTAGACATCTTGGGCCCCTTCCCTGGCTGTCGGGGGCTTTGAGTACTTGTACGTTGCAATCGACAAGTTCACAAAGTGGCCGGAGGTGGAGGCAGTGAGGAAGGTCACCGCTCAGTCAGCCGTCAAGTTCTTCAAGGAACTAGTGTGCCGTTTTGGTGTACCCAACAGGTTTATCACCAACAACGGCACACAGTTCACAAGCCGCACCTTCATGCAATATACTCAAGACCTCGGCAAAGAAAGTCTGCTTCGCCTGCTGCTCACCCGCCAAGCAATGGTCAATCTGAGAGGGCAAATGCTGAAGTATCATGCGAGGCTTAAGGACCAAGACCTTTGATAGGCTGCACAGAGTGGAAGGCGCTGGATTGATGAGTTGCCGCGGTTCTTTGGTCGATCAGACGACGCCAACTCGAGCCACCGGCGGACACCTTTTGCCGTAGTATACGGGCAGAAGCGATTCTTGCCGGGATGACAAGAGGGCGCCACGGCAGACCTTTGTCGGGCCCCAAAGAAGACCCTTGCCGGGGCTACGGCGAGGCCCTCGCCAAGAACCCCCGTAGGGCCACCATCAGGCCCACTCCCATCAAACCTCCACCATCGTTCGCATGCAGCTGCCGACCCAACCAGTTGGGCAGGCACCTGCGTGGCGGCAAGCGGATCTTCGTGGAGACCCACCATTGCGCACCTCAGCTGCCTGCCTACATGGCACCGCGAGCACCCCTGGCCAGGGCGCGTGTCGACACGAAAGGGAGCGGCGACGGGCGAGACAGGGCCCTCCCCTGTCCCCATAAAGCAAGGCCACCTAAGCAAGATGCATTAAAAGCGCCTTGTCATGTAATGTGAGAGATAAACTCGCATCACTGTACCCTATCCACCTCCTGTGTGCCACTGTGGTAACCCCTTTCCCTATAAAAGGAGGCCCAAGGCGACCAGGAGGAGGATTTGGCTTTTTGGAGCTCCTCACGCCCCATTGCTAGTTCAAGAACATGATAAACAAACCACCAAAGTAGGAGTAGGGTTTACGCATCCTCGCGGCCCGAACCTGGATAAAGAAACCGTGTGCTATCTGTTTGATCCGCTCTTCTCACGACCCCGCGCCCCGTGACCGTAGTAGGGATTCTTGTGATCCCATAGGTGTCGTTCCCACCGACATTGGGGATATAACTACTGGGTATAAGCCACCCAGGAGGGGCCGGGTTATACTATTGGCGTCTTACCACTGAAGATGGCGGGCTATACGAACCAGTGGACGGCCCAAGACCCAAAGGCGAATTACGACCCAGGTGTATGAACCGCCATGTATGTATGACTTGTATTGTAAGGCAAGTGTAGATAGTCACCTAGCCGCACACGTGTGTATGAGCCAGCCGGGACTCCGTGAGCCGCCGGGCGTCAACCTGTTTATATAAAGGGACGACCCGACGGGGGTTTAGTGCAAGAAACAAGAGATCGAAAGCTAGGTCAAGCATATTCACTCCCTGGTAATCAAAACCTAAGCAATACCACCTCAAACTGGATAAGGCCTTTACCTTCACCGCAAGGGGCCGAACCAGTATAAACTCCATGTGTCCTTTGTCCCATTTAACCCAATTAAGGTAACCTAGTTGTGATGGCTCCATGACTAAGTCCTTCTTCTAGGACATCCGCCGTGACAATTCCACGACACTTATGATATGGTCATTTTGCTTCGATTGTTTAATAGTTACTTGTTAATATTATTATCATGTTCTTTTATGGTAAATATTTCCGATGCTAGTGGTCATGCTATGTTCTTATGTAGTGTTGTTATTGTGTTATTCGTGATCATTGCTATGCCATGCTTAGGTGCATCCAGTAGGGTAAATGATTTGTTGTTGCTGACATGTTAAATAGTGATGTTGTTCATCCATGCTCATGTTGATATCATGCTCATACGCATTGATTTTTCATGATATTATGACTCAGCTCATTACATTCAAGTTAAACCAGACATTAATCGAACTTGACCACTTGTTGGCTGAGTCATAGTGCCATCAAAATCGAACTGACCAGTGAAGTCACACTTGCTTTATGGGGCTCCTAACTGGGTCTATTGTCGTGCCTCTCGCCGGTGCCTCCAACTAGGGAAGGTTATGGGCGCGCGCTACCCTGATCAGGTAGGTGTACATAAGCCTTGTGTGCCCGTGTGGGATGGTTTTGTCTTGCCACGACGGTGGCCGTTGGATGTCACGAGGTGACATCGGGGCCACCCATGACTTAGCCCAAAGGGGAGTTTGTCGGAGCGGCCGGGAGAGTGTCATGGCAGTAGATTGATTTTGTTGGAACGCCGTTGGTCCACCCGAATGGGAGCACGAGGCCATGGGTTCCGTGGCGTGGGTACAGTGTACTATCCTCTGCAGAGTGTGTTTAAATCTATCGATAGCCGTGCCCGTGGATATGGGCCCAGTTCGTAGTAGGTCACACTATGAGTCAACATTAATAATAACCTGACTAATAACAACCCCGAATTGATGAGAAAAGAAGTTGGTTGATCTTTATGTGGTCACAGGAGGATCACGATGGTATTCTTGATGTTGATGAGGTGATCCTGTGAGGATCACGATGGTATTCTTAATATTGATAAGATGATCTTTTGAAGATCCCGATGTTATTATTGATAATGATTGAAGTGATCCCGTGACCACGATGGTAAGTAAGAGTGACATATATTTGGTGGTTACGCGGTAACCCCTAACAGGGTAAGTGATATTTGTAGCATGTTGCATGCTAGTACTATCATTGTTCATGTCTCGAGTAATATGTTCATGCCATGTTGATAGTGTTCTAGCGGTATCCTGTTCATCTTGTACATGCCATGTTGTTCTAGTTGTATCATGCTCATGCTTGTTTAACTTGTAAATGCCATGCTGTTGTTTGTCTTGATTGCTTCTGGTTGTTGTGAGCTTGCAAGTACATTCAATGTACTGAACTGGTGTGTCATGCCAGTTTGCAGGTCATGCTTTTTCTTCTTGCATGTTTGCCGTGGATCCTTTGTTGGCGAGCTAGGATAAGTGTTCCAACCAGAGTCCCTGTAGAGTGGAGTCCATCACTGACGTCGTTGTTCCGCTGCTAGAAGTTATTCCGCTGCTATGAGTTGTTCTGCTGCTAGCATAGAGCAACCTTGGCAGGCGTAGCGTCGCCGTGCCGATGTAATTCCTGGTTATATCGGAACCCTTGTATCCCCGAGTATTTGTAATAAAGAGCTGATTTGTTCTATGCCAGCAGTGATGTATTCCAGAAGACTTGTCTCTCGGCTGGAATACAGGGTGCTCCAGTTTCCTCTGAGCCGGGGTGCCACAGTAACGATCAAACTCAAACCGTTGATGCATCTTCATGTTATTCCTAGGTGATCATAGGGTGCCTTTTTTTTCTACTATGTTTCCCAATAGTTACCGCTGCCATATGGAAACAGGGTGGCGGCGGCACAGCAGTCAAGGACAAGGGGGAGTGCGGTGCGGCTCATGGAGGAAGACGGACATCAAAGACATCAATACACGTAGTCTAGAACTTTCTTTTGACACAAAAAGAATATAATTTATGATGGACATGAGAGGGGAAAAAAGTATTGTACAAGCCTTATGTGTATTCTAAAGTACTCCCTCCATCCCAAAATAAGTGACTCAACTTTACACTAACTTTGTACTAAAGTTAGTACAAAGTTGACTCACTTATTTTGAGACAGAGGGAGTATTAATCTACTCAACAATATTGCTACATGTGGTTTTGATGAAGTATCACAGTAGAGTCAGACGAGTAGCGTTAGCTGGTTGCTAGCATCATCAGGTTCATGTAGCCCCTGCAATGTCCTAGTCAGATCACTGTGCTAGCTTTTTTTTGTGAATACGCAAGAGTGCGTATCATTTCATTGATAGGTAGAAGGCATACATCATAATTGGGGGGTCTGGGGTGTGAGCTCAATGCCTTGTACGCTAAAGGCAAGGCATGAAGCCGCAGAGCATTGATGACGGGGTGCTCGGCCCGTTACAAGAATGACCCTATGCTAGCAGAACGCTTAGTCCACGCGTGCCTGCTCTAGCCCAGGCACGGGCCTCTTCCTGACGGGGTGCTAGCTTTATGTGTGTGAGTGAGTGAATAATGGTAATGCTAATCACTGTGTGGGTGACAGTCCAAGAAGAATGGTACCGGCTGCCTCCATTTAAAAGTGCAATTGCTAACTACTCCCTCCGTATCAAAATAAAAGATGTTTTTATAGGATAGTTTAGCCAACAAAACATCATATATTTTGGTACTGAGGTAGTAGTATAGCACAGAGATCATTTCAAGCATAAACATATAAGGATAAATGGTTCTTAGATACAGGGCAGTAGCACCCTGATCACGTGATGATCAAGTTATCTCCACTATTAAAATCTACTGTTAAAGGCGAATGGGTGCGTCATTGTATATATCTAGATCCGAAAACACGCATAATCATATGCCTGCCAATGTCACATGTAAAATGCATAATCTTAAACCTGTATAAGCGATGGCATGCTCCAGCAAATTCTATTATACAACATCCTGAAAGCACAGTATAGAAAATCCGATAGAGTATGCCTCGACCCATACACAAGAACACAAAGTCAGCACTGTTTCCACCTAGCTCATCTGCAACCGAGCAATCTTGTTGGAAATATGAGCAATTTACCGAATGATTTTATTAACATAAATACTAGATAAAGCATGACTAGTATAACAGTGATAAAACAAGTCATGCGATTTGACAAAGTGAAGGCAAATAACATCTGCATATATGAGCTAGAACCGATCATCTCTCGAGCAGACAGTAGATCAAGATGCATATATGAGGTAGATCCTAACATGTGTAGAGCAAACACTAGAACAAGGAACTGTGGCAGGACCTCTAACAGGAAAAACAAGAACACGTACTGGACAGCAGCCGGAGTAGAGGCACTGGACTTGGGGTCGGTGTCTTCCATGTCGTCAAGGAGGTTGTCGACATCGGGGAAGTAGTCGTCGTTGGGGAAGTAGTAGTCGGAGTCGGGGGCGTCCGTGACGAAGAAGTCAGTAGTCGCGCAGAGCGCTCCCCAAAACCCTTATCACCCATCTCCCGTACAGGACTCAAAGAGGTGCGGTTTCGGAGGCCTACTGTCCTGACTCGCGGTGCACGCCGCAAGCCGGGATGAGGAAGACAATAGCAGCTCAGAGATTGGAACCAGTGGCGAGAGGAAGGAGAAGTTCTGGTGCGCCTTTCTGAGAGGAGCGACCTCCCTTTTATAGGCGCAAGAGAAGGAGGCGAGAGGGCAGCGACGGAAGGTGAAACGAAGAGACGAAGACGAAGTGTACAGCCAGCAGCCGAATGGCTGCACCGTACGCATTCAAACTAAACTATCGCAAAAAAAATTCAGCTTCCGTGTGACCTTTCGTATACACGTAGTGCGTGGCAAAAATTTAGACATCGGCTCGGCTCATTCCCGCAACCCGCGGCGTGGCGCGTTGTGACGAGGCGTGGCGAGGCGGGGGGTGGAGGAGGAGCACGCGTGTATGTCCCTCTTGTTCTCATGCTCATACAAGTGGGGAAAGAGCCTCCCTTATAAAGAGGTCAAACTCCCTCTAAACTAGCAATGTGGGACTAAACTTTAGTTCCACCTCTTGCCTTGCACGAATGGGCTGTGTGGGCCTCTAGGATTTATTAGGAATTTCTGAAACTGTTATTGGGCTAGGCCCAAATAGACAAAATTCCAGCAATCCCCCACCAGATCCCAGAGGCACACAAAATTTGCCTTTGGTTCCAAAACATTGTTTCATATACCGGTACTACAGTGGAGACTGTTAAGTTGAACTTCCACCTAGAACCTTATGGTACACTAGTAACCAACTTTAACAGTGGACTGGGCCTTGAACTACAAGTTTTCTACGAATATAGCTTCACATAAAGCCTTGACCGATACATGGCTACCTTGGGTCTTCCCCGCCGGTGGAGCTTATGCGTCATACTCTGAGACCTTTCATGAGTTTACTAGAGAGAACCCTACTCTCATAGATTGCGACGTTTAACAATCAGACTCATATAGGTGCGTTCTTCAAAAGATGTTCTGCATGACAACATCTCTGCTTCAAAGAGCCACTTAGAACACATTAAGATATACATCAACCTGCCATGCAGATTAGGAGAGTATTGCATCTTCATGGAGTGGTATTTTAATAGTAAGGGTACTCTCCTCCCAGTTGACCAATAGCTTGTCTTCCACATCTAATTCACGGGATCTCCGATCACAAAGAATAGGTTACCACTATGAACAACTCATATTGTGGGTCTCATACCCATCTCCCTCGATGTATTATCTATCACATTGCGTGATACACCCTTAGTAAAAGGATCTGCCAGATTTTTAGATGTTTGGATATAATCCAATGCAATAACTCCGGAGTTTTTCATTTTCCTGACAGACTTTAACCTTCTCTGAACGTGTCTTGATGACTTCATGTTATCCTTTGAGCTGCTCACTTTAGTGATCACAGTTTGATTCTCACAGTTCATAAGGATACCCGATACAGGTTTCTCAACTACCGGCAAGTCATTCAAGAGCCGACGAAGCCAATCTGCTTCGACCGTAGCTGTATCTAGTGCTGTGAGTTCTGCTTCCATTGTTGACCTCGTTAAGATGGTCTGCTTGCAAGACTTCCAAGAAACAGCGCCACCTCCATGAGTGAATACATATCCGCTCGTGGCCTTTATCTCATCATCATTTGAGATCCAGTTTGAGTCACTATACCCTTCAAGCACCTTTGGGTGCCCAGGTAATCTTAATTCCATAATTAGCAGTGCCTTTCAAATAACGCATAAAACTCTCTCTAGAGCTTTCCAATGCACATCTCACGGTTTTGAGACAAACTGCCTGGGTTTGCTAACAGCAAAAGAGATGTCAGGTCTTGTAGCACTGGCTAAGTACATAAGCAAGCAAATAATCTGAGAATATTTCAATTGGTCTCTAGCAATTCTTTGATTCTTTCGAAGCAACACACTAGCATCATATGGTGTTGGAGAGGGCTTGCAGTCACTGTAGCCAAAGCGACTCAAGATCTTTTCCACATAGTGAGATTGAAGCAATGTAATCCCACCATCATCGTCTCTCAACAACTTGATGTTCAGAATGACATGAGCCACTCTTAAATCCTTCATCTCAAAACAGCGAGATAGGAAATCCTTGACCTCCTTAATAACATTCAGATTTGTTCCGAAAATCAGTATGTCATCAACATACAAGCAAAGCATAACTCCCTCGCCCCCACCATGGCGATAGTACACACATTTGTCAGCTTCCTTCACAACAAAGCCTGCAGTTGTTAAAGTTCTTTCGAACTTCTCATGCCACTATTTGGGTGCTTGCTTGAGTCCATACAAAGACTTTAGCAACTTGCACACTTTCCCTTCCTGACCATCTATTACAAACCCCTCTGGTTGTTCCATATAAATTTCCTCGTCCAACTCTCCATTTAGGAAAGCAGTCTTAACATCCATTTGATGAACGAGAAGACCATGTGAGGCAGCTAGTTAAAGTAGAACTCGAATAGTGGTCAGTCGAGCCACAGGTGAGTAAGTATCAAAGAAGTCTTCACCTTCCTTTTGGGTATAAACCTTAGCCACGAGCCGAGCCTTGTACTTTTCGATAGTACCGTCAGGCCCAAGATTCTTCTTGAAAACCCATTTGCATCCAATAGGTTTGCACCCATAAGGACGATCAGTTATCTCCCAAGTTTCATTCGCCAAGATGGAATCCATCTCGCTACAAACCGCTTCCTTCCAGTAGTCAGCATCTTCCGATGCATAGGCCTCCGAAATAGAACTGGGAGTATCATCTATGAGATACACAAGAAAATCATCACCAAAGGACTTTGTTGTCCTCTGCCTCTTGCTCGTAGTAGGAACTTCATTGTTCTCCTCCACAGGACTTTCAAAGTGTTCCATCTAAATGGCAGGTTCGGTAATTGTAATCGGTTCTGATTCGATGAACTAGGCATCTCCTGATTAGATGAGGTAGCCATATCCTTCATGGGAAAGATATCTTCAAAGAAAGTCGCATCATTCAACTCCATGATCGAACCGACATGCATGTCAGGTACCTTAGATTTTACAACCAAGAATCTATAGCCAATGCTATGAAAAGCATATCCCAGGAAAACACAATCCACAGTTTTTGGTCCAAGCTTCCGCTTCTTTGGAATTGGAACATTGACTTTCGCCAAACAACCCCATGTTCGTAGATAAGAGAGTTTTAACCTTTTCTTCTCCCATTCCTCGAACGGAGTTATCTCTTTGTTCTTTGTGGGGACTCGATTTAGGACATGACATGCTGTCAATATCGCCCCCCCACCCCACCATGCCTTGGAGAGACCCGATGTGTCTAACATGGCGTTAACCAAATCAGTTAGAGTACGGTTCTTTCTATCGGCCACCCCATTTGACTGAGGTTAGTAGGGAGGCGTCCTCTCATGGATTATACCATGTTCCGCACAGAAACACCACGGTCGGACGTAAGCATCTTGATTTTCCGATCAAGTTGGTTTTCCACTTCTGCTTTATAGATCTTGAAAAAGTTCAAAAGCCTCATACTTAGATTTCAGAAGATACACACGGCAGTATCTAGTGGAGTGAGTCGTCAATTAACGTCATGAAATATTTCTTTCCACCTTTTGTCAAAACACCATTCATTTCACATAGATCTGAATGTATAAGTTTTAGTGGTGCAAGATTTCTCGTCTCCGCAGTCACGTGAGACTTACGAGGTTGCTTAGCTTGCACACACACTTCACACTTAGATCCCTTGAGAGTGGTGAAACCAGGGATTAAGTTCAACTTTGCTAGTCGCGACATGCAACCAAACTTAACATGACAAAGACGTGAATGCCACACATTTGATTCACTATTGTTGCAAATATGATTAACAACTTTATTGCAATCGTGTGATAAGGATAAACGAAACAGGCCTCCTGACTCATAGCCTTTACCAACAAAGGTTCCATACTTGGATATTACAAATTTATTCGGCAAGACAAGCTTATAGCCATCTCTACACAGTAGAGATCCGCTAACAAGAGTTTTATTGACGGAGGGGACATAATGCACGTTCTTCAGCCGCACGATCTTCCCCCAAGTAAACTTCAGATCGACCGTGCCAACACCACGAACAGAAGCACTTGAACCGTTGCCCATCAGCACGGTGGAAGTCCTAGCGATGCGATAAGACGAAAACATGGAAATATCAACGCATACATGCACATTAGCACCGTGTCAATCAACCAATCAGGAGAATGACATCTTGAAAGAATAGTGGGAAATATACCATAGCCAGCATCCTTCATGTCGGTGTCTCCAATGACAACATTAAGCGGTCTTGCCTCCTTTCCGATGATGACGCTTGTCATAGCGATTATGACAACTAAGAGCCCAATGATCAGGATCTCCACACACATGACAAGCACCTTTCTTCTTGTCACTCTTCTTCTTGAAGTTCGTGTGTTGTACAGCCTTGTTCTTCCCATCAAACTTTGCTTTACCATCAAGCTTGCCCTTGTTCTTGAACTTGTGGTACTGGAAGTTTTTCTTCTGTACCAGATTGGCACTAGATCCTCCCTCAATACCTCGAGCACGTGTGTCCTTTGCTCTCGCCTTTTCTTCCACATCAAGAGTACCAATGAGATCTGGAACGGAAAACTCATGTCTCTTATTCTTCAGTAAGGTAGCAAAGTTCCTCCATGAAGGAGGAAGCTTAGTGATGATACCCCCGGCAACAAACTTGTCCAGTAGCATGCAATTGAAGTGCTCAAGTTCTCTAGCAAATTATTGTATCTCATGAGCCTGCTCAACCACGGAGCGCTGTTCGGTCATCCTGTAATCATAGAATTGCTCCATGATGTACAGCTCAGTGCCGGAATCCGAGACCCCAAACTTGGCCTCGAGTGCGTCCCACATATCTTTTCCATTATCAATTGACGCATAAGCATCAACTATGTTCTCACCAAGAACACTCAAGAGAGCAGCCTTAAACAAGGTATCCATTTTCTGAAAAGCTTGTGCCTGTTGGGCATCTTGCTCTCCTTCAGGTTTGCCAAGAGTGGCATCATAGCAACTCATGGTTTGAAACCATAAGACTGCTCTCACGCGCCACCTCTTATAGTGGACACCCTCAAACATAGGAGGTGTCATGGAAGCAACAAAACCACTTGGGGTAAATTGCCTATAATAAGGTTTTTGGATTGTTGGAAATATGAGCAATTTACCGAATGATTTTATTAACAGAAATACTAGATAAAGCATGACAAGTATAGCAGTGATAAAACAAGTCATGTGATTTGACAAAGTGAAGGTAAATAACATCTGCATATATGATCTAGAACCGATCATCTCTCGAGCAGACAGTAGATCAAGATGCATATATGAGGTAGATCCTAACATGTGTAGAGCAAACACTAGAACAAGTAACTGTGGCAGGACCTCTAACAGGAAAAACAAGAACACGTACTGGACAGCAGCCGGAGTAGAGGCACTGGACTTGGGGTCGGTGTCTTCCATGTCGTCAAGGAGGTTGTCGACGTCGGGGAAGTAGTCGTCGGAGTCAGGGGCGTCCGTGAGGAAGAAGTCGATGGTCGCTACAGAGCGCCTCCCCAAAAACCTTATCACCCTTCTCCCGTACAGGACTCAAAGAGGTGCGGTTTCGGAGGCCTACTGTCCCGACTCGCGGTGCACGCCGCAAGCCGGGATGAGGAAGACAACAGCAGCTCAGAGATTGGAACCAGTGGCGAGAGGAAAGAGAAGTTCTGGTGTGCCTTTCTGAGAGGAGCGACCTCCCTTTTATAGGCGCAAGAGAAGGAGGTGAGAGGGCAGAGACGGAAGGTGAAACGAAGAGACGAAGACGAAGCGTACAGCCAGCAGCCGAAGGGCTGCACCGTATGCATTGAAACTCCACTATCGCAAAAACTTTTCAGCTTCCGTGTGACCTTTCGTATACCCGTAGTGCGTGGCAAGAATTTAGACATCGGTTGGCTCATTCCCGCAACCCGTGGCGCAGCGCGGCGCGTCGTGACGAGGCGTGGCGAGGCGGGCGGCGGAGGAGGAGCGCGCGTGGATGTCCCTCTTGTTTTCATGCTCATACAAGTGGGGAAAGAGCCTCCCTTATAAAGAGGTCCAACTCCCTCTAAACTAGCAATGTGGGACTAAACTTTAGTTCCACCTCTTGCCTTGCACGAATGGGCTGCATGGGCCTCTAGGATTTATTAGGAATTTCTTCAACTGTTATTGGGCTAGGCCCAAATAGAAAAAATTCCAGCAGTCCCCCACCAGATCCCAGAGGCACACAAAATTTGCCTTTGGTTCCAAAACACTGTTTCATATACTGGTACTACAGTGGAGACTGTTAAGTTGAACTTCCACCTAGAACCTTATGCTACACTAGTAAGCAACTTGAACAATGGACTGGGCCTTAAACTGCAAATTTTCTATGAATCTAGCTTCACATAAAGCCTTGACCGATACGTGGCTACCGTGGGTCTTCCCCGTGGGTGGAGCTTATGCGTCATACTCCGAGATCTTTCACGAGTGTACTAGAGAGAACCCTACTCTCATAGATTGCGACGTTTAACAATCAGACTCATATAGGCGCGTTCTTCAAAAGATGTTCTGCAGGAAAACATCTCCGCTTCAAAGAGACACTTAGAACACATTAATATATACGTCAACATGCCATGCAGATTAGGAGAGTATTGCATCTTCATGGAGTGGTATTTTAACAGTAAGGGTACTCTCCTCCCAGTTGACCAACAACTTGTCTTCCACATCTAATTCACGGGATCTCCGATCACAAAGAATAGGTTACCACTGTGAACAACTCATATTGTGGGTCTCATACCCATCTCCCTCGATGTATTATCTATCACATTGCGTGATACACCCTTAGTAAAAGGATCTGCCAGATTTTTAGACGTTTGGATATAATCCAATGCAATAACTCTAGAGTTTTTCATTTTCCTGATAGACTTTAACCTTCTCTGAACGTGTCTTCATGACTTCATGTTATCCTTTGAGCTGCTAACTTTAGTGATCACAGTTTGATTGTCACAGTTCATAAGGATACTCGATACAGGTTTCTCAACTACTGGCAAGTCATTCAAGAGCCGACGAAGCCAATCTGCTTCAATCGTAGCTGTATCTAGTGCTGTGAGTTCTGCTTCCATTGTTGACCACGTTAAGATGGTCTGCTTGAAAGACTTCCAAGAAACAGCGCCACCTCCATGAGTGAATACATATCCTCTCGTGGACTTTATCTCATCAGCATCTGAGATCCAGTTTGAGTCACTATACCCTTCAAGCACCTTTGGGTGCCCAGTGTAGTGAATTCCATAATTCACAGTGCCTTTCAAATAACACAAAACTCTCTCTAGAGCTTTCCAATGCACACCTCCTGGTTTTGAGACAAACTGCTCGGTTTGCTAACAAGAAAAGAGATGTCAGTCTTGTAGCAGCGGCTAAGTACATAAGCGAGCCAATAATGCGAGAATATTTCAATTGGTCTCTAGCAATTCTTCGATTCTTCGAAGCAACACACTAGCATCATATGGTGTTGGAGAGGGCTTGCGATCCACTGTAGCCAAAGCGACTCAAGATCTTTTCCACATAGTGAGATTGAAGCAATGTAATGCCACCATCATCGTATCTCAACAACTTGATGTTCAGAATGACATCAGCCGCTCCTAAATCCTTCATCTCAAAACAGCGAGATAGGAAATCCTTGACCTCCTTAATAACATTCAGATTTGTTCTGAAAATTAGTATGTCATCAACACACAAGCAAAGCATAACTCCCTCGCCCCCACCATGGCGATAGTATACACATTTGTCAGCTTCGTTCACAACAAAGCCTGCAGCTGTTAAAGTTCTTTCGAACTTCTCATGCCACTATTTGGGTGCTTGCTTGAGTCCATACAAAGACTTTAGCAGCTTGCACACTTTCCCTTCCTGACCATCTATTATAAACCCATCTGTTTGTTCCAAATAAATTTCCTCGTCCAACTCTCCATTTAGGAAAGCAGTCTTAACATCCATTTTATGAACGAGAAGACCATGTGAGGCAACTAGTGAAAGTAGAACTCGAATAGTGGTCAGTCGAGCCACAGGTCAGTAAGTATCAAAGAATTCTTCACCTTCCTTTTGGGTATAACCCTTAGCCACAAGCCGAGCCTTGTACTTTTCGATAGTATCATCAGGCCTAAGCTTCTTCTTGAATACCCATTTGCATCCTATAGGTTTGCACCCATAAGGACGATCAGTTATCTCCCAAGTTTCATTCGCCAAGATGGAATCCATCTCGCCATTTAACTGCTTCCTTCCAGTAGTCAGCATCTTCCGATGCATAGGCCTCCGAAATAGAACTGGGAGTATCATCTATGAGATACACCAGAAAATCATCACCAAAGGACTTTGCTATCCTCTGTCTCTTGCTCCTAGTAGGAACTTCATTGTTCTCCTCCACGGGACTTTCAAAGTGTTCCATCGAAATGGCAGGTTCGGTAATTGTAACTGGTTCCTGATTCGATGAACTCGGCATCTCCTGATTAGATGAGGTAGCCATATCCTTCATGGGAAAGATATCTTCAAAGAAAGTCGCATCATTCGACTCCATGATCGTACCGACATGCATGTCAGGTACCTCAGATTTTACAACCAAGAATCTATAGCAATTCTTCGATTCTTTTTAAGCAACACACTAGCATCATATGGTGTTGGAGAGGGCTTGCAGTCACTGTAGCCAAAGCGACTCAAGATCTTTTCCACATAGTGAGATTGAAGCAATGTAATCCCACCATCATCGTCTCTCAACAACTTGATGTTCAGAATGACATCAGCCACTCCTAAATCCTTCTTCTCAAAACAGCGAGATAGGAAATCCTTGAACTCCTTAATAATATTCAGATTTGTTCCGAAAATCAGTATGTCATCAACATACAAGCAAAGCATAACTCCCTCACCCCCACCATGGCGATAGTACACACATTTGTCAGCTTCGTTCACAACAAAGCCTGCAGCTGTTAAAGTTCTTTCGAACTTCTCATGCCACTGTTTGGGTGCTTGCTTGAGTCCATACAAAGACTTTAGCAACTTGCACACTTTCCCTTCCTGACCATCTATTACAAACCCATTTGGTTGTTCGATATAAATTTCCTCGTCCAACTCTCCATTTAGGAAAGCGGTCTTATAATCCATTTGATGAAAGAGAAGACCATGTGAGGCAGCTAGTGAAAGTAGAACTCGAATAGTGGTCAGTCGAGCCACAGGTGAGTAAGTATCAAAGAAGTCTTCACCTTCCTTTTGGGTATAACCCTTAGCCATGAGCCGAGCCTTGTACTTTTTGATAGTACCATCAGGCCTAAGCTTCTTCTTGAATACCCATTTGCATCCTATAGGTTTGCACCCATAAGGATTATCAGTTATCTCCCAAGTTTCATTCGCCAAGATGGAATCCATCTCGCTACGAACTGCTTCCTTCCAGTAGTCAGCATCTTCCGATGCATAGGCCTCCGAAATAGAACTGGGTGTATCATCTATGAGATACACAAGAAAATCATCACCAAAGGACTTCGTTGTCCTCTGCCTCTTGCTCGTAGTAGGAACTTCATTGTTCTCCTCCACAGGACTTTCAAAGTGTTCCATCTAAATGGCAGGTTCGGTAATTGTAACTGGTTCCTGATTCGATGAACTAGGCATCTCCTGATTAGATGAGGTAGCCATATCCTTCATGGGAAATATATCTTCAAAGAAAGTCGCATCATTCGACTCCATGATCGCATCGACATGCATGTCGGTACCTTAGATTTTACAACCAAGAATCTATAGCCAATGCTATGAAAAGCATATCCCAGGAAAACACAATCCACAGTCTTTGGTCCAAGCTTCCCCTTCTTTGGAATTGGAACATTGACTTTCGCCAAACAACCCCATGTTCGCAGATAAGAGAGTTTTAACCTTTTCTTCTCCTATTCCTCGAACGGAGTTATCTCTTTGTTCTTTGTGGGGACTCGATTTAGGACATGACATCTTTGTCAATATCGCCTCCCCACCATGCCTTGGAGAGACCCGATGTGTCTAACATGGCGTTAACCAAATCAGTTCTGAAGACAGTTCTTTCTTTCGGCCACCCCATTTGACTGAGGTGAGTAGGGAGGCGTCATCTCATGGATTATACCATGTTCCGCACAGAAAGCATCAAATTCATTGGAAAAATACTCTCCACCACGGTCGGACCTAAGCCTCTTGATTTTCCGATCAAGTTGGTTTTCCACTTTAGCTTTATAGATCTTGAAAAAGTTCAAAGCTTCATCCTTAGATTTCAGAAGATACACACGGCAGTATCTAGTGGAGTGAGTCATCAATTAACGTCATGAAATATTTCTTTCCACCTTTTGTCAAAACACCATTCATTTCACATAGATCTGAATGTATAAGTTCTAGTGGTGCAAGATTTCTACGTCTCATGATCACGTGAGACTTACAAGGTTACTTAGCTTGCACACACACTTGACACTTAGATCCCTTGCAGTGGTGAAACTAGGGATTAAGTTCAACTTCACAAGTCGCGACATGCAACCAAAGTTGACATGACAAAGATGTGAATGCCACACATTTGATTCACTATTGTTGCAAATATGATTAACAACTTTATTGCAAACATCTGAGAAGGATAAACGAAACAGGCCTCCTGACTCATAGCCTTTACCAAGAAAGGTTCCATACTTGGATATTAAAACTTTATTCGACTCAAAGACAAGCTTATAGCCATCTCTACACAGAAGAGATCCGCTAACAAGATTTTTATTGATGGAGGGGACATAATGCACGTTCTTCAGCCGCACGATCTTCCCCGAAGTAAACTTCAGATCGACCGTGCCAACACCACGAACAGAAGTACTTGAACCATTGCCCATCAGCACAGTGGAAGTCCTCGCGATGCGATAAGACGAAAAAATGGAAATATCACCGCATACATGCACATTAGCACCCGTGTAAATCAACCAATCAGGAGAATGACATACTGAAAGAATAGTGGGAAATATACCATACCCAACATCCTTCATGTCAGTGTCTCCAATGACAACATTAGCGGTCTTGCCGCCTTTCCCAGGATGACCTTGTCATAGCGATTAGGACAACTAGGAGCCCAATGATCAGGATCTCCACACACATGACAGGCACCTTTCTTCTTGTCACTCTTCTTCTTGAAGTTCGTGTGTTGTACAGCCTTATTCTTCCCATCAAACTTTGCTTTACCATCAAGCTTGCCCTTGTTCTTGAACTTGTGGGACTAGAAGTTTTTCTTCTGTACCAGATTGGCACTAGATCCTCCCTCAATACCTCGAGCACGTGTGTCCTTTACTCTCGCCTTTTCTTCCACATCAAGAGTACCAATGAGATCCGGAACGGAAAACTCCTGTCTATTATGCTTTAGTAAGGTAGCAAAGTTCCTCCATGAAGGAGGAAGCTTAGTGATGATACCCCCAGCAACAAACTTGACTGGTAGCATGCAATTGAAGTGTTCAACTTCTCTAGCAAATGATTGTATCTCATGAGCCTGCTCAACCACGGAGCGCTCTTCAGTCATCCTGTAATCATAGAATTGCTCCATGATGTACACCTCAGTGCCGCATCCGAGACCCCAAACTTGGCCTCGAAAAGGCCCCACATATCTTTTCCATTATCAATTGATGCATAAGCATCAACTATGTTCTCACCAAGAACACTCAAGAGAGCAGCCTTAAACAAGGTATCCATTTTACGAAAAGCTTGTGCACATTGGGCATCTTGCTCTCCTTCAGGTTTGCCAAGAGTGGCGTCATAGCAACTCATGGTTTGAAACCATAAAAATGCTCTCACGCGCCACCTCTTATAGTGGATACCCTCAAACATAGGAGGTCTCATGGAAGCAGCAAAACCACTTGGGGTAAATTGCCTATAATAAGGTTTTTGGATTGTTGGAAATATGAGAAATTTACCGAATGATTTTATTAACATAAATACTAGATAAAGCATGACTAGTATAGCAGTGATAAAACAAGTCATGCGATTTGACAAAGTGAAGGTAAATAACATCTGCATATATGAGCTAGAACCGATCATCTCTCGAGCGCATGTAGATCAAGCTGCATATATGAGGCAGATCCTAACATGTGTAGAGAAAACACTAGAACAAGGAACTGTGGCAGGACCTCTAACAGGAAAAACAAGAACACGAACTGGACAGCAGCCGGAGTAGAGGCGCTGGACTTGGGGTCGGTGTCTTCCATGTCGTCGAGGAGGTTGTCGACATCGGGGAAGTAGTCGTTGTCGGGGAAGTAGTCGTCGAAGTTGGGGGCGTCCGTGACGAAGAAGTCAGTAGTCGCGCAGAGCGCTCCCCAAAAACCTTATCACTCTTCTCCCGTACAGGACTCAAAGAGGTGCGGTTTCGGGGGCCCTCTTTATCCGACTTCATGATTGCATAAGCCGGGATGAGGAAGACAACAGCAGCTCAGAGATTGGAACCAGTGGCGAGAGGAAGGAGAAGTTCTGGTGCGCCTTTCTGAGAGGAGCGACCTCCCTTTTATAGGCGCAAGAGAAGGAGGCGAGAGGGAAGCGACGGAAGGTGAAACGAAGAGAAAGCATACAGCCAGTAGCCGAAGGGCTGAACTGTACGCATTCAAACTCCACTATCGCAAAAACTTTTCAGCTTCCGTGTGACCTTTCATATACCCGTAGTGCGTGGCACAAATCTAGACATCGGCTCGGCTCATTCCCATAACCCGCGGCGCGGCGTGGCGCGGCGCAGCGCGTCGTGACGAGCCGTGGCGAGGCGGGTGGCGGAGGAGGAGCGCGCGTGGATGTCCCTCTTGTTCTCATGCTCATACAAGTGGGGAAAGAGCCTCCCTTATAAAGAGGTCCAACTCCCTCTAAACTAGCAATGTGGGACTAAACTTTAGTTCCACCTCTTTCTTTGCACGAATGGGTTGTGTGGGCCTCTAGGATTTATTAGGAATTTCTAAAACTGTTATTGGGCTAGGCCCAAATAGATAAATTCCAGCAATCCCCCACCAGATCCAAGAGGCACACAAAATTTGCCTTTGGTTCCAAAACACTGTTTTATATACCGGTACTATAGTGGAGACTGTTAAGTTGAACTTCCACCTAGAACCTTATGCTACACTAGTAAGCAACTTGAACAGTGGACTGGGCCTTGAACTGCAAGTTTTCTGCGAATCTAGCTTCACATAAAGCCTTGACCGATAGGTGGCTACCGTGGGTCTTCCCCGCGGGTGGAGCTTATGCGTCATACTCCAAGACCTTTCATGAGTTTACTAGAGAGAACCCTACTCTCATAGATTGCAACGTTTAACAATCAGACTCATATAGGTGCGTTCTTCAAAAGATGTTCTGCAGGACAACTCCTCTGCTTCAAAGAGCCAGTTAGAACACATTAAGATATACATCAACCTGCCATGCAGATTAGGAGAGTATTGCATCTTCATGGAGTGGTATTTTAATAGTAAGGGTACTCTCCTCCCAGTTGACCAACAGCTTGTGTTCCACATCTAATTCACGGGATCTCCGAAAACAAAGAATAGGTTACCACTGTGAACAACTCATATTGTGGGTCTCATACCCATCTCCCTCGATGTATTATCTATCACATTGCGTGATACACCCTTAGTAAAAGGATCTGCCAGATTTTTAGACGTTTGGATATAATCCAATGCAATAACTCCGGAGTTTTTCATTTTCCTGACAGACTTTAACCTTCTCTGAACGTGTCTTGATGACTTCATGTTATCCTTTGAACTGCTCATTGTAGTGATCACAGTTCATAAGGATACCCGGTACAGGTTTCTCAACTACCGGCAAGTCATTCAAGAGCCGACGAAGCCAATCTGATTCGACCGTAGCTGTATCTAGTGCTGTGAGTTCTGCTTCCATTGTTGACCTCGTTAAGATGGTCTACTTGCAAGACTTCCAAGAAACAGCGCCACCTCCATGAGTGAATACATATCCGCTCGTGGCCTTTATCTCATCAGCATCTGAGATCCAGTTTGAGTTTATATACCCTTGAAGCACCTTTGGGTGCCCAGTGTAGTGAATACCATAATTCGCAGTGCCTTTCAAATAACGCAAAACTCTCTCTAGAGCTTTCCAATGCACATCTCCTGGTTTTGAGACAAACCGGCTCAGTTTGCTATCAACAAAAGAGATGTCAGGTCTTGTAGCACTGGCTAAATACATAAGCGAGCCAATAATCTGAGAATATTTCAATTGGTCTCTAGCAATTCTTCGATTCTTTTGGAGCAACACACTAGCATCATATAGTGTTGGAGAGGGCTTGCAGTCACTGTAGCCAAAGCGACTCAAGATCTTTTCCACATAGTGAGATTGAAGCCATGTAACCCCACCATCATCGTCTCTCAACAACTTGATGTTCAAAATGACATCAGCCACTCCTAAATCCTTCATCTCAAAACAGCAAGATAGGAAATCCTTGACCTCCTTAATAATATTCAGATTTGTTCCGAAAATTAGTATGTCATCAACATACAAGCAAAGCATAACTCCCTCGCCCCCACCATGGCCATAGTACAAACATTTGTCAGCTTCGTTCACAACAAAGCCTGCAGCTATTAAAGTTCTTTCGAACTTCTCATGCCACTATTTGGGTGCTTGCTTGAGTCCATACAAAGACTTTAGCAGCTTGCACACTTTCCCTGCCTGACCATCTATTACAAACCCATCTGTTTGTTCGATATAAATTTCCTCGTCCAACTCTCCATTTAGGAAAGCAGTCTTAACATCCATTTGATGAACGAGAAGACCATGTGAGGCAGATAGTGAAAGTAGAATTCGAATAGTGGTCAGTCGAGCCACAGGTGAGTAAGTATCAAAGAAGTCTTCACCTTCCTTTTGGGTATAACCCTTAGCCACGAGCCGAGCCTTTTACTTTTAGATAGTACCATCAGGTCTAAGCTTCTTGAATACCAATTTGCATCCTATAGGTTTGCACCCATAAGGATTATCAGTTATCTCCCAAGTTTTATTCGCCAAGATGGAATCCATCTCGCTACGAACTGCTTCCTTCCCGTAGTCAGCATCTTCCGATGCATAGGCCTCCGAAATAGAACTGGGAGTATCATCTATGAGATACACAAGAAAATCATCACCAAAGGACTTTGCTGTCCTCTGTCTCTTGCTCCTAGTAGGAACTTCATTGTTATCCTCCACAGGACTTTCAAATTGTTCCATCGAAATGGAAGTTTCGGTCATTGTAACAGGTTCATGATTTGATGAACTAGGCATCTCGTGCATAGATGAGGTAGCCATATCCTTCATGGGAAAGATATCTTCAAAGAAAGTCGCATCATTCGACTCCATGATCATACCGACATGCATGTCAGGTACCTCAGATTTTACAACCAAGAATCTATAGCCAATGCTACGAAAAGCATATCCCAGGAAAACGCAATCCACAGTCTTTGGTCCAAGCTTCCGCTTCTTTGGAATTGGAACATTGCTTTCGCCAAACAACCCCATGTTCGCAGATAAGAGAGTTTTAACCTTTTCTTCTCTCATTCCTCGAACGGAGTTATCTCTTTTTCTTTGTGGGGACTCGATTTAGGACATGACATGTTGTCAATATCGCCTCCCCCCACCATGCCTTGGAGAGACCCAATGTGTCTAACATGGCGTTAACCAAATCAGTTAGAGTACGGTTCTTTCTTTCGGCCACCCCATTTAACTAAGGTGAGTAGGGAGGCGTCCTCTCATGGATTATACCATGTTCCCCACAAAAAGCATCAAATTCATTGGAAAAATACTCTCCACCACGGTCGGACCTAAGCCTCTGGATTTTCCGATCAAGTTGGTTTTCCACTTCAGCTTTATAGATCTTGAAAAAGTTCAAAGCCTCATCCTTAGATTTCAGAAGATACACACGGCAGTATCTAGTGGATTCGTCAATTAACGTCATGAAATATTTCTTTCCACCTTTTGTCAAAACACCATTCATTTCACATAGATCTGAATGTATAAGTTCTAATGGTGCAAGATTTCTCGTCTCGCATGATCCACGTGAGACTTACGAGGTTGCTTAGCTTGCACACACACTTGACACTTAGATCCCTTGGCGGTGGTGAAACTAGGGATTAAGTTCAACTTCGCTAGTCGCGACATGCAACCAAAGTTAACATGACAAAGACGTGAATGCCACCACATTTGATTCACTATTGTTGCAAATATGATTAACAACTTTATTGCAAACATGTGATAATGATAAATGAAACAGGCCTCCTGACTCATAGCATTTACCAACAAAGCCTCCATACTTGGATATTACAAATTTATTCGACTCAAAGACAAGCTTATAGCCATCTCTACACAGAAGAGATCCGCTAACAAGATTTTTATTGACGGAGTACATTCGAGTTCATCATATGTACACAGGTCTATCAAATGGTGGCCGCATTATCAACAGTCGCATGATGGTTTGGTCAGTTTCCGTACATAGTCCGGCAAACGCCGCATCCGGAACTCGGACCGTCCTGTGAATCCAGGCTTTGCCACGCCTTTATTGCATTACGACCTGCATCGACATCGACTTCGGCGCCAGGCCATATTTCTTTTATTACTCACTTTGCATAAATTATTTATTATGCAACGATTTTTTTAATTATCATTATTACTATTATCTCCGGTTTGCGCCATTTTTTGTGCATAGAAAAATGGTCTGGGGACTTCGGCGTCACTCTGCAGGTCTGCATTGACCCTGCTATGTCACCACTTCGGCATGTCGAGCTCTCCGCTCCGCCACCTCGGGACCGGCTTGGGGGATGGAACCTTGTCCCGTATCAAGCTCGGACCGCGTCATCAATACCGAACATATTAACCAGCTAAGTAGCTTTCATGCTCAAAGCTTTAATTTCTAACTTGTGTTCGGTTTGACCAAGCATTATACTTTTTCGGAAAATTTTGCTTGTAAAAAATTTTCTTTTCCAAACTTTGTTTGTGACGCATAAATTCAAATACCCAATTCATTTGGGGCTTCCTTCATGAAGCTTTTCCTCTTGCATATGATTATACTTGTACGGCTTCGTTCCTTGTTCGTGTATTATGCCACAATATGCACCGTATTGACTTAAGCGATTTGCAAGCTGGGTTGCCTCGCTCCTGTGTTTACCCCTACATTCCCGATTGTTCGGCTAGGGAGTAAAGGGAGCACCTCTGCGATTGTCACGATCGGGTCACCCGAGCCGGACCTCAGACTGGGTGAAGCCGAAAGCTAGCGCTCTTACTGTTTTCAATAATGGTCGGCACACAATGGAACTCATGAGTACAAAAAATCTATTGCACAAGTCTCATATTAACAATGAGCACCGACGAAAGGTATCGGTGGGGGTACTATTTTCTTCGAAGATGCTTCTTACACTTTATCAGTAATATAGCATAAGTTCCCTGAGCGCGCTTTATGCATTACAGCCTTATGACCTGATTGCCTGGTTATTAAAACACCATCGATATTCTCGACGGATGGAGTACATAACACTTTTCGGTCCTTGACCAAGAGGGAGAAGCCGATCGATTAAGACGCGTTTAAAGTTCGGTTGAACATAGATATGATATAAGTACTTCGATACATACAATCATTCTTTAACCCAAGTCACTTGGGGGCTCTTATGTTTATTTGAGCCGTTTTATAATAAGTGTTTTTCTTCTTAGTCATTGCAGAGTTTTTATTATTATTTATCACTCCTTTTCTCGACACGAGTGTGCGGTCACTAGCCGGGGAGCCTAATTTCTCTCTCAAAACCGCAAGAGTTTAGTTTTCTAAACTGGCCTAATGAGAAGTACTCCGCCTTCGGGATGGGAGACTGAAGCCGTAGGCTGACCCGCTTGAAGTCTTGAGATAGGATGTGTCATGTTAAAGCACGGCAGAAGCACTTTTTTTCTACAATCCAATTTTCGGATTGGCACCGAACACTTGATCTTGTACGGACGTCATGTTTTTACTGACGTTTTTTGGTTTTCCAAGCTTTTGGCACTTTTTAAATATTTGTGTGTTTTCAGCACAAGTCTCGCAGTGCAACGCCGGACACCTTCAGAGATTCGGCGAAAACATTCTCGGATATTGCTATATATGCATCAGTTTCGAATTGTGTCTTCGGTCAATAGTTGGGTTGCCCAGCTCCTGCACTTGCCTCCTACGTTCCGCTTTGTTCGGCTAGGTGTGCAAAGGGAGAACCACTGCGATTGTGCTTCCAGCTCGCATGGTCAAGCACCTCAGTGGAGAAAGCCGAAAACTGACTATCACAATAGGTGTAAACTGGTCAGCGATCCGATGACTATATTAAATGACGGGCCATTCATAACATTGGCCGAAGTGTTTCCGGCTTGACCTCGACTGTCGTCGAACACTACCGGGGGCTAGTAACTGGCCTCCCAAACTAAATCCTCAATATTTTGCTCTTACATTGGAGCTGAGGTTTCATGATCATGCTTAGCATGACAACCCAAAGAAAGGAACCGATAGCGGGACTATTTTCTTTGGAAGACATTTCTTCTGTTAAATAGTAATATAACATATTTCTCTGCGTACCTTTGTATATAAAACCGTATGGCCAGATTGCCTTGTTTGTCATAAATCTTTGCCCTCATAAAGGCTTTATAAAGTAGGACAAACACTCCTGCCACTCTTGGCCGAGGAGGTTGAAGCCGATGGTCGGTCAACAAAGTTTTGTACAATGCGGATCCGAGCATTAATGACATAAAGTACTTGGATACATTGAGTCATCACACATAATTTGTGAATTTACTATGGATATCGATCCTTAATTCGGCCACCCGTGCCCGCATTAAGGCTCGGGGGATACTGGGCTTCGGGCTTATTATTTACAAATATTAAAGGGGCACATCAATGCCCTAATCTGGTGTTGCCACCCGACCAGTGTCTCGGGGGCTACTGCATTGCCTGTTCTATGCAGAAAATTTTAAGTGCAATACAGTTTCCGAGGAGATTTTGATCCTCAGGTTGGTCGGTCGCACCCAACCCGAGTCTCTAGGACTGAGCACGCTACTTTTTGTGTCCTGAAGTATTCTGCCGAGTTAGGACTTGATCCTCAGGCCGATTTTGCAAATCAACCTGAGTCTCAGCGGCTACTGGCATCAGCGGTCTTATGTCATCCTTCAGGTGCATCTCGGGTTTTAGACCGATACACACCTTGTGGGCTCACGGCTATGTATCTCGGCAGAGAATAAATTGCACCAATCAAAAATATTGACAAAAATCGGCCCACGATCGGGTGGTGCACCACCTCGGAAGCAATCCGCATAAAGCTCGGACGCTAGTGGCTGGCTCCATAGAGGGCATTTCCGGCATTAAGCTCGGCTAAACTCCTTCAAACTTCTTTGAACCAAGGTGATTTACGACACCTCGGATACA
Source organism: Aegilops bicornis (assembly GCA_021605145.1). NCBI lineage: Eukaryota > Viridiplantae > Streptophyta > Magnoliopsida > Poales > Poaceae > Aegilops > Aegilops bicornis. Next base: position 757,404,145 of record CM038673.1, on the reverse strand, counting down.
GTCCGGCGTTGGAGCTCGGATACATAGTCCGGCGTTGGAGCTTGGATACAGTCCAGTGTTGGAGCTCGGATACATAGTCCGACGTTGGAGCTCGGATACATTCTGGTGTTAGAGCTGGGAAGCGGTCCGGCGTTGGTGCTCGGCTGCAAAAGATACCTCGAATGCAGTCCGGCGTTGGAGCTCGGACGCAAGAGGACGCTGCTGCCCGGGAACAACTTCAAACCCGAGGTGTGGCATAAAAATAACAAGGCATTGATAAAGGCGGAAACTTAAAGGGCTCTCGGATACCCGACGTGTAAACTCATCAAATGCATTTCGGTGATCCTCAAGATCGAAGATGAGAAGATTTGTTGAACCAGTTTTCAAGACCGACGACCGAAGATGAAGAACAGTTCGGAAGAATCGAGGAGCGTCCCTAACTTGAAGACCGGTTCAGGGGGATCTTGACGGTGTCTGGACTAGGGGTACTCACCACGTCGTCTCCCAATCAGTTGGATTGGGCGAGGATCCCCATGGTCAGATACTCATGGGCCAGTCCGGACAGTTGCCGCATACAAGGAAGATTCCACAATACTTGGCGATCAAGAAAAGGACTCCTCCCCCACCGGCGTATTCGGCTAGGACTCTTGTTATCCTAGGCCTCTGGTGCATTATATAAACCGAGGCCAGGCTAGTCGATAGAAATACAACAATCATACCATAGGCTAGCTTCTAGGGTTTAGCCTCTCTGATCTCGTGGTAGATCTACTCTTGTACTACCCATATCATCAATATCAATCAAGCAGGAGTAGGGTATTACCTCCATCGAGAGGGCCCGGACCTGGGTAAAAACATTGTGTCCCTTGTCTCCTGTTACCATCCGCCTAGACGCACAGTTCGGGACCCCCTACCCGAGATCCGCCGGTTTTGACACCGACAAGGACCGCCTCTGAAGACCCGGAGACCATGGTCTCAAAGCGGGGGAAGAAATCTTCGTCAGAGGGTCCTACGTCGGGGGATGCCTCGGCCGCACTATGCCCCCAAGGGGATCAGCCCTCCATCGAGCCGTAAGTAGAGAGGGGAGTTTTAAAATGAGAGACATCCCTGTTCTATTTCTGAGGAAGATAACCGAAATTTTACCTTGTAGTTCGGATCTCAGCCCTTCTCAGCAGAGCTCATCTTCAGGGGATCTTCGTCTGGATATGATGGAGAGCGGAACGCTCCCCCAGCCATACCGCCTTGCGAGGCGGGCGACCCTGAGGTGTTGTCACGGAGGGTTTCTCCGAATCCGGCAGGGCCGGAGGGTAGTCGTATGGCCCTCCAAAGCCCTCCGTGTCCGGCCTTCGAAAAACTCCATCGGACGAGTCCGGCACCGTCTGGTGCACGGTCGGAGGAGCTAAAGGATCTGCTAGGGCGAGCGTCTATCTCAGAAGAACACCGTGCGTTGATGGGTATGGTGATTGAAAGATTTCATCAGCGGAGAGCGGGTTGTACGAGGCCATCAGGAGTTTATTGACAGGTTTTGAGGTACGCGAAATGATGTACCTTTTGACAGTTCCGCATATATAAGATGTGCCATGTGTAGATAGTAGCCCCTGAGACTCGGTGCGTTGTCAAAAATGACGGCGCGCCGAGGATCATAATCCTGTATAATATGTCGCCCTTCGTATGTAGGTGGCGAAGTGTTCGGTGGCTAGGCGGACTGATGAATTTGCCGAGCTAAAGCGGCAACTTGACATGGCAGATGCCGAGATCGCGCTTGTCAACAAGCGGCTTGACGAGGCACAAGGTATGTAATTTCTCCGAAGACACCTGGTAAGAGGAGCTTGATGCCCGTATCTTACAACATGTGTGCTTGATGCAGATGGTGCCGCTGCCATGGAGAACCTTAGGGCGGAACTTGCCAAAGCCAAGGAGTAGGCCAGGAAAAGCGATGCGGCTGCCTTAAAGGCGGTGAAGAGCTGAAAGCGAACAGGCTGCTCCTTTGCCGAAGCAAGAAGGAAATGGCCGAGATGGCTGTGAAGTTGAAAATGCTGCCGACCGCTGCAAGCTTCTTGAAAAAGAAGATCGGGCGGAGCGAAGGACTGGAGAAGGCCACTATCGAGGCCAAGGATACCGCTCTGCTGACGAGAGCTATGAAGGAGGAGCTACGTCGGCCGGAGATATCGTGGTGGAAAGCCCTTTATGTCGCGGATGAAGTTCGGGATCCTAAATATGCTCCGTTGGACCGGCTATGGAGTCTGGCAGACACTTATCACGGACTTGGCGGTGAGTGCATGACGCGGCCGAACACTTCCGAGATTAAAAGGATCACGAAGTGGAAAAGCTTTTTTGGTCGCAGTTCCACAATCCAGAGCGCCCACTTCCATTAACCGATCATTTGGCCACATGGGCGGAGCTGAATAGGTTATCCGGACTCGCCATGAAGTATGTCTTGAGTCATCTGTGGCCGGAAAGGCCCGAGCCGAAGAGGTATTTTAGCTTGGTGCAGCAGTTCCTTGGTGCGGTGCCGCATACAATGCAATGAAGAGGTCAGCATGCATAGAGGGTGCGCGGATGGCTCTTGCCCATGTCAAAACATACTGGGCGGAGATGAATGCCATAGCTGTTGCATCCCAAGATTCGGACGGGAGCCGAGTACTGCCGAGCACTATTTTCGTGAAGTTCTGCAGGCGCTCGTTTAATAGAGATGCGATGCTCGAAGGATATTATGTTCGAATAACATGTATTATTGTAAAACAATGTTTCGAGGAATATAAAAGCTTTTTATACTTGTGCCTACAAGAATAAAAATACCTCCTGTGCAGCCGTTAATATATATGTGTATATAACCTGAAAGATGGCAGTCTTCGGCTTCAGCCCCCACGCATATAATGCGGGGTTGTTCGCAGAAGGCGCATTTTCACACTTGATCCAGCGTCTTGGTCCTATTAAAGAGGTGACAGCGCAGCGAACTAGGCAACCGGGCTATAATGCTTTATCACTTTCACTTAGCCATAGGAGTTTGATAGTGGGGCTACTATATAGACCCTAGGGGCACCGCGCTCACCCAAATTCGGGGCGCGTGTGTGCCTGGCCGGGAAATGGCCCTTCGTTAATGCGGAGGAATCCTAAAGATTCCGACAGGTCATTGAGTGGTTGAACAGTCTCACGCTATATCATGATAGTCAGTTTTCGGCTTTCTCTACTGAGGTGCTCGCCTGGCCGAACCGGGGCACAATCGCAGTAGTTCTCCTGGTGCCGCCTTAGCCGATAGAGCGGAACGTAAGGCAGCAAAACACAGGAGCCGGCAAACCCAACATTTGACCAAAGACATTATTCGAGCTGATGCATATAAGGCCAAACTCGCGATGCGAACACTCCCTAAGGTATTCGGTCTTTATGAAAACGGGCTGAACAACGCCCTTGGTAATAAGCCCAGTGTCCAGTACACACAAAATTAAGCGTGGCCACATGCCAAGACGCCAGCCTCCTCATCGGTTAGATCAAAAAACCGGGGGATGTGTATCAACAAGAGACAGTGAAAAAGGTTTACGCGGGGTCTTAATCTAAAAAGAATCCTTGAACGGGTCCCTCTTGCGTCTGCGCTGTGTCTCCGTTGTGCCGTATCACGGACGGGTGTAGCACGGTGTTCATCTGTAAAGAGAGGAACTTAGTTGAAAAAGATCGTGTGAAAATGTATGTTATATTAAATAAACAAAGTATAATTCAAAAATGGGTAAAATTGAGCTTTATTGTCTCTTGTTGTACATGCGCGAGCCCCTTGTCTTTGGGGTAGGCGGCTAGTAAGCCCTTGTATGTTTACGCCGGACTCGTCTAGCCATGTCTGGGTCCGAGCGACCTGTTTAGGTGCTTTGATTAGTGAAGCCGGTTTAGTGTGTGGCTGTCAAGGCAGCCGCACAGTCTTCCGCGCTCGAGGAACACTCGATATTTCCCTTTAATGAGATGATGCCTCGCGGACCGGGCATTTTAAGCATAAGAGATGCATAATGCGGTATTGCATTAAAGCGGGCAAAAGCTTCGTGTCCCAGTAGTGCTTGATAGCTACATGTAAATGGGGCGATGTGGAAGGTTAGCTTTTCGTGGCGGAAGTTGTCGGGGGAGCCGAACATAACTTCTAGCAGGAGAGAACCCGTACAATGGGCATCTGGGCCTGGCGTTACCCCTTGAAAGGAAGTGTTGCAATGGCGAATTTTTGTTGGGTATATCCCCATTTTGCGGATTGTGTCCTGATATAGCAGGTTTAGATCCTCGCCGCCGTCCATTAGGACTTGTGTTAAGTGGAGTCCGTGAAGTGATGGTTCTAATATCAAGGCAGTCCAGCCTGCGTTCCGGATCCTTCTAGAGTAATCCTGATGGTCGAAGGTGATTGGTTTTAACAACCAGTGGCGGGACTCCTCTGGGGTAGGCCGTATGGCGCGGTGCGTATCTCTATAGGCGCCACTCTGTTTTTCCCTTTTGTCACGTGAAGTGAGTTTACTGTTTTGACTTCTTGTGGGAAATTCTTTTGTTTTCCGGCGCTCTGCTTGTTGGGTTCGTCATCGTCCTCGCTTGGTGTGTCGAGCCCCTTGTGTTCGGCGTTGAGTTTGCCGGATTGCTTGAAGACCCAACAATCTCTGTGGGCATGGTTTGCAGGCTTCCCGGTAGTACTGTGGATTTGGCATATCTTGTCCAAGATTTTGTTTAGGTTAGATAGCTCGTCCTGTTATCCTTGAGGGGCAGCTTTTTCTGATTTTGCCGAGGGCTTTTGAATCCGGCGTTGACTGCCGTGCTCTTCGGGCTGTTTCCCTTGGTTCGGCGTTGGTCCTTGCTGCGTCGCGGTTTCCCGTTTCCATCCCTAACTTCGGATGTACTTGGGTCGCTGGTACTGCATCTTGCCAACCAGCTATCATCTCCTGCGCAAAAGCGGGTCATGAGGCTTGTTAATGCGGCCATTGTTCTTGGCTTTTCTTGACAAAGGTGTCTGGCGAGCCATTCGTCTCGAACGCTGTGTTTGAAAGCTGCTAAGGCTTCGGCGTCCGGACAGTCGACTATCTGGTTCTTTTTAGTAAGAAATCTGTTCTAGAGTTTCCGGGCTGACTCTCCGGGTTGTTGAGTTATATGACTTAAATCGTCTGCATCCGGAGGTCGGACATAGGTCCCTTGAAAATTTGCCCGAAAAGCATCCTCGAGCTCTTCCCAACTTCCAATGGTGTTTTCGGGAAGGCTTTTAAGCCAATGCCAGGCTGGCCCTTTGAGCTTGAGGGGTTAGTATTTTCTGGCGTGGAGGTCATCTCCTAAGCCATGTGTATGTGGAGGATATAATCCTCAATCCAGACTCCAGGGTCTGTTGTTCCGTCGTGCGCCTCTATGTTTGCGGGCTTGAATCCCGCTGGAAATTCATGGTCCAGCACCTCATCGGTAAAACATAGGGGGTGTGCGGCACCCCTATATTTGGGTGTGCCGCGACGTTCGGATACTTGTTGCGTTGCATTGCTTACTAGAGCTTGCTTTCTTGGCCCGTAGATAGATCTGGCTGGGCCATCTTTTTGATGTGAATCCTTGTGCGGATCGCGTCTTTGGCTTATGTCGGCGCCGTTTGCCGCTCTATGTTGGCCATGGGGTTGTTTATCCGACCAGGTGGCTTCCTTATTTTTTGATTGCGGGGCTCTAAGGCCTCCTCATCAAATTCGGCGATAATTTTCGCTTTGGATAGCTCTTTGTGTGGCATTTGTCTCCGTATTTGTATGCGGTGTTGAGTATCGCTCCATCTAATTCGAGTGCATCTTACTGCTGTTTTGAGCTTCCATACGCTTTTTCAGGCTACAGCGATGGCGACGAGCCTTTTGTGGAGGTTCTTCTGCTCCAGCAACTTGTCCAGCGTGAGGTCGTCCGGACTGTTATCTTCGCCGGTGACGGGTTGTTCGGTTTGTTTATCCAAGTTGCCCTGTTTGGATGGTTGCTTGATGGCATGTTCGTCGTCCGCCGGTTCGCCCTGCTCTGTGGCTGGGTCTGTATGGTTGTTGTCTCTGTCGAGGTGGGGTTTGGAGCAGCGCTTACGCCGCCCGCTTTGGCTTTTAGAAAGCGATTCCTCGTTCGTCCCTTTGTTCCTCGTCGTCGTTTCTTTTAGGTGTGTCCACCATGTATACATCGTGAGATGAGGTGGTTGTCCAGTGCCCTATAGGCGCTGGTTCTGATAAATCTCGTACATCGTCATCCATACCGTCGATGTCTTCGGAGTCGAAGTCGAGCATGTCGGTTAAATCATCGACAATGGCTACGAAGTGGGTGGTGGGTGGGCTTTGAATTTCTTCGTCATCCGCATCCCAACCTTGCTGACCATAGTCCGGCCAGGGCTCTCCTGATAAAGAGAGAGACTTTAATGAATTGAATGTCGCCAAGGGCGAAGTCTTTGAAAAGATGTCCGCGGCGAACTCCATGATCGGGCGCCCAATCGGATTCGATCGGAAGGGCACGGAAGGTCTGGAGTCCGGAGGAGTCCGCACCTTGAGTCACGAGCCGCAGAGGACAAGGCTGGTGTTCGCTCGATCACCGTAAAGATTGCAGCCCCGAGGCGGTGTCCAGCCACCCGTCCTCGATTAGGCCTGATCGGCTCCGAGCTAAGGGTCGGAGCGGACTCGGTGCGACCTCGAGGCACTGTTCGGCGGCAGAGTTAGATCATGCCCATCGTGACAGTGTGGCGCGCTCGGCTGTGGCTCGAACCCGTCGAAGATCAAGTCTCTGCGGACGTCAGCCGTGTAGTTCAAACTTCCAAATCTGACCTGATGGCCAGGGGCGTAGCTTTCGATCTGCTCCAGATGGCCAAGCAAATTGGCCCGCAGTGCAAAGCCGCCGAATACGAAGATCTGTCCGGGGAGAATAGTCTCACCCTGGATCACATGTTGTTGATGATTGGAGGAGCAATCGGGCCTAAAGATGACGACACAGAGGAACTCTCAATGAAAGCACCAATGTCGGTGTCAAAACTGACGGATCTCGGGTAGGGGGTCCCGAACTGTGCGTCTAGGCGGATGGTAACAGGAGACAAGGGACACGATGTTTTTACCCAGGTTCGGGCCCTCTCGATGGAGGTAAAACCCTACTCTGCTTGATTAATATTGATGATATGGGTAGTACAAGAGTAGATCTACCACGAGATCGAGAGAGGCTAAACCCTAGAAGCTAGCCTATGGTATGATTGTAGTTCGATCCCCACGGACTAAAACCCTCCGGTTTATATAGACACCGGAGAGAGCTAGGGTTACACAGAGTCGGTTACAATGGGAGGAGATCCACATATCCAGATCGCGAAGCTTGCCTTCCACGCCAAGGAAAGTCCCATCCGGACACGGGACGAAGTCTTCAATCTTGTATCTTCATAGTCCAGGAGTTCGGCCAAAGGTTATAGTCCGGCTATCTGGACATCCCCTAATCCAGGACTCCCTCACCAACCATAGCATTAAAGTATCAAGTCCCCTTTATCCCATACGCAAACAACCTACTTACTCGGATATGTGCTTCTGTCACTTACGCCACCTACCATAAGCAAATCATGAACATATTGCAAACCCTACAGCGGGAATCCCTCACGCTTGCCCGACACGAAGAGCACCATAGGACAACACCAATAATAAAACATGCAACTCAAACAAATCTTGATCATAAAATAGCCCATAGGACAAAACGGATCTACTCAAACATCATAGGATAGCCATACATCATTGGGAAATAATATATAGCGTTGAGCACCATGTTTAAGTAGATATTACAGCGGGTAAGAGAGAGGTTACACCGCTGCATAGAGGGGGGAAGAGTTGGTGATGATGGCGGTGAAGTTGTTGGTGAAGATTGTGGTGATGATGATGGCCACGGCAGCGTTCCGGCGCCACCGGAAGAGAAGGGGAGAGGGGGCCCTTCGTCTTCTTCTTCCTTGACCTCCTCCCTAGATGGGAGAAGGGTTTCCCCTCTGGTCCTTGGCCTCCATGGCGTGGGAGGGGCGAGAGCCCCTCCGAGATTGGATCTATCTCTCTGTTTCTCTCTGTTTCTGTGTTCTGTTCTGCTGCCCTTTCACCGTTTCGTATATATATGGAGATCCGTAACTCTGATTGGACTGAAACCTTCGTCGTGATTTTTTACCAAAAATTAGCATTCTTGCGGCCGAAGAAGGGCATCAACCGCCTTACGGGTGGCCCACGAGGGTTAGGGGCGCGCCCAGGGGGCAGGGGCGCCCCCTGCCTCGTGGCCACCTCGGGCACCGTCTCGCGTGGATGTTTCTTCCGGAATTTTCCAAATATTCCAAAAATAAGCTCCATCCGTTTTTTATCCCGTTTGAATTCCGTTTGATATGGATATTCTGCGAGACATAAAACATGCAACAAACAGGAATTGGCACTGGGCACTGGATCAATATGTTAGTCCCAAAAATAGTATAAAAAGTTGCCAAAAAGTATATGAAAGTTGAATAATATTGGCATGGAACAATCAAAAATTATATATACGACGGAGACGTATCAGCATCCCCAAGCTTAATACCTGCTCGTCCTCGAGTAGGTAAATGGTAAAAAGGATAATTTTTGATGTGGAATGCTACCTAGCATAATCTTGATCATATATCTAATCATTGCATGAATATTAAGACACGAGTGATTCAAAGCAATAGTCTATCATTTGACATAAAAACAATAATACTTCAAGCATACGAACCAAGCAATTATGTCTTATTGAAATAACATAGCCAAAGAAATCTCATCCCTACAAAATCATATAGTCTGGCTATGCTCCATCTTCACCACACAAAATATTCACATCATGCACAACCCCGATGACAAGCCAAGCAATTGTTTCATACTTTTGACGTTTCTCAAACCTTTTCAACTTTCACGCAATACATGAGCGTGAGCCATGGACATAGCACTATAGGTGGAATGGAATATGATGATGGGGGTTATGTGGAGAAGACAAAAAATGAGAAAGTCTCACATCGACGCGGCTAATCAACGGGCTATGGAGATGCCCATCAATTGATGTCAATGTGAGGAGTAGGGATTGCCATGCAACGGATGCACTAGAGCTATAAGTGTATGAAATCTCAAACTGAAACTAAGTGGGTGTGCATCCAACTTGCTTGCTTATGAAGACCTAGGGCATTTGAGGAAGCCCATCGTTGGAATATACAAGCCAAGTTCTATAATGAAAATTCACACTAGTATATAAAAGTGATAACTCAAGAGACTCTCTATATGAAGAACATGGTGCTACTTTGAAGCACAAGTGTGGTAAAAGGATAGTAACATTGCCCCTTCTCTCTTTTTCTCTCATTTTTTTGTTTTGTTTTTTTTTCTCTTTTTTTTTGGGCCTTCTCTTTTTTTTGGCCTTTATCTCTCTCTTTTTTTCGTCCGGAGTCTCATCCCGACTTGTGGGGGAATCATGGTCTCCATCATCCTTTCCTCACTGGGGCAATGCTCTAATAATGATGATCATCACACTTTTATTTACTTACAACTCAATATTACAACTCGATATCTAGAACAAAGATATGACTCTATATGAATGCCTCCGGTGTACCAGGATGTGCAATGATCTAGCGTAGCAATGACATCAAAACGGACAAGCCATGAAAACATCATGCTAGCTATCTTACGATCATGCAAAGCAATATGACAATAAATGCTCAAGTCATGTATATGATGATGATGGAAGTTGCATGGCAATATATCTCTGAATGGCTATGGAAATGCCATAATAGGTAGGTATGGTGGCTGTTTTGAGGAAGATATAAGGAGGTTTATGTGTGATAGAGCGTATCGTATCAACGGGGTTTGGATGCACCGGAGAAGTTTGCACCAACTCTCGAGGTGAGAAAGGGCAATGCATGGTACCGAAGAGGCTAGCAATGATGGAAGGGTGAGAGTGCGTATAATCCATGGACTCAACATTAGTCATAAAGAACTCACATACTTATTGCAAAAGTTTATTAGCTATCGAAACAAAGTACTGCGCGCCTACTCCTAGGGGGGTAGATTGGTAGGAAAAGACCATCGCTCGTCCCCGACCGCCACTTATAAGGAAGACAATCAATAAACACCTCATGCTCCAACTTCGTTACATAACGGTTCACCATACGTGCATGCTACGGGACTTGGAAACCTTAACACAAGTATTTCTCAATTTCACAATTACTCAACTAGCATGACTCTAATATCACCACCTTTATATCGCAAAACTATTGCAAGGAATCAAACATATAATATTCAGTGATCTACAAGTTTTATGTAGGGTTTTATGACTAACCATGTGAATGACCAGTTTCTGTCATCTCTCTAAATAGATATAAGTGAAGCACGAGAGTTTAATTCTTTCTACAAAAGATATGCCCACACTCTAACAAATATAAGTGAAGCAAAAGAGCATTCTACAAATGGCGGTTGTCTATGTAAAGAGAAACAGGCAATCCAAGCTTCAAATGATATAAGTGAAGCACATGAAGCATTCTATAAAGCCATACTCAAAAGATATAAGTGAAGTGCAATGAGCATTCTATAAATCAACCAAGGACTATCTCATACCAGCATGGTGCATAAAAGAAAAATGAAAACTAAATGCAAAAGACGCTCCAAGATTTGCACATATCGCATGAACGAAACGAATCTGAAAACATACTGATACTTGTTGAAGAAAGAGGGGATGTCTTCTGGGGCATCCCCAAGCTTAGACGCTTGAGTCTCCTTGAATATTTACTTGGGGTGCCTTGGGCATCCCCAAGCTTGAGTTCTTGCCTCTCTTCCTTCTTCTCACATCGAAACCTTCCCGGTCATCGAACACTTCATCCACACAAAACTTCAACAGAAAACTCGGTAAGATCCGTTAGTATAATAAAGCAAATCACCACTCTAAGTACTGTTGCAAACCAATTAATATTTTATTTTTTCATTTTTTCTACTGTAATATAACTTTTTCATGGCTTAATCCACTCATATAAATTGATAGTTTCATCAAAACAAGCAAACTATGCATCAAAAGAATCTGTCCAAAACAGAACAGTCTATAATAATCTGAACATTCACCATACTTCTGATACTTGAAAATTTCTGCCAAAATTAGGAAAAATAAATAATTTTTATAGAAAGACATTTCAAAAAGAATCAGAACCATTTGATGTTCCAGTACAAATTTAAAATTCGCGCACTACAGCCAAAGTTTCTGTCCTGCACCGCACAAACCAACAAGCATTGTAAACATCCTAAAGGCAAACCTTGGCACATTATTTTTATAATACAATGGAATTGTACAAGGGTATAATTATTTTTTTTGAAAATTTTCTGTAATCAAGATTCACAAAGTTTCCGTGAGCATGAACAAAGTTCAAGGAGCTCTCCCACTTCAACAATGCTTGTCTTTCTCACTTTCACTTTCCTTTTGAAAAATTTTGGGTTCCCCTCTTTATTTTTTGTTTTTAAACTATAAGAAAGCACACAACAGAAATAAATGACTCTCTAAAACTTCCGGGTTGTCTCCCTGGCAGCGCTTTCTTTAAATCCATTAAGCTAGGCATATAGTGCTCAAGTAATGAATCCACCCGGATCCCAAGGTATATCAAAGCCAATTTTAATTAACAACGATTTGTAATTTAGTAGTGAGAACAAAGTAACATATATCATGTAATGACAAAGTCTAACTCTCTTCCTATGCATCGGCATGTCATAAAAGAACAATTCATGCACACCTAGTAAAGGCCAATGCATAGTATAAACAGTTTCTTGCAATTTTATCATGTTGGAAACATAGAGAGGTGGAGATATAGTTCCTCTCTCATAATAATTACAAGTAGGAGCAGCAAGCACATGCATATTATATCTATCAAAATCATCATGTGTAGAAGTAAGACGCAACCCATCAATATAATCCTTAATAAAAGCAAACTTCTCCGATATAGTGTAGTTTGGAGAATTCAAAAAGATAATAGGACTATCATGTGTGGGTGCAATAGCAACAATTTCATGCTTAACATAAGGAACTATAGCAAGTTCATCTCCATAAGCATAATTCATATTGGCATCTTGGCCACAAGCATAGCAAGCATCATCAAAAAGGGATATTTCAAGAGAGTCAATGGGATCATAGCAATCATCCTTCGGTAAGCACGAAGGGAAATTGAACAATGTATGAGTTGAAGAGTTACTCTCATTAGAAGGTGGGCACGAGTAGCTAATCCGCTCTTCCTTCTTTTGTTATTCGCTCTCCTCATCATCTTTTTCATCCAATGAGCCCACAGATTCATCAACTTCTTCTTCCATAGATTCCTGCAAAATATTAGTCTCTTCTTGGACAACGGAGACTTTCTCAATAAGTGCATTAATATCGTAATTGTATTCATAATTCTCATAACAATATTTAAGGATAGCTAAATTTTCAGGTCTATAAACCGAATCATCAAAATCTTCAAACTCTTTAAACATAGATTCAATTTCATAAGCACCCATAAAAGCAACAAATTCTTCTATTTGTTCCACATCATAGTAATCATAGATACCATTAGCATAAGAAGCTAAGGTTTTATTATCATTAAATTTGCATGAAAAGGGAAGGTGTGGAGCCTTCATTCTAGAGCAACAAGTATAATCATATCTCAAGCATAGTTGCCTAGCATACCACTTCAACATACAAATTTGATCCCGTAATAGTTTCCCTTTTTGTGTCAAGCGATAATCCCTAAAGTATTCACGTTGATCCAACGTTACTACCATTACCAAATTGAATGGGGTTTTCTCTGGATTATCAAATTAGTACATAATATCTGTCACATAACGAGCATCGAGGGTTTTAGGAGGTTCCCCATCTCCATGAGCAGCAAGTACACCTAATTTTTTTGGTATTTCGTGTTCCATATCCATAACTAAAGATAGAGAACAACTAAGAACAGCAAATAAAAATTACTTAGTGATAAAGCAAACAAGCACACACGAGAATATTCACCCCACGCTGTTGCTCCCCGGCAACGGCGCTAGAAAAAGGTCTTGATAACCCACAAGTATAGGGGATCGCAACAGTTTTCGATAATTAAGAGTGTCGAACCCAACGAGGAGCTAAAGGTAGAACAAATATTCCCTCAAGTTCTATCGACCACCGATACAACTCTACGCACGCTTGACGTTCGCTTTACCTAGAACAAGTATGAAACTAGACGTACTTTGTAGGTGTTTTTGGATAGGCTTGCAAGAAGATAAAGAGCGCGTAAATAAAATCTAGGGGCTGTTTAGATGAAGACACAACTAAATTAGTTTTAGTAAAGAGCTTTTTGTCACGAGAAAGTTATTTGTCCCTAGGCAATCGATAACTAGACCGGTAATCATTATTGCAATTTTATTTGAGGGAGAGGCATAAGCTAACATACTTTCTCTACTTGGATCATATGCACTTATGATTGGAACTCTAGCAAGCATCCGCAACTACTAAAGATCATTAAGGTAAAACCCAACCATAGCATTAAAGTATCAAGTCCCTTTATCCCATACGCAAAACAACCTACTTACTAAGATGTGCGTGTACATCACGCCACCCACCATAAGCAAATCATGAACATATTGCAAACCCTACAGCGGGAATCCCTCATGCTTGCGCGACACGGAGAGCACCATAGGACAGCACCAATAATAAAACATGCAACTCAAACAAATCTTGATCATCAAATAGCCCATAGGACAAAACAGATCTACTCAAACGTCATAGGATAGCCATACATCATTGGGAAATAATATATAGTGTTGAGCACCATGTTTAAGTAGAGATTACAGCGGGTAAGAGAGAGGTTACACCGCTGCATAGAGGGGGGAAGAGTTGGAGATAATGGAGGTGAAGTTGTTGGGGAAGATTGCGGTGATGATGATGGCCACGGCAACGTTCCGGCTCCACTGGAAGAGAAGGGGAGAGGGGGGCCCTTCGTATTCTTCTTCCTTGACCTCCTCCCTAGATGGGAGAAGGGTTTCCCCTTTGGTCCTTGGCCTCCATGGAATGGGAGGGGCGAGAGCCCCTCCGAGATTGGATCTATCTCTCTGTTTCTCTCTGTTTCTGCGTTCTGTTCTGCTGCCCTTTCACCGTTTCTTATATATATGGAGATCCGTAACTCCGATTGGACTGAAACCTTCGCCGTGATTTTTTACCAAAAATTAGCTTTCTTGCGGCCGAAGAAGGGCATCAATAGCCTTATGGCTGGCCCACGAGGGTCAGGGCGCGCCCAGGGGGGCAGGGGCGCCCCCTGCCTCATGGCCACCTCGGGCACCGTCTCGCGTGGATTTTTCTTCAGGAATTTTCCAAATATTCCAAAAATAAGCTCCGTCCGTTTTTATCCCGTTTGGATTCCGTTTGATATGGATATTCTGCGAGACATAAAACATGCAACAAACAGGAACTAGCACTGGGCACTGGATCAATATGTTAGTCCCAAAAATAGTATAAAAAGTTGCCAAAAAGTATATGAAAGTTGAATAATATTGGCATGGAACAATAAAAAATTATAGATACGACGGAGACATATCACTGGCACACCAAAAACACACTTGGCCAGGTTAAGCATCATCTTGTAGACCCGGAGATTGTCAAAGGTCTCCTTCAAATCATCTGTCAGGGTCTCCTTCTACCTGGACTTCACCACAATAACATCCACGTAAGCATGAACATTGCGTCCAGTCTGATCATGAAGGAAATTTTGCAGACATCGCTGGTAAGTCGCATGGGCACTCTTGAGCCCAAAAGGCATTGACACATAACAAAAGGCTCCAAAGGGAGTGATGAAAGTTGTATTCGCCTGGTCCTTAACCGCCATCTTGATCTGATAATAACCAGAATAAGTATCCAAAAAGCTCAAACGCTCACAACCCGCTATAGCATCAATAATTTGATCAATATGGGGGAGAGCAGAAGGATCAGTCGGGCAAGCCTTGTTTAAGTATGTGTAATCCACACACATACGCCAAGTTCCATTCTTCTTAAGTACAAGCACCGGGTTAGCCAACCACTCAGGATGAAAGACTTCAACAACGAACCCAGCCGCCAAGAGCCGGGCCACTTCTTCACCAATGGCCTTACGCCTCTCTTCATTAAAGCGATGAAGGAATTGCTTGACCGGCTTAAACTTTGGATCAATATTAAGAGTGTGCTCAGCGAGTTCCCTCGGTACACCTAGCATATCAAAAGGTTTCCATGCAAAGATGTCCCGGTTCTCACGGATGAACTCGATGAGCGTGCTTTCCTATTTTCGATCCAGATTAGGACTGATGCTGAACTGCTTGGATGAATCGCCAGGAACGAAGTCAACTAGCTTAGTGTCGTCTGCCGACTTGAACTTCAAGAAGGGGTCATGCTCTGTGGTTGGCTTCTTCAGAGACGTCATATCCGCCGGGTCAACATTATCTCTACTCCTAATGGAGCAGTTGGTAGTCTCCGCCAGTCAATTTTCGTCCCACCACTTTCGTCTGGGTTTTTTTTGTAGGTTAACCTTCGTAGATTTTTTTTTGTTCCGTCCACCAACTCCCCTCCATTGGTTTTACGGTCGCTACAGAACCGGTGGACTCCCTCTGTCAATCCCTCGCAAGCCCTACCTCGTCTCCCGTCTCTAGTCGCCGCCCCTCCTCTCGATCCACCTCTCCCGCTGCGGCCTCTCTCTCTTTCCCTCCTCCCCCGCTCCACCGTCGCCACCCCATCTCCCGCCCCGCCGCCGCCACCCCATCTCCCACCCCACCGCCGCCGCCCCATATCCTGCTCTGCCACCGCCCCTACTGCTCCACCGAACCGACCTCTTCTTGGCGTGAGCCGCTCCTCTCCCGAGACCCTCAGACGCTTAGGGTTTCGTGCGCCGCCGCCGCCGCCGGTCCTCTCCAACACCGCGACGGGCTTCACGGCCTACTTCGGCCTCAGGCCTTAATGCTTCCTCTGCTTCTGCGTCGACCGGCACTTCAGCGAGGAGGACGTACATCAGGCAGCAGGTGACGCGCGGTGGCTGCGGGAATTCCTCTACGGTGGAGATCTCCAGGAAGGGTGCTTGTCTTCTCGGAAGAAGGAGACGATGAAGGATGCAGAGAAGGAAGGCCATGTGGTGTGTTCTTGCTGCAAAGTTCTCGTACATATTTTTCTTCTTGGTAGGAAGGGGAGGTGGTGTGTTCTTGATGATGATCAAAGAAGATCATGTTGGCTGCTTGTGACGCCCCCGATTCAATCGTACACTAATCATGCACGCAAATGTGTACGATCAAGATCAGGGACTCACGGGAAGATATCACAACACAACTCTAAAACATAAATAAGTGATACAAGCATCATAATACAAGCCCGGGGCCTCGAGGGCTCGAATACAAGTGCTTGATCATAGACGAGTCGTGAAGCCACAATATCTGAGTACGGACATAAGTTAAACAAGTTGCCATAAGATGGCTAGCACAAACCGGATACAGATCGAAAGAGGCGCGGGCCTCCTGCAGGATGCTCCTAACTACTCACGGTCGCCGGTGGGCTGCACGTAGTAGTAGGCACCTCCAGCGTAGTAGGAGTCATCGTCGACGGTGGCGTCTGGCTCCCGGACTCCAGCATCTGGTTGCGGCAACCAGGTAGAAGGGAAAGGGGAAAAGGGGGAGAAAAGCAACCGTGAGTACTCATCCAAAGTACTCGCAAGCAAGGAGCTACACTACATATGCATGGGTATATGTGTAAAGGGCCATATCACTGGACTGAACTGCGAGAATGCCGTAATGAGAGGGGATAACTAATCCTGTCAAAGACTACGCTTCGGCAGCCTCCGCCTTGCAAAGCATGTAGAAGAGAGTAGACTGAAGTCCTCCAAGTAGCATCGCATAGCATAATCCTACCCGGCGATCCTCTCCTCGTAACCCTGTTAGAGAGCGACCACTGGGTTTTATCTGGCACTTGGAAGGGTGTGTTTTATTAAGTATCCAGTTCTAGTTGTCATAAGGTCAAGGTACAACTCCGAGTCGTCACATTATCAAGATCACGGCTATTGAATAGATTAACTTCCCTGCAGGGGTGCACCACATTACCCGACACGCTTGATCCCATTTGGCCGGACACACTTTCCTGGGTCATGCCCGGCCGCGGAAGATCAACACGTCGCAGCCCCACCTAGGCATAACGGAGAGGTCAGCACGCCGGTCTAAACCTAAGCGCACAGGGGTCTGGGCCCATCGCCCTTAGCACACCTGCATGTTGCGAGGGTGGCCGAAAGTAGACCTAGCCTAGCAGGCGTTCCAGTCCAATCCGTTCAAAGACGCTCGATCGGCCGACGTCACGAAAATGCTTGGTGATACCACGACGCGGTTGCCCATATCTTGTCCCACGTGGCGGTTAGTGCGTATAAGGTCAACGACCCAACTCGAGATCAAATACCAAGATCTCGTTAAAGCGTGTTAAGTATCCGCTGACGCCGACCAGGCCAGGCCCACCTCTCTCCTAGGTGGTCTCAACCTGCCCTGTCACTCCGCCACAAAGTAATAGTCGGTGGCCGTCGGGAACCCAGGCCCTACCGGGATGGAGCCACCTGTCCTTTCAGCCCCCATCCCCGAACAGTATCACAGGTAATGTAATAGTGTAAAGTATATAGTATATGCCCGTGATCACCTCCCGAAGTGATCACGGCCCGGTAGTATAGCATGGCAGACGGACAAGAGTGTAGGGCCTTGATGGAACACTAGCATCCTATACTAAGCAGTAGGATAGCGGTAAAGGTAACAACAAGAGTAGCAAGGACGAGGCTATGCAGTGATATAGGATTAATCGAAAGCGGTAACATGCTACACTACTCTAATGCAAGCAGTATAGAGAAGAATAGGCGATATCTGGTGATCAAAGGGGGCTTGCTCGGAAGCTCTGTTGTCTGAGGAGAAGGGTCGTCGGTGACGTAGTCGTACTTCGGTGGCATCGGCCGATCTCGGGTCTCTAGGAGAAGAAGAGGGGGGAAGAAACAGTAAATACGGAGCGAACAAAGCATCACAAAACATAATGAGGCAATACGCGGTGCTAGGTATGCCCTAACGCGGTAGTAAGTGATACCGACGAAGGGGGAAAACATCCGGGAAAGTATTCCCGGTGTTTCGCGTTTTCGGACAGATGAACCGGAGGGGGAAAGTTGCGTGTTTGCTATGCTAGGGATGTCTGGCTGACGAACGGGCTGCGTATCCGGATTCGTCTCGTCGTTCTGAGCAACTTCCATGTACAAAGTATTTTCATCCGAGTTATGGATTATTTTATATTAATTTTTGAAGATTTAAATAGTTATTTGGAATTCCCTGAAAATTGGCTAAGTCTGAGAAATCCTCAGTTTTAAACATCACTTGGTTGTTTTCCGAAGGCTATAACTGTAGTTCTCTCCATCCTACGGCTTAGTGCCCTTTACCAATTTTTATCATCTTTCCATGATCTACATGACAGTTTTAAGGTCATCTACATTCCATTTGCATGTCCAAATCTTCGTTTGAAAAGTGATATTGGATGTCAATTCCAGAATCTGTTTTTCAGTTCTTCCAGTTAAAGAACATAGACTTTTGTCATTTTTACAGAAATTAATCTAGGCGACTTTTGAATTTGGTCCAATGGAAAGAATTGAACCCTGCCAAGCGTACTACACGCCCATATAATTTCTATCTATGTTCAAGCTTGTTTTGCTATTGTTTTGAGGTTGTTCAGGGGGCTAACCAATGCTGTTTTATAAAAGCTACCAGCTGCTACAGTAACTGAATGTTACTTTAGCAGCGCTGCACTAGTAGCACGCTGCGAGCAACGCATCAGCGGCAGCCGGAGGCGGGCGAGGCCAGAGGCGGACGCGGCCGGAGGTGGGCATGGCCACACTCAACACACACACACACACACACACACACACACACACACACACACACTGCACGCACACGCACGCACACATGCGCGCATGGCCGCTCGGCCATGGCCAACCACAGGAGCAGCCAGCGGGGAGGCGAGGCCACGCGCGGGATGGGGGCAAGGCAGCACGGCGCGTGGCCAGGGGAGTGTGGGTAGCGGCGGCTACAGGCGCGGCCGAGTGCGGCAATGGAGGCCGGGCGCGACTGGGCCGGGTGTGTGAGTGAGGGAGCAAGGCAGAGGTAGCGTGAGTGGGCGCCGCCATGGCGGCTTCTAGCGCGAGATGGCAACGACGAGCACGGGCGGCTAGAGGATGCAGATCAAGGGGAGGCAGAGGGAAAAGGCGCCCGGCTCACATCGCTGACGGAAAGAGGCTCGGGAGGCGCGGGATGCAGTGAAGGCAGACGAATCCGTCGATGGCGTCGCGATGGCGGAGGTAGAGGACGAGGTGGTCGATGGCGGCGTTGCGGCGGCTCCTCAGCCTTGACCCATGGACGATGACGAAGAAGAGGACCACGCCGGAGCTGCTTTGGACACAATGGCGGGCGCGGGGACAGCGGTGGCATGGGATCGGCGGCGACGGCAACGGGCAAGGCGTCGTATGGAATCTGAGAGGGAGAGAGCGAGTGAGGGAGAGCGAGTGAGTGGATACTAGGGTTCGCTAAGGGGTCGACGAGGCTCTTATCTCCTTAGGGCACCGGTGGATGGCCAACGCGTGGAGGATCCACGTCGTGGACGCTGTGAGTGCGGCCACGGAGCTCTCTGTGAGCAATAGGAAGAAGAGGGATAGGTGGGCTGGGTTGGGTACTGTAGCCATGGGCTACGATTGCAGGCAACCTTCTCTCTCTTTTTTTCTTATTTTGTTTATTTTCTTTACATTTTATTTTAGTTTTAGTAAAATTTACACCTAGCATCTAAATTGGTATCTCAACTTAGTCCACAGTTAGAAAATGTCTAGTCCCCAAATAAATTCGTTTGATATTTTACTAATTACAAAAGGTATTTAAACAATTGTTTTTGCTGCTGTTTTTATTATTTTGGTGCATCTAGATATACTATAACAGTGTGGTTTCTTCACCATAATTACATACGCATTATTTGGCACAACCCGAACTTTTTAGTTTTATTGTTCGAAAACTTTTGTTGTTTGCCTTTAATTCAATTTGAATTTAAATCATTTTGAACTAACGCGAGATTATCAACAGTAATCCAAGGTGACGTGGCATCATTAGCAGGGAATTACTATAGTCTAATTATCCGGGCGTCACAATTCTCCTCCACTACAAGAAATCTCGTTCCGAGATTTAAGAGGGGAAGTGACAGGGAAGGGATTTGGTTACGAAATTCTAACGAGTGTTCTCGGTCTTGGTTGCTCTTCCTGAAGTAGTTGATCCTCCTCGTTGATGTATTTATTCCTCTGCTTTAGGTCATCATGGTGAAGTTGGCATTCTCTCTTCGGAAACTCCATCGTACTTACGAAAGAATAAGGGGCAGCTCAGCTACGACAGAATGCTTTTGAGGGAAACAATCTGGGGTTAACCCATGAATGAGCATAAGATTATCTCTCGAGTTGAACATATGAATACATCGAGAGTAAGGTACGAAGGTACAATAAGAGGTTCCAAGCGGATATATAGTTGCTCGAAGTCTGAACCAGAGTGAGAAAGGGGTTCAGAGTAGCGAGAGTAAGTATTGCGTCTGATACCAGAATAGAGCACTAGGAAGGTGGCACATGAATTAAATACGAAGCCAAGCATGGAGAATAACCATTAGAAACAGGGTTGTACAGGAGAGTCAGGTTTCGATCCTGTGGAACTGTGGGTTATGGGCCCACCATGTGGGTTAAAGTAGAAAGGGGGGTTGACATCTTGCACGGTCATGATAGCAAGGCATGTCAGAGGGTAGCCTGTCAGTTATGTCGGCAACAACATCGATACCAAGGGCGAGGGACGAAGAGAACCATTTTCCTGCTCGTTGAACGAGGCGGACCAATAGGCAAAGTTCTCGTCCATCGGTGGTTATCGGGATGTCATCAAAAATAATGTGAGGTCTTATTGACAGAGTTGTACAACCGAGGTGTTTATATAAGCAGCGAATCATTACCGCTTAGATCATATAAACCACGAGAAATGTTAAACAAGACAATGGAAAGGAAAATGTGATCATCAAATTAAACAGAACAATGGAAAGAAAAATGTGTTTAAACACATATGTCAGGGGTATATCCTTCCCAAGGACAAACAGAACATGATAACCATGACATGATATTAAGTAGAAAAGCCTCTAGGTGAGGGGAGAGAAATTTTCATGACATTATCCATACATGGTGTTTGGATAATTGAGCAAGAAACGTTTAGCATTGGTCTTCAAATGTTCGTGTTGAAACATCGTATTACCATAGACATGCTTCGAGATAGCATTGACATGGTCAACAGGTGAAGATCAGACTTTGGAAACAAAAAGGATCCATCAGGAACAACTTATAGAATAAGTCTTACAATATCCTCATGGAATAATGGATAACCTTGCTAAAAAGGAAACTATAACGATGGGTCCTCCGGCCAGGTGTGCTGGGCATGACATCACCTTACCGGGTCATATACAGACCAATGTTGTGACTCTTGGAAAGTGTTCCAACCATCATATCTGACCGAGATTCAGATCTGATCGGTGTTAGGATACCTCAGACTCGGGATGCTTGAGAAGAAAAGGTGCGACACAATTTGACGGGATGACACTGTAAGATTCTCGGGAAATGAACTATGAAGTGATTTCCGTTAACAAGAGTTCATCATTAACCCAAGGAGAGGACAAGGAGGTGGCTGATGAACTCAGCGACAATTCATCAAGATTTCCAAAGGATGGATTTCCACAATTATGTGAACAAGGAGATAACATTTGTCAGATCAAAATGATATATTGATGTATGCTCGAGGAAAACATACACAACTTAACAATGGTTGAAAGGTGCACCCGAAATATGGGCTGGGTTGCACGGCCAACATTGGAATGGTGATTCAATAATCAATAGTCTAAGAATGAACGACCGACCATTAACTTCAAAGCAATAGGGTTGCTAGAAGGGCGGAATCCAAACAGCACCGCTCACTTGTTGGTACCCTGGTTGGAATCAACACGAGGACCCAAGAAAGAATGGTGATGGTGAGAAGTATCACCATTCCAAGAATTTTTAAGAGGTGGTGAAATTCCCACGACATTCTTGACATAAAAGGTGGTAATATTCCAAGGTAAAGAAGAACAATGCTGGGTAGCAAGGAACTCAAGGTATAACACAAAACATGAACAAGTTTGTGTTGGAGGGAAGGTAATAAAGTGGTTGATGATAACACAAATCATCGAGGCAAGGATGGTATTTCTCATCATGAATCCGATTGATATCCTGGAAGAGCTCATAAGGTTGATGATGATCACGACACATTTGTCGAGAGGTTACACAAAGATGTAATCGATCGACGATGACATCAAGTCAAACGAATGATGAAGCGAAAGGTTATTGGAACCCCGGTTAGGACACAAACTCGAAATCAAGTTTGCTGTTCAAGGAGAAATGATATGACGACGAAAATCGAGCAAGCTTAGTTCATCGTTGAAAGTTGTGCTCCGGGAATAAGGACCAGGTAGCACAGTTAAAAAAATTTAGTATGATGATGATATAGCTGATCAGGCTAGGAATGACTGAAAGGATTATTAAACTCGTAAGCAACAAAAATTACTTAGAGTTATTGAATCGGAGTGCTGAATCGATTCACTTATCGGTTTTCTCGGTTAACAAACAACCCAGAAGCATGAAGTGACAAAGACAGGGTAAAGGTAGTACTCCATCAAAGGACAGGGTAATGTAGTGCAATGGCATGATATCCTCGAGATACCAGGGTAATACTCGACTGACGGACCAACGTAGAGGTTGGACTGGGGTATTGCTTTGCAGAGGACAAGTGCTTAAACTTGCCCAAGAAAAGGGATCAAGGAAGAACATATGGTCAGAACCACGATTGCAAAAGGCCAGATCCCAGATATAAGTTGAACTTATACCAAGGGAATAATTAATTTAAGAGAAGCTATTAATGATAAGATCTACATCGTGTCCATGGGCATGAACACAAGGTTCAAGGTCGACTCCCACTTCTTCAATGTATAATCTTTCATTCACTTCTCACGTTAGATGAAGCTGTAGTGTTGAAATTTTATCTGGCAAAATACCAGAAGAGTATGACTCGTGAAAACTTTCGAGTTCACACATATTAAGGAAGGCATAGGTTCAACCCATCGGGGCATCGTGGAAACATATACCACAAGCTTCAATAGTAAATATCACCAGCTCGAAAGCAGAGCATGGTTGGCCACATCAAGGGATAGGACTTACCAATGGCATTATGTATCAGGGAAAGAACTTCCAAAGTGATTGAACATGAAGGATGTTGTCAGTTAAAATCCAACAAGGATCTGATGGTCCATAACAAAGCTGATGTGAGCACCGGCATAATCAAAGGAAGAAACAATGCAAAGGCATTGGATTATAGAAACAACTGACTAATTCAAAGCTCAATTGCAAAGGAATTATGATTTCAAATTCAAGGGATCAGAAGCAACGCTCTGATTAAGGATGGATAAGTTGAACAGACTTAGGGTTACAATCGACGGCAATTTGATTGGTCGAGAACAAGCCCATGTTCAAAATGGCGTCTGGGCCAGAAAGATAATTTAAAAGGATCAATTGATGATTGCGTGCATTCGCACTCCTGTTGAATCAATAGGATCAAAATGACGGTGTCTAAGGATACGAACGAATATTGCCAGACATATGGAAAGCATCCATAATGCAAGCAGACAAGTATTGCAGAGCAATAAGCTACTGAGGAATTTTGGAGGATCGAATAGTATTTCAAAGACCATTGTGAAACACATGAACAATCGGGGATGAGTGGATACTCGATAAGGGCGGGAAATTATCCGTAGGGGTATTCAGGTGGAAAGGAACTGCAAGGCAGTAGGCACAAAGTATTCTCGGATCAATAGAGAGAATTTCAGGGTATCTTCCAATGACAAGATCAACTGGGAACAAAAGTTAGAACGACAGATGTATGTATTTATCCATAGGGATATTTCGGTGGTAGGGAATTGCAAAAGCAATGGACACAAATTCTCGGGTTAACAGCGGAGAGTATCTTCAGGGTCTTCATGTGCAGCAGACGATCATCAGTAATAAGGGGCTCTCCGGGTGAAAGTGATAACGAGATCCTAATGTTAGATTTAGCAAAATTCATTTAACCCGAATAGAAGAGAGATCGAGTCCCGGAGTATAGACAAGGAGTAAAAGATCCTAATACCACCCAATGGCGGCGTGGGCCCATGGGCCGCATAGCCATGTCAAGAAAAGTTTTGTAAAGTCTAGACTCGACTTCGCCAAGGAGTTGAAAGGGGATTCCTACAGTGATCAGCTCGATACCAACTTGTGGCGCCGATTCAATCGTACACTAATCATGCACGCAAATGTGTACGATCAAGATCAGGGACTCACGAGAAGATATCACAACACAACTCTAAAACATAAATAAGTCATACAAGCATCATAATACAAGCCAGGGGCCTCGAGAGCTCGAATACAAGTGCTCGATCATAGACGAGTCATGGAAGCCACAATATCTGAGTCTGAGACATAAGTTAAACAAGTTGCCATAAGATGGCTAGCACAAAGCGGGATCTGAGATCAAAAGAGGCGCGGGCCTCCTGCCTGGGATCCTCCTAACTACTCCCGGTCGTCGTCAGCGGGCTGCACGTAGTAGTAGGCACCTCCAGCGTAGTAGGAGTCGTCGTCGACGGTGGCGTCTGGCTCCTGGACTCCAGCATCTGGTTGCGGCAACCAGGTAGAAGGGAAAGGGGAAAAAGGGGGAGAAAAGCAACCGTGAGTACTCATCCAAAGTACTCGCAAGCAAGGAGCTACACTACATATGCATGGGTATATGTGTAAAGGGCCATATCAGTGGACTGAACTGCAGAATGCCGTAATGAGAGGGGATAACTAATCCTATCAAAGCCTACGCTTCGACCAGCCTCCGTCTTGCAGCATGTAGAAGAGAGTAGACTGAAGTCCTCCAAGTAGCATCGCATAGCATAATCCTACCCGGCGATCCTCTCCTCGTAGCCCTGTTAGAGAGCGACCACTTGGTTGTATCTGACACTTGGAAGGGTGTGTTTTATTAAGTATCCAGTTCTAGTTGTCATAAGGTCAAGGTACAACTCCAAGTCGTCCTGTTACCGAAGATCACGGCTATTCGAATAGATTAACTTCCCTGCAGGGGTGCACCACATTACCCGACATGCTTGATCCCATTTGGCCGGACACACTTTCCTAGGTCATGCCCGGCCGTGGAAGATCAACACGTCGCAGCCCCACCTAGGCATAACAGAGAGGTCAACACGCCGGTCTAAACCTAAGTGCACAGGGGTCTGGGCCCATCGCCCTTAGCACACCAAGACGCTATGCGAGGGCGGCCGAAAGCAGACCTAGCCTAGCAGTGCGTTCGATCCAATCCGCGCGCGCTTCGGCCGACGACGTCACGAAATGCTTGGCCGATACCACGACGCCGGTTGCCCATATCTTGTCCCATGTGTCGGTTAGTGTGTATAAGGTCAACGACCCAACTCAGATCAAATACCAAGATCTCGTTAAGCGTGTTAAGTATCCGCGAACGCCGACCAGGGCCAGGCCCACCTCTCTCCTAGGTGGTCTCAACCTGCCCTGTCACTCCGCCACAAAGTAATAGTCGGTGGCCGTCGGGAACCCAGGCCCTACCGGGATGGAGCCACCTGTCCTTTCAGCCCCATCCCCGAACAGTATCACAGGTAATGTAATAGTGTAAAGTATATAGTATATGCCCGTGATCACCTCCCGAAGTGATCACGGCCCGGTAGTATAGCATGGCAGACGGACAAGAGTGTAGGGCCACTGATGGAACACTAGCATCCTATACTAAGCAGTAGGATAACAGGTAAAGGTAAAAACACTATTAGCAAGGACAGGCTATGCAAAGAAGATAGGATTAATCGAAAGCAAGAACATGCTACACTACTCTAATGCAAGCATTATAGAGAAGAATAGGCGATATCTGGTGATCAAAGGGGGCTTGCCCGGAAGCTCACATTGTCTGAGGAGAAGGGTCGTCGGTGACGTAGTCGTACTCGGTGGCATCAGCGCCTCGGGGTCTACCGGAGAAGAAGAGGGGGGAAGAAACAGTAAGTACGGAGCGAACAAAGCATCACAAAACATAATGAGGCAATACGCGGTGCTAGGTATGCCCTAACGCGGTAGTAAGTGATACCGACGAAGGGGGGAAACATCCGGGAAAGTATTCCCGGTGTTTCGCGTTTTCGGACAGATGAACCGGAGGGGGAAAGTTGCGTGTTTGCTATGCTAGGGATGTGTGGCGGACGAACGGGCTGCGTATCCGGATTCGTCTCGTCGTTTTGAGAAACTTTCATGTACAAAATATTTTCATCCGAGTTATGGATTATTTTATATTAATTTTTAAATATTTAAATAGTTATTTGGAATTCCCTGAAAATTGGCTAAGTCTGAGAAATCCTCAGTTTTAAACATCACTTGGCTGTTTTCCGAAGGCTATAACTGTAGTTCTCTCCATCCTATGGCTTAGTGCCCTTTACCAATTTTTATCATCTTTCCATGATCTACATTACAGTTTCAAGGTCATCTACATTAGTGCCCATTTGCCTGTCCAAATCTTCGTTTGAAAAGTGCTACTGGATGTCAATTCTAGAATCTGTTTTTCAGTTCTTCCAGTTAACAGAACATAGACTTTTGTCATTTTTATAGAAATTAATCTAGGCTACTTTTGAATTTGGTCCAATGGGAAGAATTGAACTCTGCCAAGTGTTCTACACGCCCATATAACTTTTATCTATGTTCAAGCTTGTTTTGCTGTTGTTTTGAGGTTGTTCAGGGGGCTAACAAATGTTGTTTTATAAAAGTTATCAGCTGCTACAGTAAATGAATGTTACTGTAGCAGCGCTGCACTAGTAGCAGGCAGCGAGCAACGCGGCAGCGGCAGCCGGAGGCGGGCGAGGCCAGAGGCGGACGCGGCCGGAGGTGGGCATGGCCACACTCAACACACACACACACACTGCACGCACACGCACGCACACACACAGAATGCACGCACACATGCGCGCATGGCCGCTCGGCCATGGCCGGCCACAGGAGCAGCCAGTGGGGAGGCGAGGCCACGCGCGGGACGGGGGCAAGATAGCACGGCGCGTGGCCAGGGGAGTGTGGGTAGCGGCGTTACAGGCGCGCCGAGTGCGGCAGCGGGAGGCCGGGCGCGACTGGGCGGTGTGTGAGTGAGGGAGCAAGGCAGAGGCAACGTGAGTGGAGCGCCGCCATGGCGACTTCTAGCGCGAGGTGGCAACGGCAGCACGGGCGGCTAGAGGATGCAGATCGAGGGGAGGCAGAGGAAAGGCGCGCGGCTCACATCGTTGACGGGAAGAGGCTCGGGAGGCGCGGGATGTAGTGAAGACGCATTTAATCCGTCGATGGCGTCGCGGTGGCCGGAGGTAGAGGACGAGGTGGTCGATGGCGACGTTGCGGAGGCTCCTCAGCCTTGACCCATGGATGATGACGATGAAGAGGACCACGCCGGAGCTGCTGGACACATTGGCGGGGCGCGGGGACAGCGGTGGCCGCGGGATCGAGCGGCGCACGGCAATGACGGCGTCGGGCGGAATACAGAGGGAGAGAGCGAGTGAGGGAGAGGGAGTGAGTGGATACTAGGGTTCGCTAAGGGGTCGACAAGGCTCTTATCTCCTCAGGGCACCGGTGGATGGCCAACGCGTGGAGGATCCACGCCGTGGACGCTGTGAGTGCGGCCACAGAGCTCTCTGTGAGCAGTAGGAAGAAGAGGGATAGGTGGACTGGGTTGGGTACTGTAGCCATGGGCTACAGTGCACAGTGCAACCTTCTCTCTTTTTTTCTTATTTTGTTTATTTTCTTTACATTTTATTTTAGTTTTAATAAAATTTACACCTAGCATCTAAATTGGTATCTCAACTTAGTCCACAGTTAGAAAATGTCTAGTCCCCAAATAAATTAGTTTGATATTTTACTAATTACAAAAGGTATTTAAACAATTGTTTTTGCTGCTGTTTTTATTATTTTGGTGCATCTAGATATACTATAACAGTGTGGTTTCTTCATCATAATTACATACGCATTATTTGGCACAACCCGAACTTTCTAGTTTTATTGTTCGAAAACTTTTGTTGTTTGCCTTTAATTCAATTTGAATTTAAATCATTTTGAACTAACGCAAGATTATCAACAGTAATCCGAGGTGACGTGGCATCATTAGCAGGGAACTACTATAGTCTAATTATCCGGGCGTCACACTACTGTTCAAGGGACGACAGCCAAAGAAGAAGAAGATGATTGCTATGTTCTGCTCGATCAGGATTCTGGAAGACCACGAAGAGGAATAAGACAAGCAGGCACATGTGTACCGTCATGGGCAGCAAAACGATGAGTAAACCCAAGAACATCAAGGAGGGATTATGTTGGCTGCGGCTGCAGTAGCGTGACGGATCAAGCGAGCTAGGTTGTGCCATGTCTGGTCCTCTTCAAACAGTGGACACCGGGTGCTTACGATCGACGTGACGGCGGCGGTGCAAGAGCACGGTGTAGCTGGTCTGAGAGTGGCGATGGACTCATTGCCCGTTGCTACTATATCATCCAAAGTAGTGGCAGGGCGCAGCGGCACGAACGGCTCAGCATCTGCCTTGTTCATCCCATTACCACGGAGGCGCTTTACTTATTATGCAACTGCAGGTGATTTCTCATCTTTCAACTCGGTCTATTTACTCGTCATACATGGAGAGAGTTTATACAATGTTAGATGAAGAGTTGGCGGTGCCACGGTGCCAAAGGTTTGCTTCTCAAAACTGATAAGATCACACGATGCTTTTATATACTTATTATTAAATCACGGGCAAATAACCCACTTCAACCTGCGTGATAATTATGCAGTGAACAGAGCTTTTGTGTAAATAAACTACCCAACTTTGTCAAGTGAGGTAATAGAGCAAGTCTTTAATTTGTAATTAGATGTTGTCCAGATTTCAACTAGCGCTTCATACAGAAAAATTTTGAGAGCAACTCCCCGCAAAAAAAATACATCAACTATAATTGTTGGAATCCTGAAGGTAGTTCCATCGAAGTTTGTGAGTATATTTGCAAACCTCTGTCTATCTATGAATACTATTGTCAAGATAGTTTAAACCATGTTGTTGGCTTGCTACAATGCTCAATGGTTTACCCTTGCTCAGATCAATTCTGGTGTGTTTGCAGTGGGAATGTGGGATGATGTATGAAGAGATAAAAATTATGCTCATGGAATATGAGTATGTAGTAACAGTTCTCTGTTATGGTTTGCCAATTGTTCTGGTACATCTCATTGGTAGTTTATATGTAATGCAATGCCATTTTATAATTATCATGCTAAAAAGTAATGTTACATTAGACATTTTAACATAAATGAGTTGGACAACTGAGCCCACATTATATAACTATGTATATTGGGACACCGCGTTTTGCCTCTGTGTCCAGATGAGCCGGTCATTCGTCAGTTGGAATCCGTGCCAAAGAGTTTTCGGTGGTGTTGGTGTTCGCTAGTAGTCCAGTACATCGAGTATAGAACACCCGTGTATGCTGCAGGTGGTTACGGCGTACAGCGGAACTAACGGAACTATTTTGAATCTCGGTGGCTCTGCCTCAGGGTCTTCCTGTACTGATGGTTGAAAGATTTTCATGTGGTCTGTGACATGGTGTTGGTGTTGGTGTTCGCTAGTAGTCCAGTACATCGAGTATAGAACACCCGTGTATGCTGTAGGTGGTTACGGCGTACAACGGAACTGACGGAACTATTTTGAATCTCGGTGGCTCTGCCTCAGGGTCTTCCTGTACTGATGGTTGAAAGATTTCCATGTGGTCTGTGACATGGTACAGATTTTTCGTTTCCTCATAACTGTGGTTAGATAATCATGGATGACGAAAGGCAAAAGGATTCCTTGCCTTCCAATTTATCGGTCTACAGTTACGCTCACGCATCGAGTGAATAGATTGCAATGTTCTGTACTTCTTATTTCTAATTGATTTCATTCTCTGATGGTTGCATTAACTTGCCAAATATTTCATCTGGCGGATGCATTGGAGGATATGCATCTGCGGCTGTGCGTCTATGGTGGCAGTGGAACAGTCCTCACTGTAAGTGATCTTAGTTGGGGATGAGGTTAGCAACAAGGGCGAAAGATGATGAGGCTCCAGAATCTGGAGAGTTGTTGTGAAAGCTGAGCCACAAGCACCAGGGTTGTTATAAAAGGAAAACTCTCTCGACCGGATGGAAATAATATTCCTTGTAGGTACTGTTGAGAGATGATAAGCTAGCTTCCAGCTGAATATTGCACCGTTCCATAGTTTTCCGGACTACGGATGTTGTCGATGAGCAGTATGTTTTCTAATGTATGTTTTCAACCAGGTCTGCCACATGCCGTCGCATCGCTAGCGAGGTTTGCCTGCGCCGTAGAAGGGGGGAGGGGTGTATAGAGGGATGGTCTAGGTGGCTGCTTGGGTGGGGATGGTGGTGGTGGTGGTGGTGGGTGGGGTGGGGGGTTAGCCCTGTTGCCGCTGTCTGGTAGACAACAACGGGAGCAGAGGTGTCGACGGCAACGCAAGTAGAGTGGTCGACTAAAAAAATAGTCGCGTCAGTCGATAACAAAATGTTTCCATCGGTTTTGGTGGTAAATGTAGTGGTTATGATCCGTCTATAATATAACGCCTTGAGTAGGTTGGATGCCCAGTGATACAAGTCAAATGAGGCATTGTCAAGAAAAATAGCAAATTCCGCATAGACAGAAGACATATGTATATTGCACTGAACTAAGAACTATTATAGCGTGTATAACTTGGACATTGAATATTTTTTATTGATGTCTGGAGTTAGCGAGATTGGAGCAGTCGACTGGACAAGGTAGAAAAGGAGGAGGATCAAGGACAAGAGTAATGATTTAAGGGTTAGAAAAGTTGACAATGTCATCTTATGTGTATGAGGATTTGAAATTATTTGTTCGACGTGACTGATGTTAAACCGCTATAATTTATATGCTCCGTTGCAACGCACCATGGCCACCCAGACGGCCACCACCGGATGCACGCAACAGCCACGCTAGGTATCCTCAACCGCTGCCTCCGCTGTTTCTGGAGGTACCATGATTCTCTTGTATGTAGTTCTGAAATTTTAATTAGATGGTCCTTGAAGCATTTAGAGATATAATGCACTATCTTGAATCGATACACATTCATGTGCCACTGTTTCTAGGGGTAGCCCTCTAATTAGTTAGTGGTTTGTCATGTGTGTGTGATTATGACAGAAATTTGAACAGTGTCAATTTATCTCATAAATAAGTATTCACTCGTACAGCACCACCATGCATGTTTTTCATGTTTTCAACAGTGCATCTTTCAATTTTCATTTGCATAACCATGCATATAGGGTGTATTGAATCAGCAAATGACAATTAAGTGCTTATTATTTGTTGTATGAACATTTTCAGCTTTCATTAGCCCAATCAGTGCTTTGCACCGATGCTTCCTTTGTGGCCGGCAGAAAACTCAGACGAATGCATCATTATCATTTTGTTGTGATGGTTTTGTCAGAAAAATCAAATGAATTGATCCCGTTTTTCTTTGTGCAGAATTGCCTGAGATGGTTAGTGATAGTGAAAGTTATGATGACAGATAATTACTCCTCCAAGAAGAAGAATCAGAAGAGGTATACTAATGTCACTTTTCTATCCATACAATTATCCTATATCACTAAGCTCCCTGGGGAAAAATCGCTCAGGAGCGATTCAGGCATTGATTGGCCTCGACTCCGATTTTGACCTGGTCGTCCGCTTTGTGCCAGCTGGCTATTTGTGGGCCTTTTTCGTTAGTGGTAAGTTGACATGGGCCAGGTCTGTTGGTGGCTGACGAAAGGCGGTTCGAGCCTGACGTGGTCGTCGATGAGGAGCTTCTGGATGTCGCCGGCGCCGACGATCCTCGAGGGCAAAGGATGTGACAGGCGTCGGCGGTGGTGCTTGGGCAGCAACAATCTGAGCATGAGGAGGTCAGAGTTCGCTATCAAATCCGCTACATTTATCTTGGATCAATGCCCGGCGTCTCAAACTGGCTAGCAATTTATTCAAAGGATGGGCAAAATCACGTCACCCCAGCTTGCGATGCATGTGCCTGCTAGGAATTGGTATCGATCCATTCTTTGCTCTGTTTCTATCCAGATTTTCCTGTCTTGATTGATTTTGCAAATTTTCCTCTTTGTAGCCACCGCGTGAAATGAACCTAGCATTGTGCATGGTCGCAGGAGTCTCTGCAAGTTACTTGCTTGTTGATTCTGCATATTGGAATAATAAGTAACTACTTTGTGAAGTTTTTCTAATTTCAAATGTTATAGACGGCTAGAAAGACAGCCCATTGTACAAGTTGTCTATATCGATATCTAGAGATGATATGGAGAGCCGCTACAGATAGATACTATCTAGAATATTGTTCTTGCCCTTATTGTTGCAGGTCAAAGGCGTCGTGGTGGCGCATTGGAGCTGGAGGAGGACGCGGGCCACTGCCGTTTGTGCTCAAGACCTACGAGATGGTGGACAGCCCATCGACGGAAAGAACGGTCTGGTGGAGTGACACGTTGGACACGACCTTTGTGGTCTGGTGCTCGCTGGATTTCGCATCTTCAAGCACATAAATTTCTCCAGTTTCATCCGTGAGCTCCCCCACCCCTCTCTTACTATATCCCTATGCACCCCAAGCAATCTCGGTCAAGTTTGTGCGGATTTGGGGTTTAAGATCTGTGCAAGTGTGGGGAATTTATTAGTATGAGTTGGGCTAGGTTTTATTTGTCAAATTTACTGCAGAATTTGGCATTAGATTTTGATCTTGGGTGGGGCAAGGGTCCTCAAATGTCTATTGTGGTGAAATGCTACTCCATTTTTACTAAAAATCATTTAGGATGCCGATTTTATTAGTTGGTCTTGATTGCAGTTAAATGCCAAAATCAGGACTCGGTATGGTGCCAAAATATGTTCATAATTTTGTGCGCTGGGCTGGTGGGATGCTATGTGAATCACTACATTCTTACTCCTTTGGTACGCTGGAGGATCGGAGTGCACTGACAAGGGCCTGATTTTGTTCTCATGGTTTGCTAGGTTTAGGTTGAAGTTTTATATTCATGATTGAACCGGATGTTTGGGGTGAAACTTGGTTCAGCTGCTATTGAGATTACGTGTTGTGTTTATATTTGACCGTGTCTGAAATAATACGTTCTTTTTTTGTGCAATGGAGTACTTATGTTTGGATTAAAATGTTTTAGCAGCATTCTAAACCTAATATCTTGATTCAGAAATGACCGTTTACTAAAAGAATTAACTGTTCGTTAAGTTCTCTGAAGATTAAGTTAAGATTTAGCTGGTATTTTAACAAAGCCAAAGTTTCCAGTGTTATGCTTTTCTGAAGTAAAGGCATCATTAAAAATTTGTAAATGTAGATGTTGGCCAGTTTAACTCTAACCCGACACACGTGTATGAACAGAACACCTGAGATAACCTTACATCTGTTTTCCTTTACTAAATAAAGGCATATGCAGATATGTCCGAGTATTTTGAGATTTCAGCTGCTTTTGATAGGTCTTTCATTCAGAAAAATCAAATGGTTTGTCAATGCAAGGAGTCACTGTCCATGTCTCGATGGGTTTATATGTGCCTCTCTTTCAACTAGAGAGGAACTAATTATATGTTCATGGCTAAAAGTTTTGAAATTTCTGCAAATTGTTTAGGTTTGAACAGAGATTCGAAACACATTTATGCAAGCTTCCATGTTTTTCAGAGATTTGTTTTAGTAAGCATGACCTTGGCTACCAACCATAGATTGGTTTGAAATTGAAACCACATGGGTTGAGAGCCATTTTTCCTTCAAAAATAGATTGCAAGCCATAGTGCCAATTCTTAAAAGAATGAGCCCAACAAAGAAGAATGGACTGGGCACATGCAGGTCAATAAAAATGTGCACAGTAGTCTACTAATTAGACAACAACTCAATCGTGCAGAGCCTACCAAGGAAACAAATACTACTATGTTACACCAAGAGCCTGCTTAATGCATACTCA
The DNA here is from genome assembly GCA_021605145.1 of Aegilops bicornis. Taxonomy (NCBI): domain Eukaryota; kingdom Viridiplantae; phylum Streptophyta; class Magnoliopsida; order Poales; family Poaceae; genus Aegilops; species Aegilops bicornis. The sequence continues at coordinate 757,370,072 of CM038673.1, read as the reverse complement.
TTTTTCACAGCTTCTCATCTGTTCGATTCACTATTTCGGCAAATATTGCAACTACTGCTAGCGGAGAGAGCTTCTTGATTATGGAACACATTATATTTTTTGTAGTAAGGAGAAAAGTCAGTTGCAACAAATAATCTTTTGATTTTCTGTTAGTTAACAAGTGAGCTCAGATGTTTTGTTCCATCTTAAGTGGTTGAAAACTTGAAAAGCATTTCCTTTATATCTGAGTAACTCTTGTTCCGTGCCTTCTCCATCAATATTAACCTTTTTCTGAATATATGCCATGTTTCTAGGCAAAATATTCATCGTCAAAGGCCTCTTCCCGAACAATAAAACTTTGAGTTCTTGTTCACCTCCCCATTTGACCATTCTCTTTATTTGAAACATGGTATGAAGTTGCTTGGGTAGTAAACATGATTTATGGTACAAATTGTCATGCAGTGAGCTTCCTCCTAGATGAGGTGGTGAACATGGACTGGGGTTGCAGAGATAGTTGGTGAAGAAAGAAATGTTAAGTGATTTATTTAATAAAAAAAAGAGTAAACTCAGATGTGCACGAGAAATCAATAGGTATACGTTAACTTGATTAAAGTTGAACAACCAAACTAATGTATCCCCTGTTGTAACGCATGATCAATTTTATTTTCCAAGTGAAATCTTCCTGCTAATTATATATATATATATTGCTTGTGTAGGATGTTTTCATTTTAGAAAGATATTTTTTATTATACTTGATGAAGTGTCGTGCAAATGAAGCTAAATACAACTGAAATTTTAAGCGCATCAAATGGATCTTTTTTAGTTCTCATCAAATGGATCTTAGTTTGTAACATGTAATCATTTGGATCATTTCTCTCTGCATACATCGCTGAGTTACGTTGCAAGTGAAGTTGATTTCAATTATTTTTGATTGTTGCAGGCTATCTTTTCTATACATAGGAAATTTGATATAGATATAGGTGCAATCAGAAAAATCTATACCTATAAAAATAAATAAAAGCCCGTGGCAACGCACGGCGTTCTACTAGTCCTTGTAAAATTTCAATTCCTACATTGCACAAACAGACTCAGCTTAAGCAGCATCGCCTTCTTCACACTCTAAGGCTATCTTGCGACTTCCATACCTTTGTGATAGTGCCCTTGTGACCCAACATCTTAAGTTGCAAATAAACATAACACGGTCTTGCCATAAATTTAGCATAAGCCGGCCGTCCAAACAGAGCATGATAGAGGCTAAGGATCTTAAAAACTACAAATGTTGAAGTCACCACACTGAAATCCAGTTCAACCCCAAAGGCTACTTCCAAAGCAATCTTGCCTACCGAATGCGCCGACTAACCAGGCACCACTCCATGGAAAACAGTATTGGACGGTTTAAGATTTTGTCAATTAATCCCATGCGACGGAAAGTATCATAGTAAAGGATATTGATGCAGCTGCCTCCATCCATGAGTACCTTAGTGAACTTGTACCCTCCGACCTGAGACGCCACCGCCAGCGCCAGGTGACCTAGATTATCAACCCGGGGTGGGTGATCCTCACGACTCCACACAATGGGCTGCTCAGACCATCGCAAGTAACGGGGAATCGCCGGCTCAACGGCATTCACTGCCCTTTTATGGAGCTTCTGATCCCGCTTGCATAAACTCGTGGTGAAGACATGGTACAACCCACTATTCAACTGCTTTGGGTTGCTCTGATAACCAGACTGCTGCTACTGATTCCCCTGTCCAGACTGTTGATTAAAACCACCTTGATTGCCTTGGCCCTGGAAACCGGAATTAGAACCGCCACCACCGTAACCCGGACCGTGGGAGCCGGAACCTGAGCCGCCATCCGGCCCACGGTTGTTCTGGAAAAAATGAGAATTTATGTACTCCTTCATGATGAAGCAATCCTTTCATAGGTGAGTGGCCAGCTTTTCCCGTGTACCATGCTTGAGCGGGGCTGATTCATCGAGTCTTCAAGATTGAAATTTGGCCCTCCAAACCGAGGAGGCGGCTTTCCCTTACGATGCTGACCATTATTCTGCGTATTGGTGTTAGCCACAAAATCCAAACTATTATCAGCCTTGCGCTTACCATTGCCCCCCTGACTCGCCGGGTTATGTTGCTGCCCTTTGGTGTTGCTACTCTTCTTTCCCTTTCCCGGCTTTTCATCATCAGACTCGGGGTCCTTGGTATTATCATAGTCAGCATACTTAACCAGAGCCGCCATTAGCTCCCCATGTCACTGCAGTGGCGCTTGAGCCGCCCTAGCTTATGCTTAAGGGGCATAAAACAACAATTCTTCTCTAACATCAAGATTGTCGAGCGGCATTGATGCGATCCGATGAGTGCAGGATAGCTGAGACCCGGCGCACCCAATGGGTTGTTGACTCGCTCTCTTCTTGGACCTTTGGAGTATTAATCCACAATTGACATAGGATGCTTGCATGTATCTTTAAAATTCTGGATAAACCGGGCTTTTAACTCGCCCACGATCCAATGGAGTTGGCGGGCAGCCCTTTCAACCAAGTGCGGGTCGTCCCATCCAACATCATAGTGAAATACTTAGCACACGCAGCATCGCTAACATCCAGCAACTCCATGGCCATCTCATAACTCTCGACCCATGCTTCAGGGGGTAGATCCGCTATGTAGTTAGGCACCTTGCGAGGACCCTTGAAATCCTTGGGCAAACGCTCGTTACGTAGAGTCGGCACTAAACATGGCACACCCAAGGTTCTAGAGGTCATGCCTGCCTCTACCGAAGTCATCGGATAAGCTGGAGAATGTTGATGAGCCGCGTACTGAGCCGCCAGCTCAGCCTCCCGACGCGCTCTACCCTGATCCACCAGAGCCTGAGCATTAGCACCACCGCGCGCCGGGTTGTGTCCACGAGGCGAGTTACGGCACTGTTCACTGCTTGAGACCGTCGGGGAGTCAATGTGCCTGTTGTAACTCCGGCTTGGACGAGGGATTGAATGAACCTGCTCGCCACTGTAAGAATAAGTCGCTTGTTGCTCCAACACTATCTGAAGAAGTTCTCTGGCCCTCCGCGTCTCTATTGCCGCCAGGGACTCGCCTTCAACTGGTAGAGCCGCCAGTCATGTTGTCGCAGCAATCATATTATCCAACGGGTTAGAATAATGACCCGGAGGCGTCGAAACATACTGAGGCGGAGTATTATTCAAACATGGCAGGTCCATCGCCCGTGGCTGAACCGACGCTCAGCCCAGTGTGCTTCGGCCGCTCGGCTCACCACCGGCGGGTTACTAGTCCCTGCTCCAGGCGTAATAAAGAGGTTTCTCACCTCATAGACCAAAGGTAAACGAGTCTGATGTCTCCTCCTCATGATTTCATTTGAAGCGTTCTGATCCAATGTGAGCCGGAAGGAATCCGCTTGAATCCGTTGTGCACGGGCGTCTAAAGCAGCCCGTTCTGCAGCCATCCTAGCGTTCTCAGCCGCCAGCTCTTGCTTGGCTTAAGCGATCTCATATCGCAGCTTCGCCACATCAACCTTATGATGTTCTTGGTTGTCCGGGGTCACCTCTACCCCCATCAAAGTCGCCAGGTCCTCCAACAACTCTGTGAGAACTTGAGTCGGCGGGCGCGCAGAGCCGCTAGCACCAGCCGCCGCAGCAGGCATTGAACTGGAGGTCATAGCCGCGGTGGTTGATGAACCAAGCACCGGTTGTGTACCGGCCATGAAGATCGAAACCCGGTTCGGAGGCTCATAGGGGTCCGGAATACTATCGCCATCGGAACAGCCCCCAAGCCGGATGTCTTGCGCTTGATACAATGAAGTAGTCTCGCCTGTGGACGACACACCATCAGAATAGATGGCCGTCTCACTACCAGACACAGATCCATCCTCAAATTCCGCTCCATGGATAAATCCAACAAAGGCGCGCTTCACGGCGGGCTAAACACGGGCGGGTCGTGCACGCTGAGTTGTCTCGATGATGCCGGTGCAGGTGTCCGGCTCAGGGCCCGGTTCGCCGATATTGCCAATGAAGACGTGGATTCCGCCGAAGGGGGCCCGGTACCCGTACTCAATTGAGCCGGCCTCGGGGCCCCATCCTGCATCGTCGGTGTAGAGCTTGCCGCGATGACTCTTGGTCATCCGGCCCATAGCGTATCCCTAGATCCCTTCAAAGTTGCCCTTCAAGAACTCGAAACCACCATGCGCTGGCCCCACAGTGGGCGCCAACTGTGGTGGAATTGTCACAGCAGATGTCCTAGAAGAAGGACTTAGTCGTGGAGCCATCGCAACTAGGTTAGCTTAAAGGGGTTAAACGGGACAAAGGACACAGGGAGTTTATACTGGTTCGGCCCCTTGCGGTGAAGGTCAAGGCCTAATCCAGTTTGAGGTGGTATTGCTTAGGTTTCGATTACTAGGGAGCGAATACGCTTGACCTAGCTTTTGATCTCTTGTTTCTTGCCCTAAACCTTTGTCGGGTCATCCCTTTATATACACAGTTTGACGCCCGACGGCTCACGGAGTCCCGGCCGGCTCATACACACGTGTCCGGCTCGGAGACTATCTACGCTTGCCTTACAATACAAGTCATACATACATGGCAGTTCATACACCTGGGCCTTAAGTCGCCTCACGGGTCTTGGGCCGTCCATCGGTTCGTATAGCCCGCCATCTTCGATGGTAAGCCGCCCGGTGGTATAACCCGCCTATCTGGGCGGCTTATACCTAGTAGTTATATCCCCAACAATAAGGATAAGCATGGATTCACGAGCATATATAAAGCATTCACAAAATTCTAACCGACACACAATATTTAAATATTCAAGTTTAAAACCATGGCTACTGCAAATCCATCATCCAAATGGCTGCCGTGGCTTGCCTGGGAATGAAGAGGTCAATGGAAAGGAGTGCAGAAAGATCGCTAAAAGATTCGCCAGAAACAGTTCTCTCCCGGAGGGGCTGTTTATGGGCAAGGGCAAAGTGGTCACTTTCACTATGTGAAAGCATTATGAAAATGATACCAACATGACGGGCTCAACGAGATGAAGAAGGAATCACCTCATTTGGAGTTGGGGTTGAAAAGATATAAGCATTTGACTATCAGGGGCCTATCTGCAAATAAAATATTCTACAACGGGTCACTTGGCAGCTCGGTGGTCGAGCACTTCAGCAGAATACGCTTTCCCACGGGGAAAGCATAAAGCACAGAATGCGCTTCCACTTATCCAGCGTGGCAGTGGGGGCCCAGGCGCCTGGGTCGCTGACGTGTGGACCCCACCTCTAACTCTCTCTCCTCCTTCCCCGACACGGGCGTAGAGCAGAGAGAGGGGTGGCCGGCGCCGGCGTGATTCCGGCCGACTCCGGCCACCATTCGAGGTGTTGCAGCCACCGGAGAGTTCAGGAGGCTGCCGCGCATCCGCTCCTGGGACGCACGAACACCGGAGATGCCCGGAGCGATGGCGGGTGGAAGGGCTACGGACGAAGCCGTCGGCCGTGGTGGTGGATGGCGATGTAGTCGCTCCGGAGGGAAAATGTGGAGGTGGGGAGGATCAGTGGGTCGAGGGGGTGACTCTGGTGGTGGTGGAAGAAAGAATGGAAGCGCAGCTCGCCGGAATCGGGAAGAACAGAGGCGGCGGCCATGGCGACAGTGAGAGGTGAGGAGGGGATCTCCGGCTCGGGGAAGAGACTAGGCAGGACCGGAGGAGGGTAGTGGAGCTACTGGTGAGTTCGAGGGAGCTCGGGTGTGCTTATATAGTCGGGGCGACACGGGTGGGCGAGCACGGCCGCGGGACACGGCGCCGGAGCCACGGATGCATGGGCACGCGAGCTTGCTCGATGGTAGGCGACGAGAGGGTACAGGGGGAGCTCACGGGGCAGAGGAGGCCAACGGGCATGGGGAGGAAGACGGTAGAGGAGGAAGACGACGGTCGGCTATAGCTCGTCCGTGGGCGCGGCGCGATGAGCGCCAGCGAGCGAGCTTCCGGAGGGGGAGAGGGGTCCAGGGAGAAGAGGATGACGAGGCAGAGCTGCTAGACACACCCGTGCACGCTGAGACGCCGAGCAGGGGAGGGCCCGAAGCAAAACGACGCTCTGGGCGCATCTACTACATGCCAAAACGGTGGTCATGCACAGACTGGCATGAAGAGGACTCGAGAGGCAGGCAAACGTTGTCTACAGTGGAGTCCCTCCAAGGTAGGTTACAACACAGGTGATAGCTTGATTAAAGACGTTGTGGTTAGATGGGAAGTGACCTCTGAAGTTTGTTGTTGCAAAATGTTGCATGAAACTATGATCAACAAGGAAGTGATAATGGACAGAGCTGATGTCTAGGAGTTTTAGGGTGAGAAGGACTACAGTCCTGTTAATTATGAGATCATTTGGACAAGTGTTTAGCATAGTTGATTTGCAACTGCCAAATCTGGTCCAGAATCAAGATCATGAAGGGGCACTCACATAGTGTATCCACTTGAGCTGAAATTTGGCAAGGCTAGATGATTTGGACATATAATGATGCAGTAAAAAATCATACCAAATGGACTTGCCAAAATGGTACTTCCTTCACGACTATCCTCTCTACGAAGAAACTTGAGAAAATTCTAGAGAAATATTGGCTTGATGAATTTATCCCAAATTTGGGGGATATAGGTCTTATGTCCATGAGAATGCTTTGGTAAATTTTCAGAAATAATGAAGCAATATAAGATATACTTGCTTCACATCCTGAATAATATTGACAAAATTAAAGATTTGGTGTTGTGCTCACATAGATGATTGGATGGAGCTGAAAATTGGAGGAGTGTGATTATATGAGCACATGAAGGAGTGTGAAAAATTTCAACTCATTTTGATAACCCTAGCTAGTACTTCCTTCACAATGGCTTCTGTTTAACAGAAACTTTCACAATTGCTGAGGAATATTAGCAAGGCCAATGAAGGTGAAGTTTTGCATGGAGCAATGATTTGGATGATATAATATGTCCAAAAAGTTTGGGAGCAATCAAGAAAGGATAGGTGGCACTTCCTTCACAACAAGCCACACTAGACAGAATTGAAGAATGAATATTGGGGAATTATTTTTGGGCTAGGACAGGAGGGTTTGGGCATATTTGAGCAATATATGACCCAAAGAAATTATGAGAATTATTTGGGAATTTTGTGGAAGACAGAAATATAGGTTGCTTCACAACCTAGGGCAAATAGGGTTATTCCTTTAATAGAAAAAGTAATATTCCCAATAAGAATAATATTGGGATTGGGCTAAGATGAAAATGACAAGGTCTTGAGATGGTTTTGAGGATTACAAGCCACTTAGGAGAGGAATCAAAGGTGATCTCCTCGGGTTTCAAGACCACTAAGGCATAGAAAATCAAATAAAAACCAAAATCCAAATAAATCAAAAGAAAATGAAATGGGCAAAATCCAGGGTGTTACAGTTACTGACTCCGAGTTGCAGCGGAAGAAGATGAGTTGATGTAGATCGTACTTGGAGTCCCTCGAACCGTAGACGAACAATCCTGCGAACCGCCCACGAATAGTCCCTCGAACGAAACACCGAAAGCACGGCATCTCTATGAGTTGCAAGCGTACGGTATTCACGATCCGCCAGCGCTTCGCCGTCCAGAGCTAATCATCGCTGGAGAATTAGAGGGATGAGATTAGAACCACACCGGGCTTCTAATTATGAGGATTAGAGGATCTAGGTCAAACTCTAATTGATCAACTAGGACCACTAGAACGAATATTTGTAAGTACTAGCAGTTGAGTTGTCAATTCAACCACACCTAGAGATTAAATATATGCAGCAAAGTGATCAGTAGCATAGTACTATGATATTTTTGATAGAAGTGGTGACGGTAATGATAGTAATGGTAACAGTGACAGTAGAAATAGCAATAATAACTTAGCGAGAATAATATGTGGAAAGCTCGTAGGCATTAGATCGGTGATAACATTGGATAATATTCATCATATAACTGAAGGAAATATGTCCTAGAGGCAATAATAAATTTGTTATTTTATATTTCCTTATTCATGATAAAGTTTTATTATTCATGCTAGAATTGTATTGATCGGAAACCTTAATACATGTGTGAATTCATAAAGAAACAACGTGTCCCTAGTGAGCCTCTACTAGACTAGCTCGTTGATCAAAGATGGTTAAGGTTTCCTAACCATGGACATGAGTTGGCATTTGATAATGGGATCACATCATTAGGAGAATGATGTGATGGACAAGACCCATCCGTTAGCTTAGCATAATGATCGTTAAGTTTTATTGCTATTGCTTTCTTCATGTCAAATACACATTCCTTCGACTATGAGATTATGCAACTCCTGGATACCGGAGGAATGCCTTGTGTGCTATCAAACATCACAAACATAACCGGGTGATCATAAAGATGCTCTACAGGTATCTCCGAAGCTGTTTGTTGAGTTGGCATAGATTGAGATTAGGATTTGTCACTCCGAGTATCGGAGAGGTATCTCTGGGCCCTCTCGGTAATACACATCATTAGCTTGCAAGCAAACGACTAAGGAGTTAATCACGAGGTGATGTATTACGGAACGAGTAAAGACACTTGCCAGTAACGAGATTGAACTAGGTATGAAGATACCGACGATCGAATCTCGGGCAAGTAACATGCCGATGGACAAAGGGAATTACGTATGTTGTCATACCAGTTCGACCGATAAAGATATTCGTAGAGTATGTAGGAGCCAATATGGGCATCCAGGTTCGTTATTGGTTATTGAACGGAGAGGTGTCTCAGTCATGTCTACATAGTTCTCAAACCTGCGGGGTCCGCACGCTTAACGTTCAATGATGATATAGTATTATATGAGTTATGTGATTTGGTGACCGAATGTTGTTTGGAGTCTCGGATGAGATCAAGGACATGATGAGGAGTCTCGAAATGGTCGATAGGTAAAGATTGATATATAGGACGATGGTATTCAGACACCGGAAGTGTTCCGGAGGGTACCGGGTACGTATCGGGTCACCGGAAGGGGTTCCGGGCACCCCCAGCAAAAGATATGGGCCTTATGGGCCAAGAGGGGAAACGCACCAGCCACAAGGGGCTGGTGCACCCCCCCCCCCCTCCCCCATATGGGCCGAACCAGGAGAAGAAGGAAAGAGGGGAAGGGAAAGGAAAGGGGGGATTCGGCCTCCCCCTTCCTTCCCTCCTCCCTCTCTTTCCTTCCCCCTCCAGCAAATATGGCAGGGGGGCGCGGCCAACGGGAGACCCCAAGTAGGATTCGACCTACTTGGGCGCCTCCTGGCAGCCTCCCCTCTCCCTACCACCTATATATATATATATATATATATATATATATATATATATATATATATATATATATATATATATATATATATGTTTGGGGGCGCCTAGCACACACAGATCAATTGTCACCGCAGCGGCGCCTCCACCGTTTACACCCCGGTCATATTTTCGTAGTGCTTAGGCGAAGCCTTGCAAGGATCACTTCACCATCACCGTCAGCACGCCGTCGTGCTGACGGAACTCATCTACTACCTCGACGACTTGCTGGATCAAGAAGGCGAGGGGCGTCACCGAGCTGAACGTGTGCGTAACGCGGAGGTGCCGTATGCGTCGGTACTTGATCGGTTGGCGTGAGAAAAGTTTGACTACATCAACCGTGTCGTGAAACGCTTCCGCTTCTGATCTGCGAGTGCGTGAGACACACTCTCCCCTCGTTGCTATGCATCTCTATGGATAGATCATTGCGTGTGCGTAGAAAAATATTTTGTTTTCCATGTAACAATTCCCAATAATAATAGTCATAACCTTGGGCGACACAGAACTAGCTCCAGTTCATAAATATAATGTAGGCATGTATTACGTAAATAGTCATACGTGCTTACACTACTAGGGAAAACCCTAGCAGTAGAGTATTTTGTCTATCAGTAGCGCGGGATGCCGCACTACTGATAAGGCGCTACAGCTAATGTGACGCCCGGATAATTAAGCTACAGTAGTCCCACGCTAATGATGCCACATCACCACGGTTACTGTTGTTAACCTCGCGATGATTCGAAACCGTTTCAAAATTTAAATTCAAATAAATGTCAACAATAAAAGTTTTCAAAAGTTAAAACAAAAATGTTCGGGAGGTGCCATATTTTGCATATGTAAATATGGTGTAATAAACACATTTTTATAAATGCCTAGATATTTTATAGTGGATGGAAAGAACATAACAATTAAATAAAAAGAAAAGCAGAACCTAACTAAAATAAAAAGACAAAACGAAATAAAAGAAAATTCCCCCTGGCCCAACTAGGCCAAGCGGCCCAGCCAGGCCGCCCCACCCCCACTGGGCTAACTGGCCGAGCCGATCGGCCCACCCCACTCCCCATAACCCCCCTGGCAACCAAACCCTAACCCACTGACACCCCCCACTTCCCCCACTTGCTCGCTCTCTCCCCCTTCCCCCAATCCGATCTAGATCGGGGCAACCACCTCAGCGCCCGGCGCTCATGGTTACCAGTGCACTCGCCGGCCCCCACCTGCGCCGCCCCGTCGCCTCGCCTCATCCCCGCCGGCCTCCCCAGGCCTCGTCGCCCATCGACGCCCGTTGTCCCCGCTGGCACCCGACCCCGACAACCGCCGACATCATCACGTCGTCGTCCTCTCCATCCTCGACCTCATCCCCGCCGTCGCTGGACCCCGCCGCATCAACCTCCATCGAGCCCGATGCCCTGGACCCTACTCCCCATCGTGAGCCGCCGCCTTTTCCCTCCTCATTTCCCCGCGTCGGCGCTTTTCGCCTTCAGCTCGCCTCGTCACCGCTTCGGTCCCCACCGCCGTGCACGCGCCATCTCCGCGCCATGCGCTCAAGGCCACCGTCCCTGCCCACGCATTGGTCCTCGACGCCAATTGTCGTGCACCTGCCTGCAGCGTCCCGTCTCTTGTACAAGGCCTCCATGACCTACCTCTCGCTCGGCCGCTCCTGCTTCGCCCCTGCTGCGCTCTGCCGCAGCCGCCTCAGCCACCTCCCGCGCCGCTCGCCGCATGATGCTCCCACCGTGGCCTCCCCCTCGCTGCCCCATGGCGCCTGGCGCCCTTGGCTTCGCCCAAGACGGGCGCCTACAGGCGGGCTGCACAGCTCATACTGGCGGGTTGCCCGCTCTAGCGCCCGAACCCGCTGAACCCGCTAGGCCCCCTAGGGCCTATGACAAACGGGGCCGAGCCCCAGAACGTTTTAAGAAAAATGAAAAATAAAAATGAAAATAAAAACGAATTCATAAAATTGATAATTAATTAATTAGTGAATTAATTAAGTTAATTAATCCTATTTGATTAATCTAACTAACATGTTAGTTTAATTAAACAGTAATTAGTTTACCTAAACCTTAATTAACCTAAACAGAGTATGACAGGTGGGTCCCACTGGACCCACATGTCAGTTTGACCAGTCAACACCTCTGTTGACTGCTGACGTCATGCTGATGCAATAATACTAATTTTCAAATTAATTTAATAATAATGATTTATAAAATAATCTTAAAAACTTAAAAATTAATATAAAATAAACCGTAACTCGGATCGAAATACTTTCTACATGAAAGTTGCTCGTAATGACAAGGCGAATCCGAATACGCAGCCCGTTCGTCCGCCACACACCTGTAGCATATCGAACACGCAACTTTCCCCCTCCGGTTCATCTGTCCGAAAACGCGAAACACCGGGATACTTTCCCGGATGTTTCCCCCCTTCGTCGGTATCACCTCCTACTGCTTTAGGGCACACCTAACACCGTCGTTTGCTTTGTCATGCATCGTTATGCATCTGTTTGCAATGTATTCATTGTTTCTTCCCCCTCTTCTCTCTGCTAGACTACGAGACCGACGCCGCTGCTACCCAGTACGACTACAGAGTTGACGACCCCTCCTTCTTGCCAGAGCAACCAGGCAAGCCCCCCCCCCCCTTGATCACCAGATATCGCCTATTGTTTCTATACTGCTTGCATTAGAGTAGTGTAGCATGTTACTGCTTTCTATTAATCCTATTCGGCTGCATAGCCTGTCTTTGCCACTACTGTTGTTACCTTTACCTGCAATCCTAAATGCTTAGTATAGGATGCTAGTTTTCCATCAGTGGCCCTCACTTCTTGTCCGTCTGTTGTGCTATACTATCGGGCCGTGATCACTCGGGAGGTGATCACGGGTATATACTATATACTTTATACATGATACATGTGGTGACTAAAGTCGGGTCGGCTCGTGGAGCACCCGCGAGTGATCCACAGATTGGGGGCTGAAAGGACCTTTGTCCCGACGGCCCTTTGGTTGGATCTTTGTGGCGGGGCGACAGGGGAGGTTGAGACCACCTAGTAGAGAGGTGGGACTGCCCTGTCGGCGTCCGCGGTTACTTCATAATAACACGCTTAACGAGATCTTGATATTTGATCTGAGTTGGGTTGTTGACCTTATACGCAGTAACCGCCACGTGGGACAAGATATGGGCAACCGGCGTCGTGGTATCAGCCGAAGCCTTCGTGACGTCAGCGACTGAGCGGCGCGCGCCGGATTGGACTGGAACGCCTACTCTTGTATAAGGGAGGCTAGGTCTGCTTCCGGCCGCGTTCGCAACGTGCAGGTGTGCAATGGGCGATGGGCCCAGACCCCTGCATGCATAGGATTTAGACCGGCGTGCTGACCACTCTGTTGTGCCTAGGTAGGGCTGCGACGTGTTGATCTTCCGAGGCCGGGCATGACCCAGGAAAGTGTGTCCGGCCAAAGGGGATCGAGTGTGTCGTGTAATGTGGTGCACCCCTGCAGGGAAGTTTATCTATTCGAATAGCCGTGATCTTCGGTAACAGGACGACTTGGAGTTGTACCTTGACCTTATGACAACTAGAACCGGATAGTTAATAAAAACACACCCTTCCAAGTGCCAGATACCACACGGTGATTGCTCTCTCACAGGTCGACGAGGAGAGGATCGTTGGGGAATGATTATGCTATGCGATGATACTTGGTGAATTTACCATCTACTCTCTTATACATGCTGCAAGATGGAGGCTGCCAGAAGCGTAGTCTTCGACAGGACTAGCTATCCCCTCTTATTCTAGCATTCTGCAGTTTAGTCCACCAATATTACCCTTTACACATATACCCATGCATATGTAGTGTAGATCCTTGCTTTAGTACTTTGGATGAGTACTCACGTTTGCTTTGCTCCCCTTTTCCCCCTTTCCCTTCTTCCTGGTTGTCACAACCAGATCTTTGAGCTCAGAGCCAGACACCACCGTCGACGACGACTCCTACTACACCGAAGGTGCCTACAACTACGTGCTAGCCACCGACGACGACCAGGAGTAGTTTAGGAGGATCCCAGGCAGGAGGCCTGCGCCTCTTTCGATCTGTATCCCAGTTTGTGCTAGCCATCTTATGGAACCTTGTTTGCTTTATGTCTGTACTCAGATATTGTTGCTTCTGTTGACTCGTCTATGATCAAGCACTTGTATTCGAGCCCTCGAGGCCACTGGCTTGTATTATGATGTTTGTATGACTTATTTATGTTTTTAGAGTTGTGTTGTGATATCTTCTCGTGAGTCACTGGTCTTGATCGTACACGTTTGCGTGCATGATTAGTGTAAGATTGAATCAAGGGCGTCACAAGTCGGTATCAGAGCCGACTGCCTGTAGGAATCCCCCTTCCAAACTCCTTGGCCGAAGTTGAGTCTAGTCAATGAAAATTGTTTTACTAACATGGCTATGTGGCTTACGGCCCACGTCACCATTGGGTGGTATTAGGATCTTTTTATTCCTTGACCTATACTCTGGGACTCTGATCTCTCTTCTATTCGGGTTAAATGATTTTTCAAAAAAAACTAACTTTACGTTCTCGAAAATACTTTCTCCCGGAGAGCCCCTTCAGTCCAGATGATTGCCGGCTGCACCAGAATATTTCGAAGATACTCTCCGATATTCTGTTGAGACCTTGTGCCCGTTGCTTTTGCAATTCCCTACCACCGAAATATCCCTATGGATAAATACTTACACCTGTTGTTCTTACTTTTATTCCCAATCGATCTTGTTATTACAAGATACCCCGAGAATACTTTGCCACCAGTTGTTACTACTGCCTTGCAGTTCTTTGCCACCTGAATACCCCTACGAATAATTTTTCGCACTTATCGAGTATCCGCTCGTCCCCAGTTTATTCAAGTAATTCACAAAAGTTTTCAAAATACTATTTGAACTTCCGAAAATCCTGAGCAGCCTATTGCTCTTGAAATTCTTGCTTGCTTGCATTATGGTTAACCCCATAAGTCTCGTACGTTTATTGGCATCCCTTGTCATTATCATTTTGAGTCTGTTGATTCAACATGTCGCGAATGCTCGCAATCCTCAATCAAATCCTAGAATTCATCCTTCCGGCTCAGACATCATTTGAAACATGAGCTGGTTCTCAACCAATTAAATTGCCATCGATTGTACCCCTAAGTCTGTTCGACTTATCCATCCCTAGTCAGAGCATTGCTTCTGATCCCCTGACTTGGAATTCATAATTCCTATGCAATTGAGCTTCGAATTAGTCAATTGTTTCTATAATCTGGTCTCCTTACATCCTTACTTCCTCTGGTTGAGTACCGATGCTCACATCAGCTCCGTTATGGACCGTCAGTTCCTTTGTTGGATTTTATCCGACGGCGACCTTCGTATTCAATAAACTTGTGAGCCTTCCCTCGGATACATAATGCCTTTGACAATTTGTATCCTCTTCTTTGGTAACCATACTCTACCTTCGAGCTTGTGTTATTTACTCTTTAAGTTTGTGGTATATGTTCCTAAGATGCCCCGATGGGTTGAACCAATGCCTTCCCTAATCTTTTTGCACACATAAGATTTCAGGGGTCATACTTATCTGGTATTGCACCAGGTAAAACTTTCAACAACTAATGTCATTTTGAAACACGAGAAGTTAATGGAAGATTATGCATTGAAGAAGTGGCAGTCGACCTTGAACTTAGTGTTCATGCCCATTGACCCAATGTGGAACTTATCATGGAAGCTTCTTGCAAAACGTTTAATCAGTTGGATGATTCTTTAGGTGTCTTTGAATTGGATCCCTTGCAACTATGGTTTCGGCCATATTGATATTCCTTGTTTCCTTTTCTCGGACAAGTTAAAGTACTTGTCTTCAGATCAATACACTTTCCAACCCTCTATTTTGCTCTACCTCCGAGTATTACCCTCTGGTATCTTGATAATATCACCGAACCATGTTGCTTATTATGAGCCTCATCAAGTATTATTCCTCACCGATTCCAATGTTTCCTGGTTCCGAGTTGTTAGTCACTCGAGGACACCGATAACTAAATTGGGTCCGCACCACGATTAAATAACTCTTAGTAATCTCCTTTACTCACGAGTTTGTACTCGACCATGTCATTCCTCGCCTGCTCAGCTATATCATTATCGTGCCGATTTTAACTGTGCTACATGTTCCTTACTCCCGGAGCACAACTTTCGATGATGAGCTAAGCTTATGTCGATATCCTCGTCTTATCGTTTTACCTCGAACAACAAACTTGATTCCAAGTTTGTGTCGCATTTGTGGTTCCAATAACTTTCCTTGCATCAGTCCTTTGCTTGATGCAGTCGCGGTTCGATTGCTTCTTCGTGGAGCCTCTCGACCAAAAATTGTCGTGATCATCACCAACATTCTGAGATCTTCCAAGATATCTATCGAATTCTTGATGAGAAATACTACCCTTTGCCCTTGATGAATTGTGCTATCATCGACCACTTTATTGCCTTCCCTCCAACACAAACTTGTTCGTGTTTTGTGTTATTCCTTGAGTTCCTTTCTATCCAGCATTTTTCTTCTTTACCTTCGAGTATTACCATCTTTTATGCCAAGAATGTCATGAGGATTACTCCACCTCTTAAAAATTCTTGGTATAGTGATACTTCTCACCATCACCATTCTTTCTTGGTCCCCGTGTTGATTCCAACAAGTGAACGGTGTTGTTTGGATTCTTTCCTTCTAGCAACCCTATTGCTTTGAAGTTAGTGGTCGACATTTCATTCTTAGACTATTGATTATTGAATCATCATTCTAACATTGATCATGCTACCTAATCACATATTTCGGGTGCACCTTTCAACCAATGTTTAATTGTGTATGTTTTCCTCGAGCATACCTCATTATGTCATCTGATCTAACAAATGTTATCTCCTTGTTCACATAGTTGTGGGAATCCATCTTTTTGAAAATCTCGACGATATGTCGCTGAGTCCATCAGCCACCTCCTCATCTTCTCCTTGGTTTAATGATGAACTCTGGTTTCGGAACTTGCTTCCATGGTTCATTTTTGTGTAAATAAACTACCCAACTGCAGGTGATTTCTCATCTTTCAACTCGGTCTATTTACTCGTCATACATGGAGAGAGTTTATACAATGTTAGATGAAGAGTTGGCGGTGCCACGGTGCCAAAGGTTTGCTTCTCAAAACTGATAAGATCACACGATGCTTTTATATACTTATTATTAAATCACGGGCAAATAACCCACTTCAACCTGCGTGATAATTATGCGGTGAACAGAGCTTTTGTGTAAATAAACTACCCAACTTTGTCAAGTGAGGTAATAGAGCAAGTCTTTAATTTGTAATTAGATGTTGTCCAGATTTCAACTAGCGCTTCATACAGAAAAATTTTGAGAGCAACTCCCCGCAAAAAAAATACATCAACTATAATTGTTGGAATCACGAAGGTAGTTCCATCGAAGTTTGTGAGTATATTTGCAAACCTCTGTCTATCTATGAATACTATTGTCAAGATAGTTTAAACCATGTTGTTGGCTTGCTACAATGCTCAATGGTTTACCCTTGCTCGAATCAATTCTGGTGTGTTTGCGGTGGGAATGTGGGATGATGTATGAAGAGATAAAAAATTATGCTTTCATGGAATATGAGTATGTAGTAACAGTTCTCTGTTATGGTTTGCGCCAATTGTTCTGGTACATCTCATTGGTAGTTTATATGTAATGCAATGCCATTTTATAATTATCATGCTAAAAAGTAATGTTACATTAGACATTTTAACATAAATGAGTTGGACAACTGAGCCCACATTATATAACTATGTATATTGGGACACCGCGTTTTGCCTCTGTGTCCGGATGAGCCGGTCATTAAATCGGTTGGAATCCGTGCCAAAGAGTTTTCGGTGGTGTTGGTGTTCGCTAGTAGTCGATTACATCGAGTATAGAACACCCGTGTATGCTGCGGTGGTTACGGCGTACAGCGGAACTAACGGAACTATTTTGAATCTCGGTGGCTCTGCCTCGGGGTCTTCTGTCTTGATGGTTGAAAGATTTTCATGTGATGCGTGACATGGTGTTGGTGTTGGTGTTCGCTAGTAGTCCAGTACATCGAGTATAGAACTCCCGTGTATGCTGTAGGTGGTTACGGCGTACACCGGAACTGACGGAACTATTTTGAATCTCGGTGGCTCTGCCTCGGGGTCTTCTGTCTTGATGGTTGAAAGATTTCCATGTGGTGCGTGACATGGTACAGATTTTTCGTTTCCTCATAACTGTGGTTAGATAATCATGGATGACGAAAGGCAAAAGGATTCATTGCCTTCCAATTTATCGGTCTCGATTACGCTCACGCATACCAGTGAATAGATTGCAATGTTACGTACTTCTTATTTCTAATTGATTTCATTCTCGATGGTTGCATTAACTTGCCAAATATTTCATCTGGCGGATGCATTGGAGGATATGCATCTGCGGCTGTCGTCTATGGTGGCGGTGGAACAGTCCTCACCGTAAGTGATCTTAGTTGGGGATGAGGTTAGCAACAAGGGCGAAAGATGATGAGGCTCGAGAATCTGGAGAGTTGTTGTGAAAGCTGAGCCACAAGCACCAGGGTTGTTATAAAGGAAAACTCTCTCGACCGGATGGAAATAATATTCCTTGTAGGTACTGTTGAGAGATGATAAGCTAGCTTCCAGCTGAATATTGCACCGTTCCATAGTTTTCCGGACTACGGATGTTGTCGATGAGCAGTATGTTTTCTAATGTATGTTTTCAACCAGGTCTGCCACATGCCGTCGCATCGCTAGCGAGGTTTACTGCGCCGTAGAAGGGGAGGGTGTATAGAGGGATGGTCTAGGTGGCTGCTTGGGTGGGGATGGTGGTGGTGGTGGTGGTGGGTGGGGTGGGGGTTAGCCCTGTTGCATTGCTGTCGGTAGACAACAACGGGAGCAGAGGTGTCGACGGCAACGCAAGTAGAGTGGTCGACTAAAAAAATAGTCGCGTCAGTCGATAACAAAATGTTTCCATCGGTTTTGGTGGTAAATGTAGTGGTTATGATCCGTCTATAATATAACGCCTTGAGTAGGTTGGATGCCCAGTGATACAAGTCAAATGAGGCATTGTCAAGAAAAATAGCAAATTCCGCATAGACAGAAGACATATGTATATTGCACTGAACTAAGAACTATTATAGCGTGTATAACTTGGACATTGAATATTTTTTATTGATGTCTGGAGTTAGCGAGATTGGAGCAGTCGACTGGACAAGGTAGAAAAGGAGGAGGATCAAGGACAAGAGTAATGATTTAAGGGTTAGAAAAGTTGACAATGTCATCTTATGTGTATGAGGATTTGAAATTATTTGTTCGACGTGACTGATGTTAAACCGCTATAATTTATATGCTCCGTTGCAACGCACCATGGCCACCCAGACGGCCACCACCGGATGCACGCAACAGCCACGCTTAGGTATCCTCAACCGCTGCCTCCGCTGTTTCGGAGGTACCATGATTCTCTTGTATGTAGTTCTGAAATTTTAATTAGATGGTCCTTGAAGCATTTAGAGATATAATGCACTATCTTGAATCGATACACATTCATGTGCCACTGTTTCTAGGGGTAGCCCTCTAATTAGTTAGTGGTTTGTCATGTGTGTGTGATTATGACAGAAATTTGAACAGTGTCAATTTATCTCATAAATAAGTATTCACTGTACAGCACCACCATGCATGTTTTTTCATGTTTTCAACAGTGCATCTTTCAATTTTCATTTGCATAACCATGCATATAGGGTGTATTGAATCAGCAAATGACAATTAAGTGCTTATTATTTGTTGTATGAACATTTTCAGCTTTCATTAGCCCAATCAGTGCTTTGCACCGATGCTTCCTTTGTGGCGGCAGAAAACTCAGACGAATGCATCATTATCATTTTGTTGTGATGGTTTTGTCAGAAAAATCAAATGAATTGATCCCGTTTTTCTTTGTGCAGAATTGCCTGAGATGGTTAGTGATAGTGAAAGTTATGATGACACATGCGCGCATGGCCGCTCGGCCATGGCCGGCCACAGGAGCAGCCAGTGGGGAGGCGAGGCCACGCGCGGGACGGGGGCAAGATAGCACGGCGCGTGGCCAGGGGAGTGTGGGTAGCGGCGGCTACAGGCGCGGCCGAGTGCGGCAGCGGGAGGCCGGGGCGCGACCTGGGGCGGGTGTGTGAGTGAGGGAGCAAGGCAGAGGCAACGTGAGTGGGCGCCCGGCCATGGCGACTTCTAGCGAGGTGGCAACGACGAGCACGGGCGGCTAGAGGATGCAGATCGAGGGGAGGCAGAGGGAAAGGCGCGCGGCTCACATCGTTGACGGGAAGAGGCTCGGGGAGGCGGGATGTAGTGAAGGCAGCGAATCCGTCGATGGCGTCGCGGTGGCGGAGGTAGAGGACGAGGTGGTCGATGGCGGCGTTGCGGAGGCTCCTCAGCCTTGACCCATGGATGATGACGATGAAGAGGACCACGCCGAGCTGCTGGACACATTGGCGGGCGCGGGGACAGCGGTGGTCATGGGATCGGCGGCGCACGGCAATGACGGCGTCAGGCGGAATCTGAGAGGGAGAGAGCGAGTGAGGGAGAGGGAGTGAGTGGATACTAGGGTTCGCTAAGGGGTCGACAAGGCTCTTATCTCCTCAGGGCACCGGTGGATGGCCAACGCGTGGAGGATCCACGCCGTGGACGCTGTGAGTGCGGCCACAGAGCTCTCTGTGAGCAGTAGGAAGAAGAGGGATAGGTGGACTGGGTTGGGTACTGTAGCCATGGGCTACAGTGCACAGTGCAACCTTCTCTCTTTTTTTCTTATTTTGTTTATTTTCTTTACATTTTATTTTAGTTTTAATAAAATTTACACCTAGCATCTAAATTGGTATCTCAACTTAGTCCACAGTTAGAAAATGTCTAGTCCCCAAATAAATTAGTTTGATATTTTACTAATTACAAAAGGTATTTAAACAATTGTTTTTGCTGCTGTTTTTATTATTTTGGTGCATCTAGATATACTATAACAGTGTGGTTTCTTCATCATAATTACATACGCATTATTTGGCACAACCCGAACTTTCTAGTTTTATTGTTCGAAAACTTTTGTTGTTTGCCTTTAATTCAATTTGAATTTAAATCATTTTGAACTAACGCAAGATTATCAACAGTAATCCGAGGTGACGTGGCATCATTAGCAGGGAACTACTGTAGTCTAATTATCCGGGCGTCACACTACTGTTCAAGGGACGACAGCCAAAGAAGAAGAAGATGATTGCTATGTTCTGCTCGATCAGGATTCTGGAAGACCACGAAGAGGAATAAGACAAGCAGGCACATGTGTACCGTCATGGGCAGCAAAACGATGAGTAAACCCAAGAACATCAAGGAGGGATTATGTTGGCTGCGGCTGCAGTAGCGTGACGGATCAAGCGAGCTAGGTTGTGCCATGTCTGGTCCTCTTCAAACAGTGGACACCGGGTGCTTACGATCGACGTGACGGCGGCGGTGCAAGAGCACGGTGTAGCTGGTCTGAGAGTGGCGATGGACTCATTGCCCGTTGCTACTATATCATCCAAAGTAGTGGCAGGGCGCAGCGGCACGAACGGCTCAGCATCTGCCTTGTTCATCCCATTACCACGGAGGCGCTTTACTTATTATGCAACTGCAGGTGATTTCTCATCTTTCAACTCGGTCTATTTACTCGTCATACATGGAGAGAGTTTATACAATGTTAGATGAAGAGTTGGCGGTGCCACGGTGCCAAAGGTTTGCTTCTCAAAACTGATAAGATCACACGATGCTTTTATATACTTATTATTAAATCACGGGCAAATAACCCACTTCAACCTGCGTGATAATTATGCAGTGAACAGAGCTTTTGTGTAAATAAACTACCCAACTTTGTCAAGTGAGGTAATAGAGCAAGTCTTTAATTTGTAATTAGATGTTGTCCAGATTTCAACTAGCGCTTCATACAGAAAAATTTTGAGAGCAACTCCCCGCAAATAATATACATCAACTATAATTGTTGGAATCCTGAAGGTAGTTCCATCGAAGTTTGTGAGTATATTTGCAAACCTCTGTCTATCTATGAATACTATTGTCAAGATAGTTTAAACCATGTTGTTGGCTTGCTACAATGCTCAATGGTTTACCCTTGCTCAGATCAATTCTGGTGTGTTTGCAGTGGGAATGTGGGATGATGTATGAAGAGATAAAAAAATTATGCTCGCGGAATATGAGTATGTAGTAACAGTTCTCTGTTATGGTTTGCGCCAATTGTTCTGGTACATCTCATTGGTAGTTTATATGTAATGCAATGCCATTTTATAATTATCATGCTAAAAAGTAATGTTACATTAGACATTTTAACATAAATGAGTTGGACAACTGAGCCCACATTATATAACTATGTATATTGGGACACCGCGTTTTGCCTCTGTGTCCAGATGAGCGGTCATTCGTCAGTTGGAATCCGTGCCAAAGAGTTTTCGGTGGTGTTGGTGTTCGCTAGTAGTCCAGTACATCAGTATAGAACACCCGTGTATGCTGCAGGTGGTTACGGCGTGCAAGCGGAACTAACGGAACTATTTTGAATCTCGGTGGCTCTGCCTCAGGGTCTTCCTGTACTGATGGTTGAAAGATTTTCATGTGGTCTGTGACATGGTGTTGGTGTTGGTGTTCGCCAGTAGTCCAGTACATCGAGTATAGAACACCCGTGTATGCGGTAGGTGGTTACGGCGTACAGTGGAACTGACGGAACTATTTTGAATCTCGGTGGCTCTGCCTCAAGGTCTTCCTGTACTGATGGTTGAAAGATTTCCATGTGGTCTGTGACATGGTACAGATTTTTCGTTTCCTCATAACTGTGGTTAGATAATCATGGATGACGAAAGGCAAAAGGATTCCTTGCCTTCCAATTTATCGGTCTACAGTTACGCTCACGTACCGAGTGAATAGATTGCAATGTTCTGTACTTCTTATTTCTAATTGATTTCATTCTCTGATGGTTGCATTAACTTGCCAAATATTTCATCTGGCGGATGCATTGGAGGGGATATGCATCTGCGGCTGTGCGTCTATGGTGGCAGTGGAACAGTCCTCACTGTAAGTGATCTTAGTTGGGGATGAGGTTAGCAACAAGGGCGAAAGATGATGAGGCTCCAGAATCTGGAGAGTTGTTGTGAAAGCTGAGCCACAAGCACCAGGGTTGTTATAAAAGGAAAACTCTCTCGACCCGGATGGAAATAATATTCCTTGTAGGTACTGTTGAGAGATGATAAGCTAGCTTCCAGCTGAATATTGCACCGTTCCATAGTTTTCCGGACTACGGATGTTGTCGATGAGCAGTATGTTTTCTAATGTATGTTTTCAACCAGGTCTGCCACATGCCGTCGCATCGCTAGCGAGGTTTGCCTGCGCCGTAGAAGGGGGGTGGGGTGTATAGAGGGAGGGTCTAGGTGGCTGCTTGGGTGGGGAGTGTGGGGGTGGGGGTGGGGGGGGGGGTGGGGGGTTAGCCCTGGTGCCGCTGTCTGGTAGACAACAACGGGAGCAGAGGTGTCGACGGCAACGCAAGTAGAGTGGTCGACTAAAAAAATAGTCGCGTCAGTCGATAACAAAATGTTTCCATCGGTTTTGGTGGTAAATGTAGTGGTTATGATCCGTCTATAATATAACGCCTTGAGTAGGTTGGATGCCCAGTGATACAAGTCAAATGAGGCATTGTCAAGAAAAATAGCAAATTCCGCATAGACAGAAGACATATGTATATTGCACTGAACTAAGAACTATTATAGCGTGTATAACTTGGACATTGAATATTTTTATTGATGTCTGGAGTTAGCGAGATTGGAGCAGTCGACTGGACAAGGTAGAAAAGGAGGAGGATCAAGGACAAGAGTAATGATTTAAGGGTTAGAAAAGTTGACAATGTCATCTTATGTGTATGAGGATTTGAAATTATTTGTTCGACGTGACTGATGTTAAACCGCTATAATTTATATGCTCCGTTACAGTAACGCACCATGGCCACCAGACGGCCACCACCGGATGCACGCAACAGCCACGCTTAGGTATCCTCAACCGCTGCCTCCGCTGTTTCGGAGGTACCATGATTCTCTTGTATGTAGTTCTGAAATTTTAATTAGATGGTCCTTGAAGCATTTAGAGATATAATGCACTATCTTGAATCGATACACATTCATGTGCCACTGTTTCTAGGGGTAGCCCTCTAATTAGTTAGTGGTTTGTCATGTGTGTGTGATTATGACAGAAATTTGAACAGTGTCAATTTATCTCATAAATAAGTATTCACTCGTACAGCACCACCATGCATGTTTTTTCATGTTTTCAACAGTGCATCTTTCAATTTTCATTTGCATAACCATGCATATAGGGTGTATTGAATCAGCAAATGACAATTAAGTG
This sequence comes from Aegilops bicornis, assembly GCA_021605145.1. Classification (NCBI taxonomy): domain Eukaryota; kingdom Viridiplantae; phylum Streptophyta; class Magnoliopsida; order Poales; family Poaceae; genus Aegilops; species Aegilops bicornis. The sequence continues at coordinate 757,346,356 of CM038673.1, read as the reverse complement.
CTTATTATTTGTTGTATGAACATTTTCAGCTTTCATTAGCCCAATCAGTGCTTTGCACCGATGCTTCCTTTGTGGCGGCAGAAAACTCAGACGAATGCATCATTATCATTTTGTTGTGATGGTTTTGTCGGAAAAATCAAATGAATTGATCCCGCTTTTTCTTTGTGCAGAATTGCACGAGATGGTTAGTGATAGTGAAAGTTATGATGACAGATAATTACTCCTCCAAGAAGAAGAATCAGAAGAGGTATACTAATGTCACTTTTCTATCCATACAATTATCCTATATCACTAAGCTCCTGGGGAAAAATCGCTCAGAGCGATTCAGGCATCGATTAGCCTGGACTCCGATTTTGACCTGGTCGTCCGCTTTGTGCCAGCTGGCTATTTGTGGGCCTTTTTCGTCAGTGGTAAATTTACATGGGCCTGGTCTGTTAGTGGCTGACGAAAGGCGGTTCGAGCCTGACGTGGTCGTCGATGAGGAGCTTCTGGATGTCGCCGGCGCCGACGATCCTCGAGGGCAAAGGATGTGACAGGCGTCGGCGGTGGTGCTTGGGCAGCAACAATCTGAGCATGAGGAGGTCAGAGTTCGCTATCAAATCCGCTACATTTATCTTGGATCAATGCCCGGCGTCTCAAACTGGCTAGCAATTTATTCAAAGGATGGGCAAAATCACGTCACCCCAGCTTGCGATGCATGTGCCTGCTAGGAATTGGTATCGATCCATTCTTTGCTCTGTTTCTATCCAGATTTTCCTGTCTTGATTGATTTTGCAAATTTTCCTCTTTGTAGCCACCGCGTGAAATGAACCTAGCATTGTGCATGGTCGCAGGAGTCTCTGCAAGTTACTTGCTTGTTGATTCTGCATATTGGAATAATAAGTAACTACTTTGTGAAGTTTTTCTAATTTCAAATGTTATAGACGGCTAGAAAGACAGCCCATTGTACAAGTTGTCTATATCGATATCTAGAGATGATATGGAGAGCCGCTACAGATAGATACTATCTAGAATATTGTTCTTGCCCTTATTGTTGCAGGTCAAAGGCGTCGTGGTGGCGCATTGGAGCTGGAGGAGGACGCGGGCCACTGCCGTTTGTGCTCAAGACCTACGAGATGGTGGACAGCCCATCGACGGAAAGAACGGTCTGGTGGAGTGACACGTTGGACACGACCTTTGTGGTCTGGTGCTCGCTGGATTTCGCATCTTCAAGCACAGAAATTTCTCCAGTTTCATACGTGAGCTCCCCCCCCCCCACCCCTCTCTTACTATATCCCTATGCACCCCAAGCAATCTCGGTCAAGTTTGTGCGGATTTGGGGTTTAAGATCTGTGCAAGTGTGGGGAATTTATTAGTATGAGTTGGGCTAGGTTTTATTTGTCAAATTTACTGCAGAATTTGGCATTAGATTTTGATCTTGGGTGGGGGCAAGGGTCCTCAAATGTCTATTGTGGTGAAATGCTACTCCATTTTTACTAAAAATCATTTAGGATGCCGATTTTATTAGTTGGTCTTGATTGCAGTTAAATGCCAAAAATCAGGACTCGGTATGGTGCCAAAATATGTTCATAATTTTGTGCGCTGGGCTGGTGGGATGCTATGTGAATCACTACATTCTTACTCCTTTGGTACGCTGGAGGATCGGAGTGCACTGACAAGGGCCTGATTTTGTTCTCATGGTTTGCTAGGTTTAGGTTGAAGTTTTATATTCATGATTGAACCGGATGTTTGGGGTGAAACTTGGTTCAGCTGCTATTGAGATTACGTGTTGTGTTTATATTTGACCGTGTCTGAAATAATACGTTCTTTTTTTGTGCAATGGAGTACTTATGTTTGGATTAAAATGTTTTAGCAGCATTCTAAACCTAATATCTTGATTCAGAAATGACCGTTTACTAAAAAGAATTAACTGTTCGTTAAGTTCTCTGAAGATTAAGTTAAGATTTAGCTGGTATTTTAACAAAGCCAAAGTTTCCAGTGTTATGCTTTTCTGAAGTAAAGGCATCATTAAAAATTTGTAAATGTAGATGTTGGCCAGTTTAACTCTAACCCGACACACGTGTATGAACAGAACACCTGAGATAACCTTACATCTGTTTTCCTTTACTAAATAAAGGCATATGCAGATATGTCCGAGTATTTTGAGATTTCAGCTGCTTTTGATAGGTCTTTCATTCAGAAAAATCAAATGGTTTGTCAATGCAAGGAGTCACTGTCCATGTCTCGATGGGTTTATATGTGCCTCTCTTTCAACTAGAGAGGAACTAATTATATGTTCATGGCTAAAAGTTTTGAAATTTCTGCAAATTGTTTAGGTTTGAACAGAGATTCGAAACACATTTATGCAAGCTTCCATGTTTTTCAGAGATTTGTTTTAGTAAGCATGACCTTGGCTACCAACCATAGATTGGTTTGAAATTGAAACCACATGGGTTGAGAGCCATTTTTTCCTTCAAAAATAGATTGCAAGCCATAGTGCCAATTCTTAAAAGAATGAGCCCAACAAAGAAGAATGGACTGGGCACATGCAGGTCAATAAAAAATGTGCACAGTAGTCTACTAATTAGACAACAACTCAATCGTGCAGAGCCTACCAAGGAAACAAATACTACTATGTTACACCAAGAGCCTGCTTAATGCATACTCATTTTTTCACAGCTTCTCATCTGTTCGATTCACTATTTCGGCAGATATTGCAACTACTGCTAGCCGGAGAGAGCTTCTTGATTATGGAACACATTATATTTTTGTAGTAAGGAGAAAAGTCAGTTGCAACAAATAATCTTTTGATTTTCTGTTAGTTAACAAGTGAGCTCAGATGTTTTGTTCCATCTTAAGTGGTTGAAAACTTGAAAAGCATTTCCTTTATATCTGAGTAACTCTTGTTCCGTGCCTTCTCCATCAATATTAACCTTTTTCTGAATATATGCCATGTTTCTAGGCAAAATATTCATCGTCAAAGGCCTCTTCCCGAACAATAAAACTTTGAGTTCTTGTTCACCTCCCCATTTGACCATTCTCTTTATTTGAAACATGGTATGAAGTTGCTTGGGTAGTAAACATGATTTATGGTACAAATTGTCATGCAGTGAGCTTCCTCCTAGATGAGGTGGTGAACATGGACTGGGGTTGCAGAGATAGTTGGTGAAGAAAGAAATGTTAAGTGATTTATTTAATAAAAAAGAGTAAACTCAGATGTGCACGAGAAATCAATAGGTATACGTTAACTTGATTAAAGTTGAACAACCAAACTAATGTATCCCTGTTGTAACGCATGATCAATTTTATTTTCCAAGTGAAATCTTCCTGCTAATTATATATATATATATTGCTTGTGTAGGATGTTTTCATTTTAGAAAGATATTTTTTATTATACTTGATGAAGTGTCGTGCAAATGAAGCTAAATACAACTGAAATTTTAAGCGCATCAAATGGATCTTTTTTTTAGTTCTCATCAAATGGATCTTAGTTTGTAACATGTAATCATTTGGATCATTTCTCTCTGCATACATCGCTGAGTTACGTTGCAAGTGAAGTTGATTTCAATTATTTTTTGATTGTTGCAGGCTATCTTTTCTATACATAGGAAATTTGATATAGATATAGGTGCAATCAGAAAAAATCTATACCTATAAAAATAAATAAAAAGCCCGTGGCAACGCACGGGCGTTCTACTAGTCCTTGTAAAATTTCAATTCCTCTGTTGCACAAACAGACTCAGCTTAAGCAGCATCGCCTTCTTCACACTCTAAGGCTATCTTGCGACTTCCATGCACTGTGATAGTGCCCTTGTGACCCAGCATCTTAAGTTGCAAATAAACATAACACGGTCTTGCCATAAATTTAGCATAAGCCGGCCGTCCAAACAGAGCATGATAGAGGCTCTGGATCTTAACAACTTCAAATGTTGAAGTCTCCGCTCTGAAATCGTGTTCATCCCCAAAGGCTACTTCCAAAGCAATCTTGCCTACCGGGTACGCCGACTAACCAGGCACCACTCCATGGAAAACAGTATTGGACGGTTTAAGATTTTTGTCAATTAATCCCATGCGACGGAAAGTATCATAGTAAAGGATATTGATGCAGCTGCCTCCATCCATGAGTACCTTAGTGAACTTGTACCCTCCGACCTGAGACGCCACCGCCAGCGCCAGGTGACCTAGATTATCAACCCGGGGTGGGTGATCCTCACGACTCCACACAATGGGCTGCTCAGACCATCGCAAGTAACGGGGAATCGCCGGCTCAACGGCATTCAACGCCTTTTATGGAGCTTCGATCCCGCTTGCATAAACTCGTGGTGAAGACATGGTACAACCCACTATTCAACTGCTTTGGGTTGCTCGATAACCAGATCGCTGCTCGATTCCCTGTCCGCATCGTTGATTAAAACCACCTTGATTGCCTTGGCCCTGGAAACCGGAATTAGAACCGCCACCACCGTAACCCGGACCGTGGGAGCCGGAACCTGAGCCGCCATCCGGCCCACGGTTGTTCTGGAAAAAATGAGAATTTATGTACTCCTTCATGATGAAGCAATCCTTTCATAGGTGAGTGGCCAGCTTTTCCCGTGTACCATGCTTCGGGCAGGGCTGATTCATCAGGTCTTCAAGATTGAAATTTGGCCCTCCAAACCGAGGAGGCGGCTTTCCCTTACGATGCTGACCATTATTCTGCGTATTGGTGTTAGCCACAAAATCCAAACTATTATCAGCCTTGCGCTTACCATTGCCCCTCGACTCGCGGGTTATGTTGCTGCCCTTTGGTGTTGCTACTCTTCTTTCCCTTTCGGCTTTTCATCATCGACTTCGGGTCCTTGGTATTATCATAGTCAGCATACTTAACCAGAGCCGCCATTAGCTCCCCATGTCACTGCAGTGGCGCTTGAGCCGCCCTAGCTTATGCTTAAGGGGCATAAAACAACAATTCTTCTCTAACATCAAGATTGCTGAGCCGGCATTGATGCGATCCGATGAGTGCAGGATAGCTGAGACCCGGCGCACCCAATGGGTTGTTGACTCGCTCTCTTCTTGGACACTGGAGTATTAATCCACAATTGACATAGGATGCTTGCATGTATCTTTAAAATTCTGGATAAACCGGGCTTTTAACTCGGCCCACGATCCAATGGAGTTGGCAGGCAGCCCTTTCAACCAAGTGCGGGTCGTCCCATCCAACATCATAGTGAAATACTTAGCACACGCAGCATCGCTAACATCCAGCAACTCCATGGCCATCTCATAACTCTCGACCCATGCTTCAGGGGGTAGATCCGCTATGTAGTTAGGCACCTTGCGAGGACCCTTGAAATCCTTGGGCAAACGCCGTTACGTAGAGTCGGCACTAAACATGGCACACCCAAGGTTCTAGAGGTCATGCTCGCCTCTACCGAAGTCATCGGATAAGCTGGAGAATGTTGATGAGCCGCGTACTGAGCCGCCAGCTCAGCCTCCCGACGCGCTCTACCCTGATCCACCAGAGCCTGAGCATTAGCACCACCGTGCGCCGGGTTGTGTCCACGAGGCGAGTTACGGCACTGTTCACTGCTTGAGACCGTCGGGGAGTCAATGTGCCTGTTGTAACTCCGGCTTGGACGAGGGATTGAATGAACCTGCTCGCCACTGTAAGAATAAGTCGCTTGCTGCTCCAACACTATCTGAAGAAGTTCTCTGGCCCTCCGTCTCTATTGCCGCCAGGGACTCGCCTTCAACTGGTAGAGCCGCCAGTCATGTTGTCGCAGCAATCATATTATCCAACGGGTTAGAATAATGACCCGGAGGCGTCGAAACATACTGAGGCGGAGTATTATTCAAACATGGCAGGTCCATCGCCCGTGGCTGAACCGACGCTCCAGTCCCAGGTGCTTCGGCCGCTCGGCTCACCACCGGCGGGTTACTAGTCCCTGCTCCAGGCGTAATAAAGAGGTTTCTCACCTCATAGACCAAAGGTAAACGAGTCTGATGTCTCCTCCTCATGATTTCATTTGAAGCGTTCTGATCCAATGTGAGCCGGAAGGAATCCGCTTGAATCCGTTGTGCCTGGGCGTCTAAAGCAGCCCGTTCTGCAGCCATCCTAGCGTTCTCAGCCGCCAGCTCTTGCTTGGCTTAAGCGATCTCATATCGCAGCTTCGCCACATCAACCTTATGATGTTCTTGGTTGTCCGGGGTCACCTCTACCCCCATCAAAGTCGCCAGTCCTCCAACAACTCTGTGAGAACTTGAGTCGGCGGGCCAGCAGAGCCGCTTAGCACCAGCCGCAGCAGGCATTGAACTGGAGGTCATAGCCGCGGTGGTTGATGAACCAAGCACCGGTTGTGTACCGGCCATGAAGATCGAAACCCGGTTCGGAGGCTCATAGGGGTCCGGAATACTATCGCCATCGGAACAGCCCCCAAGCCGGATGTCTTGCAGTTGATACAATGAAGTAGTCTCGCCTGTGGACGACACACCATCAGAATAGATGGCCGTCTCACTACCAGACACAGATCCATCCTCAAATTCCGCTCCATGGATAAATCCAACAAAGGCGCGCTTCACGGCGGGCTAAACACGGGCGGGTCGTGCACGCTGAGTTGTCTCGATGATGCCGGTGCAGGTGTCCGGCTCAGGGCCCGGTTCGCCGATATTGCCAATGAAGACGTGGATTCCGCCGAAGGGGGCCCGGTACCCGTACTCAATTGAGCCGGCCTCGGGGCCCCATCCTGCATCGTCGGTGTAGAGCTTGCCGCGATGACTCTTGGTCATCCGGCCCATAGCGTATCCCTAGATCCCTTCAAAGTTGCCCTTCAAGAACTCGAAACCACCATGCGCTGGCCCCACAGTGGGCGCCAACTGTGGTGGAATTGTCACAGCAGATGTCCTAGAAGAAGGACTTAGTCGTGGAGCCATCGCAACTAGGTTAGCTTAAAGGGGTTAAACGGGACAAAGGACACGGGAGTTTATCTGGTTCGGCCCCTTGCGGTGAAGGTCAAGGCCTAATCCGGTTTGAGGTGGTATTGCTTAGGTTTCGATTACTAGGAGCGAATACGCTTGACCTAGCTTTTGATCTCTTGTTTCTTGCCCTAAACCTTTGTCGGGTCATCCCTTTATATACAGTTTGACGCCCGACGGCTCACGGAGTCCCGGCCGGCTCATACACACGTGTCCGGCTCGGAGACTATCTACGCTTGCCTTACAATACAAGTCATACATACATGGCAGTTCATACACCTGGGCCTTAAGTCGCCTCTGGGTCTTGGGCCGTCCACTGGTTCGTATAGCCCGCCATCTTCAGTGGTAAGCCGCCAGTGGTATAACCCGGCCTATCCTGGGCGGCTTATACCTAGTAGTTATATCCCCAACAATAAGGATAAGCATGGATTCACGAGCATATATAAAGCATTCACAAAATTCTAACCGACACACAATATTTAAATATTCAAGTTTAAAACCATGGCTACTGCAAATCCATCATCCAAATGGCTGCCGTGGCTTGCCTGGGAATGAAGAGGTCAATGGAAAGGAGTGCAGAAAGATCGCTAAAAGATTCGCCAGAAACAGTTCTCTCCGGAGGGGCTGTTTATGGGCAAGGGCAAAGTGGTCACTTTCACTATGTGAAAGCATTATGAAAATGATACCAACATGACGGGCTCAACGAGATGAAGAAGGAATCACCTCATTTGGAGTTGGGGTTGAAAAGATATAAGCATTTGACTATCAGGGGCCTATCTGCAAATAAAATATTCACAACGGGGTCACTGGCAGCTCGGCGGGTCGAGCACTTCAGCAGAATACGCTTTCCCACGGGGAAAGCATAAAGCACAGAATGCGCTTCCACTTATCCAGCGTGGCAGTGGGGGGCCCAGCGCTGGTCACCGACGTGTGGACCCCACCTCTAACTCTCTCTCCTCCTTCCCCGACACGGGCGTAGAGCAGAGAGAGGGGTGGCCGGCGCCGGCGTGATTCCGGCCGACTCCGGCCACCATTCGAGGTGTTGCAGCCACCGGAGAGTTCAGGAGGCTGCCGCGCATCCGCTCCTGGGACGCACGAACACCGGAGATGCCCGGAGCGATGGCGGGTGGAAGGGCTACGGACGAAGCCGTCGGCCGTGGTGGTGGATGGCGATGTAGTCGCTCCGGAGGGAAAATGTGGAGGTGGGGAGGATCAGTGGGTCGAGGGGGTGACTCTGGTGGTGGTGGAAGAAAGAATGGAAGCGCAGCTCGCCGGAATCGGGAAGAACAGAGGCGGCGGCCATGGCGACAGTGAGAGGTGAGGAGGGGATCTCCGGCTCGGGGAAGAGACTAGGCAGGACCGGAGGAGGGTAGTGGAGCTACTGGTGAGTTCGAGGGAGCTCGGGTGTGCTTATATAGTCGGGGCGACACGGGTGGGCGAGCACGGCCGCGGGACACGGCGCCGGAGCCACGGATGCATGGGCACGCGAGCTTGCTCGATGGTAGGCGACGAGAGGGTACAGGGGGAGCTCACGGGGCAGAGGAGGCCAACGGGCATGGGGAGGAAGACGGTAGAGGAGGAAGACGACGGTCGGCTATAGCTCGTCCGTGGGCGCGGCGCGATGAGCGCCAGCGAGCGAGCTTCCGGAGGGGGAGAGGGGTCCAGGGAGAAGAGGATGACGAGGCAGAGCTGCTAGACACACCCGTGCACGCTGAGACGCCGAAAGGTGGAGGGCCCGAAGCAAAACGACGCTCTGGGCGCATCTACTACATGCCAAAACGGTGGTCATGCGCAGACTGGCATGAAGAGGACTCGAGAGGCAGGCAAACGTTGTCTACAGTGGAGTCCCTCCAAGGTAGGTTACAACACAGGTGATAGCTTGATTAAAGACGTTGTGGTTAGATGGGAAGTGACCTCTGAAGTTTGTTGTTGCAAAATGTTGCATGAAACTATGATCAACAAGGAAGTGATAATGGACAGAGCTGATGTCTAGGAGTTTTAGGGTGAGAAGGACTACAGTCCTGTTAATTATGAGATCATTTGGACAAGTGTTTAGCATAGTTGATTTGCAACTGCCAAATCTGGTCCGGAATCAAGATCATGAAGGGGCACTCACATAGTGTATCCACTTGAGCTGAAATTTGGCAAGGCTAGATGATTTGGACATATAATGATGCAGTAAAAAATCATACCAAATGGACTTGCCAAAATGGTACTTCCTTCACAGCTATCCTCTCTACGAAGAAACTTGAGAAAATTCTAGAGAAATATTGGCTTGATGAATTTATCCCAAATTTGGGGGATATAGGTCTTATGTCCATGAGAATGCTTTGGTAAATTTTCAGAAATAATGAAGCAATATAAGATATACTTGCTTCACATCCTGAATAATATTGACAAAATTAAAGATTTGGTGTTGTGCTCACATAGATGATTGGATGGAGCTGAAAATTGGAGGAGTGTGATTATATGAGCACATGAAGGAGTGTGAAAAATTTCAACTCATTTTGATAACCCTAGCTAGTACTTCCTTCACAATGGCTTCGCTTAATGTAAACTTTCACAATTGTCGAGGAATATTAGCAAGGCCAATGAAGGTGAAGTTTTGCATGGAGCAATGATTTGGATGATATAATATGTCCAAAAAGTTTGGGAGCAATCAAGAAAGGATAGGTGGCACTTCCTTCACAACAAGCCACACTGGACAGAATTGAAGAATGAATATTGGGGAATTATTTTTGGGCTAGGACAGGATGGTTTGGGCATATTTGAGCAATATATGACCCAAAGAAATTATTATAATTATTTGGGAATTTTGTGGAAGACAAAAATATAGGTTGCTTCGCAACCTAGGGCAAATAGGGTTATTCCTTTAATAGAAAAAAGTAATATTCCCAATAAAAATAATATTGGGATTGGGCTAAGATGAAAATGACAAGGTCTTGAGATGGTTTTGAGGATAACAAGCCACTTGGGAGAGGAATCAAAGCTGATCTCCTCAGGTTTCAAGACCACTAAGCCACAGAAAATCAAATAAAAAACCAAAATCCAAATAAATCAAGAGAAAAAGGAATGGGCAAAATCCAGGGTGTTACAGTTACTGACTCCGAGTTGCAGCGGAAGAAGATGAGTTGATGTAGATCGTACTTGGAGTCCCTCGAACCGTAGACGAACAATCCTGCGAACCGCCCACGAATAGTCCCTCGAACGAAACACCGAAAGCACGGCATCTCTATGAGTTGCAAGCGTACGGTATTCACGATCCGTCAGTAACCGGCCCGTCGAGCTAATCATCGCTGGAGAATTAGAGGGATGAGATTAGAACCACACCGGGCTTCTAATTATGAGGATTAGAGGATCTAGGTCAAACTCTAATTGATCAACTAGGACCACTAGAACGAATATTTGTAAGTACTAGCAGTTGAGTTGTCAATTCAACCACACCTAGAGATTAAATATATGCAGCAAAGTGATCAAGAGCATAGTACTATGATATTTTTGATAGAAGTGGTGACGGTAATGATAGTAATGGTAACAGTGACAGTAGAAATAGCAATAATAACTTAGCGAGAATAATATGTGGAAAGCTCGTAGGCATTAGATCGGTGATAACATTGGATAATATTCATCATATAACTGAAGGAAATATGTCCTAGAGGCAATAATAAATTTGTTATTTTATATTTCCTTATTCATGATAAAGTTTTATTATTCATGCTAGAATTGTATTGATCGGAAACCTTAATACATGTGTGAATTCATAAAGAAACAACGTGTCCCTAGTGAGCCTCTACTAGACTAGCTCGTTGATCAAAGATGGTTAAGGTTTCCTAACCATGGACATGAGTTGGCATTTGATAATGGGATCACATCATTAGGAGAATGATGTGATGGACAAGACCCATCCGTTAGCTTAGCATAATGATCGTTAAGTTTTATTGCTATTGCTTTCTTCATGTCAAATACACATTCCTTCGACTATGAGATTATGCAACTCCTGGATACCGGAGGAATGCCTTGTGTGCTATCAAACATCACAAACATAACCGGGTGATCATAAAGATGCTCTACAGGTATCTCCGAAGCTGTTTGTTGAGTTGGCATAGATTGAGATTAGGATTTGTCACTCCGAGTATCGGAGAGGTATCTCTGGGCCCTCTCGGTAATACACATCATTAGCTTGCAAGCAAACGACTAAGGAGTTAATCACGAGGTGATGTATTACGAACGAGTAAAGACACTTGCCAAGAACGAGATTGAACTAGGTATGAAGATACCGACGATCGAATCTCGGCAAGTAACATGCCGATGGACAAAGGGAATTACGTATGTTGTCATACCAGTTCGGCCGATAAAGATATTCAGAGAGTATGTAGGAGCCAATATGGGCATCCAGGTTCGTTATTGGTTATTGAGCGGAGAGGTGTCTCACCATGTCTACATAGTTCTCAAACTCATGGGTCCGCACGCTTAACGTTCAATGATGATATAGTATTATATGAGTTATGTGATTTGGTGACCGAATGTTGTTTGGAGTCTCGGATGAGATCAAGGACATGATGAGGAGTCTCGAAATGGTCGATAGGTAAAGATTGATATATAGGACGATGGTATTCAGACACCGGAAGTGTTAGGAGGGTACTGGCACGATCGGGTCACCGGAAGGGGTTCCGGCACCCCAAAGAAAAGATATGGGCCTTATGGGCCAAGAGGGAAACGCACCAGCCACAAGGCTGGTGCACCCCCTCCCCCATATGGGCCGAACCAGGAGAAGAAGGAAAGAGGGGAGGGAAAGGAAAGGGGGGATTCGGCCTCCCCCTTCCTTCCCTCCTCCCTCTCTTTCCTTCCCCTCCAAAGAATATGGCGGGCGACCAGCAGGGAGACCCCAAGTAGGATTCGACCTTCTTGGGCGCCCCCTGGCACCCCCCCCTCTCCCTACCCCCTATATATATATATATATATATATATATATATATATATATATATATATGTCGGGGGCGCCCTAGCACACACCAGATCAATTGTCAGCCGTGTGCGGCGCCCCCCTCCACCGTTTACACCCCCGGTCATATTTTCGTAGTGCTTAGGCGAAGCCTTGCAAGGATCACTTCACCATCACCGTCAGCACGCCGTCGTGCTGACGGAACTCATCTACTACCTCGACGACTTGCTGGATCAAGAAGGCGAGGGGCGTCACCGAGCTGAACGTGTGCAGAACGCGGAGGTGCCGTGCGTTCGGTACTTGATCGGTTGACGTGAGAAAAAGTTTGACTACATCAACCGTGTCGTGAAACGCTTCCGCTTACAGTCTGCGAGGGTACGTAGACACACTCTCCCCTCGTTGCTATGCATCTCTATGGATAGATCATTGCGTGTGCGTAGAAAAATATTTTGTTTTCCATGTAACAATTCCCAATAATAATAGTCATAACCTTGGGCGACATGTAACTAGCTCCAGTTCATAAATATAATGTAGGCATGTATTACGTAAATAGTCATACGTGCTTACACTACTAGGGAAAACCCTAGCAGTAGAGTATTTTGTCTATCAGTAGCGCGGGATGCCGCACTACTGATAAGGCGCTACAGCTAATGTGACGCCCGGATAATTAAGCTACAGTAATCCCACGCCAATGATGCCACATCACCACGGTTACTGTTTTTTAACCTCGCGGTGATTTGAAACCGTTTCAAAATTCAAATTCAAATTAATGTCAACAATAAAAGTTTTCAAAAGTTAAAAAAAATGTTCGCGAGGTGCCATATTTTGCATATGTAAATATGATGTAATAAACACATTTTATAAATGCATAGATATTTTATAGTGGATGGAAACAACATAACAATTAAATAAAAAGAAAAGCAGAACCTAACTAAAATAAAAAGACAAAACAGAATAAAAGAAAAATCCCCCTGGCCCAACTAGGCCAAGCGGCCCAGCCAGGCCGCCCCACCCCCACTGGGCTAACTGGCCCAGCCGACCGGCCCACCCCACTCCCCATACCCGCCCTGGCAACCAAACCCTAACCCACCGACACCCCCCACTTCCCCCACTTGCTCGCTCTCTCCCCCTTCCCCCAATCCGATCTAGATCGGGGCAACCACCTCAGCGCCCGGCGCTCCGCCGTTGCCAGGCACTCGCCGGCCCCCACCTGCGCCGCCCCGTCGCCTCGCCTCATCCTCGCCGGCCTCCCCAGGCCTCGTCGCCCATCGACGCCCGTCATCCTCGCCGGCACCCGACCCCGGCAACCGCCGACATCGTCACGTCACCGTCCTCTCCATCCTCGACCTCATCCCCGCCGTCGTTGGACCCCGCCGCATCAACCTCCATCGAGCCCGATGCCCTGGACCCTACTCCCCATCGTGAGCCGCCGCCTTTTCCCTCCTCATTTCCCCGCGTCGGCCGCGCACTCGCCTTCCCCGGCTCGCCTCGTCACCGCGCGCCCCGGTCCCCACCGCCGTGCACGCCCGCGCCATCTCCGGCCGCGCCCGATGCGCGCTCACCGTGCCCCCGTCCACGCACAGGTCCCCGACGCCAATTGTCGTGCCTGCCTCTGCAGCGTCCCCGTCTGCGCGCGCGCGCGCTCCCGCAGCCTACCTCTCGCTCGGCCGCTCCTCCGCTTCGCCCTGCTGCTGCGCTCTGCGCAGCCGCCTCCGACCACCTCCCGCGCCGCTCGCTGCGCCGTGATGCTGTGGCCTTCCCCCTCGCGCTGCCCGCCTTGGCGCCAAGGCCGGCACCCGCCAAGACGCGCCCTATACAGGCGGGCTGCACAGCCATACTGGCGGGTTGCAGCTCTAGCGCCGAACCAGCTGAACCCGCTAGGCCCCCTAGGGCCTATGACAAACGGGGCCGAGCCCCAGAACGTTTTAAGAAAAATGAAAAATAAAAATGAAAATAAAAACGAATTCATAAAATTGATAATTAATTAATTAGTGAATTAATTAAGTTAATTAATCCTATTTGATTAATCTAACTAACATGTTAGTTTAATTAAACAGTAATTAGTTTACCTAAACCTTAATTAACCTAAACAGAGTATGACAGGTGGGTCCCATCGACCCACGTCATTGACTTGATCACCAACACCTCATTGGATGGCCGACGTCATGCTGATGCAATAATACTAATTTTCAAATTAATTTAATAATAATGATTTATAAAATAATCTTAAAAACTTAAAAATTAATATAAAATAAACCGTAACTCGGATCGAAATACTTTCTACATGAAAGTTGCTCAGAATGACAAGACGAATCCGAATACGCAGCCCGTTCGTCCGCCACACACCTGTAGCATATCGAACACGCAACTTTCCCCCTCCGGTTCATCTGTCCGAAAACGCGAAACACCGGGATACTTTCCCGGATGTTTCCCCCCTTCGTCGGTATCACCTCCCTCGCTTTAGGGCACACCTAACACCGTCGTTTGCTTTGTCATGCATCGTTATGCATCTGTTTGCAATGTATTCATTGTTTCTTCCCCTCTTCTCTCGCTAGACTACGAGACCGGCGCTTGCTACCCAAAGACGACTACTGAGTTGGCGACCCCTCCTTCTTGCAGAGCAACCAGGCAAGCCCCCCCTTGATCACGAGATATCGCCTATTGTTTCTATACTGCTTGCATTAGAGTAGTGTAGCATGTTACTGCTTTCTATTAATCCTATTCGGCTGCATAGCCTGTCTTTGCCACTACTGTTGTTACCTTTACCTGCAATCCTAAATGCTTAGTATAGGATGCTAGTTTTCCATCAGTGGCCCTAACTTCTTGTCCGTCTGTTGTGCTATACTATCGGGCCGTGATCACTCGGGAGGTGATCACGGGTATATACTATATACTTTATACATGATACATGTGGTGACTAAAGTCGGGTCGGCTCGTGGAGCACCCGCGAGTGATCCACAGATTGGGGGCTGAAAGGACCTTTGTCCCGACGGCCCTTTGGTTGGATCTTTGTGGCGGGGCGACAGGGGAGGTTGAGACCACCTAGTAGAGAGGTGGGACTGCCCTGTCGGCGTCGCGGTTACTTCATAATAACACGCTTAACGAGATCTTGATATTTGATCTGAGTTGGGTTGTTGACCTTATCTGTGATAACCGCCACGTGGGACAAGATATGGGCAACCGGCGTCGTGGTATCACCGAAGCCTTCGTGACGTCGGGCCGATCGAGCGGGCGCGCCCGGATTGGACCGAACGCCTACTCTTGTATAAGGGAGGCTAGGTCTGCGCTTCGGCCGGCGTTCATAGCGCAGGTGTGCAATGGGCGATGGGCCCAGACCCCTGCGTGCATAGGATTTAGACCGGCGTGCTGACCACTCTGTTGTGCCTAGGTAGGGCTGCGACGTGTTGATCTTCCGAGGCCGGGCATGACCCAGGAAAGTGTGTCCGCCAAAGGGGATCGAGTGTGTCGTGTAATGTGGTGCACCCTGCAGGAAGTTTATCTATTGAATAGCCGTGATCTTCGGTAATGTGACGACTTGGAGTTGTACCTTGACCTTATGACAACTAGAACCGGATAGTTAATAAAAACACACCCTTCCAAGTGCGGATACCACACGGTGATTGCTCTCTCACGGTCGACGAGGAGAGGATCGTTGGGGAATGATTATGCTATGCGATGATACTTGGTGAATTTACCATCTACTCTCTTATACATGCTGCAAGATGGAGGCTGCCAGAAGCGTAGTCTTCGACAAGACTAGCTATCCCCCTCTTATTCTAGCATTCTGCAGTTTAGTCCACCAATATTACCCCTTTACACATATACCCATGCATATGTAGTGTAGATCCTTGCTTGCGAGTACTTTGGATGAGTACTCACGTTTGCTTTGCTCCCCCTTTTCCCCCCTTTCCCTTCTTCCTGGTTGTCACAACGGATCTCGGAGCCAGAGGCGACGCCACCGTCGACGATGACTCCTACTACACGGAGGTGCCTACTACTACGTGCAGCCCGGCCGACGACGACTGTGAGTAGTTTAGGAGGATCGAGGCGGGAGGCCTGCGCCTCTTCGATCTGTATCCCAGTTTGTGCTAGCCATCTTATGGAACCTTGTTTGCTTTATGTCTGTACTCAGATATTGTTGCTTCTGTTGACTCGTCTATGATCAAGCACTTGTATTCGAGCCCTCGAGGCCACTGGCTTGTATTATGATGTTTGTATGACTTATTTATGTTTTTAGAGTTGTGTTGTGATATCTTCTCGTGAGTCACTGGTCTTGATCGTACACGTTTGCGTGCATGATTAGTGTAAGATTGAATCAAGGGCGCCACAAGTCGGTATCGAGCCGATCGCCTGTAGGGAATCCCCTTCCAAACTCCTTGGCCGAAGTTGAGTCTAGTCAATGAAAATTGTTTTACTAACATGGCTATGTGGCTTACGGCCCACGTCACCATTGGGTGGTATTAGGATCTTTTTATTCCTTGACCTATACTCTGGGACTCTGATCTCTCTTCTATTCGGGTTAAATGATTTTTCAAAAAAAACTAACTTTACGTTCTCGAAAATACTTTCTCCGGAGAGCCCCTTGATCCAGAGATGATTGCGGCTGCACTGAATATTTCAAGATACTCTCCGATATTCTGTTGAGACCTTGTGCCCGTTGCTTTTGCAATTCCCTACCACCAAATATCCCTATGGATAAATACTTACACTGTTGTTCTTACTTTTATTCCCAATCGATCTTGTTATTACAAGATACCCGAGAATACTTTGCCACCAGTTGTTACTACTGCCTTGCGGTTCTTTGCCACTGAATACCCCTACGAATAATTTTTCGCACTTATCGAGTATCCGCTCGTCCCCGCTTTATTCAAGTAATTCACAAAAGTTTTCAAAATACTATTTGAACTTCCGAAAATCCTGAGCAGCCTATTGCTCTTGAAATTCTTGCTTGCTTGCATTATGGTTAACCCCATAAGTCTCGTACGTTTATTGGCATCCCTTGTCATTATCATTTTGAGTCTGTTGATTCAACATGTCGCGAATGCTCGCAATCCTCAATCAAATCCTAGAATTCATCCTTCCGGCTCAGACATCATTTGAAACATGAGCTGGTTCTCAACCAATTAAATTGCCATCGATAGTACCCCAAAGTCTGCATTCGACTTATCCATCCCTAGTCGAGCATTGCTTCGATCCTCGACTTGGAATTCATAATTCCTATGCAATTGAGCTTGAATTAGTCAATTGTTTCTATAATCTGGTCTCCTTACATCCTTACTTCCTCTCGGTTGAGTACCGATGCTCACATCAGCTCCGTTATGGACCGTCGGTTCCTTTGTTGGATTTTATCCGTGGCGACCTTCGTATTCAATAAACTTGTGAGCCTTCCCTCGGATACATAATGCCTTTGACAATTTGTATCCTCTTCTTTGGTAACCATACTCTACCTTCGAGCTTGTGTTATTTACTCTTTAAGTTTGTGGTATATGTTCCTAAGATGCCCCGATGGGTTGAACCAATGCCTTCCCTAATCTTTTTGCACACATAAGATTTCAGGGGTCATACTTATCTGGTATTGCACCGTAAAACTTTCAACAACTAATGTCATTTTGAAACACGAGAAGTTAATGGAAGATTATGCATTGAAGAAGTGGCAGTCGACCTTGAACTTAGTGTTCATGCCCATTGACCCAATGTGGAACTTATCATGGAAGCTTCTTGCAAAACGTTTAATCAGTTGGATGATTCTTTAGGTGTCTTTGAATTGGATCCCTTGCAACTATGGTTTCGGCCATATTGATATTCCTTGTTTCCTTTTCTCGGACAAGTTAAAGTACTTGTCTTCAGATCAATACACTTTCCAACCCTCTATTTTGCTCTACCTCCAGTATTACCCTCTGGTATCTCGATAATATCACCGAACCATGTTGCTTATTATGAGCCTCATCAAGTATTATTCCTCACCGATTCCAATGTTTCCTGGTTCCGAGTTGTTAGTCACTCGAGGACACCGATAACTAAATTGGGTCCGCACCACGATTAAATAACTCTTAGTAATCTCCTTTACTCACGAAGTTTGTACTCGACCATGTCATTCCTCGCCGCCAGCTATATCATTATCGTGCCGATTTTAACTGTGCTACATGTTCCTTACTCCCGGAGCACAACTTTCGATGATGAGCTAAGCTTATGTCGATATCCTCGTCTTATCGTTTTACCTCGAACAACAAACTTGATTCCAAGTTTGTGTCGCATTTGTGGTTCCAATAACTTTCCTTGC
The DNA here is from genome assembly GCA_021605145.1 of Aegilops bicornis. Lineage (NCBI taxonomy): Eukaryota > Viridiplantae > Streptophyta > Magnoliopsida > Poales > Poaceae > Aegilops > Aegilops bicornis. Next base: position 757,328,204 of record CM038673.1, on the reverse strand, counting down.
ATCAGTCCTTTGCTTGATGCAGTCGCGGTTCGATTGCTTCTTCGTGGAGCCTCTCGACCAAAAATTGTCGTGATCATCACCAACATTCTGAGATCTTCCAAGATATCTATCGAATTCTTGATGAGAAATACTACCCTTTGCCCTTGATGAATTGTGCTATCATCGACCACTTTATTGCCTTCCCTCCAACACAAACTTGTTCGTGTTTTGTGTTATTCCTTGAGTTCCTTTCTATCCAGCATTTTTCTTCTTTACCTTGAGTATTACCATCTTTTATGCCAAGAATGTCATGAGGATTACTCCACCTCTTAAAAATTCTTGGTATAGTGATACTTCTCACCATCACCATTCTTTCTTGGTCCCCGTGTTGATTCCAACAAGTGAACGGTGTTGTTTGGATTCTTTCCTTCTAGCAACCCTATTGCTTTGAAGTTAGTGGTCGACATTTCATTCTTAGACTATTGATTATTGAATCATCATTCTAACATTGATCATGCTACCTAATCACATATTTCGGGTGCACCTTTCAACCAATGTTTAATTGTGTATGTTTTCCTCGAGCATACCTCATTATGTCATCTGATCTAACAAATGTTATCTCCTTGTTCACATAGTTGTGGGAATCCATCTTTTTGAAAATCTCGACGATATGTCGCTGAGTCCATCAGCCACCTCCTCATCCTCTCCTTGGTTTAATGATGAACTCTGGTTTCGGAACTTGCTTCCATGGTTCATTTCCTGAGAATCTTAAAATGTCCTTGCGTTAATTTCTGTTGCACCTTTTCTTCTCGGGCATCCTGAGCCTGAGTTATCTTGACACCAATCGGATCTGAACGTCGGTCAGATATGATGGTTGGGACATATTTCCAAGAGTTATAACATTGGTCTTTATATGAATCGGTAAGGTGATGTCATGCCTAGCACACCCGACCGGAGGACCTATTGTTATAATTTCCTTTTTAGCAAGGATAACCATTCTTCCATGAGGAAATTGAATGACTTGTTTTATAAATTTTTCCTGAAGGATCCTTTGTGTATCCAACGTCCGACCTTGCTCGAAGACCATGTCAATGCTATCTCGAAGCATGTCTGTGGTACTCCAATTTTCAACAAGAACATTTGAAGCCCAATGGTAAATGTTTCTTGTTCAATTATCCAAACACCGTTGCATGGGTAATGTCATGAAATTTCTCTCCCCTTACCTAAAGGGTTTTCTACATTGTATACTGTCATGGATATCATGCTCTGCTTGTCCTTGGGAAGGATATACCCCTGAAATATGTGTTTAAACACATTTTTCCCTTTCCATTGTTCTGTATAACCTGATGATCACATTTTCATTTCCATTGGTTTGTTTGAACTTTCTTGTGATCTATATAATCTAAGCAGTAGTAATTCATCGCTTATGTAAACACCTTGGTGTACAACTCTGTCAGTAGACCCTATTTCTACTGTTGATGACATTCCGATAACCGCCGATGGACGAGAACTTTGCCTAATGGCCCGCCTCGTTCAACGAGCAGGAAAATGGTTCTCTTCGTCCCTCACCCTTGGTACCGATGTTGTTGCCTACATAACCGACATACTATCCTCTGACATGCCTTGCTTACATGATCGTGCAAGATGTCACCACCCTTCCTACTTTTAACCCACATGGTGGGCCCATAACCCACAGTTCCACAGGATCAAAACCTGACTCTCCTGTGCACCCTTGTTGCCAAAGTTATTCCTCGCGCTTGGCTTCGTATGCAATTCACGAGCTACATTCCTAGTGATATATTCTGGTTTCAGATGCAATACTTATCCACAGGATCTGAGTTGGGTCGTTGACCTTATACGCACTAACCGCCACGTGGGACAAGATATGGGCAACCGGCGTCGTGGTATCAGTTGAAGCCTTCATGACGTCAGTGACTGAGTGGCGCGCATCGGATTGGACTGGAACGCCTACTCTTGTATAAGGGAGGCTAGGTCTGCTTCCGGCCGCGTTCGCAACGTGCAGGTGTGCAATGGGCGATGGGCCCAGACCCCTGCGTGCATAGGATTTAGACCGGCGTACTGACGTCTCTGTTGTGCCTAGGTAGGGCTGCGACGTGTTGATCTTCCGAGGCCGGGCATGACCCAGGAAAGTGTGTCCGGCCAAAGGGGATCGAGCGTGTCGGGTAATGTGGTGCACCCCTGCAGGGAAGTTTATCTATTCGAATAGTCGTGATCTTCGGTAACAGGACAACTTGGAGTTGTACCTTGACCTTATGACAACTAGAACCGGATACTTAATAAAACACACCCTTCCAAGTGCCAGATACCACCTGGTGATTGCTCTCTCATAGGTCGACGAGGAGAGGATCGTTGGGGTAGGATTATGCTATGCGATGATACTTGGTGAACTTACCATCTACTCTCTTATACATGCTGCAAGATGGAGGCTGCCAGAAGCGTAGTCTTCGGCAGGACTAGCTATCCCCTCTTATTACGGCATTCTGCAGTTCACCACCGATATTGCCCTTTACACATATACCCATGCATATGTAGTGTAGATCCTTGCTTGCGAGTACTTTGGATGAGTACTCACGGTTGCTTTGCTCCCCTTTTCCCCTTTTCCCTTCTTCACGGTTGTCGCAACCAGGATCTCGGAGCCCAGAGCGACGCCACCGTCAACGCATTTACTCCTACTACACCGGAGGTGCCTACTACTACATGCAGCCCACGACAACGACCAGAGTAGTTTAGGAGGATCCAGCAGGAGGCATGCGCCTCTTCGATCTGTATCCCAGTCTGTGCTAGCCATCTTATGGCACCTTGTTTGCTTTATGTATGTACTCAGATATTGTTGCTTCCGCTGACACGTCTATGATCGAGCACTTGTATTCGAGCCCTCGAGGCCCCTGGCTTGTATTATGATGCTTGTATGACTTATTTATGTTTTTAGAGTTGTGTTGTGATATCTTCCCGTGAGTCCCTAATCTTGATTGTACACGTTTGCGTGCATGATTGAATCGGGGGCGTCACAGCTAACATGTAGCAATAGCGCGTGTCATCCAACGCTACTGCTATACATGGCTATCAGTAGCGAGCTTTAGTGCAACGCGCTGCTGCTAATATCTGCAGCGCTTTTTAGCAGGAAGCGCTACTCGTAAGGGAGCCCTACTCCTAACTTTATTCCCCTCGCTACTGCTAGTTTTATTAGTTTCTGTTTTCTCTGCATATTTGTTTTGTATTTGAACAGGCTTATACAATAATCTTCAGCATATCATACACATACAAATGTAATCATAGCATATACATACAGATAGTCTCATCAAATCATGTCATCATCATAATCATCATCCAACACAAAGTGGTCTCTCGTCATCATCTCGAAAATAGCGATACAAGTCTCGATTACTTGCAACTACATCGTCATCAATCTAAACAATGATATACACGAGAAGAGCTATCATTAGGAGTGAGAGCAGAACTATGCAGTACATGAGTTCGTATCCCTCTCTCGCATTAGCGTGAACCTAAACTAACTACTAGATGTCGCTCGGAAACCGGAAACTGGTACACCTGGGCCTGACACTCCGGCCACTCGTCGTATACTCCAGGCGTAGCACTTCTTCGCCATCGATGATCTATGCACATGCATCGTCACATGAGTCGATGATATGCAACATATATAATTGAGCAACAGAAAGAGACAGACTTGGCAAAATAGAAGCAACATATCATAAGCATAAATAACAAAGTTCATCATACCCAAAATGCCCTAACTAGAGTGATCTTCGCTAGTCGAGGAGGGCGGTTTAATTACGTCACAAATAAAGTTTCATCGTGCATAACTCAAAGTTTCGTCATACAGAAAGTATGGACTAAACGGACACATTGTCATATATCGACAATCACTCCAACATGTCATGCAATCCATCCAAGTCAGGGAGATAGTCCCCGAGCTTAGTGAAAGGCTTCAGGTCGAGACGCTGAGCGGCTACGCGTGTTCGGACGTCTTCCCGCGACGTTTGTCCTTCTTCGTAGAACATCCCTATTTTCGACGACCTCCTTCATGATGATTTGGGCAAGTTCGTGCTGGATGTGATAGAACTCAGGTCGAAGTCGATGATCCTCGATATCTCCTAAGTTCTTTGCCCATTGCAGAATATGGGCATCGCCGGATCTAGGTGACGTGCGAAGGTTCCGGTGATCCCGTATGTACTTCAGCATGTGGTGTAGGACATAGAATCCATCATTAAGAGAATCACTTTCGTTTCTTTGGATGCAGCGAAGTCGGTCTTATGGTCAAGGCGGGCCTGCCGTCCCTTTTCTTCTTGTCCTTGACCTCTCCACCCCGTGCTATGTATTAAAACATAGCACTATCGAGAACAGACTTGATGTGGGTGTAATCCTTTTTGTTAATGTTCTTCGACGAGTCCAAGTAAAGAGCATGGGAGTATCGAGGGTAGAGGATGATGAGGACGGCGCGCCCGCCGCCAAGCAAAAATAAGTACACCTCAAATTAATTAGCCTCCACCATGCAAATGAATGATTGAAATCGAAGGAAGGATATCCGCGCGGATGACTTACAGGGGATGATAAGGCACGAGAATCGCCTCCTTGTCCTTATTGGCGAGCATGAAACTGGCGATGTAGTCCCTCGCGTAGTCACGGTGCTCTGCGCAAACTCCCAAGAAGCCCTCGTGCGTGAAGTACGGGTCAGCGACACAGATATAAGGTAGTTCATGTGCAAGGCATAAAGGTGGACAAACATAAAATCCAGCTTCTTCACGTGAAACATGTCGAAGATGTAATCGAATCAAAGGAAGAACTTGTTCGCGGCGCATGTGTGGACGTACGAACTTTGTCGCGGCACGTTAACCACGTAGAGTGGGTATCCTGTATTTTTTGAGGCAATGAGGCCTTTCTCTATCTGCAACACATCGTCATGAAGTCTCCTTAGATCGCCGAATCTGGCCCCTAGAGCTACTTTAGGTAGGATTGGTTCACCGGGGATATGCCATTTTGCTGCACCGGGGATATCTATATGGTCTTGAACCCGAGGCTACTGAGGCGGCTGGATCATAGAAGCAGCTTTGTTGCCTTTCCTCGGTCTCTTCCTAGGCTTCTTTGCTACCGTAAGGTCATCTATAATACGTTCAGCCTCCGGAGGCGGCAATTCAGGCACCGACTCATGACGCTCAAACCCTGAGTAGGTGCCAGTATTGAAATAATGTTGAGTGTCATCGTCATCCTCATCTTTGGCGACGTCACCAGCGACTAATTGGGTAGGTAGGGTGTTGATTTTCATACCTAACTGCGTGCTCGTGGGTGTGCTCCCGGTCGCCTCCAGACAAAGCAGACTCTTTGGCCACAACAGGACCCACCCACTGCAATCACCAAGCCGCCGCGGGGTCTCTTCGTCATCCCCCCTAGTACCGGAGGAGCCCAATTCTCGTGGCCCGGTTTGACACTGGCCACGGAAACCTTGAAGACGTCCGGGGGGATCGGTCGGTCGTGGAACAATGGTTCCTTCGGCTTCATTATCATCACCTTCCCCACGTCCACCTTCTGGTCGTCGATGGTGTACAATATGGTGCACGGGATTACGTCGGCCTGCAAAGACATGTCTGCAACGTGAGACATCCAAAAGGCAATGGAAATAGGAGATTATACATTTATTGAAGAGGGCCGGTGTGACAGATACCGTGAGGGTGTCAAGCTCAGCAAAAGACGAAGCACCACCGAGCAAGTCCGGAGCCGGAGCCGGTGCGGGAGTAGGCACAGGAGCCAGTGCGGGAGCAGGGGCAGGAGCAGGTGCTGGTGCAACGCTAGTCGAGCTGCTCCCGAAGAAGTCAGCAAGGGGAAAGTCAGTTGCATTTTTTTCTGAATTTTGCCTGCTCCAATTGAAAACGGCCAGAACCAAGACAGTAGACATATCTGCAACCACATTGCTTTATGGCAGCTATCATTGCTATTCTTGTCTCGAATGATTTCTTCTCAACCACAATCTCAACCTTCTTGTCGATGTTTTCTTCAGTTAACCTCTGTCTTTCCTTTCTCTCCTCCGTGGTCTCACGGTACTACTTCTTCCACGTGGCGCCGTCTTCGACACCGTGCATGCATCCATACGACGGTCGAGTCTCCACCGAGAGTCCTTTCACAACGCCAGGTTGAATGGAGTGTCCCACTTGGGCCACGCCAATGCCTCAGACGGCAAGTCGCTTTCGGCCGCAATCCTGTGATGCTCTCTCTACAAAAGGAACAAGGATCATTTACAAATATGACTAACGTGCAGTCGAATTGAGAAACTAAAATTACCAGCAGTCTCATGAACTCCGTCGTGACCGGATCCATCTCGAAAACCTTCTTGACTGAGTCCCAACGGTGTCGTGCCCTGAGGACGTCATGCTCCTGCAGGACAGTGAAGTCCGCCAAGGGGTCTGGGATGCCCAGACTCTCGTGTTTCGCGTCCTCCTTGGCCCATATGGACCTCTTCCCGCCGTAACCACGACTTCCAAGGTGGTGGCACCCCATGTTCCTCTATTGAAGTCCCTTCATGTACTTCAACTTTTTTTGGCAGCTTCAGCCTCGCAAGCCGCCTTGAATATTTCAAAGTGCTCTTCCGTGATTGTCGGATTATCCTTTACAATCCCGGAGTAGGGTTCCTTTTTGTTGACGATTCGATGTTTCACCCTTGCTTTCCAGGCAGCCAACGCATCGCTAAACTTTGTTATGGCGTGTTTGTTTATCTTCTTCATTGTCGGGTCCTTATCTGGATCTTTATAATCCTTTTCATTCCGGCCCGGGAACAAGAATATCTGGTACAGCTTCTTTAGGAGGGAGGGCCTCATATTATCTATCTTCTGTAGTTTCTCATTGTTGATGGTGGCGGTTGTCCGTACGATGCAGCCTATTTGATTGCCGTAGCACGATTGCGCTTCCTCGAGCGCTATTGGCTCAAAAATGCCATCGTCCATCTCCGTGACCACCAGTCTAGTAGGCATGAGCTGGTTTGGGCGTCGTGGCCTCTTTGCTTTCGGTTCTAGACCGGCTCCGCTAGTCTCGGCGCCGGTCTCGGCGCCGGTGTCAGTCTCATCGCCGGTCTGCATGTAGGTATCAGTCCCTGATGTGACAAGTGGGCCCAGCAACAACATCCGTTGATCGTCGGCTTCCCTCAAAAATTCGTCTGCCGCCAGGTAGACATCATCGCAATCAACAGAACCATGTCCTTCATCGTTGCTAGCCATGTTTCCTACGATTAAATCTAGTCAATTAATTCTAGACCTAATAAAATGAATAATGACATAAAAAAGGCCTATGTTTTGCAGGAACGTTGATTCCTTCCCGGTGCGGCAAATCCCGGGCACTCGATATGTCCTAGTTTGTAGCACAAGTCATGCCGAAATTCACGGAAAATTTCGGCATGACCTTTGCTAAAAAGTGGACAAATCGAGCACCTGAAATTTGCTGGAACGGAAATGAATCAACATTTCGACAAAACATAGGCCACTCGGCTTCATTCCCTGGAAACAGTGTTCAAATATCCATCTTCAACACCGCAACACATGTCCAAATATACACGAGCAACCACATGTCCAGATATACATGTCCAAATTTCACAAGCTAATTCAAAACTAAGTGTAGAAGAAAATTCATTTAACTACTAATAGAACAAAATTCGGTTAACTTTAGTGCTCTATAATGATGAAAGGAAAAAAATCAGTTAACTACTAATTTCATTCATTTAGGTTATTCATTTAACACCTAATTAACCTACTCTACCACTACTACTAGCAGCACTACTAACCTAATTAACCTAGCAAAACCCTACTGCCCTAACTAAAAAAACATCTAATTAACATCTACTAGTACCACTACTGCCCTAACCTAATTAACATCTACTAGCATCACTATATACTACTAGCAGCACTGCTACAGCATTTTCTTCATTTTTTCTTTTAAAAAACATATATGAAAACAAAAACCCTAATTAAACCCTATTGCCCTAACTAAATTTTGTTGTAAACCAAATTTTTTGCTCTAAACTAATTTTTGCTCTAACATCTACTACTTAACATCTTTTGCTCTAAACTAATTTTTTTGCTATAAACTAACTTTTGCTCTAAACTAATTTTTGTTCTAAAATGCAGAGATAGGAGGGGTGGGGGCTTATAGAGAGGGGAGAGACGGTGGCAGGTGGAGGTGCTCATGACGGAGGCAGGGGGCGGGAGGGCGAGCCTGGTTCGGGCAGCGGCGGTCCCGGGCAGGCTCGGGCGGCGGTGAGGTCGAGGGCGGCGGCGGTGAGGTCGAGGGCGGCGACGGTGAGGTCGAGGGCGGCCTCGAGCGGCGGCGGTGAGGCTGAGAGCGGCCTCGGGCGGCGGCGGTGAGGATGAGCGCGGCCTCGGGGAGAGACGGTGAGGTTGCGGGCGTTGACGCCGGCAGGAGACGGCGGCGAAGTGGGGCGACAGCGAATTGGGGAGACGGCGGCGAAGTGGGGCGACAGCGAATTGGGGAGACGGCGGCGAAGTGGGGCTAGGGATTTAGGGGAGAAGTGGTGGCCGGGGAGAGGGAAACCGCTGGTTAAGAGAAACATAACGGTGGCAGCGTTCGAAAGCGCTATAGCAAGTTACCTATAGCGCGTTTGATAAGAACGCGCATCGCTATGCCTTCCTCTTTTTTCCCTTTTTCATTTATTTTTCTTTACATTTTTTCCTTTCTCCTTTTTCTATTTTTTCATTTTCATTTACTTCTCTATTTGCTTTTCATTTTATTTTATTTTCGTTAGCAGTAGCGCCTTTCTACGTAAACGCGCTGCTACAACACTATTAGCGGTAGCGCTGATTTCAAAGACCGCTACTACTATGTGCCTATCGGCTTTGTGATGGGAATTTTAGTAGTAGCGCTTTCACAGTGGGACGCGCTACTGCTATGTATGTATCTGCAGCGCGCTTATTCTGCACGCGCTACTGCTGTGTAGGAGTAGCGCGCTTTTTAACAAGCGCCATCGCTAAAGTTCGGTGTATAAGATTTTCCCTAGTAGTGTTATGGAAAATAATTTGCATGACATCTTTTATCCTACCCTCCCGTGGCAACGAGGTCCATAACGAAACTAAGGAATATTAAGGCCTCTTTTAAATAGAGAACATGAACAAAGCATTAACACATAGTGAATACATGAACTCCTCAAACTACGGTAATCACCGGAAAGAATTCCAATCATTGTCACCTTAGGCACGTGGATCATAACACGTAGTAGGTGCATATAACTTGCAAGATCGGATCACGAACATAGATATAATGGTGAAAATATAATCGGTTTAGATATGAAATCATGGCACTTTCGGACTCTAGTGACAAGCATTAAGCATAGCAATGTCATAGCAACATCAAATCAGAACATAATGGATACTAGGGATCAAGCCCTAACAAAACTAACTTGATTACATGATGAATCTTATCCAACCCATCATTGGTGCATTTGAGCTTGGAACACTTTCATATCTAAAACTCTACACTATTTGTTTTGAGGAATCCCGGCGCTTTTTCCTTTCTCCTTTTTCTATTTTTTCATTTTCATTTACTTTTCTATTTGTTTTTCATTTTATTTTATTTTCGTTAGCAGTAGCGCCTTACACCTAAACGCGCTGCTACAACAATATTAGCGGTAGCGCGATTTCCGAAAGACCGCTACTACTATGTGCCTATCGGCTTTGTGGTGGGAATTTTAGTAGTAGCGCTTTCACAGTGGGACGCGCTACTGCTATGTATGTATCTGCAGCGCGCTTATTCTGCACGCGCTACTGCTGTGTAGGAGTAGCGCGCTTTTTAACAAGCGCTACTGCTAAAGTTCGGTGTATAAGATTTTCCCTAGTAGTGTTATGGAAAATAATTTGCATGACATCTTTTATCCTACCCTCCCGTGGCAACGAGGTCCATAACGAAACTAAGGAATATTAAGACCTCTTTTAAATAGAGAACATGAACAAAGCATTAACACATAGTGAATACATGAACTCCTCAAACTACGGTAATCACCGGAAAGAATTCCAATCATTGTCACCTTAGGGTACGTGGATCATAACACGTAGTAGGTGCATATAACTTGCAAGATCGGATCACGAACATAGATATAATGGTGAAAATATAATCGGTTTAGATATGAAATCATGGCACTCGGACTCTAGTGACAAGCATTAAGCATAGCAATGTCATAGCAACATCAAATCAGAACATAGTGGATACTAGGGATCAAGCCCTAACAAAACTAACTTGATTACATGATGAATCTTATCCAACCCATCATTGGTGCATTTGAGCTTGGAACACTTTCATATCTAAAACTCTACACTATTTGTTTTGAGGAATCCCGGCGCTTTTTTTTTATTACACAAAGTTCACAATGTTTGGGATACAAATATGTTCATGGGGTTGGCCTAGCCATATGTGACGCCCCTGACCTAATGAGTGAGAAAACTTAGCAAGTGAATGGGCTTCACTATTCAATGCCCGACCTTCAAAAAGAACATTACAATTAAAATTTGAAGCTCGCAATTTGATTTTAGCAATAATTTGAGAATGCACCCGCAGCTTCCTGTGTGGATGTCCCTTGCAACTTGCTTTGAATCCGTGGTGAACACAACGTCATGGAGAAGAAGATCCTCAGCCAAAGATAGTGATTTCCAGCAAGCAATTGTTTCGAGAATAACCACATCTCGAACACCATGGCTCACCAAATGCAGACGAGCCTAAATAAGGGAGATATCATTTGAAAACCAACATTCAAAGAAAACTTCGTAGAAACCATGTTTGAAAGTTTCAAAATATTCCAAAAAGAATATTGGGATGTTAAGAGGATGATGTTCTATTGTCATGTGAAATTTCAAGTTAAAAAATATTATGGGACGCGAGCTATAAAAAGATGAATTCAGCAACGAATAATGACATTATTGTTTGGCACTATTCAATGTTGATTTTGTCTTATTCATAATTCAGCAATGACTAATGACATTACTGTTCGGCATTATTCAATGCTGAATTTCTCTTTTTCATAGTTCATATCTCGGAATGAACTAGAACTTGAAATTTTGCAAGGCAATAAAACATCATTCTTTTAACATCCTGTATTTTTTTATTTTTTTTTGAAACTTCAAAACATCTTTTTCGCATGATTTTCATCAAATGTTGGTTGTTATATGATATTTTCCCCTAAATAATGGCATTTCCTAAACGGCGCCCGTTTCTTCCATTTCCCCAAACACACCCCCGCGTCGTGCTGGGCCGGCCCGTTTCTTTTTCGTGTTGAAACTACAGGAAAAAATAACGTGCGTAAGCAAGGGATCGAACTCGGGAACGAACAATTGATAGAGTAGCGAACTCGCCACCACGATAACGACGCACTTGTGCTTACGGACTTCTTTCTTTTCTTTTACTCTTTCTCTAGTTCGTTCGCTGGTCAGTTTCTGGGCGTTTTTTTCTTGTTCCTCATTTCCCTTTCTTTTTTTCTTTCCTTAAATGCAGGAACTTTTTATCAAATTCGATGAACTTTTTTCAAAATCGATGAACTTTTTAAAAATTCAATGAACTTTTTTTAAAATTGATGAACTTTTCCAAATTTGATGAAATTTTTCCAAATCCGGTGAACTTTTTTTCAAAATTGATAAATTGTTTTTCAAAATCGATGAAAATTTTCAAATCCAGTGAATTTTTTCAAATTTGATGAACTTTTTTTCTAAATCAATGAACGTTTTTCAAAACCGATGAACTTTTTTTCAAAATCGATGAACTTTTTTCAATTTTTGTGAACTTCTTTAAAAATTGATGAACTAGTTTTTAAAATTGATGAACTTGCTTTTTCAAAATCAATGAACTTTTCAACTAATTTTCAGATTTTTACGTTAAATGTTTCACTAAAAGAATGGTTAAGTAGTACTTGCGTTAGTGGACAAAAGACGTGCGATCCTGAATTCGAAAAATGGCTTTCGCTGTTTTTCTTCACCTTTATTTTTTTGCGACGTGGTTATTGTGATCGACGAAACACACCTGGGCCGGCCCGGTAGCCTGACGCTTCGAGCGCCAGAACTCGAAACCGGCGCTGAAGGCGCCCGTTAGGAGCTTCCTATTCAGCGCCTTAAGCGCCCATTACAGGCATTCCTGCTAACTGGCGCACACCCCTCTCCCTTTCCATCGGTACTAATGGGCCGGCCCATCTCCCCTTTGGTTATATGGTTTCTATACCGCAAAAAAGGTACCGAGATAGAATCGAACACTAGACCTCCTACATCGATGGATGTTGCACTAAGAGCATCTCCAGCCGTTGGCCCCCCCAGGACGCATAAAAATCGCCCCCTGGGGGCGAGCCGGCGATACAATCGGCGCTGGGGGCGGTTTTGCGTCCAGCCGTCGCCCCCAGGCGCCGATATTGGCCCACTTTTCGGCCCACTTTCGATGAATAAAGGGCCCATATGGGCGAGAATAGGCCCATATTCGGCGTGGTTCGCCGTGGTTCGGCGTTGAATTACCAACATAAATATATTTTTATCACATAGTTCATCACAAAAAATCAAATAGTTCAACAAAATATTACAACAACAAATAGTTCTATAAATTATATAGTTCAACAAATAAAAACTCATATTTCATCACACTTCGAACTCCCGGATGGAATTCACAATCCTGAGGAAGAGCTTTCGGCTCATCCGATAACGGCGCCGAAATGTTTTATCGCCGTGAAGTGGAGCATCGGCGAAGTAGTCGGAGTAGTTGAAGGGATAACGGCGCAGTAGCCTTCGAGACGATGCCGGTTATTTGCTTTCACCCGCCCCGGTGCCGAGCCACCTCGCCGCGGCTTTTCATTGCTCGCCATCAGCTGGGCGAGGGCGGCGAGCACCATGAGATGCTCTTCTTCCTGGACGTCGGGCTCGGCTTCCTCCTCCAGCAGCGCGGCGAGCGCTTCCTCGTCATCCGAGTCCATCGCCGAGGCAGGCAAATCGCTGAACACCCTGTACCCGCCGCTAAACTGCCCCTCTACGGCCGGAAACGCCCAACTGCTGTTGGAGGGGCTGCCTCGGCGAACCTCTGCTATTTTTCCGGCGTGAATTGGCTATCTAACGATGAAGGGCGGCGGGCGGCGCTGGGATACAGCTGGTGGTGGCCGAGGGCGCGGGGGGTGGGAGGCGAGTCGGGGAAGAAAAACTTAACTTTTCACCTGACGGTGTGGGCCAGATGCGCTTTTCCCTTGCGTCGGAGCCCTCGATCACCCCCAGTGCGCCAGGTTCGGCCTGCGGCCGTCGGGCCCAAAAACAGGCCGAATCGGCGCTTTTCGGTGTTCTGGGGACGCGACTGGGGCGTTTTTCTAGCGCCGGCGCCGAAAAAGTGGCTTGGGGGGCCTGTTGGGGGCGTGGCTGGAGATGCTCTAACCACCGCGCCACCCAGCCCGCTCGGACAAGTTACATCTTTTGTTTACTCTTTCATATTATATTTCTCCATTTTTCCTTTTTCTATTTTCTGTTTTTTCTTTTTTCTATTCTTCCTTTTTCAAATAGATTAATGTTTTACATTTTTCTATGAACATTTTCGAAAATCAAACCATTTTTCAAATTTGATAAACTTTTTTCAAAATCAGTGAACTTTTCATTTTTTATGAACTTTTTTTGGAAATTGATGAACTTTTTTCAAATCTGATGAACTTTTTCAAAACCAATGAACTTTTTCCAAATTTGACGAAGTTTTTACAAATTTGATGATCTTTTTGGAAAATTGATGAACTGTTTTTCAAATTCGATGAACTTTTTTCCATTTTTGGATGAACTTTTTTTTGGAAATTTATGAACATTTTTCAAATCTGATCAGCATTTTCTAAAATTCAGTGAACTTTTTTCATATTCAGTGATTTTTCTTTCAAATTTGATGAACTTTTTTTTAAAACCGATTAACTTTGTTTGAAATTCGATGAACTTTTTAAAATTTTGATGATTTTTTTTTATTTTCTTGAAGTATTTTGTATTTTGTGAACCTTTTCCTCCAAATCTGTGATTTTTTTTCAAATTCCTAAACTTTTCTTAAATTAGTGACCTTTTTTTTAATTTCATGAACTTTCAAAACCGTGAACTTTTTTCTCAAATTAGTGAACTTTTTTTAATATGTGAACCTTTATTTTTTGAAACAAATTCATGGAGTTCTTTTTATAGTTTTTTTTAACATCGCGGATTCATTGGTTTCTTAACTGTTTAGCGGTAATAATGGGTAGTACAACCTGGTAGCTCTGGTGGTTAGTAGGGATTCAAATGGCAGTTATTTAGGATGCATCCCTGGCATTGCTTCGCCCCGAGTTCGAATCCTTGCTACAGCAAGTTTATCTAATGTTTTTTGCTGGAGCCGCGTGGTGGGCCGGCCCACCAGGGCGCTACAGTGGGCGCCAATTGGGTTTAGCGGCGCTGAAGGCGCCCTGTAGGAGCTCTCCTAGATAATTTCAGCGCCCTATAGGAGCTCTCCTAAATAATTGCCATTTGAATCCTTGCAAACCGTTACACTACTATTTGCAAAGGAGATTTTTTTTTCGATGAGAGGGGCCACATGGCCCCCATTTTCATTAAGAAAATGGAGTCTTCAAGAAAAGAGCAATACACTTTTACATCCCTGGCACTAAACCGCATCAGGATGCTACGAAACACTAGCAACCAAACCAGCACTAGCATACTTGTCTAGATAACATAGAGCCAGATCGGCGGAACAAAAGCTAATGCAAAAAAGAGGCAAATGATAATAGAACAAAAGCTAAATATAACCAGCATCAGAATTATCCATTCTTTTGGGTGATAACGGGGTGCGATCCAAGTCTTGAAGCAACTGATTTCATTAGATTCTCCTCACATACGGCGCCCACCCATATCCTCTCCTGGAGACATCTTGAGCCATCTGGACAATCCTTCTAGTGACTAGCTGCAGCATGTTTTATAGTCCTTTTTTCTGCCAAATTTTCCACGAATATAGAAGGGAGCAAACATAGATAATAATATCAGTAGGATCATTGGGCATCACACCTTGAAAGCATGATTTATTTCTCGTTTTTCAAATAGCCATAGCAGAGCAGTAACACCAAGCATAACAACTACTCTATCTTTGCCAGTATAGTTAGGCAACCAATTCTAGCATAAATCAAGGAAAGAGACAAGGGATCTTTGGTTACCCAAGGAGCACCCCACAATACTCCATAAGAACCTAGATAGGGAACAAGAAAAAAATATGTGATCCACAATCTCTATAGTGTCACAAAACTCACAATGCTTAGCACCTTTCCAACCTTTTTTAGTTAAATTATCTTTGGTTAGGATCCTATTACTTGATCACTAACCAGGAGAAGGCTTTAATTTTCAATGGCATCTTCATTCTCCACAGCAACTTATAAGGGAATACAACTTGTCGAGCAACAAGATAATGGTACAGAGATTTAATTGAGAAGCTCCCAGAGGAGGTAAGAAGCCATTTAACTTTGTCTGGTTCCTCCGACAAAGTCACCTGACTACACATATCAAGTAATTTGTTCCACATATCGAGGGTCTCCTCATGCAAACATCTTCTAAATTTGATGCAATCAAAATCCTAGCTAAGCACCTTCGCAATAGTGACATGCCTACCAAAGGTCAAGTTGTAAAGAGGTGGAAAAAACAAACGTAGGGGTTTGTCTCTTAACTAAGCATCCTCCCAAAATCTAGTTTTGCGACCATCACCCACAACTCTCTGACGGCATCTATAAAAAATATCTTTAACCTCCATCAAACCATTCCAGAAATGGGAGTTGCCAGGAGATGATTTACACTGAGCCAAAGTTTTCTTTTTCTAATACTTTGCTCTAATCATCTCCTGCCAATCTCCATCCTCATTCTCTAGCCTCCAAAGCCATTTGAACAAAAGACTTATATTCTTTATATCTAAATTAGTAACTTCCAGGCTACCCTGATCTCTAGGTTGGCACACATCAATCCAGTTTACCAGATGATATTTACGCACATCCTCCTTTTCTTGCCAGACCAACCGAGCTCGGAAAAAGTCAAATCTTTTACCGACGCCTTTCGGTAATCTAAAAAAAAGAGAGCATATGACTGGGAATGCTACTCATGCAGGTTTCTGCAAAGGAGGTTTTTTATTATGACAAAAGTCAAAAGCCGGCCCGTAACTTTCCTCTGCACCCGACCCGGCCCGTCTCCTCCTCCAGCCCGGCCCAACGGAATCTCCTCCCTCGCAGCACTACCAGTCCACCGCCGCCGAGCCCTAGAGCTCCGTCCCCCCGCGTCGCCGCTTAGCGTACGCACCACCGGACCAGCAACAGGCGAGGGGCGGCCGGCGACCTACTTTGGAGCGCGGACGGAAGGTGAGCCCCATCTCCCCTCTCCCCTTCTCCCCGTATACTCCAGGGCAGCAACGGCCATCTCTCTCGGCTCCGGCCGAGGCCCCTCCATGCCCGGCCGCAGCCCCACGGTGTGCCCCCTTCCGATTCGTCGGCGCCGCACGACCTTCTCGCTCTCGCGATCGATTCACCCTAACCAATTTCGGCTCCACTACAGTGGGAGGCAGTTCTCGCCACCACCTCGTCGAGGAACCTCGCTCGAGAGCTCGCCATGTACAGAGAGATATGGTTAGAGATATATGATCAGCGATACTGATTTGAGATCACCGTGCTGAGTTTTAATTAGGAGTGCTTTTTTATTCCCTATTTGTAGCCGAACCAAACGACTAACTTCGAATATTTTGTCAAACAAAAGGCTGACCAGCTATGTGATATATAAACTTCCTTATAAATCATCGATTTCCTCGTATTTCATATGCTGTATCGACCTCAATAAATGGCATTTATGGTGGCCCTTTTGACACAGACAACAATCTCCCTGCACAGAGTGATTTAGCGTTAAACATTTGCAAAGGGGAATTTTCCTGACTTTTAGCTTGTATTTGAAGATGGAACTATGCCCTGATGCTTTTGTTCTATCCGTCTCATAAGGTTTCCACATCTTCCATGGCGCTCGTGGTGATGTGCGGACAGCCGTGCAGCGGCAAGTCAGAGGCTGCAGCTTGTCTCGCTGCCGCTCTTCGCTCCTCTGTGCCTGACGTCACCGTCCGCGTCATTGACGAGTCATCGCTCCATCTTGGACGCAATGAAAGCTACAAGGGTATTGTCGGTTTTTAGTCTTCATGTTTTCTCTATGCTACTATTCAATTCATTTTTATTGTTCTTTTACCATCCGCTTATTTCTGCCAACCGATTTTGTGCTTTTATTTCTTAGATATGGTTGTGGAGAAAAACTTAAGAGGAGTTTTGAGATCAGAAGTTGATAGGTCTGTGTCACGGGATGGCATAATCATTGTGGATTCTTTGAACAATATTAAGGTGATGGCAGTACTATGTCCTTAATTCTATTGCTGCAACTTGCAATCACTAATCCATTCTCAACTAGTAATAGAAGATAGAAGCAGCACTGTATGGTTATCTTCTTTATGTATTTTATTGTTGTACTTGGCAAAGTGTGATCAGGGGAAAAACTTAACAAAATCTGGGCCCCTCCGTGTGCAACTTGTGCTGTACTCTGTTAGAGGCGTGACGATTTTTACCTGTACTATGCAGGGGTACCGATACGAGCTGTGGTGTCTTGCGCGTGCTTCGGGAATAAGATATTGTGTGGTAGGCACTTGATGTCCTGTTTATTCACTGTTACATTCATTTTACACATAACAGGTTTACACTAATATGAGCATAGCACAATGGAATCATGATGAGATGGCATCATGTGTTCTGTAAGTATTGTTGTTGGTTAAATTGAATAGAAGTCAGGTAGAAAAGAGACAACCAGATAATCATAAATGCCACATAAGTGGACCTAACACGAGCTAATTGATGTGATTCATGACTGGTGATTGGTGAAGACCCACCAACATTAAAGTTCAGAAATTAAGTTCTACCTCTGATCCATATTGCTTGTCGCTCAAACGGATATATCTAGCATTGAAATACGTCTAGATACATCCATTTGAGCAACAAGTAATATGAATCGGAGGGAGTACAACATGGGAAATTGGAGGGACAGACCTTAATAAATAAGATGCATTACCAAAGCAATCTTAAAGTTTTTTTTACCTGATTTGCAAACCATGATTATGTCCTACACAAAGTATCCTTTTGAAGAGAGTGCATGTAGAAACTATTGGCCAGTTTACTGCGCTTTTGCACCATTTCATATTGTAAATGATATAATAGCAAGTGATTTCCATCATACTTCATCTTTTATGTTTCAGTTCTTTTGTGATACAGAAGTGGACCATTGTAGGGATTGGAACATCAAGCGTCAGGAGAAAGGAGAACCCTCATATGATAGCAATATGTAAGATATTTCTCTCGTGGCTCTTGTCGACCTGTTTGCAAAATGTAATACCTCTTACGAGTGAGATATATGCTGCACAGTTACTTTGTTTGATCTGATTTCAAATTCATGTATGCTATATATAGTTGGCATTTTTATTTCAAATCACTGAAATATTTGATAGGTTATGGAAGGATTTGCTGTTGTATCAGGTTGATGGGGAAAGTAATGGACTCTTTGTCTCCTTCAGTTTACCGAGCAGGTGCCATAGCCCTCATGATTTCTTCTGTTTCACAGATTTGAAGATCTGGCAAGGAGATTTGAGAGGCCTGATAGTCGTAGCCGCTGGGATTCCCCTCTTTTTGAATTGTTTCCATCTAGAGGTAGTCGAATACAGTAGTTCTTATTTTGTCTAATTATTTTATTTTCACAGCATGCGTGATCTGAATCAGTACTAATATGTTCATGGTATATCTAATCTATGTAATTGGTATCACATATGTCTAGTACCTTATGCATTACTTGCCATAGTAGATGTTCTGTCCTTCTATTGTTCTATAGTCCCTATTGGTTGAACCCTCAATATTTATTGCTTGTTATTGTCGAACACTCATAGAAACTCATGCTCATGTGATTGGTTGAATTGGTAATTATTTTAGTTTATTGTCAGACAGAAAATTCCAGGCTTCTTTTCACAATCCTTTCTATCCAGTTTTATATTGGTCACTCTTGCCTAGTGCTCGCTCTCTACTTCTTTACTTCCTTAATTGACTCATTATCCCATTTGATCGATCTGTTTTGTCTACTGTTTTCAATAGAGGAAATTGTGGAATCTTCCCCTGTTATTGCTGAGGCTGTGTCATATTTGACTAAGAAAGTGGATTCGAAAACAAGAGATGTGAAAGTTCTCCAGCCTACAATAGCTACTCAGTCTGTAAGTATAAATGTTTTTCTAACAAAGAATTTTTTGTATACATCATTGACTGACTACAACTGCATGATCTTCCAATCCATAAACAATTCCAAAATTATTTGGTACTCTGTTAATGCCTGCATGAATTTGGTGTGGTACTATGTGTTGCAGCCAAATACAAGAACATACTGTATTAAGGAAATGTGTTTAGTTCCTATGCTTTTTTCCCATGTTACACTATCGGTGAATTTGGTTCTTGCTAAGCTGGCCTATCCAGTTTTTTATGTGCTAGTGTTGGCTTAGCTGTTGCCTCTAATCTGAATAATCTTTTGAAGGTTAGTTATGTTTTCCTAGACAAGCACTAAACTATGTAGTAACGGAAGTGCTGTTCGTGTGATTCTTGCCCACGAAAGCGAGCTAGTTTGTCTCCCCATGCAGCTAGTTTTCTATCCACCCAGGCTACGGTGCCTAAAAGAAATTTTGCTTGCTCCAAATGCAGAACGGTGCCGGGCTAGGCTAGGTTTTTTTTTTTTGCTTGGAATCCAGATGAACAATATCTCAAACAAATTCTGTCAAAATCTGAATACTCCATGATGCAAATGCAAAAACAATTAAAGTCTTCCTAATATTGTGCAAATACTGTGAATTTCCAACCTGCAGTACTGTTCCATCATAGTGGATTTCCTTTAGATTTAAACAAATCCTGACTTGATAATATTTTAGGTACGGGCTACTGAGGGTAATTCGCTCTATGAGATGGACAAAGCAACACAGGTAACTGCAGTTTTCCTGGCTGATGATATCTAGTCCCAGGAAATGTTGCAACTTTTTTAGAAGGAGCTGCAAACCTGTGATATGAACTGTACTTTGCAGGAGGTGGTCAGTGCAATTGTGGAGGCACAGTCTGGTGGTCTTGGGCTTGCCATGAATAAGATTTCTCTTGGGCCCGACTTGCCAACTATATCCTTTATTACTGTTTGAGCAAAATATTCTATTAGCAAATTATGTTATTGCAGGAGTTGTAAATAAAAAAATATCTGTCTTTGTGCATCCGTAGGCTCTGTTCTATATATACAACTTCCTAGTTCAGAATAACCTTCTGATATCATACATGCCATGAGTTCTTTTTCAAACTTGCAAATGACTTTTCAAACATCAATCAAGCAGACTACAAATTCTGAGGTAGAGTAGTTTTCTGTCTGCATGGTATCAAGTGAAGGAAACCACCATTCGTTGGATATTATCATTGTGCGGTGAGATCCTTAACTGACTTCTACATTAATCTTCAAAGATCAGTTGGCCTGCCAGAGTTACGGAGCCTCCGACGCACGTTCATCAAGCTGGCAGGGCAGTACAGCTTGAGCGGGCGACCCCCACCAACAGACGCCGACAGCGCGAAGAGGATGTTTGTTGACTACTTGAACCGAGAAATCGGTGGGTGATGGTTCTCCCATCTCTGATGAGTAGTCCTGCCTATGATGTACTACTTCCCAGGGGACAAAATGCAGGCGTTTTCCCCTGTGATGCTCTTCATCTGGCTTCTTTTGGGGCGTCCAAAGAGATTATTTTGACTCACATGAGCTTTTGCCACAAGTATTCAGAAATGGCATGCCTCTGTGTAATTCTGTAGCTCCTGTACCACCTGAATAGTTTTCGCCAGTATTTGCAACTTGTAAAAACTTCACAATTTGGAAATATTTACCGAATCCGTTACAACATACTCTATTTGAAAACTGGCTCCAGATTAGTGCTCTTTGTTCTGCTATAATATCCTCATCTACTAGTCCAACTACCTTCTTCCATTGATAATGGGACGCCCTTCAGATAAAAATCTGATGTTGACTGTGTCGTGCAGAAAAGATAAAATAAAACAAAAACAAAGCTGCTTCACACTTGCAGGATATTAGGAGAAGCTCTGGTTTTAGAATATCTATGACCATACAGACAGAAAAAAAACATCCAATCTCTAAATACCTACTCCCTCTGAAGAAATATAAGGGCGTTTAGATCACTACTTTAGTGATCTATAAACGCTCTTGTATATTCTTTACAGAGGGAGTACATCACAAAGCCATTTACAGAGGGTGTACATCACAAAGACACGAAAAATACACAAAACTATAAAGCCTAGTTTGGCAGCAAAGTATTTTCTAAACCGTGGTAATTGAAAACCAGAGTATTCTCCTGGGTGGGCAAGGAATACTACAGTTTTTTAAAAACAATGTTTTTCTCAGTTTTACATGTGTTTGGTTGGTGTTGTTTTACCAAAGTTTTGACCAAGTATTTTTGCGTGGATGATTGAGAGTAATTAGCTGCTGCTAACGGCGGCCGGCTGCATGCGGCTGCCATGCACATATCGGCTGGACTGGATGCTAGGATCTGTAGAATATGTCTATCCCTGATGTACCTACATGCATGGGCTACTGGCATTAAAGGTTTCACATAATCCACCTATATATATCCCGCTTCAAATGAGCACACAAATGCAAGATATTTTATCTTTATGCAACAAGTTTCTCGTGCTATACGAATGTGATCTACGGTAGCGGGTATGTTCTATTATCAATCATTTTTGTTTGGGGGATTTAGGAAAAGTGTATACATGAAATGTCATATGCACATTTTCTTAGGTGTGTTATAGTATTGTCAATCAGAATGTTGGGTAATTTTCTGATGGGCAAACGTAGAGAAGATGATGAATTGGTTATCATCGAAGCTTTGTATGCTAGTGATAGAAGCTCAGCCAATCACACATGTAGTCATGCATCTATAACCTGAATCAACTCGATGGAGAAGAGTGCAAGATCAGATGAAACTAATCAGTGCTGTCATCCCATCTGATGGTGTGATCTCTAATCAATATGCCAGCTCCAACGGCAGTGTTACAATCAGACTGGACATATAATTAAGGACGGAATATTGTAGGGCATTGACGAGCTCATACCTTATTCCCGTGGTGGCGAGCTTGATTCGCTCATGGCGCTGCAAAGAAGAGACGAGACTCGCACGGGACACCGGCTGGGAGAAGAACCTAAGAGACCTACTACTCGTAAATAGGATGGGATTGGCTATAATCAGGAGTTTACCATATAAACGAAAAGAGGGAAAATTGGATGGGATCCCAGCTAGTATTCTTATCTCGACATAGACGACAACGTCAACTGGGATCTCCCCAATGATTTCTCTCCGTTCTGTTTTAAAAAAAGAGGTCGGGACCTCTTTTCTAGATACAGCAAAAATACCACGGTTTCTGGCATACTGTGGTTTATAAAACTTCGGTTTTTTCTGATACCAAACGCAGCAAAGTATTCAAAACCATGGTTATTTTCAGAAACCGCAGTATTCTTAGAAAACTTTAAAAAAACTTTGCTGCCAAACGCAGCCTAAGGTGCATTAAAGTCTAAACCACAGAAGAAGAAGCACCTATATCCCTTGTATGCTGCTTGCATAAACTTCCTTTTTTCCATCGAATATATCACAAGCATCGAAAGATGCATTAAATTTTAAATCACACAAGAAACACCTATATCCTTTTTGCTACTCGAAGAAGTTTCTTTTTTCTTCCAGATAACTGCTACATGGAAATATACCGCAAGCAATTCTTTTCTACTTCCATTAGTTTACAGGTTTATCCAAGTTAGAGCCAACTTGTTCACCCACAGGCGGGGTTTTCTCTTCATCATTGGAATCATCTTTGTCGTCATCATCGGCCTGGATTCCTCGGAAGCGCCTTTGGATCATCTCATCATCGACTCCTGCAAACAAAATTTTCATGTTTAACCCTCAACATTACCCACGGACAACGGGGAAGCAAGGAGGATATGTACCTTCAATGAAGGACTCGAATTCATCACCCGGTCCTGCTGATGGGGTCCAGTTGAATGGTTGACTAATCTCCAACCAGTTTGGCTGCTCCGCCGGTCCAGAGAACAGTGCAGATCTATCCACCACCCAGTCATCAACTATGTCTATGTAGTCTACCGAGATTGGGTCAAATGCCTTCGCCTTGTATTGTTGTTGCCTATGAACAGTTATATAAATCAAATCACATGTTGCATCCATGCTTTGCTAGTTTTCTTAATTTTATTTCAGAATAACACGTGATCGATTAAAACATTCTATGTAACGGGGATTTGGTTACCTGTTTTGTAGCCGCAGGTTGCATTGAACAAAGGTGAGATGATGCATTCGTTGACGTTCAAAAATATTCATTCTTTGGTCATGGAGTTGTTCGAAAGGAATGTGTGTCCGATCACACCCTTTAGCGCTGCAGGTTTGACTGAGGATGCGTACTGCCAAACGTGTTAAATTCGGGCAAGCTCCGCCATACATATACCACCACTCAGCTGCAAGATAATACAATGTATCATCAAAAAAACTTGATGCTTTAACAAATGGAGCGTGGAAGGTTGGTTCAGAAACCTCATGCTTACAACAATGCTAGTATAATTTAGTCAATCAAGTAAAAGTGAGTTCAATACAATCTGTAATTATGTACAGTACTAACCAGGAGGTAAAGTACGCCGGGCTCGGATAGCCATTTGCCTACGAAAATCCCCAGCTGCCTCGCTCCGATACATGTTAAGCTCCTTCTGAATTTTATCTTGGATTTTGACATCAGACACCAGCCTTTCTACACAGTCTAGCATTCCTGAGAAGATCTCATTCGATATGTTATCTCCAATTCCATCAAAAAACAGTGGATTTAGGAAGAAACCAGCTGAATGAAGCGGTCGTTGCATGTGCTTGTCCCATCTCTGGTCAATAATGTTCCAGTAAGGCATATAGTCGCTCTTCTTCACTAGCTCTTTCTTGATTGCTACTTTGGCTTTGTATAATCCAGCATAAACATACCCCATAGCAGGCCTCTTGTTGCTACCTACCAGCTTAAGAAGATGCACAAGTGGTTCGGTGGCACGAACAACCAGGGCACATGAAGACCAAAATTGCGAATTGCTAACAATATTGCTCACTTCTATCCCTCCGGGTATCTTTGGCAGCAGGCAGTGTATCCATTCATCTGAACTGACCATGGCTTGCAAATCTTCCTTCAGACTGTACATGTTTTTCAGTGTCACAAAGTTCATAGCAGCACAGGTCTCTGCAGGAACTAGCAGATCCTTCCCCTGCAGATGCTTCTTCATCAAACTCAATGCAAGAGCACTGCTGTACAAGAATCCAGTGATGGTCTTTGCGTTGCTTATGATCTCACTAACTGCCGTCGCCTTGCTGAAATCTTCAAGCATACCGTCGATGCACCGGAAAGTGCATGGAGACCAGAACAGCGTAGGAAAGGTTTCACCTAGCCTTTTCCCTGCGGCTGCATGAATCTCAGAGTTCTTTGTGATCACTTGGACGACATTTTTCTCTCCAACTTCCTCAACAACACTCTTCAGCAGCTCAAACAATGCATCTGATGATGTGACGATATCTGTTGCATCGACCGATTTCAGAAACATGGTACCTTCAGGGCAATACACCGAAAAGGTCATCAAGGTCCTGCCTTTGTCAGTTGTCCACTCATCGGACAGCACTGAGCACCCTGTGCGGGTCCATGACCCCTTGTAGAACTCCAACTGAGCCGTCACTTCGCCCAGCGATTTCTTCAGAACACAGCCGCGGTAGTCGTGGTACGAGAACACCTCAGGCCTCCCTCCCATGGACCCAATGGCGTCGACCATTGGCTGGAAATGCACGGAATTCACCGCCTCCAGTGGCACACCGGCGTCGTACAGGAACCTGCCAACCGCCATGCAAACCTGCTCCCTGTCCGAGACAGCAGCCGGATCGGCATGCCTCGACGACAGCGGTGCTGTTGCTGTCGCATCCAGCGCCATGATAGTCTGGTGAGGAGGCTGCTTCTGGGGAGCAGGAGTAGCAGGCTGGAGAGGCTGCTGCTGCTGGGCCTGCGGAGCAGAAGCAGGAGCGCGCCTCACCGCCAGCGTCTTCTTCCTTCTCTTGGTGGCGCCCCCGCCGGTCCACCCCGACCCCGTCCCCGTCCCCATGGGAGGCGGCGTCTCCTCGGCGCGGTGGGCCTGGCTGAGCGGGAGGACGTGGATGGGGCTGGCCAGGTCGCCGTTGGAGGCGGAGGGGGAGGGGGATGGCGAGGAGGCCGGCGGCAAGGCGGCGGGGGAGGGGTCGGCGGAGGCGACGGCGGCCATGGCGGCGGCGAGGGCGCGCTTGCGCAGCTTCTTGGCGGCGACCTCGTCGAGGCTGCGGTGCATGAGGGCCTCGACGTCGGCGGGGACGTCGGGGCAGCAGCAGGCGTTCCCCGGGCGGCGCGCGAGGTGCTCCTTGAAGCGGTGGATGCCGCCGCCGAGGAAGTGCTTGCCGCAGTAGACGCACTTGAGGCGGTCCCGGCCCGCCAGGCGCACCATGAGGCAGTGCTTCCACGCCGGGTCGTGCTTCTGCGCCCCGATCGGCACCACCACCTCCAGCCCCTGGCCCTCCCCCTCGGCCGCGGCGGCGGCCTCGTCCTCCTCCGCCGCCTCGTCCCTCGCCACCGCCAGCGCCACCGCGTCCGCCGCAGCAGCAACAGCCTCCGGCTCCGGGGTCGCCATCCGGCGCCTCCCGCCCTGCATCAGCCATCGTGGGTCACTGAGGGATTAATTTCCGGACGAACCAATCCCCGACCAGGCGGAGAGGAATTAAACCAGGCGAACCGAGGGAGAGGATGAGCCCGCCTGGCCCTGGGGGAGAAGAAGAGCGGGGGAGGAAACTCACCGGGTTTATTGTTTTTCTCTGTGGTCTGTCGGTGAATCGGCCGGCCGCCACGGAATCGGCGGAAGAAATCCGGGGTGGGGCGAGATGCGGGACGGGAGAGGAGAAGAAAACCAGCCAGGGGAGGAGACAGAAACAGGAGCGGTTCGGTCCGGTGGGTGGGGGCTAGGCTAGGGTTAATCTCTTTCTCGTCTCGGGTTGCTTGGTTCCGCCAACCGGGCCAGGTGGGCCGACTGACCAGTCCCCCTCACCCGCGTAGTTGGGCCGGTTCGTCCGTGCATAAAAGCTCCCGGTTATCTTCTGTATCTATATATATATATACTAGAACAATGCCCGTGCGTTGCTACGGGTAAACATAATTTTACGACATAACTTATTGTGTGAATGTGTTTTTTTTTGTCAAGAGGTTGGCAACTGTGAAACAAAATTCTCTCTTATGCTCCATCATCATCCATGAGCTTTGTTCTAGTTCAGACGACTCCTGAAAAAGTCCACGTTGCCTCATGTCGCATATTATCACATCTAGTACTGCCCAGTTCGGCATTCTAATTCATAATTCGAGTTCAATATGATTCAACAGAAGCTAATTAAAAGAAAATGTCATGTTCAACCCATATGAACTACACAATACAATTTGGATACAAAATATAGAAACAAATTAATATCGATCTACAAATTGACATATCTTCCCTACAGGAGGGAATCCCCAGCTGTGATAATGAAGTCATAGAGGCAGCTGATGCGTTCCTATGTGCCAATTTTAGAGCCATAAGCGCCCCTTCTAATAAATGTGAATGGAAGAGAAAATGGTTGATTATTTCTTACCTACGTTGCTACGGATGACAATTCTAGCAGATGAATCAAACAATGATCTAGTGAAATGGATAAAGTTAATGAAACCTTTAAGAGTGAAAACTATGATATAACCCTTGATATTTGCCTTTCCAGGTTGGTGTAGGTCGGACACACATTGTCCAAGAGCACCACGAGGGTGGTTTGCTCGATCGGCAAGTGGTCAAGAGCTCGCTGTTGTAAAGCTTGAGCATGGCTGTGGAAATCTGCAGTAGGAAATGATTTCAGCAACATGATCTATCTGCAACAGCTGTAACAGTACCTACGATTGTGGTTAGATCTTTAATTTCGTGCCATAGTTACTGATAGTGAGCCATACTTTGTAACCCACAGAAGTACCTATTTGAAGCCGATCGCATAAAATCCAGGACTGGGCGTTGTGAAGTACAACTTTGTCGTTGGCTGAAGCAAAGCCACATGTCAGTATACTATCAATCTTTTGAGATTTGATCATGCAAATAGTATCCAGATGCGTACTAAAACTAAAAAAGATCATGAAATCATCTGACCAAAATCCCCAAGCATTACATCTTTTCATCATCCGCAATTTAAGATCATCCACGAAACAAACTCTTCTAAAGGATAAGAATTCATAAAACCAAAGCATCATATTTCTCATAGATCTGAAAGAAGAAAAAGAAAAGACCAACAAGTGCAGAATGGAACGAGAGAATAAGCTCACCTGGACATGATGCCATTGAGCGTGTAGTTGCATCTCTGGCTCGACCACCTTTCTTATTATTGTGGTGTGGCGCTCCATCTTCACCGTACGGTCCTGCTGCACAAGCCATCCGCGATCCAGCACCGCCTCGCCGCCACTGCACGTGCTCCATCAACACCTTGTTCTTCTCATGTAATCTCTTGGTCGCTTGTCATGCAAAATTAGCATCGTGTTCTCCTCGAGCAGCACGCTCAATGGTGGCTTTTCCTGATCATACCCATGATCTATGTCGCCGCCGCCATGTGATCTTCGACGACATTGACGCAACTCTAGTGGTCCTCATGGTGCACCAAGCGCGCACGAGGCGACTCGCCAGCACGTCCATGGCCTTATTTGTGCGGTAGTCCTGCAAGGTGTCGCGTGGATGTCGTGGGCAGAGGTGGCCATGTATGCGTCGAGTCCTGCGGGTTGGCGTTTGGAGAGATGTGGCTGAGGGCGACGTCGGCGGCTCTGGGGCCATGATCCCGACGCCGGCGCTTGGCGAGGTTGAGCTGCGCGTGAGGCTGAGTCATCGAGTGTTGTAAGGGCTGAGGCATTAAACTTTTGCGAGATTAAAGGGCGAGGAGATTCCGATCAGATCATGTGAAATGCAAAATCGGGAGGGTTGAGTGGATTGTAGATTAAAGGGTTGAGAGGATCGTGAGAATAAAGGCGAGAGGATTGCGAGATCAATTTTTCGCCTTTGGGAGGAAAGTGATCAGTATTTGCTGGGTTTTTTTCATCGTCATTGATTAGCTTGCCAAAATCATGTGAAATAGGAAATCGGGAAGGTGGAGCGTACGTAAGGAGGGGTGGAAGAAAAGGTTGGACGAAAGATTTGACGTAAGAGGGAAGATGGAACCTTACTTTTCTTTTAGATAGTAGAGATACCTCTCAATCAAACTTGTTCGTCCTTTTTTGTACTCCTGGGAGTATGTACTCCCATCCTCAATATACCTCTCGTACGCATTGATTATACCCATCTATCATTGTTAATATACTTTATTACATATTTTAAGATACCCCAATACGAGTTTGATTGAAAAAATATCATTTATGATGTATTTTTTATAACATACCTTTTTCATGTACGAACAATTCAGTATATATGTACCCTTAAAAAATATGTACACTCACATGATTTTTTTTATGAAACTCATTTTGGGGTATCTAGTAATTATTAGTGAAGTATATTAAAAATAATAAAAAGGTATGAAAGATTCATCTATGGGGTATATGAGGTGCAGGAATACGTACTCCCAGGAGTACAAAACCATTTTCCTATATATATATATATATATATATATATATATATCTATATCTATACCAATATAAAAAGACCCAAAGGGGCAGATCCAACACATCTTGACCATCTATTTGCGTTAATCCAACAGTCCTAATTGTCCCGATGGTGAGTGATTAAACACGCTTTAGCACTAGCGTTGGACATTCCTTTCTCTCCTTGATCCCTTCCTTTCTCACCTCACCATACAAAGGAAATACTAAACTCGACATTCCTTTCTCTCCTTGATCCCCTTCCTTTCTCATCTCACCATAGAAAGGAAATACTAAACTGCCTCCCGACGCCACCTCGCCCGCCCGATCCCTCCAGACGCGCCCGCCTTGCTCACTTAATCCCTCCAGACGCGCGCCTTTCACGCCGTCTCATGACGACGCCTCCGTCGGCGACGACGCTGCTTCCTCTCCGGTCGTCGTGCCTTCACGCCGCCTCGCTTCCGCCCCTAATCCTCTCCGTCATCAAGCGCCTTCACGACGCCGCGCCCGCTCGCCTAATCCTCTCCGTCACAGACTGTCACGGCTCGCCTCTATCACACCGAGCCGCAAAGCATTTCCCCGACGCCGCGTGCCAACCACCTCCTACAACACCTGCTCGGCCGCACTCGAACGGTGCCTTCTATCGCCTCGACGACCGTGACCGTCTGCACGCTGCCTCCTACACAGCCTGAAAGGCGCCCATTCACATCTCCGCCTTCAAACACGCATCAGTTCTTTCATCTCTGCGTTCTTTCATCTCTATAAGTACAGGAATCCAGAGATACATGTAACATGTTTGCACTTTTTTTCTCGACTGTCAGAACAAAAAGGGATGTTCTAATTCATTAAAGGAAATAATGCATTCTAACCAAGTCCTCTATCTTGTAAGAATATCCATGTGATTAGGATCGTCATGAAAAATGGTCCAAAGCATCCTGGCCTAAGGAAGTTTTGTGTTTTGGCCAGAATTTTTGAATTTTTTTCTATCTCACCATGCTATTATTCTTGCAATTTAGTATATTTGTTTTTCTTACTTTACACATACTTTCCCGTTGCATTGCCAGTTGTGGATGACGTGTTCAAGAACTCACATGGCTCAAACACTGGTAAGCTCATATAATCAATATATATATTATAATAAATTATCAAAAGCACACTAACTGATTTCTTATTTCATATTTTATATTGTGTTAATTGTAGATATTGCTGGTGTAGTCATGTATGTGGGCCCAGTTGGCCATGACACAGATTCCCCTAGGCATGAGGGAAGTAGCAGCCATCGACGCTGGCATGCTAATTATCTTCCTACACATTTCCAAAGAACTAGCTGAACGCCATTGAATGAACTTCTTTCTGCTGAAGCAAATGTTGGCTTAATCATGGCAACCTCTATGAAGGTTGATCAACTATCCAGTAAGTTTTATCTTAAGAAGTATTGTACCCTTTCTGTGACATGTTATTACTAACTTGAGAGTTGATAGCAGAAATTCTTCTTAGCACGGGGACAACAACTTTATGCATACATTACTCCTCAACTTGCCATAATTTTAACTATCTTAAAGGTCAGTATTTGTTATATTTCTTAATTTACAAAATTCTCCAACAATTGGACTAATTGTACGCCTTTCATTTTCCATAGGTGTGCATCATCGAGTTCTTAATGACACGTATTTCCGTGATGCTGTCAAAAATGATGTTCTTCTTACAAAGTATGCCCGCAAACAAGACGACGTGGACAACTCACTTGTCCCCAACAAAATCGGGACTGAAGTACACTTTCACTATGGTCAATCTTCCCCTATGAAGCACATTTCTAATTATACAACGGGTGGTGAGCGTCCACCAATCAACGTCAACAAGATGGATCAATTGGACTAGGCATAAAAGTCTCGAATAAATAAGAAGTCTGAAACTTCAAAATTTCAAGCACTTGCATCCCTAGCCTTTTCTTTCGGTTGTTGGACATAGAGATTTGCTTAATGACTTGTTTGGTGATCGAATGTGTTACCTTTATTTTGATTACTGGTTTATATATTTATTGCGTATGGCTACACGTGCATTGCACGTGCATGTTTACTAGTCAATATAAAAAGACCCAAATAGGCAGATCTAAACCACCATCTCGACCGTCAAATCATGTTATCTAGCGGTTCAAATCGCTCCAATGTTGAGCACCAAACACGTTTAACGCTCTAATTACCCACCATTGACATTGGTTATAAACACGTTTTGACACAACGCTATCCCTTGAAATCTGCCATGTAATTAATATACTACCATTCCCGTGAAAAAGTAATTGATATCTTACCAAATACCAACGTGCAACAGATATATCTTATCTAATATAACGTGCAACTAATATCCTATCTGATACAAACGTGCATTGCACGTACATTATCACTAGTCTCCTTCAGTTTCAGACTTTCAGCCACCTCGTCCCCTTGCCTTCGTGGCTATGTTCAGTTCCAGTTTCAGGATGCACCTCATCAGAATTGCACACGGTTTCCTCTTTTCAGAATGCAGATTCCCAATCACGGATGGAACCACTATCCCTGCAAGGTTCATATGCGCCGTGTCCGTCGAAATTCAGGTAAAACTGTATAAGCAGCTGTGTCCCCGCCGAAATTCGAGTAAAACTGTGGAAGCAACAGACGGCGTCCCCTTCTGTTTCCAAAACAAAACTGCAACCCTACATTCTCTGCAAAAACGATCGGTCCGTCGACCCGCAGGAAAGCTCTGCAAGCTAAATTACAACATCTAGTGACTACTATTACCGCCATGGATCCGGGAGACCATCGGACCTCCGTATGAACATCAGGTTGGTGGCGGTCGCCATGGCTGCAGTTGTCACCGTTGCGTGCCGACGTCAGCAGGCAACGGTTCAGCTGAGCCCGAGCTCCTTCTTCAGCTGCTCGAGGACGGACTCTATGTCCGACACGCCATCGTCGGAGCTGCTTGTTCCTTTCTTGTCACCCTGAGCATTTCCGCCTTTCCTTCCAAACTGCGTGTACGGATCGTTCCCATCGTCGTCCTCGTTACTCGAGCCTTCGATGTTCAGTTCGTTCTCCAGGAACTCCACAAACTCCTCGCCAATCACCTAAATGAGCAGAATGTAAGAGAATTTGCATGAGCTTCACCTTAGCCATAGTTACCAGCTGCAGCAATATGACTCTTGTTCTGCGAGATGGACGTTCCCCTTCTTTTCCCAAAAGAGAAAAAAACTACAACAAGCAACAGTTTTATAGAGATAACTTACTGACAGTTCTTCCCACAGGCTTTTAGGTTTCTGGTCTGAGTTCAGGCCAGCCTCCCAGTTCTGAAATTCTGTTTGCAGGTCTTTAAGGAAATCCCCTGCAAAACCAGAAACCAAGTGGCGTCAACAAAATGCACATTTTTTTACCGACCGATCAAACTTGTTATATCTTCATAACTATCTTATCTACCGGCAGATTTAAAACTGCAATGGAAATTGAATCTACAAGCAGTTCCTTAGCAGAAAACTGCAATGAAATGGCACTAACACTAGCAGAGTGTACCACCGCATCAATGATCAACCACTGGCAGACATCCATTTCAGTTCACTGACCAGCATAAAATTCCTAGCAGTTTGTTAGAGCAGAAGAGAAGAGAGGAGATTTCAGTACCAAACCCATAGAAATCCTCTTCTGCATCAGCTGGCTTGCTGCTCCCGGGAGACCACGAAGAATCAGGGCTGCTGCTGCTCGCGTACTTGGATCGGCTCTCCGAGTTCATCAGCGTGTTGTACGCGTGCTTGATCCTCAGAAACTTCTCCTGAGCATTCGCCTGCAATGAAGCAGAACTCTGTCAGCAAAGCCTCCTATACTGAAGCTACTTCCATCGCTGAATCCTCCTCCTGGATGTGAAGAGGAGGGGAGCACCGCACCTCCTTGTTGACGTCCGGGTGGTACTTGAGCGCGAGGCGCCGGTACGCGCGCTTGATCTCCGCGGGGGCGGCCGACGGCGCTACACCGAGCACCTCGTACGGGGACTCCCTCCTCCGCCCTCCGCCGCCGGCGCCTGCGCGCACCCGCACGCTCGCCCGCCGCGTCCACCGGGAGGGGCTGGGGCCCGAGCGGAGGGAGGCGACGGCGCGGAGGAGGGGGAGGAGAGGAGGCGCCGTGCCCGGAGCAGAGCGGTGGAGCGGGGGAGGGGGGAGGAGACGCGGGGCGGCGACGGCGGCGGCGTGCACCGACAGCGCCATGGCGGACGGATTGGGTTGCGGGGCTCGCGGCCAGGCCGCTTCGAATGGCGAGCGGCGAGCGGCGTCCTCCGCCGTCCAGATCGACTGGCGCGGAGGATCCAACGGCTGTGCTACAAGCTGATGATGAGTAGCATCCTCTCGCGGTGCAAACAGTAATCCACCAACTCCCAGAATCCGCGGAGCGAGAAAACTGGGGTGCGGCTGGGAACCCCCCCCCCCCCCACTTGCCGAAATTAGCGCCGGCACCCCCCCCCCCCCTCAAGCGTCGCTATTTACCGCCGAAAAACGGCCTGGGGGGCTCCAACGGCTGAAGATGCTCTAAAGTAATGATCTAAACGCTCTTATATTTCTTTATAGAGAAAGTAGTTTATTTCAGGATGATAAAGTTGCAATTCAGAGGCAAGAGATGCTTAATACATGGGGGTTCTCTGTTAAGTCACACAGCCATGACTCGCTTACAGTGGCTATACTTTGCAGGCAATCAACAACTCAATGCATGATAAGCTCAAAGCGAAAGCGCCCTTACCAACCAATGAATCCTTTGGGGAACAAACTTTCCATCGACCATTAAAGACTTAATTTCGTCAACTAAATGACCATAAACTGAGTGATTCAAACTTGACCCGAAGAGGCATGAGAGGGCAGTCAAAGAATCGAACTGCATCATAACAGGTAATTATGTATGTTGACGAACCAATCCCTTACTGATCATTAATGCATGTATCTCCATGCTGCGCCTAAATTCACTATTTGGCAAGTTATCATTTATTTGAGATCTCTCTTTTGTAAGGTAATCTTGACGAGCCAATCCCTTACCGATCGTTAATGCATGTAGGATCATATTGTTTGAGATCCTACAATATGCAAGACTCCCATGTGAGTTATCATCATGATCTTAATCAGACAAGATAGTACCTCTAATGATTCTTGGTGATCTATTGTATCTTTTGACTATTTTCAACCTTGAGGAGGAAAACTAGGAAAGTCAGATTGTGATTGGTATCTCGATTTGACAATAACCAGGAGAATTTTGTCCTTGCTCACAAAAACCGTAAAAAAGAATTCCAACTCAAAGGTATGCGGCTCAGACATTGCCAACTTTAGTGCAAGAGATGCTCACATTAAGCAAAAGGGTTAGATTTAGTTTTTAGCTGAACTTTTGAAAGGAGTCGGTTTGTCAAAAATTACTCATAAACACCACAATGGCCCATCTCAACAACTTGTGCGTATCGATCAAGCATATTCTCTATTTCTAAGGGACATCAATTACAATGTAGACGCACAAATACACACCACCACACACAGTCACACACATACCTTTGTGGGGCATCTGACTGATGGTCTAGAGGGGGTGAATAGACCTAATACAAACTTCTACCACTTTTAAAGTTTGACAATTTTAAGCACAAAGAGGCTAGTTGATCCTTAAACAATCAAGCAATTATGATGAGTAAGCATCAAAAAATATAGCTTGAATGAAAGTAAGGGAATAGGGTAGAGTAGGCAAAAATTTGTTGACCCGATGATTTTTCACATGGTTCGGATAGTTGGCGCTATCCTACATCAACGTGGATGGAGGATTCGAACCAAAAGGTTCTAGGATCCAAAGATCCCAGTTCTGATGCCCACCAAGCACAACCAACCTATTACATCATGGCTTGCACTTACAAGCATCACCAAGGGCATATCTTCACAAAGTCAGTGATCTACGGGTGCATACAAACTCTCAAGTCCTTCATACATAGAAGATGATATGGTCTCATATGATTCCTGATCGTCTAAGATCTGCTCACGTAGAAGTTGATATGGTCTCAAGTGACTTCAAGAGATTGCGAAAATGAGCAAGAGCCTCTTCACAAAAGAGTTTTTCTAAAGGTCAATGAGGCATCCTCAGCATCGTCCACACCATCATCACACTCATCCTCCAACTTCTCACTAGGATTGTTTTGGATGAGAAGCGGCGGGTTAGGGGATTCAAACTTTGCTATTACCTCTTTAGCCATGAGCATCGATGAGTGATTTGCATGTTTTCATTGGGGGAGTCAAAAAGGCCAGTGGAGGAGGAGGAGGGTGTGGGGTGCACGACAATGGTGGTTGTACCCACATTCTCATCTTCATCATATTTTGGGGACCGATGTCAATTTTGGGGACGAGTCCAGTGACCATAGGTGGATTTCACTTCCACGTCCACTTTCAATCTCCGCCTTTTGATGATCGATCACAAAGCCATTGAGTATAGCACGAGATAATCACAAAAACAATGTATCAAAACCGAGATGATTGCCATACAAATTGAGCTCCCCCAAATTGTGTGCATTTTTTAAGATTTGCTTTTGAAATGCAAATGCGCACATCCTTAGAAGTGTGAGAGCATCCAAGTATATATAACAAACATCACTAAGCGCATTATGTGAGAACGTAGATGAGCATGGATATAATTAGAGAGTACGCAAACACATGTTCCCACAGGCCTTCAGGTTTCCAGTCTAACTCCAGGTCATCATCCGAGTCCTGAAATGCTTCCATGCTTTCAATGATAGCCGCTACAAAAAGGAGAACGGGAGCCGTGTCAGCAAAATGAACAATTTTTCGATCAATCGCACTTATTTGTATCCGAATAAGAATCTTATCTACCGGCAGATTCGAAGAAGGAAATCTGCAATGGAACCTTAAATCTACGAGCAGTTTCTTGGCAGAAAACTGCAATGAGATGCCCATAAAATTGGCTGGAAGAAAATATAGTTTGCTGGAGCAGAAGAGAAGGGATTGGATGTCAGTACCGAGCCAATCGAACTCCTCTTCTGCCTCGGCGTACTTGGGCCGGCCCTCCGAGTTCATCAGCGTGTTGTAGGCGTGCTTGATCCTCAGGAACTTCGCCTGAGCATTCGCCTGCATTGAACAGGAGGTTGGTCAGCAAAATCTCCGTTGAGGTAGCAGTACTGAAGCTACGTCCGTCGCTGAATCCTGCTGCTTGGATGGGAAGAGGAGGGGAGCACCGCACCTCCTTGTTGACGTCCGGGTGGTACTTGAGCGCGAGGCGCCGGTAGGCGCGCTTGATCTCGGCGGGCGACGCCGACGGCGACACGCCGAGCACCTCGTACGGGCACTCCCTCCTGCTCCCTCGTCCGCCGGCGCCCGCGCGGACCCGCACGCTCGCCCGCCGCGTCCACCGGGGGGAGCCGGAGCGGAGGAGAGGGAGGCGAGGAGGCGCCGGACTCGGAGCCGACGTGAGCCGGCGCGAGGGAGGGAGGAGGAGACGCGGGGCGACGGCGGCCTGCGCCGACAGCGCCATTGCCAATGGGGTTGCTTGCGGGGCTCGCGTCGGGCGCGTCCTCCGCCGTTCAGATCGACCGGCGCAGAGGATCCAACGGCCGCGCTACATTGGTGGTCGTTGTGCCAAAACCTTCGCGGCTACGACAAACTGCAAGCTGCGACACACCGCGGTCCAGACTATGAAATTTATTACTTCCCCTTCTTCCAAATTCATCATTGGACAACTACTCGACTTATTTGAGATACAACAAGATCCTATTTTAAATATGCAAGACTCTCATGTGACCTATCATCATGAACATCAAGATAACAATAATGCTTGTAATAATCACGGGTGATTTATCTTGTAGTAATAAATCTGGGTGATTTAGCATCATAATATCTCTGGATTTTTTTTTTCCAACAACCTTGAGAGGGAAAACCATCTCTCCAGGGAGTTGGATTACGATTGCTATCTCGATTTGATAAAACAAAAAAACGGTGAGAATCTTGTACTGGAAACTTCATTTCACTCAGTTGAGCAGAAGGATTAGGTTCGGCTAAAACTTGGGAAGAAGTTTATCTTTTGGCTGAACTTTCGATAAGGAGCCAATTTTGTCAAAAATCACCCACAAACACAATGACACCACAATGACCCATGTCAACAACTTGCGCAAAAAGGTCACCGGTTGTGCTAGGCTACTACTGTAGTTAGTACCACCAGTCTAGCAAACCAAAGAGCAGCAGCTGAATCCATCTGTACATCATACCAAACACGTCAGCAGAAACGAGAGCGATGCCATCTTTCACCGGCCTGAAATCCCAGTCCCTTGGTCAAGCACACCAGCGAAAAGAACTGAATGGTCACAGGTAAGCTGGTGCAGCTGCGACGCCATGCACCGATGGCGCAGCCTGTGTGGTCGCTGGGGCGGGCGGCCAGTTGTCATCATCGGTCGCCGACGCTGCTCTTTCAGCACTGGGCTGTGGGGTTCCTCCGGCTGCGCCCTCGCTGCCTGGAGCGTACCCATGGTGCCTGACGAGCTGCAGGTTCGTCGCGGCTGCTTCATGTGGTGGTGCACCATAGGCAGCTCTGAAACACAAGAACGCACGAGGCAAAAGTACAAATCCATCAATTATTTGTGCATGTAGCCACAAGGAAAAACACATGAATAAATGGTTAGTTCCAACACGCAAAGTATGTATCTATATCTGCATTGTCCCTGCAAGTAGTTTATTTTTGGAACTATCTAGACTAGCTGAACAATGCGGTTTCGAGACATCAACGGGCCGACATTGACCGATGTATACAGATTGTTTTGCAAAAGGATTGCTTTGCATGTACTCCCTCCGTTCCTAAATATTTGTCTTTCTAGAGATTTCAACAAGTGACTACATACGGAGCAAAATGAGTGCATCTACACTCTAAAATATGTCTACATGCATCCGTATGTTGTAGTCCATTTGAAATGTCTAGAAAGACAAATATTTAGGAACGGAGGGAGTAGCAGGTATTAGGAAAGAGGAATGTACTGGGAGTCTGGGACCAATCAGTGGCTACCATACATACCTCACTGTAGATTCCTGGTAATGAGATTTCACAGCATCAAATCGATATGGATCATTTCGATTAGCAGCATAGTAGGGATCAGAGGAATAGGCAGGGTCTGTAACATGTTCTGACACAGGGCGTTGGGCTTGCGCATAGTGATATTGCAAAGGAGGCGCTTGGGCGTAGTGGTAGGTGGCAGGAGGTGGACCATATGCTTGATAACCTGCTTGATACGGATACGCGGTTGGGGTCGCATAGTAAGCAGGTGTGGTGTATTGAGCAGTCACAGGAAGGTGAGAATCTGGGAGTGTGTAAGGTTGATTTGGCACCAGATGAGTAGCTGGAGTAGGAACATAAGTGCTTGGGTGATACACATAAGAAGTTGGCTGTGTTGGGTATGAAGCTGAAGGAGGCAGAAAAGCAGCAGATTGAGCGGGATGCCTGTTGTCAACATAATGCAGGGGTGGTGCCTCTGGCACTGGCAGTGAAGTAACTGGACGGAACAATGCTCTCAATTTCTCAACCTACAACAGAATTACCAAAAACAATGAAAATTCAGTGCAGGTAAATGCATGATATAGTTCACAGCTAAGGACTGATAAAATTAAGACAGAACAGAAAGATGGGAGGATAAACGCATTGCAAAGATAAGTTCAGTTCTTCAAAGTTAAACCATAGTGAATGATTACATAATAATCCCTCTCAATCTCGACTTGCTTCTACATGTGTTTACACTTTACACCGTAACAGCAAGTACTGAAGTAAGGGTGGAAACTACTGTTCAAAGTTCAAACTAGGCACAGCAAGATGTGAATTGACTAATTTGATACTTTGATGTATACAAAAGACCATACATAAGCGAAAATGAGTGTTCATCTGGCAGACTGCCTGAAGTTAGAACCTATTTGTACAGGAGTTACAAGTATACAAGAAAGATTCAGCACAGTTTGTTTCACCTCTCCTCAAGTGTACAAAACATAAATAAACACTGGTTCCCACTTACTTGCGTAAAGGTAAGTTCAGGCCAAAATTTCCCACGGGAATAATTCTCTCTTATGGCATTTCTTATGCTACTCTCTGGGATAGGCATGAAATCACCATCAATCACAAATTTGACCTGCACGTATAAGAAGAACACTGAAAACTCAGTTTATGAATACTAATAATAATGTATAGCTAATCTATGAAGTTGATTGCTGGATGTCATTGGAAACTAAAGAGCATAATATGAGCCAAGATGAATCGAAATTTCAGAAAATTACTCCTTTGGGAGATAAACGGACTTACATAGCACTGGAAATGAGTTCTCATCATGCGTAAAAGAAAGTGCGGCAAAGTTCATTGCCCGAGCCAGTAGTAAATTAAAAAATTAGTTTACGACTGATTAAGAGGGACCGACAGTGGGCGACCCAAAATGCTTGTATATGGATGGAGAATGAAACATTACTGTTCTAACTAATGTATTTCAGGTTCTCCCTGTATGCTGCAAGCATCAGTGCTTGAGTTGACTCCCAACTTTTCATCAATCATCGTATCATAAACTTGTGATAGTGGCTTAATTACTTGGTGAAAAGTGAAAACTCTTCTCTTTCTTTAATGTCCTGTTCTTACTTGTATCGGCACAGTAGGAAAGCCACCATTTATCTTGTTGCAAACCATAAAACTGTGCCAAACAAAGGTGGAATCTGGTGATTTGCCACTGAAATGTGGCACCAGACCCACATTTCAGTGACACATCGAGCGGCAAATCATCAAGCTCCATTCTTTCTTTATGGTGGAAAGATTCATACGCGCACAATCAACCATGAATCCCAGCATACTCCACCCACTAATGAACCGAATTCCAGACCTTATGAGCACGAATCGCGAGGGGACGGGGACGGGGACGGTACCTGGGCAGGGTAGCGGCCCTGGAAGGCGGCGGGCTCGAGGGCGAGGCCGCCGTCGGAGTCGGCGCGGTAGGGCCCGTAGAGGTGCTTGGCGTGGAAGTCG
Source organism: Aegilops bicornis (assembly GCA_021605145.1). Taxonomy (NCBI): domain Eukaryota; kingdom Viridiplantae; phylum Streptophyta; class Magnoliopsida; order Poales; family Poaceae; genus Aegilops; species Aegilops bicornis. The sequence continues at coordinate 757,288,409 of CM038673.1, read as the reverse complement.
TAGAGGAAGAGCGCGGCGCCGCGCCTGATCCGGGAGACGGCGTCCAGCCTCCCCCGCGGCAGGCCCAGCACCCTGTACCTGAAGCACTCGGGCCTGGTCTCGCCGCTGCACATGAAGATGTACCCCGCCGGCAGCGGCGAGGCGCCTTCAGGGGGGTCCGCCGCCGGCTGAGGCCCCGGGCTCTTGCGCGGCGGAGGGGGGGAGGCGTCCGTCGCCATGGACGCGGAGCAGGGGGGGGAGCGGCCTAGGGCTTTGCTCCTGTGCCGATTTTATTTCTTTGGTGGAGTTCGTCCGGGGAGCAGGGGGGAGTGGAGTGGGGTTTGTTAGCGCAGGTGACGGCGAACCAAGTCAAAGTGATTGACTAGGTTGACGCGTGTCACTCCAGAGGCAGTATTCAGGGTTTCAAAGGATCACTCTGCTACTACTACAACTTTCCTCTGTTCACAAATATGGAGTATAAAATGTTTTGAATATTTTAATATGTATAAGCGGTATATGTCCTGAAATAGGTGAATAAGTACACTAAATTGTGACTACATACATCCGATTCAGAGAAAAATTGTTAGAACATCTTGTGTTTATATGAGTATATTACGATCAATGCTGAACAAGGGACGACAGTGCTTGCGTAAATAGGCTCTGTTTGTTTCAGCTTTAGAGACCAGATTCGTCATTGGAAGCAAAGCTGAAATCTGATTCGGGCCATTTTCATGGCAAAACTGATGAACAACATCATTGGTCTTGACTCAAAATTTTGAAGCTTCACAACAAGAGCCCTAAGTCGAGCAAGGAAAAGCTTGGGGCTTCTCATTTGGTTCCAACACAAAGAAGTGCATTTTACTCTTGGCTATTTCCTATTTGTATTGTACTTCTATAAGAGTCTCGGTTGGTGATGATGGTGTATCTGTCATCCATCACTTCTGACTATTAGATCTGTATCCAAACTATACAACACATACGAGACAAAAGTGCGACAATTTTGCAAAAAGACGCATGCCACTCCTCTTCAGATTTGCAAAGCAACCCCTTAGTCTCTGCCTAGCTGAAAGATCGTGGATGTCGCCTAGAGGGGGGGTGAATAGGCGCTTTAAAATAATTACGGTTGAGGCTTGAACAAATGCGGAATAAACCTAGCGGTTAATTTGTCAAGCACAAAACCTACAACAACTAGGCTCACCTATGTGCACCAACAACTTATGCTAAGCAAGATAAACTACTAGGTGTTAGCAAGATATATGACAAGAACCAATATGGCTATCACAAGGTAAAGTGCATAAGTAAAGAGCTCGGGAAAGAGATAACCGAGGCACGCGGAGACGACGATGTATCCCGAAGTTCACACCCTTGTGGATGCTAATCTCCGTTTGGAGTGGTGTGGAGGCACAATGCTCCCCAAGAAGCCACTAGGGCCATCAGTAATCTCCTCACGCCAAGACAATGCAAGATTCCGTGATTCCACTAAGGGACCCTTGAGGGCGGTCACCGAACCCGTACAAATGGCAACCCTTGGGGGCGGTCACCGAACCCGTACACTTTGGCAACCCTTGGGGGCGGTCACCGGTGCCCGTCAAATTGCTCGGGGCGATCTCCACAACCTAATTGGAGACCCCGACGCTTGCCCGGAGCTTTACACCACAATGATTGAGCTCCGAACACCACCAACCGTCTAGGGCGCCAAGGCACCTAAGAGGAACAAACTCTAGGGTGCCCAAACACCCAAGAGTAATAAGCTTCTCAAACTTCACTTCCACGTATCACCGTGGAGAACTCAAACCGATGCACCAAATGCAATGGCAAGGGCACACGGAGTGCCCAAGTCCTTCTCTCCCAAATCCCACCAAAGCAACTAATGCTAGGAAGGGAAATGAGAGGAAGAACGAAAGAAGAACACGAAGAACTCCAATATCTAGATCCAAGGGGTTCCCCTCACTTAGAGGAGAAAGTGATTGGTGGAAACGTGGATCTAGATCTCCTCTCTCTTTTTCCTCAAGAACTAGCAAGAATCATTGGAGGGATTGAGAGTTAGCAAGCTTCGAAGAAGGTCAACAATGGGGGAAGTACACGAGCTAAAAGGATAAGGTTGAATGGGGAAGAAGACCCCTTTATAGGAGCTCCCGAATCCAACCGTTATGCTCACAACAAGACAGAAGCGGTACTACCGCTAGGGCGGTAGAACCCTTCGAAACACAACATTGAGGAGGCAAAAGGCCAAAGAACCTTCGAGCGGTAGTACCGCTCGTCCTCTGATACTACCGCTCAACCTCACGGTACTACCGCAAATGGTAGCGGTACTACCGCTATGAAGCGGTACTAAAAAATACTTTTGTGCCTACTTCACGAAAGCAAAACACGAGATTTTGGTCCGGAGCGGTACTACCGCTTAGGAGCCATGGTAGTACTGCTTTGGGGCGGTACTACCGCTCAGAGCTGGTAGTACTGCTTCGAGCGGTAGTAAAAATTACATCCGCTCTAGTCGCGGTAGTACCGCAAATTTCTTTACCAAAACAGCCATAACTTTTGCAAACGGACTCGAATTCGACGAAACCAAGTTTGTTGGAAAGCTAGAAACAAGGGCTAACACAATCTTGAGAGAAATACCAATAATAAGCAAATGAGAAAAGGCCCAAAAGAAAATGGTGAGAACCCTTCCTCGAAAAGACCGGTAAAACCTCCAACACCGAAAACATCATAGAAGACGCATGCAAATTCCGTTTCGATGAACTCAAGCTTGTCATAAAGATGACCATAAGCTCTAAGACTCACAAAGATAACCAAACAATAACCAAGAAACATGATGCAAGGATGCAATGGTTTGAGCTCTCGATGAACGATACGATCAAGCTACTCACTTGAGAGCCCCCTTGATAGTACACGGCTATCGATCCTATAACCCGGTCTCCCAACTACCACCATGAGACCGGTAAAATAGAAAACCTATCAAGGGCAAACCTTTGCCTTGCACATGATCCACTTGAGCTAGATGATGACGATCTTGTCCTCCTCAAGATGGACCACCTTTCTTGATTGCGTTGGGTCGATGGAGACTAGGTGATTGCTCCCCCATACTCCACTATGGGTGAGCCACTCTTCGGCACATCTTCACAAGTCCATTGACACCACAATGGATGGCAAGCTTCAAGCACTTGATCTCTTCGTGATGCTCCACTTGAACTTGCACACGGCAATCTTGATGACGATCACCACTTGATGTCATCCTTTCCATGGGTTGTATGATATCTTCCTCTTGACGCAAGCCCATGGACACGTACCTAACCCCACATCGACTCTCACATAGACCATGGGTTAGTACACAAAGTGCAATGGATAATGCTTACCATACCATGGGATCACTTGATCCCTCTCGGTACATCTTCTACGCTTTGTGAGTTGATCAACTTGATTCACTCTTGACTTAGTCTTGATCAACCTTGAATCTTTCCAACTCTCTTCGCTTTGGATGATGTCTTGAAGGTAAACATGAATGATCACACAATCTTCTTATTCAAGACATGCTTGCAATAAGCTCAACACTCACATGACCAATCTTTGGATAATTCCTTAATAGCACCTTGGTCAACACATAAACTCCTTGAAACCGACACATGGACTTCAAGAAATGCCTATGGACAAATCCTTCAAATATAACTCAATGCAACCATTAGTCCATAGAGAATGTCATCAATTACCAAAACCACACATGGGGGCACCGCATGTCCTTTCAATCTCCCCATTTTGGTAACGATGACAATCACTTTCAAGAGAGTTTATATAAGGAATTATGCATCACCATGCAATTCAACAACCAATAGTGCATGCGTATGAGATGCAAATGCTAAGGAACAAAACCAAAGCAAGAGGAGATAACTCTCTAAACTTCTCCACAAAACTCTGAAACTTCTCCCCCATTGGCATCGATTGCCACAAATGGGCTAAAAGCTAAGAAGACCAATATAAATTGTGGTCATCCATAAATTGTGTATTTCTCAACAAGAGATTGGAATGCAATACACATATCCAACGGTTAATACTTGGAGGAACACAAACTATATGAGGCCCAAAGATTGCAAAAGAATGATATGCCACAAAGACATAACAAAGAGAGAAACAAGCAATCAAGCAATCAAAAGATACCAATTGAAGCAAGCAATCAAAGGATATCAATTGAACCAACTAGACCAAAGATCCTATGAGCCACATGAATGAAGGATATTATGATATGAGACGAGGAGTGTTCTAAAGAAACTAGAGAAGCTCCCCATGATTTGTGCACAAAAAGAATGTTTTGTAATTGGATACAAAGTGCACAAAATAGGATCATGGCTCCCCCAAAATCAATACAAACTTACAACAAGTGCAAGTGAGCATATAGGAAACAAAGCCTAGTACTTGCAACAAACACATGGTTGAGCAACAAGTAAAAGAGGCAACTTAAGAATGGGCTCAACCAAAATGATGTGTGTGAGTCATGGCGAAGCACTTGAGAAGACTAAAATTAGGATGAGCATTAAGCATCAACATAGTCTTGAAAGAATGAGACACACGGTGCAAGGCCTGTCATTCCCACACACAACTAGCAAATGGGTTCACAAGCTTACTAATAAGCATATAAAGAACTTATGCTTGTGACAACCTGTGGTGAAGATAGAAGATGAAAGCCTCATCAAGACGAGGGATGCCAATTAAGATGGCAAAAGCCTCATAACGATAAGCATGAGGAAAATAATCTTCACCACACAAGAGTGCATCAAGATGCAACAATAGAGGACACGCACTCAAGGCAAAAGCTTTCACGGAGCCACCAAAGAAATAACATAAGAAAGACAAGGTGGACGTGAAAGAAAGGATATCAACTAGAGATGTAATTTCTCTCAAGTGTATAAGGTTCTATGTAGACGAAATCATGATGATATATATATCTACAAATAAGAATGTACACCCGAAATAGTTACAACACGAAGGAACAAGATATCCACAAGGAAGTCATAAATATACCAATAAGATATTTGCTTGAAAGCATAGAACTTGGCTAGATATGGTCTTATTGTATATAAATGAAGTCCAAACACACATCCATCAAGGGCATCACAACTAGCAACAAGAGATCATCATTGGGATGCTTTGAGAAAGGAAACAAGTATCACAAGATATGAAATGAAAATCATGCCAAGATGCAACCTACACAAGGTTGAATGCAAGAGGAGAAAGCATGAATAGATACTTGTTACCGAGATATCATTGGAAGGTTGTAGTAGATACCAATTGAAGGTATATAGTAGTTCATTGATCATCCTAGCTTGACTCCAATATGCACATGGTGACAACACCTTCCTTGTGAGTGAGCCGAGCATCCAATGCATCTCCAAATGTTCCTAGAAGAACAACACAAACTAAACGGTACCCAAACTCATCGGGACCAAATAGTTAGAAACACCAATACATAGGACAAACTCCACATAAATAGGTGCATATAGATATGAAAAGGAATTTCATGCACCTCTCATCCAATTTGAGACTTGGTGGAGTTTCCCTATATATTGGGTCAAAGAAAGAAAGCATGCCAAATAAAATACATGAAGTAAACATGCATGCTCAAAACTTTCAAGAACCGAAACCAAATGAAAACGAGATGCAAAGAAAAAGGATACCAAATAGATAAATTATCACTTGGAAGATATCATTAAAGATACATCAAGGAATGAGATATCCATTGATACACACGAAATGAAGGATGTCAAACTCCCAAAAGAGAGAATGGTTCCAAACAAACCAAGCCCTCTACAAAGTTTCATAATGGCACAAAGTACCAAAAGATACGGCTTGACTTCCACAAACACACACTTGATAAGGATCACAAGATGAGCGTTTTAGAGAAAATAGGATAGCTCCTCGACGAGTTGTGCATTACATAGGATTTGCATTTGAATACAAAATGCACAAGGTGGGATCACCACTTTCACTATATCTAGAAAACACTAGACAAGAACAAGAAATAAACAAGATCCACAAGTGGTAGGTAAGACAAAGGGAGTTGACACAAACTTGGCAAGAGGAAAGGCAAATAAGAACAAAAGCCAATGTAAAGATGATCAATAAATTCTACCACACATAAGTGACTACCAATTGTCAAAAGACAAAAGTATATGGAAATAATTCCGGTGGTAGATACCAAGGATATCCAACATCATCTTCACAACAAACACAAGCAAATTGCAACTTGTAGAGCTATCATGCCACCTAGGAACAAGATAATTTACAATATCAATTCTAGGTGACAATATCTCAAATGTACACATTTTCTAGGCTAGTAATACACACATAGCATATTACTCCCCCATAATGTGATACCAAATAAAGATACACAAGAGGCAATTAAAAGGATCCAACAAGAGATAATTAATGGAAAATTTAGAATTTGAATTTCTCATGAGAGATATACCACCTAGAGACTAGATAATCTTGAAATATCAATACTAGATGGTATTACTCATGTACACACATTTATAGGATTGTGAGGTGCATAAAGCACATCACTCCCCCATAATGGGATATTCCATTAATCTCTCACAAGAGCCAACTAAGAAATAAACAAGATGCAAAAGGCTCAACACACAACACACATGTACATGATGTGCAAACCAACATGCACATACTTGATTTCTCAAGATAAGCAATTTTGAAGCACAACATATACAAGCACATGCAAGATACAAAACCACAACATGCTAAGGGAGAAGTAACTTTTAATGTAAGCAATTTAAGCACAAGTTACCGCAAGGAGGAACATTGGATATATGATAGAAAGATAATCCGAATGACTTGGCTTGACACAATATGAATGATGAGGACCCTTAAATCTTCATAATGTAGCCAAGTCTCCAATGACCTCCAACAACAACTATTGATCAAGTTTGAGTTAGTTGGTCCCCAACCAAGTTGGGTCCTAAGAGGTTAGTCACAATAGGCTTGGCCACCCAAATGGTTCTTTTCTTGACACCACTTTGAGTACCAACAAACTTGGCAAACACATTGCCAACCTTATCCTTCCCAAGAGAATAGACATCATCAATAATAATTGGGTTGGATAAGTTACCACTAGTGCATGAAGAAGCGACGTGGCCTTTCTCACGACATAAGTAGCAACGTCTACTCTTCACTTTCTTCTCACTTGATTTCTCAATAAGAGAAGCATTAACTTGAGTCTTCTTGGGAAGTGGCCTCTCTTCAACTTGAGGTTGAGCATGAGATTGAACTTGTGCCCTCTTCCCTTGTTGCTTGACACTAATGGCCTTCTTCTTCAATGGGCAAGATCTAACATGATGCCCTTCTACTTTGCACTTGAAGCAAACAATCTTGGCCGATTTCTTGACTTGTTCTTGTCCCTTCTTTTTGTTCATCTTGGACTTCTTCTTCTTATTGGAGTTGAATCCAAGTCCACCTTTGTCATTGGGGGATTTTTGCACACTCAAGATATTGTTGAGTGTGGATTTCCTTCATGACTCTTTTTCCAAGTCTTTCTTCAAAGAAGTGACTTGGGCCTTGAGCTCTTTGATTTCCTCTACATGGTTAGTCTCAATACAAGTACTAGAGGAAGTATAAGCTTCATTGTTAGAGCAACAAGGCAAGGAAAGCAATTCATCACAAGATGTACCGACATTGTGAGTAGATGAATTACAAGGACTAGCACATATCAATATAGCATTTTGACTAGAAGTAGTGCTAGTATCCACATGAGGCTCACTAGATGTTACCTTAGCAAGCATGGCCTCATGAGCTATCTTTAGCACATTATGGGATACTAGAAGATCATCATGAGAGCTTGTGAGCCTTACATGATTTTCTTCCAACATCCCATAATTGCTAGATAACAACTCAAGTTGAGCCCTTAGCTCAACATTCTCCTTCAATATGGATGCTTCACAAGAGATAGAGTTAGTAGCACAAGCATCATCATTAGCAACAAGAGGAGAAGACAACTTGGCAAGCTCTTTTGAATATGAAGCTTTAAGTTGAGCATGAGACTCGGTGAGTTTGATGAGCTCACTCTTAATGACCCTTGAGCCATTTTCGAGGTGCTCAAAGTCCTCAAGGAGTTTAGCATGCACAACTTCAAGCTCCTCATTTTTAGTTTCAAAAACATTGGCCACGCTAAGAGCTCTATCACGAGATTCCCTCACTCTAGATAATTCTAGAGCAAAAGTCTCCTCGAGAGATTCCTTGGTGGTTTGTTCAAGTTCAAGAGCTTGAGAGAGGTCCGCAATCTCATTAGCGTAATCACGCTCATGACCTTCCATTTGATCAATGGTGACCTCATGCTCCTCAAGACGAGATTCCAACTCATCAATATATTTCTTGCCCTCAATAGCAATAGACATGATTTCCATGAAGTTGAACGAGCAATTTTATTCTTAAGAAGAGCTTTAAAAATCATTTCCCCTTAATTTTTAAGGAGGCAACATCATCACTCTCTTCATCATAATCAACATCATCATCACTCTTGCCATCATTAATATCATCGAAGATATATTGGGATTCAAAGGGGGAGATACCTTTGAAGCCTTGGCCATAAGGCAAAATGCAATAGATGATGATATAGGATCCCTTGAAGCACCATTCAAGACCACATCTTGTTCCATGGAGTGTTGGGTTTCATCTACATTGTTAGCACAACAACTCGAGGAAATACATGCATTTTATCATGGCAACAAGATATAGCAAGCATATCATCATGAGATTTAGTCAAGCAATTTCTACATGATATGCAAGGAATATCAACACAAGCAAGTGAAACATTTGGAGTGCTCAAGTGCTAAGGCCCAAAGACGGAGCATTGCAATAATATAGTGATGAAGAATCATCCACAAAAGCACACTATCAACATTACAATGACCGACACTACTCACCATATCATTACCTTGTGCCAAACCACATGTAGGTGAAGTAGAAGAAGTTGAGAAAACTATACGGCCGGAGGTGGAGGGAGAACAATCATCCCTACAAATCTTGGACACACCATATTTATCTTGAAGTCATTCATTAACTCATGAGCATCCCGGAACGGCATGAGTTGAAATATAACTACATTGCTCAAAGCATCGAAAAGCACATTAGAAGCTTGAGCATTGAGATAAGAGTTTTTCTCATCCTCTAAAGATAATCTTTGGGGATCCTTTGGAGAAGAAAAATCCATATCTACAATTCGCTCCAAATTTGGGTCCATGACCCTAAAGAGATTAAGCATGCGAATAACCCAAACATAAAAATTTGTGCCATCGAAACTAAGAGTGTCAGAGAATCCTAATCCCCTAGTCGACATCTTTACTCTCTAGGCGGTTAAGCCCAACAAAGAGAGACGAGGCTCTGATACCAATTGAAAGATCGTGGATGTCGCCTAGAGGGGGGTGAATAGGCGCTTTAAAATAATTACGGTTGAGGCTTGAACAAATGCGGAATAAACCTAGCGGTTAATTTGTCAAGCACAAAACCTACAACAACTAGGCTCACCTATGTGCACCAACAACTTATGCTAAGCAAGATAAACTACTAGGTGATAGCAAGATATATGACAAGAACCAATATGGCTATCACAAGGTAAAGTGCATAAGTAAAGAGCTTGGGAAAGAGATAACCGAGGCACGCTGGAGACGACGATGTATCCCGGGTTCACACCCTTGTGGATGCTAATCTCCGTTTGGAGTGGTGTGGAGGCACAATGCTCCCCAAGAAGCCACTAGGGCCACTGTAATCTCCTCACGCCAAGACAATGCAAGATGCCGTGATTCCACTAAGGGACCCTTGAGGGCGGTCACCGAACCTGCATAAATGGCAACCCTTGGGGCGGTCACCGAACCCGTACACTTTGGCAACCCTTGGGGCGGTCACTGCATTCAAAATTGCTCAGGCGATCTCCACAACCTAATTGGAGACCTCGACGCTTGCCTGAGCTTTACACCACAATGATTAAGCTCCGAACACCACCAACCATCTAGGGCGCCAAGGCACCCAAGAGGAACAAACTCTAGGGTGCCCAAACACCCAAGAGTAATAAGCTTCTCAAACTTCACTTCCACGTATCACCGTGGAGAACTCAAACCGCACCAAATGCAATGGCAAGGGCACACGGAGTGCCCAAGTCCTTCTCTCCCAAATCCCACCAAAGCAACTAATGCTAGGAAGGGAAATGAGAGGAAGAACGAAAGAAGAACACGAAGAACTCCAATATCTAGATCCAAGGGGTTCCCTCACTTAGAGGAGAAAGTGATTGGTGGAAACGTGGATCTAGATCTCCTCTCTTTTCCCTCAAGAACTAGCAAGAATCATTGGAGGGATTGAGAGTTAGCAAGCTTCGAAGAAGGTCAACAATGGGGAAGTACACGAGCTAAAAAGGATAAGGTTGAATGGGAAGAAGACCCCTTTATAGGAGCTCCCGAATTCAACCGTTATGCTCACAACAAGACAGAGCGGTACTACCGCTCAAGGAGCGGTACTACCGCTAGGGCGGTAGAACCCTTCAAACACAACAGCGAGGAGGCAAAAGGCCAAAAGAACCTTCGAGCGGTAGTACCGCTCGTCCTCACGGTACTACCGCAAATGGTAGCGGTACTACCGCTATGCAGCGGTACTAAAAAATACTTCATGCCTACTTCCATTGAGCAAAACACGAGATTTTGGTCCGAGCGGTACTACCGCTTAGGAGCCGCGGTAGTACTGCTTTGGGCGGTACTACCGCTCAGAGTCATGGTAATCTTGCTCGAGCGGTAGTAAAAATTACATCCGCTCTAGTCGCGGTAGTACCGCCGCAGCCTTTACCAAAACAGCCATAACTTTTGCAAACGGACTCGAATTCGATTTAAACCAAGTTTGTTGGAAAGCTAGAAACAAGGGCTAACACAATCTTGAGAGAAATACCAATAATAAGCAAATGAGAAAAGGCCCAAAAGAAAATGGTGAGAACCCTTCCTCGGAAAAGACCGGTAAAACCTCCAACACCGAAAACATCATAGAAGACGCATGCAAACTCCGTTGATGAACTCAAGCTTGTCATAAAGATGACCATAAGCTCTAAGACTCACAAAGAGAACCAAACAATAACCAAGAAACATGATGCAAGGATGCAATGGTTTGAGCTCTCGATGAACGATACGATCAAGCTACTCACTTGAGAGCCCCCTTGATAGTACGGCTTATCGATCCTATAACCGGTCTCCCAACTACCACCATGAGACCGGTAAAATAGAAAACCTATCAAGGGCAAACCTTTGCCTTGCACATGATCCACTTGAGCTAGATGATGACGATCTTGTCCTCCTCAAGATGGACCACCTTTCTTGATTGCGTTGGTCGATGGAGACTAGGTGATTGCTCCCCCATACTCCACTATGGGTGAGCCACTCTTCGGCACATCTTCACAAGTCCATTAACACCACAATGGATGGCAAGCTTCAAGCACTTGATCTCTTCGTGATGCTCCACTTGAACTTGCACACGGCAATCTTGATGACGATCACCACTTGATGTCATCCTTTCCATGGGTTGTATGATATCTTCCTCTTGACGCAAGCCCATGGACACGCATCTAACCCCACATCGACTCTCACATAGACCATGGGTTAGTACACAAAGTGCAATGGATAATGCTTACCATACCATGGGATCACTTGATCCCTCTCGGTACATCTTCTACGCTTTGTGAGTTGATCAACTTGATTCACTCTTGACTTAGTCTTGATCAACCTTGAATCTTTCCAACTCTCTTCGCTTGGATGATGTCTTGAAGGTAAACATGAATGATCACACAATCTTCTTATTCAAGACATGCTTGCAATAAGCTCAACACTCACATGACCAATCTTTGGATAATTCCTTAATAGCACCTTGGTCAACACATAAACTCCTTGAAACCGACACATGGACTTCAAGAAATGCCTATGGACAAATCCATCAAATATAACTCAATGCAACCATTAGTCCATAGAGAATGTCATCAATTACCAAAACCACACATGGGGGCACCGCATGTCCTTTCAATAGCCCCGTCCACCCCCGCCTTGTCCAGTCAGCCATGGAACCGATCTAGGTGGTGGCTGCTGCAGCTCCACTGGCGGCCGCCGTTCACCCCCAATGCCTATTCTCCTACTTTTTGCCACAACAGCCCCACCAGCCCACCACCTCCACCTCCTCCCTCCTTCATCACCTCTCCGCCTCTACCCGTCTCCTCTGACGCAGACATCCAAAATATGTCGCTGACACTATCTGTCTCTCGTGCCTCTCATGCGTTCTCCCCTGCCGCAATAGCCCAACCACCCATCGACCACCACCACCTCGTCATCCTTGGTGTCTCCCCCACCCTGCAGCTCGTCTCCTCCAGCGATGATCTCTGTGTTTAAGTTGGCAACGTGCTGCTCAGCGGCGACGCCACCACCTACTACTCCTTCCCCTCCACCCTTAAAAAAAACTACTATTTTCCCCTCCACTGTGGTCTCCTTTTAAGTACAAGCTGCTCCTCGATGACCTTGCTACACACGAGCATCACACCCATGTCCTCCACCGGTCGGATTCCGTCTCTAGGACAACTTGATCAGTTATGATGATTGACATGAAGTACAATTTGGTGTCAATAGAAATTCAGTCTATCTAACTAGGGATATCATCTAAATTTGCTTACCGTCTACATGTCTTAACTTTGTGTAGTGAACTTTCAGAAAAGAAACTCAGGTACTTGCTTCAACATTCATCATATTTATGTAAAAATCTGCCATATGTATGTTCAAATTGTTTTTTAGCTGGGAGGTCTGTAGGAGAGGGGGGGGGGGGGTATGGTACACTTTACAACATGTACAAAAGAAAAGGAGGGGGGATCTTTGACCCAAGCCCAAGCCCAGAACAAAAAGGAGGAGCAAAACTAATACAAAGTGTATAAGATCAGACTCAAGTAACTTCCTAAACTATGGAAGAGATAAAGGTATCAATATCAGGCTTGGCTCTGTATTCGAGCAATGCAAAATCATCTTTGAATCATTGTAGCCAAGCAGCATGTGTGTGGAGGATCCTTTGAAAAAGTAAATTGTTTATTTCTTTCCATAAAGATTAGGAAGCAACAATGAAAACCTCCATGAACACGATCCTGGCCCACACCTGCTTGGTTGTGTTCATATTGTTTTCTCAACATTATCTCTGATCTTTGGCAGAAAAAAAATTCATGCTACTTGATGGGTAGAACCCCAACTTCGTCGCCGAGCAACGGTTTTTGTACAAGTCTGCGTGCGCTCGCATCGCCTGCAACTCGGTTACGACGCTGTCAGACGCGGAGGCGGCGTAGGCTATCACGGACGAGAATGTTGGCAACTGCACATCCTTCACGCCGCCAATGACGCTTCGAGGGCGCTGATTCCATGACGAGGTCGGTCCATCCACATTCATCATCGACCTCAAGCGAACCGACGACGAACATGCTACAAACTTCGACAAGGGCGCGTGGGAGGCCCCGAGTCCTGCAAGCCAATCCGTGTCCCATGTCCTACTCTTGCTTGAGCGACGACCTCACCTTCACTCCGCGTGGCTCAACTGGCCGCTGGATATGGACACGCCCGCCCGACATGGGCACATACGAGAAGAATAAAGAATCGGAGGGCGCGCGCTGCCTTAGATTTTAGACTGGGTTTAGGTCCGGTCGCTTTTCTTTAATGAATTATATGTTGAAAATATAAAGATTTTTGTACGGTTTAAATAAAAATTGTCGGATTTGCAGATATTTCGTCCGATTAGTTTAAATACAATTTGAAATGTACATGGTCCTGGTTGGGCACCCGACTCCCATATCAATGTTCATGCCTGATCCGTGTCCGTTTTGTAAGTCATCGTTTGCCCTATAATATGGTAAGTATGTCCTGGAGTAAAAGACACGGCACGGACGGCCATCACCACCACACGTCCGTTGCTACTGTAGAAATTCCCCTGTCCACCCTAGAAAAAAAGGAAAGTCCCAGTTCGACAAGGAAAGCACCGCCGCCGACCTCCCCACCGATCCGGATCCGGCCCCAACCCACGCCCTCCACGCTCCACTTTCCTTCTATACTTCCGCCTCCACGCCACGCCTGCTCGCCCAAGCCGTGTCCGAGGCTCCGGCTGCCGCCACCGCCTCTGCCCCGGCTATAAAGGCGCGCCCTTTGGCCGCCCCGCTCCTCCTCCTCTCTTCATCCGCGCCGCGCCGCGCTCTGGCCGGCCCGCTCCTCCTCCTCTCTTCGCCCGGGCCGCGCCTCTCGCCTCCTCGCCGCGCTCTGGCCGGTCTGCGCCTCCTCCACTCTTCGTCCGGGCCGCGTCTTCGCCTCCTCGCCGCGCTCTGGCCGTGGCCGGTCCGCTGCTCCTCCACTCTTCGTCCGGGCCGTGCCTTTCTCCTCCTCGCCGCGCTCTCGCCGGTTTGCTCCTCCTCCTCCTCCTCCTTTCTTCATCCGGGCCGTGCCTCTGTCCTCCTCGAGTCGCATCTTCTCTTGCTCGTCCTCGGTCGATTCGTCCGTTTAGAATCGCGTCTGGATTTTGGTTTTGCTCGTCCTCGCCGTCGCCGGTTTAGATAGAGAATCCCGCCTGATTTGAGTTTGCTCGTTCTCGCCGCCGTTCGTCCGTTTAGAGTCGCGACTGATTTCATTTTGCTCGTGCTCGATTCGTCAGTTTAGAATCGCTTCTGATTTGGTTTCGTTCGTCCTCGCCGTCGTCAGTTTAGAGTCGCGTCTGATTTGGTTCTGCTCGTCCTCGCCGTCGTCCGTTTTTACTCGCCCCCGCCGTCGCCCCGTCGCGCCCGCGTGTTCTTGGTCCGTCTCGTCGAGGGTCTCCGTCCGGTTTGCGGTTGAGAAATTTCTGCGTGCGCTTCTTCTGTTATCTGAAAGACACTTTGGATGTTGCGTTTCGTGTTCGTGTCAGCGCGAGTGTTACAGGAACGGTCGGGGTCTTGGTTTTGAAATTGGATTACGGCTGGAGACGGGGAGACAGAGAGCAACTGTCAGTTTGTCGTGCTAGTTCGGCTCGGTTCCTAGGCTCCGCACCTCCTGCGTTGTTCGTCGGTTGTTTTTCAGATCTCAAACGGCTAGCTTGTTCGCGTTCGTGTTCGTCCGTCAGAGACGTGCCCTTTGATACTCTGCTTCCTCTGTCGATTCTGACCGATTGTGCCGGCTAGCTTGTTTCACTTTGGGCAGGCGTGTGTGCTCTCATCCCAGATGCAGGGGTGATTCTTTACGCTTCTTCTTATGGGTGTTACTGCTTCTATTCTTTTCAATTGGTTATTAGTACTTCCTATCAATGCTTTGCTTCTGTTCCCATATATTGTTAGGCCGCGGGTGCCATTTCTTGCAGGCAGGCAGAGCAGAAAAGTTTTACAGGAGTGCAAACCATGTGGCCTGCTGCCTGACTAATTGAACACCTGCTGCTGCTATTGTTGGACAAGGTTTCCTTCTGTTATTCCTAGTGTTGCTATTTCCATTTTCATACGAGTACTAGATGGGGTGCTGCTAGTTAGTCCCCCCCTACACTTCGTTCTAGATTGCATAGCATAACTCCAGAATTTTTCCATTGCACACCTGGGCATATAATTCTGTTGCGAGCATAACTTCAGAATTTGTTTATTTATCTATGGGAGCACGTACATCACATGTTTTTTATCAATGCTATCACGTCCCTATTATCGAGAATGCTGACTTCTATATTTGTCGCTATGTAAGCCATGCACTTGGGAAGCCTGGGCGTGATTAGGATTTGGATTGCATATAGATTTAATGCTCTGTTTGTTTATAACCTGGTTGTGATCTAACATAGTGTAAATCTGCTAATTTTTTAGTTTAATTTATGTTCAACGCAAGTAAACATTTATTTAGCCAAATTTTGCTACTTCTGAGAACTTTGTTTTTAGATGTGTTGTATCCATAACTGCCTATTCTGATATTTGCATGGATCTTTCTATATAAAGTCATTGGCATGTCATGTTGTGACCATATACCTCTGTAGTTGGCAGTATCTTTGCCCTTTGATTCTGCTCATCCTCGTTGTCGTCAGTTTGGAGAGACATTCCAGATCCTGTGTTAGTGTTCGCGTCAACGTGACGGTTGTAAGAACGATCGGGTCTAGTTTTTAAATTGCATTACATACGGAGACGGGGACCAATGTCAGTTTGTCGTGCTAGTTCAGATCGGTTTCACTTTCTAGAACTTCTTTATAGCTTTCTGAGTTTATATTTCGTTCTTGCATGCATTAACTTTCTGTTTGTACCCCTATCTGACTGTGTGTGTGATGTGCCCCTCTCTATGTATGTTTCTTTGTCTGTTTCATTTGTGCCAGCGCTCCATTGTATGTGTGTGACTGTGTGTTTGACTGCTTAGATGGGGTGATTCTGATTGTGTTACTGCTTATATGGTCTGTCCAATTGGTTTCTTCTTCATTGTGTTCCAATGTCGTCTCCCCATATATGGGGATGTGTCGAGGGATGCAAACCATGTAGGCCGTTTCGAGCAGGCAGGGATCCAGAGACATGCACTGGTCAGGCTTCTCTCCTGCTGATAGATGATGATAGGCTGAGCAGGAAAATTTGACTCTTGTAACACTTGCTTGGTTTCCACTCCTTTGTGTGGCCGATTTGGCATCCAATGCATCCCATGCCTATCTTATTTATCTCAATCACTCATCACAGCACCCTTTTCCCTGTTTTTGTTCCTTATTTTCCTTGTCATAATAATCATGTTTACCGTGGTGTTTGACAATGCATTTTTTGTGATATCTGTGTTTCGTTATGTCTTATGTGGATATCATATATTTTTTGTATTACTGTTGTCCAGTCACTGGAATAATGCTTTTCTAAGTATTTCAGGTATAGGATATAGACAAATGTCACATTTGCTCTTCCTTGTGTTGCTAAGGACACTGATGGGTTGGGTTTGCTTACAGCGCAGGTATATTTATGGTTTGTAAATTTTGTGACGCTGATGTCTGTAGTCCCAAAACGCTTATTTAGCCTTGTTCACTTCACAAGATTATCTATTTATGTTGATAGTATGTTACTCTTTCCAGGACTGATATAATTCTATAAAGAATCATTGGAATATGTTTTTACATTTTGCAATGCTGATGTCTGTAGTCCCAAAACACTTATTTAGCCATGTTCTCCTTGTTCACTTAACAAGTATTCATGTTGATAGTATGTTACTCTTTCCAGGACAGATAATTCTATAAAGAATCATTGGAATATTTCTTTGAGAAAGAAGTTAGATGTCTATGGCACCAGAAATATTTTGGCAATTCCAAGAATTCATGATGACTTCAAGAATAAACAGAAGACAACTGCTTCTGAGGGCCATCTTGATCTGAACAGCTCATCATTCTAATTTTAGCTCACCTCTACAGTCATACAAACTGGCATGCCAAGGACTACTCAGGGTTCCTATCGCTTTCTGTTTTACCAACTAAGGTAATCAAATTTTGATCTTCAGCTTGCAAATTTATCACCTTATGGGAGGGAAAGGTTTGCATGTACATGAGCTCTGATTTTCCACATATATACTTGAATTGCTTTGGATTTGCCGGACTACTATTCTACATGATGTTCTCCATGATTCACTTGATTTGTTAATTTGAGTATTTTACTGGTGAGTTCTTAGGTTCATCTTGTGACACAAAATACAATTTTGGTACATGCAGACTCTGAAATTTGATGATAAAGAAAAGGTACCTCCTAATTTGCTCTCTGGCTCTCTTACTCTTGTCTTTGTTTGTATAACAGTAGTGGCCTCCTCGCTTGTAGTTGGGTAATGCAGAGAGAGGTCTGTAATTGAAGATATAAACTAAAATAATGCAGAGTTGAAGGTTCTGAATGGGAAGCTTGAACAAAAAGCTTACTTTTTTTCATGTCTTCGATTAGTTTCATCCTATCTATGTCCGTTTCTTGTGTGCAAGCACTCCATTGTATCTGTGTGACTGTGACTGTGTGTGACCGTGACTGTGCGTGTGACTGACTGTTTGTGTGTGTGACTGACTGTGTGTGTTTCTTTGTCTGTTTCTTGTGCAAGCGCTCCATTGTTTGTATGTGTGTGACCGTGACTGTGAGTGTGACTGACTGTTTGTGTGTGTGACTGACTGTGTGTCTTTCTTTGTCTGTTTCTTGTGCGCAAGCACTCCATTGTGTGTGTGTGTGTGTGTGTGTGTGCTGTGACTGTGTGCCATTTTATGACTGACTGTGTGTGTTGACTGTGTGTCATTGTGCAAGCGCTCCATAACTACCTATTGGCACCTGAGAATGCATGGATATTTCTATATAAGGTCACGGGATGCATGGATATTTCTATATAAGGTCACGGGCATGTTATTTTATGACCTACATACCTCTGTAGTTGGTAGTATCATTGCCCTTTGGACACTCTTCAATGCATTTCTGTATATTTATGATGTTTGTGCTCAGAATGATGTATATGTAGAATCCAGGGGTGGATGGAGGTTTTCATGAAGGCCAATTTGATTTGTTATTATGGTTGTTGTGATGGTGTGCTTCTGGTGTTTGAACTGAAGCCGTGGATCGCCCATCAACCTGGTCTGTGTTTGTATGGTAATCCCTCTCGAATTTAACTCCTTCCAATTTTACTTCTTTGGACGTTGTTCTGTATATGCAAGTGTGGTGAGCTCACATATTGTGTCAGTATCTACCTATGCAGCTGAATTATTTCCGGATAGGACAGAGATGCAATGTTTACATCCATGGCAGAAGGTTCTCTAACACTGAACTCATCATCAAAGGTCCTTGGGCTCAAGAGGTTTGTCATTGCACTTCTGACTTTGCTCGAGAAAAAAAAGCTTTTTCACATTTTATAGTTATATTTATGATATTTTTTCTACAGGAAGACGACAAAATTATTGACCTTGTAAACAAGTATGGACCAACGAAAATGATCTCATTGCAAGGTCACTACCTGGACGTATAGGCAAGCAATGTCGGGAGAGGTATTCTTTTGATTGTTTTATTTTTATATGGTTTGCTGAAATGCATTTTCCCCTCTGCGCAAGACAAATGGGGGATGTTTGCTATTTCAGAAACACACTGGTTACATAAAGAACTGAATGGTAAAGAATTCACATCATAAACCTCTGTTGATGCATTGCAGGTCAACTACTAGAACTTTTCCTGCTGCTGATCCTGGGATGTTCCGAACATGCCCCGAACATGTTCAATTTATCCACCCTAGGACAGGTGACTACCATGGTCCTTTTTATGATTTAGTGTAGCTAGTACTCAAATCATGGATAGTCCATTCTGTCATCACAGCGCAACCAGATTCACTCTGATTTGCAGTTTATTTGGTGATGGCAGAATGAACCCACCTGTGATCTATTATGCTTCTTTATATTATTCAATGTTTTGTTATTACTTTCTAATGCTTTCTTCTCTTTGCATCGGATCCACTTGCTACAGCCACTGCCATGACACAGCAGGTATGCTTGTTTTTTTTTTCTTTGAGCTTGAGATTTTTCTTGTTCTGTGATGCATATATCTGACCACTCTTTTCTTAGGCTACTCGGCATGCTCAGCGTGTTTACGTCGGTGGACTTCCTCCAATCGCTAATGAACGGGTAATTGCCTTGAGTAACTTGTTATTTCTTGGCGTCTCTTTCTCTATCCGCAGTCCGTGCTAACTATTTTGTTCTTCTTTCTGTAGACGGTTGCTCTATTCTTGAACCAAGTTATGGCTACTATCGGGGGAAACACATGGTCCAGGTGACACAGTTGTTAATATGAAGCTAATTTTTGAATTCCTACAGAACATCTTAGGTGGCATAATCATTTGACTCCTGTGTGACTGACTGACTGACTGTGTGTGTCTGTTTTCTTTGTGGGAAGACTGACTGTGTGTCTGTGGCTGTGTATGTCTTGTTTGTGTGACTGACTGTGTGTGTTCTATGTCTTGTGTGTGACTGACTGTTATTGTGTCTTGTGTGTGTGTGTGATTGACTGAGTGTGTGACTGTGACTGTGTGTGTTGGCTGACTATGTGTGTGACTGTGACTGTGTGTTGGCTGACTCTGTGTGTGACTGACTGTGTGTTGGCTGATTCTGTGTGACTGACTGTGTGTGTGAATATTGCATTTTCTTGATGGTGTGTCTTGTATGCTTTGCGTGTCTTGTATGCTTTGCTGAATGATTGGTGTTTTGTTTGTTGTGGTGTAACACTGCCATTGCCGGTCCCAAGCCCGGATGTGAAAATGTGGAGGGAGCTGCAGTTACCTTTGTATTGTTTTGCATTACACACAGTTTGCATTACCTTCTTTGTGGTTATTGTCCTGATCGAAATAGTGGATCTTCACATAATGTGATAGCATGTGATTCAAGCTTTGAAATGCATCCTTCCTTGCTATGAAAAATCTAGGCATGCCTGGAACTTCCTGATTCCTTTCTCAAGCTGTATGAGGTCAGTGTTTACTTACGATAATACCAAAGGGAAGCAAATGTTTGATGGTTCTGGGAGGTGTATGGCTTCCCTAGTCGAAAATAAAATGCAGTCTGCCCTTGTTCATTTTGCTTAGGGACACCGACAATCGAGCTCTGTGCACTAGATGTTGCTGCAGTGCTATTTGTCCGGCTGTATACAAATTTTCCGACCATAGAATTCGCCTCGTCTCCTAAATTAATCCTAATGGTTTAAAATCTTGTCAGTGTGGATGTTCTTTTTTTCTGCCAATATATATTGTCAAGTAAAAACGGCCCAGGTTGTTTGTCCCAAGTAACTGGGCGCTGCTAGCTCAAGTTGAGTGAGTAATATCTTGAACACTATCATTTCTATACTAATCTTGCGTGAATATGCTCTGCACCCTCAATGCATCGCACGGATCTTGGCGTGAGGATCGCCATGTGAGGTGCAGAAATTGTTCGCGCTAACTGTCCGTGGAGCGAATTTTCCTTATATCCCCCCTTGCTCGCTCCACAAACGCCACTCCCCCACCTTTTCCTACCCAATCTCGCGCTCCGCTCCGCAGATGATTCAGTATGGTATCGCACGGATATTGGTGCAAGGATTGCCATGTGAGGCGCAGAAATTGTTCGTGCTAACTGTCGCCTGAAACGCCTATGGTTTCGGGTCGGCCCATTCGCGCTAAAATAAACACACTAGAGAAAAAAGCGTTGCACTGCTAGCCACTTGTCCACCATCGGATTCGTGTTTAATTAGAATGTCACGACCTTGTTAAACAAAAAGTGTTGGGTTTTCACTGGTTTTGTTTTTTTATTGTTTTCACCGTTTCTTCGTTTATTTTCTCTATTTACTAGTTTTATATTTTCTTTAGTTTTCTTTGTTTCTTTTTTCTTTTTCACTAACTTCTTTCTCTTCTTCATTTTCTCCGCTTTTTTTTCTCATTTTTCGTTGGTTTTCTTTTCTTTTCTCTCGGGTTCTCCTTGTTTTTCCATGCACATTTTCAGCATATATCTAACACATTTATCTAATATACATGCTTAATATTTTTCAAGTACAAGATTAATATCTATTGATTAACATTTACTGGGTCAACATTTTTCAAATGCTTGATTAACATTTTTTAAATACCCGATTAATATTTTTTTAATATGGGGTCAACATTTTTCTGTACACATTCTACATTTTTTTAAACCCTTGGTTACAATTTTGCAATACAAGTTTAACATTTCTCCAATACATGGTCAACATTTTTTCTATAAACATTTAACATTTCTAAATGCTTGATTAATATTTTTTAAATATCTGGTCAAAAAATTTTCTGTACACATTTAACATTTTTCAAATACTTGATTAACATTTTGCAACTACAAGCTTAACATTTTTTAATACATGATTAACATTTTTCTATACACATTTAACAATTTCTAAATGCTTGATTAACATTTTTTAAATACTTGTTTAAAAAGATCAAATGCTTGGATTAACATTTTTAAATACATGATCAACCTTTTCACACATGCTATATTTTGTTTTGTATACACTTTTAGTATACATGAGAAACATTTTCTCTACGTACATTTACCATTTTTCAAATGCTTGCTTAGCATTTTTTAAAATTACGTAAAATATTTTTAATATATTTATTTAGAATATTTTTTAATACATGAAAAAAAAAGAGGCAGTCGGCTCCCGTGCACTGGGCCGGCTCCGCTTGTGCGACTTCAGCCAGTCGGAAGGTTGCCTCACTATAAGTGAGGTATAGCCTCGGCCCACTTGGTTCCCTAAAAAAGAAGCCACGCCCCACTTACATAAGGGAAACGTACATCCATATGATGGAAACCCCTCCTATTACGCCCATTAATTTGAGTAATTAATATAAAACTACTACAATTTGAGCTAGAGTTCCAAAAAACTACAGATTTTTATTTTTTTCATCGATAACTACCAACTTTGGGGTTGGCTGTTTGAAAAAACCCCTAATGACCGAGTGCTTAAAATTGATCGCGGTTATGACAAGGATGCCCACTCGTCGGAGCTGACATGGCATAAAATGTCAACGATGTTATCTCTCTTACGCACCTCGTCTTCTTCCTCTGTCTCTATTTCTTCCTCCCATAGCTTGCCCCCAATGCAACCATGGAGGACCTCGTTCTCAAGGCGCATGCTCGCCACCATGGCTGTCCGGCGAGAGAAAGCCGCCTTCCTCCTCCCCCCATAGAATGACCCTGTCTAGGAAGCATCCTACCTGAGTTAGGAGACCTTCGTTGGCTGCTGCAGACGGACAAGGCGGACAAGGCCAGGGGAAGAGCGAATGGGATGTGAATATGGACCCCTCAAATACAAAGGACAAAGCACTCGAAAAAGCTCCAAGACTCTACAATTTTTGGTCAAGTGATCCAAGATAACATCGAGTCCATACGAAAGCAAATACTATTAAAAAGGGATGCGATTTTGATCATGAACTATTTTCTCAAGTGCTTAGAGATTTGCTCCAAAACCCTCAGCCACACCCTCACATTCCTATCTGTCCAAAACCCTAAAGTCAAACTCGGGCCCACCATACACATTGACCCGAACTCACCGAGATACAATTGACAGAGCCACCACCTAAACCCTAGAAACTCGGCCTCACCGAGATGACATTCGGTCCTACCGAAGTGCACTTGCCAACCTTTTGTAACCTATCAATTTCACCTCGCAATTTCCGAGTAGTTTCGATCTGTGTCACCGAAGTGTGGAAAGTGCTTAGGTCATTAATGTCATTACCCTACAACTTCCATATACTTTTGGCAACGTTTTTTATATTATTTTTGGGACTAACATATTGATTACTGCCTAGTGCCAGTTCCTATTTGTTGCATGTTTTTTGTTTCACAGAATATCCATACCAAACGAAGTCCAACGCGATAAAAATTTACGAAGATTTATTTTGGAATATATGTGATTTTTGGGAAAAAGAATCAACGCGAGAAGATGCCCGAGGGGGCCACAAGCCCATGAAGCGCGCCCCCTACCTAGGACACGCCTGACAGGCTTGTGGTTCCTCTATAAGGTGTTTGGTGCCCTTCTTTCCCCGAAGAAAGATAATTTCTGGAAGAAAATCGTGTTAGAATTTCAGCCCAATCGGAGTTACGGATCTCCGGGAATTTAAGTAACGATGAAGGGCCAGAAAACAGGAACACGAAACATAATAGAACAGAGAGAGAGAGAGAGAAATCCAATCTCGGAGGGGCTCCTGCCCTCCAGGAGCCATGGATACCAAGGACCAAAGGGGGAACCCTCCTCCCATATGGGGGAGGCCAAGGAAGAAGGACGGGGCTCTCTCTCCCCTCTCTCCCGGTGGCACCGGAACGCCGTCGGGGCAATCATCGTGTGACAACGATCTACTCCAACAACTCCGTCAACACCTCCATCACCTTCTCTCATCTATATTTAGCGGTCCACTCTCCTGCAACCCGCTGTACCCCCTACTTGAACAGGGTGCTTTATGCTTCATATTATTATCCAATGATGTGTTGCCATCCTATGATGTTTGAGTAGATTTTTGTTGTCCTTTTGGGTAATTGGTGAATTGCTATGATTGGTTTAATTTGCTTGTTGTTATGTTGTTGTCCTTTGGTGCCCATCATATGAGCGCCCATGTGGACCACACCATGGGGTTGGTTTTATGTTGATAGGACTATGCATTTGGAGGGCAAGAATGATAGAAGCTTCTTCCTACCACGGAAATTGATTCATACGGGATTGAAGGGGGGCCAATATATCTTAGTGCTACCGTTGGGTTTTACCTTAATGAACTTTAGTAGTTGAGGATGCTTGCTAATAGTTCCAATAATAAGTGCATAGAATTTCAAGCAGGGATGACATGGTAGCAATGGTCTCTTCCACATAAAAACTTGCTATCGGTATAGTAACTTAGGCAATTGCTTAGGGATAATTCCACAAATCCTACCACCACTTTTCCACACTCTCTATACTAACTTAATTGTACTTTTATTAAAACAACACCTAACTTTTATTTTCATGTTCTTTATCTTGCAAACCTATCCCTTTACACCTACAAAGTACTTCTAATTTCATATTTGTTCTAGGTAAAGAGAACATTAAGGGTGTGTAGAGTTGTGTCGGTGGTCGATAGAACTTGAAGGGAATATAAATTCTACCTTTAGCTCCTCGTTGGGTTCGACACTCTTACTTATCGAGAAATGCTACAACTGATCCCATATACTTGTGGGTTATCAGTCATCACCCATCAGTGCCTTCGAGCTGTTTCATCCGGTCTCATCGAAAATCCTAAAGTTCAAACCTTTTGTACTAGTCGGTCCCACCGAGTGGTTTCATCCGGTCTCACCGAGTTGTGCATAAAGGTGTGTAACGGTTGGATTTTTGGTGCTACCTATATATACCCCATACATTCCACCAACTCTTAGAGAGAGCAATCAAGATGAAACTACCACTTCTCATATCATTTTTTGAGAGGGAACCACCTGCACTTGTGTTGAAATTAAGGGGATTCCGCTCCAATCTTTGATCCTTAATTTTTAGCCCCTTAAGTTGCTTTCCACTCCAATCCTTCTCATACTACCATGCCAAATCTGTGGGAGAGTGATTGAGTGTTGAGGAGACTATCTTTTGAAACACAAGAGCAAGGAGCTCATCATCCACAACAACATCTATTACCTTTTAGAGAGTGGTGTCTCCTAGATTGGTTAGGTGTCACTTGAGAGCCTTCAAATCTCGTGGAGTTGAACCAAGGAGTTTGTAAGGGCAAGGAGATCGCCTACTTCGTGAAGATCTACCCTGAGTAAGGCTAGTCCTTCGTGGGCGTAAGCCATGATATCATAGACATGCTTGCGTCTTTGTGGACCCTTCATGGGTGGAGCCCTTCATGGACTCACACAATCGTTACCCTCAGTGGGTTGAAGACTCCATCAACGTGGATGTATGCTACTTCTTGAGCTTGCATTATTTTTTTTCTTGAAGAGGAAAGGGTGATGCAGCAAAGTAGAGATAAGTATTTTCCTCAGTTAAGAACCAAGGTATCAATCCAGTAGGAGGCACAATCAAGTCTCCAATATATGCACCTGCACAAACTAACAAACAGTTGCACACAACGCGAAAAAGGGGTTGTCAATCCCTTCACGGTCATGAACAAGAGTGCGATCTAATAGAGATAGGTATAAAAGATAAATAAAAGAGCAAACTAAAGTAAATATAATAAATTGCAGCAAGGTATTTTTGGGTTTTTCGGTTTATAAATCTGAAAATATATGATGGAAAATAGACCCGAGAGTCATAGGTTTCACTAGAGGCTTCTCTCTTCTGAGAAAGCATACGGTGGGTAAACAAATTACTGTTGAGCAATTGATAGAAAAGTGCATAATTATGAATATATCTAAGGAAATGATCATGAATATATGCATCACGTCCGTGATGAGTAGACCAAACGATTACGCATCTACTACTATTACTCCACACATCGACCGACTCGCCTCGCATCTAGAGTATTAAGTTCATAAGAACAGAGCAACGCTTTAAAAAAGATGACATGATGTAGAGGGATAAACTCAAGCAATATGACATAAACCCCATCTTTTTATCCTTGCTGGAAACAATACAATATGTGCCCCGCTACCCCTTCTGTCACTGGGCGAGGACACCGCAAGATTGAACGCAAAACTAAGCACCTCTCCCATTGCAAGAAAAAACAATCTAGTTGGCCAAACCAAACCGATAGTTCGAAGAGAAATACATAGATATCTTAATCATGCATAAAAGAGTTCAGAGAAGACTCAAATAATATTCATAGATAATCTGATCATAAATCCACAATTCATCGATCTCAACAAACGCATCGCAAAAAAAGATTACATCGAATAGATCTCCAAGAACATCGAGGAGAACATTGTATTGATGACCAAAGAGAGAGAAGAAGCCATCTAGCTACTAGCTATGGACACGTAGGTTTGTGGTAAACTACTCACACATCATCGGAAGGGAAGCAAGGTCGGTGTAGAGGTCCTCCGTGATTGAATCCCCCTCCGACAGAGTGCCAGAAAAGGCCCCAAGATGGGATCTCACGGGAACAGAGGCTTGCGGCATCGGAAAAGTAATTTTGGTGTGCCCTCTGGTGTAGGGGGATATTTGAGGATTTATAGTGCGAAGATTAGGGTTGGAAGGTCTACGGGGGGCCCACAATCCCTAGGGGCGCCCCCTACGGCTTGTGGCCACCCCGTGAGGCTTCTGACCTCCTCTCCAATTCTCGTGGGTTTCTTCTGGTCCAAGAAAAATCACCGTAAAGTTTTATTCTGTTTGGACTCCGTTTGATATTCCTTTTCTGTAAAAGTCAAAAACAAGGAAAAACATAAACCGCACTTTGGACTCTAGGTTAATAAGTTAGTCCCAAAAATAATACAAAATAGCAATATTAATGCATATAAAACATCCAAAATAGATAATATCATAGCATGGAACAATAAAAAATTATTGATACGTTGGAGACGTATCAATGTACGATAGCACCAACTATCGGAACCACGCCAAAAATCACCATGTCTTTGTTGCAGTTGAGTTTCTTGGACCCTCCTTTACATTCATATGCAAAGTCTTTTACTTTCCGCTGCTTACTCTCTAGACTTGCATGTCTAGGGTATTACTTGACTTGTGAGAATTGCTAAAACTTGCCAAGAACTAAGATTGGGAAAATGCTAGATTTTTTTTTGGTCAAGTAGTCTAACCACCCCCTCTAGACCTACTTGCGATCCTATGGACATGTGTCCCAATATCCTCTCTCATTCCTCTTAGCCCTCCTGCCTTCTCCATTATCCCAATATTCCTCCATGAAGTGTTGCTGCTTGACGCCGCAAGATGTTCCCAACAACTCCAAATACCCTAGACCGAACTATTGCATCACAAGGACCGCGAGGAGGAAGAGAAATAGTTGAGGAAATTATGAACACGTGATGCAATCTGCATTTCCTTCGACTCCAACCGTCATATTCTTCGCGTCAATTCGTCCCGTTTAGTCGGCTACTACCCAATTCCTCACACATATGTGCTTAATCATATCTAACCTACGCCCTAGACTGCTCCTTGCAGCCTATGGTTGTAGTTGGGCGCGTTGATGCTGTCGCAAACATGAACCGAATGCTTTTCAATATGGCGACGCTAGGCGCCGCCAAGACCGCCCAGCTTGGGCCGGTCCAGCCTCGCCGCCCGATGCAGCGATTAGACCGTCGATTCGTCCCTCGCTTTGTCCTCCTCCCGAGTCAATTTTCCAGATTGCAATCGCCGAGCGCGGCGACACCACGCCATATCCTCGCGAGAAAACAGCCGAAGTTTGAAGCACCACCGCGGCGTTCCTCGTCGCGGTGGCGCCCTCGTCGGCCGTCCGCACACC
Source organism: Aegilops bicornis (assembly GCA_021605145.1). NCBI lineage: Eukaryota > Viridiplantae > Streptophyta > Magnoliopsida > Poales > Poaceae > Aegilops > Aegilops bicornis. The sequence continues at coordinate 757,260,585 of CM038673.1, read as the reverse complement.
CCAGATCCGCGCTTCGCCATGGATGCAGCTCCGCCGCCAAGGCCATCGAGATTTGCGCTCACCATGGATGCAGCTCCGCCGCCCGGCGCTTGCCATGGATCTCAGCTTCGCCGCCCACGCTCGCCATGGATGGATCCCGCCCTCGCCGCTCGCGCACGCCATGGATGCAGCTCCGCCTCGTTGGCGATTGGTAGTTCGACAAAATAGAAATGCCCGTTGTAGCATTTTTCGTTGTTCGTCAGAGCAAAATGGAGACACGGTTGCAGCAAAAAAAGCGTCGTCGTTTTCGCCGTTTTCATTGGTTGTAGCTTCGCCGTTTATTTGGATGTAGCAAAACACTTCAGCGGTAGTAGCAAAATCAAGCTACGGATGCAGCAAAAAACGCCATCGCCGCCTGCACGAGGTCGCAACTCCGCCTTACATCGATGTAGCAAAAAAAACCAACGTAGTAGCAAAAACCTGCTACGGTTGCAGCAAAAATATCGTTGTCGTCGTCGCGAGGTCCGAGCTCCGCCTGATGGATGTAGCAAAAAGCTTCGCCGGTAGTAGCAAAATGCAACTATGGTTGCAGCTTCCCCTTGTTGTGCAGTGCCATTGAAGCTTTCTATGTCTATGGTTGAAGCTTTTTTCAATGGCTGTTGAAGCTTTTTTAAGTGACGGTTGCAACACTTCTATACGCGGGTGGATCCAGGCATGGCGGGCAGGCAGCCATGGCGAACGGCGAGGGAGCGCCTGGCCGCCGGCAATGGAGCTTTTGGTGGCCTGGGCCACGCCCGGAGGAGGAGGAGGAGGGATGCACGCGCTTGAAGGTCAGAGGTTGGGGATGGATCTGGCCATGGCGTGAGGCAGCCATGGCGGCCGACGAGGGAGCGCCCGGCCGGGCGATGGAGTTCGTGGAGGCCTGTGCACAGCTCGGGAGGGAGGTGCGTGCACGAGGTGAAGGTAGGTGTAACGCCCGGATTCGGCGCGCCAGTGTCCGCTGATTATTCGCCGTCGTTGCCATGTCATGTGCTTGCATGTCTCTCTTTGTCATGTCATCATCTGCATTTCATATCATGTCAACATGTGCATTTCATTTTGCATACGTGTTCGTCTCATGCATCCGAGCATTTTCCCCGTTGTCCGTTTTGCAATCCGGCACTCCTATGTCTCCCGGCGCCCCCTTTTATTTCTTTTTGTGTGAGAGTGTTAAACGGTCTCAGAATGGACCGAGGTTTGTCAAGCGGCCTTGGTATAGCACCGGTAGACCGCCTGTCAAGTTTCGTGCCATTTGGAGGTCGTTTGATACTCCAACGGTTAACCGGGTAACCGTAATAGCCTCCTTCTCTTTGCAGCCCAACAACCCTTCAAAGTGGCCCAAAACCCAGCAAACTCCCCTCCATGCTCTCGGTCGTTCGATCACGATCGTGTGGGCGAAAACCGCACCTCATTTGGACTCTCCTAGCTCCCTCTATCTATAAATATGTATTCCCCCCCGAAATTCACGGATCAAAACGCCCCTAACCCTAGGTCTTTCTTCCTCCGTGGACGCGTCATCCGGCGCGGACATATCCGCCAGCGCGGACATGTCCGCCGCCGCCCTACCCAATCGCCCATCGCCACGTCACCTCCTGCGCCAGCCGCGCCCGGCCACCGGGGCCCAGATCCGGCTTCGCCGGGCGAACCGAACCTCGCTGCCCGCTTCGTCGCCGCCTCCTCCGGCGCCCAGCGCCTCCGCCGCCCGGCGCGCCTCGCCGGCGGCCTCGCTCATTGCCCGCCCGCCGTCCTCGGCGGCGCCATGACCAACTCCGCCCGGTCGCGCCTCCTCTCCCCACCGCCGCCTCGCGCCATGGCGCCAGCGCGCCGCCAGGGCGCCCGGCCAGCGGCCTCATGGCGTCTCGGCCTCCACCGCGCGCCCGCCTCGCTCTCCGGCCCGCGCACAGCCTGGCCGCCACCGCCGGCCCGCCCGGCCCCTCGCCGAGCGCAGCGCCCGCCCCTCGGCGTCCGGCCATCTCCTTCCCCGGCCATCCTCGTGAAACGTGCCTCGGTTGACTCCCCCCCCCCTAAGTTTCGTCTAAGTCATTTCATATGTGATATTTTGTGCCATTTTCATCATGTCATAACTCTGCATCCTTAGCTCCGTTTCGTGCGTGTAATATGTCAAAATGTTCGCCTCGAAGAGTAGATCATTTCATCTTATTGCATCATTTTAATTTGAGCTCATCTTGATGCCCGAAATGCTGTTGTAAGAGGGCTATGTGATGTTAGTTTCTGTTTCTTAACAGAACATGCACTTTTGTCATTTTTGCCATGATTGATGTGTGCATCCTATGAACTTGAGTCCTACATGTGTTTTGTAGTATGCCATGCCATCTTTCAAGGGGTGCTTGCCATGTATTTTTGTGAGTTGTGTAGTGAGTGCATCAAGCTTGTTAAGTAGGGTACTTGCTGTTGCTGTTTTCCTGGCAGATTCTGTTATATTTTGTTGCCATGTAAACTTGATGCTACCGAGAGATCCATGCTTATTTTGAGATACTTCAGTAAGGATATTTTGTTATACATGTCTTCCTCTATCCATCCATGCCCTTGTTTGCAATTATGGAGTGCCATAGCTTGAGTCAATCGAGCTCTACTTTTGCTATAAAATGTTTCCTGGCAGGTTGTTTACATGTTATTCAATTTTGCCAAGGTTGTTGTAGTTGATCCGTGTATGCTATGATGTTGTTCTTGCCATTTATAGCTTCTATGCCATGTCTTCTTGATGGATGTATGCTTAGTTTATCATGTATTTCTCTGTGGTGAGTGGTTCAAGCTCACCAACATGCCTACTTATCGTTGTTCCTGCCATGTTCAAATCTGTAATATAACTTGCCATGTTTACATGGGTGCCATCATATTTTCTGATCCTTTTTGGCTTATGGTCAGTAAGGGACTTTTATTCTATGCATTTAGTAGTATCATGCCATGCCTTTTTTTGCCATGTTAAGTTCCTGTAGCATGTTGTTTGATAGCTCTAAACATTTCAACCTGATGTTATTTTTTGCAGAGTCTGAACTGTTATTATTTGCAATCTTGCTATGTCATTTTGAGCATGTTCTAGTAATTTCTGGAGATAGCTCAGTGTTCATGTTTTGTAATGCTTTACCTGTACATCATGACCATTCCTTGTGTTATTACGTTGAGATGCTGTAGCATGTTGTTTTGATGCTTGCAATATGCCTAATTGCTGTTTTGGACAGCTTGTCCTTTAAACTTGTAGAGTGTATGTGTTGAACCGTTGCTCCGTTTTGAGTGTGCTCTATATGAAACTTGCTTGATTTTGCATGTAGTTTCATATTATCATGTTGCATCCTTGTTTTGATGTGTTTGCTTGATGTTTGTATGCATTTTGCATCAATGCCATGTTTATCTTGTTTTGCTCATATCTTCTAGGCCGTAACTCCGAATCTAATGAACTTTATATGAAACTTGACTAGAATTTCGTGTAGATCATCGTGGTGCATCTTAACTTGCTGTTTAACAACTTGAACATAAGGTTTATTCAGATCTGGACCAATTTCGAAATTTGCATATGAGGACTTACCGGAATTGTTATATGTTGTTTCCGGCCTCATTTAAACTTGCTTTGATGTGTTGTTCTTGTTTGCATCATCTCTTGCCATGAGTAGTTTCATGTAGCTTTGGCATGCATCATGTCTTGTTCATGTGTGGTGTGTTTACTATGTTGTGTGCTTCTTCTTGTTAGTTCCTGTTTCGTTGCGATCGTGAGGATTCGTTCGTCTACGCTTGGTTCGGCTTCATCCGTTCGTCTTCTTCATGGACTCGTTCTTCTTCCTTGCGGGATTTCAGGCAAGATGACCGCTACCCTGGATCTCACTATTATCATTGCTATGCTAGTTGCTTTGTTCTATCGCTATTCTGCGCTACGTATTACCTGTTTATCAAGCCATCCCAAATTGCCATGTCAGCCTCTAACCTTTTGCACCCTTCCTAGCAAACCGTTGTTTGGCTATGTTACCGCTTTGCTCAGCCCCTCTTATAAGCGTTGTTAGTTGCAGGTGAAGATGAAGTTTGTTCCTTGTTGGAACATGGAGATGTTGTTCCTTCTTTGGAACATGGTTACTTGTTGGGATATCACAATATTCCTTATATTATTAATGCATCTATATACTTGGTAAAGGGTGGAAGGCTCGGCCTTATGCCCGGTGTTTTGTTCCACTCTTGCCGCCCTAGTTTCCGTCATATCGGTATTATGTTCCCGGATTTTGCGTCCCTAACGCGGTCGGGTGATTTATGGGACCCCCTTGACAGTTCGCTTTGAATAAGACTCCTCCAAAGAAGGCCCAACATTGGTTTTACCATTTGCCTCACCACCACCTATATTTCCCTTGGGAGTAATTAACCCAAGGGTCATCTTTATTTAGCCCCCGGCCGTTGCTTCTCTAAGTGCTGGTTCGAACCGAGCTGCCTGCGGGGCCACCTTGAGGCAACCCGAGGTTTGGTTTTACTCGTAGCTAGTCTCATCCGGTGTTGCCCTAAGAACGAGATATGTGCAGCTCCTATCGGGATTGTCGGCGCATCGGGCGGCTTTGCTGGTCTTGTTTTATTGCTGTCGAAATGTCTTGTAGCCGGGATTCCGAGACTGATCGGGTCTTCCCAGGGAGAAGGAATATCCTTCGTTGATCGCGAGAGCTTATCATGGGCTAAGTTGGGACACCCTGCAGGGTATAAACTTTCGAGAGCCGTGCCCGCGGTTATGTGGCAGATGGGAATTTGTTGATATCCGGTTGTAGTAAACTTGAAGCAAACTCTTCTAAAATACACCAACCGTGTGCGTAACCGTGATGGTCTCTTTTCGGGGTTGATCGAGAGGAGAACACGGTTTCTGGGTTATGTCTGATGTAAGTAGGAGTTCAGGATCACTTCTTGATCATTACTAGTTGGCGATCGTTCCTTTGTTTCTCTTCTCGCTCTCTTTTGCGTATGTTAGCCACCATATATGCTTAGCCGCTTTGCAACCTCACCACTTTACCCCTTCCTTTCCCTTTAAGCTTTGCTAGTCTTGATACCCATGGTAATGGGATTGCTGAGTCCTCGTGGCTCACAGATTACTACACCACCAATTGCAGGTACAGGTTTGCGATGATCATGACGTGAGAGCGATGTTTGCTTGTATTGGAGTTCTTCTTCTGCTTCTTCTTCGATCAGGGGATAGGTTCCAGTCGGCAGCCTGGCTAGTGGTGGATGTCGTTTGAGCTTGTTTATGTTTCATCCGTAGTCGGATGTTGATCTCTTGTATATGATGTTGATGTATTCTTGTGGCATTTGTGCCTTATGTTTGTATCCATATGTATTATGTAATGTTGATGTAATGATATCCACCTTGCAAAAGCGTTTCAATATGCGGGTCTATCCTTGGTGGGACCGTCGAGTTCTTTTTGGATAGGGTCGCATATTGGGCGTGACATAGGGGATGGAGGCGCGTAAGGAAGGAGGCGGGGATGCGCGGGCGCGTTTGCCAGCGTGGCGTGTGAACCGGCGGAACGGTTCGGCCGGTGCGCCGTTTCTAAACACTTCCCTTTTCAATAGCATTGCCACATTTGCATCATTTTTTGTTCACTGGCTGATCCCGATCCTAATAGATGAAATGTTCTGTATGGACCTAGGAATCTGCTCGTAGTTTTAAATTTAGAGTATATAGCATAGGGATAGAAATATCTATTTAAACCCACTAGGCTTTGGTTTAATTCAAACTACGTGCATGTTTCTGATCATTGTTAATCTTTCACATGTGTCTTGTATGCCTAGGAGTCACTATAATTTATCTAAAATATCATAGGAGTTACTTGTGATTTACTATATTTATTTGAATGTCATTTTTAATTCTTAACAATAGTTTTACATGTTTTTTCATGTTAATAATTCTTTTACTATTCATTTTCCTATGTTATGCATGTGTATAGATTTTGGTGGATTGGCTTCATGTTTATGACTTTGCATGAATTACTAGAATCTTTGCCTGATTTATTTAATTATGGATTACTTCTTGTTGATTATTTCTCTTTTTGTTTAGCATGATCATGCATTAGATGTTGTAAGGGCATATTTATCCCTAAGGTGTTTTGGTGATTGATGACAATGCTTTTGCGGACTAATCGTGTGCCTTGAGTTTCTCAGATATTTCATCACTAGGCACAAGACGGTTTGGTGCCCCTCGAAGACTATTGCAGACGGCGTTTCTCTATGTTTCTTTTTGGTGGATTTGAGTCGTAGGAAAGCCGTACTATTAAGAGGGGGTCCGCGTCGGAAAGGTTTGGGTGGAATCATCACGTACACGTTCCCTTCCTTGTCTCCACCTTTCCCTTGCACTTTGGAGCATCCATGATTTATCCTCTTCTTGTTGTCTTGGCTGCTGTTGATGTGCTTGCGGTAGTACCGTGCCTTTGGCGCGGTAGTACCTCGGGAGCCCACGGTAGTACTGCTCCTCTGGAGCCGTAGTACTGTGGCCCCCAGGCCAAGTACCGCTGCTCTGCGGTAGTAGGGGCGGATGTAATTTTTTACATCCGTGCCTCGGGTGCGGTAGTACCGTGCGCGGCCTGATCCAGCTGCCACGCGGTAGTACCGCTCCCCAGCAGTAGTACCGTGTCGGATATTTGCATAGACTTTTTTCCAGCGGAAGTAGGCACAAACGTATTTTTATTCTTCCGCGCTCTTCCCAGGCTAGGGCTTTCCTGCGGGGCGCGGTAGTACTGCACCCTGTCAGGCTTGCTCTAGCCCCCGCTGCTGCCGCGGTAGTACCATGGTGGCCCATGGGAGTACCGTGTGGCCGTGCGGTAGTACCGCGCCTCCGGAGCGGTAGTACCGCGTGTCGCGGGCTGGTTAAGTGGATAACGGTTGGATTTCGTCCACCACTATAAAAGGGTCGTCTCCTACCTCTAGTTGATCACCTCTTCTAACCCTAAGCTCCATTGTTGCTCCAAGCTCCATTTTCGCCCGATCTCACTCCCTAGCCAATCAAACTTGTTGATTTGCTCGGGAGTGGTTGAGAAGGCCCCGATCTACACCTCCACCAAGAGAAATTTGATTCCCCCACTAATCCCTTGCGGATCTTGTTACTCTTGGGTGTTTGAGCACCCTAGACGGTTGAGGTCACCATGAGCCATAATCCATTGTGGTGACGCTTCGTGGTGTCGTTGGGAGCCTCCAATTAAGTTGTGGAGATTGCCCCAACCTTGTTTGTAAAGGTCCGGTCGCCGCCTCCAAGGGCATCAATAGTGGATTCATGGCATCTCGCATTATGTGAGGGCGAGAGGAGAATACGGTGGCCCTAGTGGCTTCTTGGGGAGCATTGTGCCTCCACACCGCTCCAACGGAGACGTACTTCCCCTCAAAGGGAAGGAACTTCGGTAACACATCCTCGTCTCCACCGGCTCCTCCAACGGAGACGTACTTCCCCTCAAAGGGAAGGAACTTCGATAACACATCCTCGTCTCCACCGGCTCCACTCTTGGTTATCTTGCGCCTTTACTTGTGCAAGCTTATTTGTGTTGTATCTCTTGCTTGCTTGTGTTCTTATCGTTGTTGCATCATATAGGTTGCTCACTTAGTTGCATATCTAGACAACCTACTTTGATGCAAATTTTAAATTGCTAAAGAAAAGCTAAAGATTGTTAGTTGCCTATTCACCCCCCCTCTAGTCAACTATATTGATCCTTTCAATTGGTATTAGAGCCTCGTCTCTTTTTAAGGACTTTACCGTCTGAAGAGTATGGTTGACGTCGAAGACGATGTGGGAGAGCACTCCGGTGCGAATCCGATATCGTCTACGGGAGATGGGGGTAACTCGATCTCACGTGAGGAATTCAATGTGGCGTTGGACACATTGAAAACCTCCATGATGACCTAGGTCAAAGACATGTTTAAGGAATTCTTAGAAGGGCTTAAACTTACCACCGCACCGTCGAAAGTGGGTGATCCCGCCAACACGGTGACGGATGCTAACCCCGACAAGGGATAAGCTACTAGTGAGAAAGCCCCTTTGTCTAGTGGTAAGAATGGCACCGGCATCTTTGCCCATGTGCAACCTCCTCCCGTCTATGGTGGACCGATTCCTTCTACTCACTTGAATCATGCCGGTCCACCCCCCAAGATTGACAAAAAGGAGGATTTTGATTCTTGGGTCTATCATTTTAAGCGTCATTTAAATCATGTGAACACTAACCTTTGGAGAATCATTGAAGAAGGTTTTTATCCACATGACCGAAGCAACTTCACTCCTAGAGAAGTGGAGAATCAATTCAATGAGAATGCTCTCTTCATCATCCAAGAAGCAATCCTTCCCGAAGACCTCCCACATCTCCGGCCCTACTCATTGGCCAAAGATGCTTGGCATAAAGTGGCTTCCCTCTATCGGGGAAGCGCAAGCATTCAACGTTCCAATTATGAAGTGGTACAAGATTTGTGTCGAAGAAGAGGAAGAAGAGTAGAGCAACCTTGAAGATAATGGTATGCCTATCATGAACACATGGCCCTTGCTTCAAGGCAATTTTGGAGCAAGAAGAACTCAAGGCCCAACTTCAACAAGAACAACTCAAGTGGCGCAAAGGGCAAGCAACGAGTGAGGACTTGCTTCAATTGTGGCAACGTCAGTCACTTTGTTGCATAGTGCCCTTATGAGAAGAGGGAAGATAATGGTGGCAAGCTCATCCGTAAGGACAAGGCCAAGTCGTTCCCCAACAAGAGCAACTTCACCAAGAAGACTCCTCCCAAGGCATTGGTGGTACAAGAAGAGTACAATGAGGATGATGATGATGATGAAGATGGTGAGTCCGTTGCCATGGCCTCCGTTGCCATTATGACGACTCCACGGTTGTCTCTCTTCGACTCACCCAATGAAAGCATCACCGCCAAGTGCCTCATGGCTAAGGCCACCAACAAGGTAACCCCCAACATCAAAACTACCATCATTAATCATTCTTCTTCGAAGGATAGCATTGATGAACATGAGGGAACTAGTGTGGAGGAGAATGAGTTTGCGGCCTTTATGGGTAAACTCAAGGGTAAATCCAAGAAGCACTTTGTTGCTCTCTTAGAACAACTTGGTGAAGCCAATGACATGATCGAGGCTCGCGAAGATACCATCTCTATGATGGAGGGGCATAGTCGCGACTATGCCGATGAGATTTCCGATCTTTCCAATGCTCTTGAGGAAGAGCGTGGTCTTCGTTTGGCTCTTGAGGAGTCATACAACGATGATCATGCTAAATTAAAGAAAGATCTTGATCATGCTCTTGTTGTGTCTCGTGTGCTAAGCTCAGAGAAGGCAAAGCTTGGGGTTGATCTTGCTAGACTCAAAGAGGAGTTTGACATTCTCGACAAGGCTCACAAAGTCTTGAAGGGTGTTCATGCTAGCCTCAAAGAGTCTCATGATCAACTCCAAGTGAAGCTAACCAAGGAGAAAGCCACTTTTCCTCATATGGTGTTGATTGATAATGCAAATGCTACTAACCCTTGTTGTGAGCATGTGCATCTTGTTGAGGAGAATGCTAAGTTGAAGGAGCAACTTGAGAAAGGCCTTGTTACATGCATACAAGGTGAGAAGAACCTCAACGACCTTTTGAGCAATCAAAAGGAAGTTGTGGCCAAGGAGGGGATTGGGTTCGCACCCAAGCCCAAGAACAAGAAGAAGAATGACAAGACCAAACGACCTCCTCCTCTCAAGCAAACTTTTGTGTAGGAGGGAGAGGGTGCTTCCAAGTATAAGAAGAACAATGCAAAGGGTGGCGATGTCAAGAAGGGCAATGCCACCCCTCCCAACAAAGCCGGCGACTTTAATCCTTCTTATGTGTTATGCCGTGCTAGTGATGGGCATGTTTATGCCAAATTTGTTGATTCTCCTCATGAATACATTGAATGGTCTATTTGGGTTCCTAAGACCCTTGTTACTAACATCAAAGGACCCATTACAAAATGGGTACCTAAAACCAAGCATTGATCTCTTGTAGGTGTTTGCTTCCGGTGGGGGATCATGGTTGCTCGATAGTGGAGCTACAAATCATATGACCGGAAGCAAGGACTTGGTGGTGGACGTGCACAAGATTCCATCTATGCCCACCAATGTCGAGTGGGGTGATGCCTCGTCTTCTAAGGTATTGGGACTCGGCAAGGTTGTCATTTCTCATGATCTCACGATCGAGAAGGTCATGCTTGTAGAGTCCCTTGCATACAATTTACTTTCCGTTCGTCAACTTGCAATCATGGGCTTTGCCACTTTCTTTGATATTGATACCGTGGCCCTCTTATGGAGCAAGACTCTTAAAGTAGCCTTTATTGGGCATGCCGAGAACGGTCTATATGTGATTAACTTTTCGGAGCGACCCACTAAGACCGCGACATGCCTAATGGCTAAAGTTGACGTGGGATGGCTTTGGCATCGCCGTTTAGCCCATGTCAATATGAGATCTTTGCAAAGTCTTCTCAAGGGGGACCATGTCTGTGGACTAAGAATGTTAGTTTTGCTAAAGATCGTGCTTGCAGTGCTTGTATCGAAGGAAAGCTTCATGAGAAGGCTCACCCTCCCACGACTATCATTTACTCGAAGAGGCCTTTGGAGCTCCTTCACTTGGATCTCTTTGGGCCTCCATCCTTTGATAGTCTTGGGGGTAGGAAGTATTGCTTGGTGATTGTGGATGACTACTCAAGATATACTTGGGTGCATTTCTTCAAGAGGAAGAGCGAGACCCAACAAACTGTCATTGACTTTGCAAATGAAGCACAACGTCAACACAATGCAAAGATCTTGAAAATAAGAAGTGACAACGCCACCGAGTTCAAGAACTACACCTTTGATGAGTTTCTTAGTGATGAGGGGATCAAGCATCAATATTCCGCACCCTACACCCCTCAACAAAACGGTGTCGCGGAGAGGAAGAACCGGACATTGATGGATGCGGCAAGGACCATGATGGTGGAGTTCAAGTCTCCATACAACTTTTGGGCCGAAGCCATCAACACCGCATGTCATGCATCCAATCGGCTCTACCTCCGCAAGGGCTTGAACAAGACTCCATATGAGATACTCACCAGTAACAAGCCCAACCTCAAGTACTTTCGGGTGTTTGGGTGTAAGTGTTTCATTCTCAAGAAAGGTGTTCGGTTGTCTAAATTTGAGGCTAGAGCTTATGAGGGCATATTTGTTAGTTATGCTACAAACTCTCATGCTTACCGTGTCCTCAATAAATCCACGGGACTTATTGAGGAGACGTGTAACATGGAGTTTGATGAGAATAACGGCTCTCAAGTGGAGCAAAGTGGCACTTGTGATGTAGGTGATGAAATTCCTCCTCAAGCCATAAGCAGAATGGGTGTTGGTTTTATCCTACCCATTGATGAACCCCTTGTGGCCAAAGGAGAAGGACAAAGCTCCACTCAAGTGGAGCCATCACCAACCCAAGACCCACACGCTTCCGAAGAACAAAGTGAAGGCCCTCAACCTCATGAACAAGACCAAGGGCAAGGTCATGCTCAAGAAGGTGTTGACACACCAAGTGATGCCCAAGGTCAAGTTCTCTCCCCCGAGCAAGTTCAAGGTCAAGAACAAGCTCAAGACGGCGCTCAAGATGATCAAGTGACCGCTCCTCAACTCACCACCGAGGAGGAAATAGAGCGTCATGCCGCCAAGATTGCTTCCAAGCTCTCCACCAAGGGTCATCTCATGAAGAATGTACTTGGAAGCATTCAAGGGGGTAAGCACTCGTAGACAATTGGCAAACTATTGTGAACATCACACGTTTGTCTCTTGTGTTGAACCCCACAAGGTATATGAAGCACTCGAATATCCGGATTGGCTTAATGCCATGCATGAAGAACTCAACAACTTCGAGTACAACAAGGTGTGGAGGTTGGTGCCAAGGCCAACGGGGAACCACAATGTCATTGGGACCAAGTGGATTTTCAAGAACAGGCAAGATGCTCATGGGACCATCATTCGCAACAAGGCAAGATTGGTGGCACAAGGCTACTCCCAAGTCGAGGGTATCGACTATGGTGAAACCTTTGCTCTCGTTGCTCGTCTTGAATCCATTCGTTTGTTGATTGCTTATGCTTCTCATCACGACTTTAAGTTGCAACAAATGGATGTGAAGAGTGCTTTTCTTAATGGTCCTATTAATGAGTTGGTTTACGTCAAACAACCCCCCGGGTTCGAGGATCCCTACTTTCCCGATCATGTTTATCAACTCGATAAGGCATTCTATGGCCTTAAACAAGCCCCACGTGCATGGTATGACCACCTTACCGAGTTGCTACAAGATCGCGGGTTTCAAGTTGGGCTAATCGATCCCACTCTTTTTTACTAAGAAGGTCAAAGGGGAGTTGTTTGTGTGCCAACTATATGTTGATGACATTATCTTTGGTTCCCCTAACAAAGCTTTCAATGAGGAATTTGCCGCACTAATGACCTCAAAGTTCAAGATGTCTTCCATGGGAGAGTTGAAGTTCTTTCTCGGTTTTGAAGTCGCAAAGGAGATAAGGTACCTTCATCAACCAAGCCAAATACACTCAAGACATGCTCAAGAGATTCAAGCTAAGCGATGTCAAGCCGACTTCCACTCCAATGCCTACCAAGTGCCAACTTGACATTGATCCCAATGGTAAAGCGGTGGATCAAAAGGTATATCGCTCCATGATTGGATCCTTGCTTTACCTTTGTGCATCTAGACCAGATATCATGTTGAGTGTGGGAATTTGTGCACGGTTTCAAGCCGCACCTAAGGAAAGCCACTTTGTGGCGGCCGTTTAATCTTCCGATATTTGGCTCATACCCCAAACTTTGGCTTATGGTACCCAAGAGGAGCAAACTTCAAGCTTGTAGGATACTCGGATTCCGATTGGGCGGAGACAAAGTGGATAGGAAGTCCACTTCCTGAGGGGTGCCAATTCCTTGGTTGCTCTTTGGTAAGTTGGTCTTCCAAAAAGCAAAGTTGTGTGTCTCTCTCGTCCACCGAAGCGGAGTATGTAGCGGCGGTAGTTGTTGTGCACAACTCTTATGGATGAGGCAAACTTTAAAGGATTACGGTGTCATTTGTGACAACGTGCCTCTTTGGTGTGACAATGAAAGTGCCATCAAGATTTCTCTCAAGCCGGTGCAACACTTCAAGACGAAGCATATTGAGATTCGGTATCACTTCATCCGGGATCACATTAGGCGAGGGAGATCGAGCTCAACTACGCCAACACTCATGATAACCTTGCGAGATATCTTCACGAAGCCTTTGGATGAAGCAAGATTTTTCGAGTTAAGGCATGAGCTAAATATCATTGATTCAAGCAATGTTGCTTGAACCCTTGCACACCCCACCATACTCAACTTGTTGTCTTGTTTAGGTGTATGCATGGACATAGGGGGAGTGTTGTTCTCTCAATGAACTCTCCCTCCCCCCATTATGCATAAATCGATCAACTCTTTCACATTAGCCATTTTTGATGGTACTCGTGCTTCAAAGACGAGTTTTGGTCATGGGCCCAAGGATAATTCTTCGCGGTGCCATACCAAATGACTCAACATAGGTGGCTCCGGTCACCGCCCTCTCTTTGGAGAGGTGGTGTCTGGTGGTTGTTTTCGTGTTGTCGTTTGCCTTTCTGTCTTCGTGTGTCGCGTGTTCTTGTGGTGTCGTGTTGCCTCGAAGTTTTTGTGCAAAGACCTCTTTTTCGTGTGCTTGAAACATGCAACTTCCTGAGCTCATGGTACTACCGCGGCTAGCCACGATTCTACCGCGTTGAGAGGGCACGGTACTACCGCGCCTGCACGGCAGTAATTTTTTACTGCCGCCCAGGAGAGCGGTACTACCACTCATGTGCGGTACTTCCGCCAAGCGGTACTACCGCAATGATGCACGGTACTACCGCGCCGCGAGTGGGCGTGGGGGTTATGACTCGGGCAAGGGAGTTCCAACTCCCCATACCCATTCACTTATCTCTCTCCCCACGTCTCTCTCTCTCTCTCTCTCATTTAACGACGCCGAGGAGGTCCTCGCCGGATCTCCGTCTCCGGCAACTCTCCTCGGATTCTGACCGGTGGGATCATTCCCCACCACTTCCTCTTGCCATGGAACAAGGTTTTTCCCCAAATCCCTCTCTTTCTTGGTTGTTCTTTCGCTTCTAGGTTTTTGGGGAGATGCATGTTGTTCTTGAGATTTTAGGCCAAATCTGTGCAAGGGTAGGATGTAGGAGAGTCGTGTTGCGTAGGAAATATACTTGATATGTTGTCTTGTGATGGATTTGATCAACCGTAGTACCGCCGAGGTTTCGCGGTTCTTCTCAGATTTGAACTAGGTTCGGATCTGACGCGGTGCGGTACTACCGTGCCTCATGTGCGGTACTACCGCTCGTGCGGGACTACCGCCCGTCAGGTGCGGTACTACCGCTCTAGCTATGGCACTAAAATCCTTCTACCGCTCCCAGACCCGGTACTACCGTGACGTCGCACGGTACTACCACGACTAGGAGCGGTACTAAAATTTTAGTACCGCAGCACTTGGCAGTTCTACCGTTGGGGTCAAATCCCTCTCATGGCAATTATCATGTGTGCTTCCTACATGTTTCTTTTGCTTTATTGTGGTCTTTGCATTGATCCTTCTTGCTTGTTGTGTGTGTTTTGCGCTTTGTGTCTTAGGTGGTGGCTCTCGCCGTTCCAATCCCAGTCGTGACACTGGCTCCAAGCGTTTGCGTAATCAAGGTGAAGCACCAGAGGGCTCCAATGCCCCCAAGCGTCATGTCAAGACCACCGCTAACAAGAACAAGGACCCCGCTAAGGGCATGGACGAGATACCCCTTTCTGAGTTCATCCGTCTCAGGCAGATCAACCCATATGTGAATCCTCGTGCTACCATCAGAGGCTGTGAGTTGTTTTGGACCAAGCAGCAGACTCTCACTTATTTGGATGTCATCAAGAACAAGCAGAATACCTACGTGGAAGTCAAGTGGATTGACATGCATCACATGAGGAAGGAAAAGTTTCCTGAGTATTTTGGAGAGGCTCTGGATTTGGTGGAGCAGTTTGGTATTGAGCATGTGATCTCCTTCCATCTGGACTTTGACCCTGAGCTTGTTTGTCAGTTCTTTGCCTCTGTGTACTTTCACCCTGGGGAGGAGCGGCGGATGACGTGGATGACCAACGGCCGTCAGTTGACCGCTACCTGGAAGGAGTTCATGGATCTGTTGCATGTTCCAGATGATGGGCTCAACACACCTGTTGGTGTTCGTCCCCATGCCAATCCTGAGTCTGCTAACAAGAATAGGCTCTAGCAGTTCTATGTTGAGAAGGTGCTCGCCAATGGCAAGTCGGCTTGGGTGCTGAACTCCTTTCTGGATATCATGTATCGCATCTTCCGCAACTCTCTGTTCCCGCGCATTGGCGACAAGGACAAGGTTCATGCCTATATGGTGGATATGATGCTCATGTGCGAGGAGGCCCGGGTGTCTCAGACTCAGCCTCTTGATGTCTCACACATCATGTGGCATGAGCTTCGGTTTGCGGTGTTCAACTGCTAGGTGCCTATCTATGGACCATACTTGTTTCTGTTGATCTCCAGGACTTGGGAGAAGCTGTACCCTGGTGATGAGTTCCATGCTCCAGACTGGATTTGCCATGATTCCATCAGTCTCCATGTCAAGCCCAACTAGGCCAACACTACTACTCATGCTGAGGCGTCTGCTGCTAGGAGGGCTGTTGGTGAGGAGGAGGCTGGAGCAGAGGATGTTGCTGAGGACCGTGCTGCTAGGTCTTCCCAGAGTTCCTCTGAGCCCTCGTGGGCCAAGAGGATGAAGGACAAGATGAAGACTCTCTTCTGCATGCAAGCTAAGGGGCAGTACATGACTCACGTTGCCTCCAAGGAGGCTTGCCGCCATGACTTGCACATCCTGAGGGTCTTTGGTGAGGCTCAATCTAGCAGGTCAGAGAGGAACATCACCCCGGAGGCCGAGTGGATGGCGAAGCAGGGCTTCAAGTGGACTGATTCTGATGAGGACATCGAGGAGGACATCCCTGCCGCCGAGTCTGACGAGGAGCACTGGGATGATTTCTCCGCTTGAGCCACCCCGCGTGTGTAGGTGTCCTCTCTGCCTTTTTGGCATCTCGATGCCAAAGGGGGAGAGAGTGTAGGGATTTGCTCATGTGTCATTGTGTTTGATGTGTTTGCTTTCTCGTTTGGACCTTGTTTCGGTTGCTTTGGTTTGGTTTGAGACTTATCCTTCATATGGTGTAAGACATATGCACTTTATCCTATCTTAGCGAGCTTATGTTATATTTGTGCTACCTACGTTCTATGCTCTTGATTAGATGATTAGCCTTATCATTGCAAGATATACCTTGTCTCTAAAATATAGGGGGAGTGTTGATCCTAGTTGTGTGCTGTGCAGTCCAAAGCATCCATCTAGATTGCACACATCTAGGGGGAGCCCGTCTATATTTTAGAGAGGAGGGGTTTGCCTATGCTCTAGTTTATTTCCCTTTTGCGCAAATCCCGTATTGTCATCAATCCACCAAAAAGGGGGAGATTGTAAGGGCATATTTATCCCTAAGGTGTTTTGGTGATTGATGACAATGCTTTTGCAGACTAATCGTGTGCCTTGAGTTTCTCAGACATTTCATCACT
This sequence comes from Aegilops bicornis, assembly GCA_021605145.1. Lineage (NCBI taxonomy): Eukaryota > Viridiplantae > Streptophyta > Magnoliopsida > Poales > Poaceae > Aegilops > Aegilops bicornis. The sequence goes on along the minus strand of CM038673.1, from coordinate 757,243,954 downwards.
AGGCACAAGACGGTTTGGTCCCCCTCGAAGACTATTGAAGACGACGTTTCTCTACGTTTCTTTTTGGTGGATTTGAGTCATAGGAAAGCCGTACTATTAACAGGGGGTCTGCGTCGGAAAGGTTTGGGTGGAATCATCACGTACACGTTCCCTTCCTTGTCTCCACATTTCCCTTGCACTTTGGAGCATCCCCCGTTTATCCTCTTTGCGACTGTCTTGGCTGCTGTTGCTGTGCTTGCGGTAGTACTGCTCTTTGGAGCGGTAGTACCGCAAGCACATGCGGTAGTACCGCGGGAGCCCACGGTAGTACTGCTCCTCTGGAGCCGTAGTACTGTGGCCCCCAGGCCAAGTACCGCTGCTCTGCGGTAGTAGGGGCGGATGTAATTTTTTTACATCCGCGCCTCCGCGGTAGTACCGCGCCTCGGGCGCGGTAGTACCGTGCGCGGCCTGATCCAGCTGCCACGCGGTAGTACCGCTCCCCAGCGGTAGTACCGTGTCGGATATTTGCATCGACTTTTTTCCAGCGGAAGTAGGCACAGACGTATTTTTATTCTTCCGCGCCCTTCCCAGGCTAGGGCTTTCCTGCCTTGCGGTAGTACCGCAAGGGGGCGCGGTAGTACCGCGCCGGTGTAGTACTGCACCCTGTCAGGCTTGCTCTAGCCCCCGCTGCTGTAGCGGTAGTACCATGGTGGCCCACGGTAGTACCGCGTGGCCGTGCGGTAGTACCGCGCCTCCAGAGCGGTAGTACTGGCGTGTTGCGGGCTGGTTAAGTGGATAACGGTTGGATTTCGTCCACCACTATAAAAGGGTCGTCTCCTACCTCTAGTTGACCACCTCTTCTAACCCTAAGCTCCATTGTTGCTCCAAGCTCCATTTTCGCCCGATCTCACTCCCTAGCCAATTAAACTTGTTGATTTGCTCGGGAGTGGTTGAGAAGGCCCCGATCTACACTTCCACCAAGAGAAATTTGATCGCCCCCACTAATCCCTTGCGGATCTTGTTACTCTTGGGTGTTTGAGCACCCTAGACGGTTGAGGTCACCGCGGAGCCATAATCCATTGTGGTGAAGCTTCGTGGTGTCGTTGGGAGCCTCCAATTAAGTTATGGAGATTGCCCCAACCTTGTTTGTAAAGGTTCGGTCGCCGCCTCCAAGGGCACCAATAGTGGATTCACGGCATCTCGCATTATGTGAGGGTGTGAGGAGAATACGGTGGCCCTAGTGGCTTCTTGGGGAGCATTGTGCCTCCACACCGCTCCAACGGAGACGTACTTCCCCTCAAAGGGAAGGAACTTCGGTAACACATCCTTGTCTCCACCGGCTCCACTCTTGGTTATCTCGCGCCTTTACTTGTGCAAGATTATTTGTGTTGTATCTCTTGCTTGCTTGTGTTCTTATCATTGTTGCATCATATAGGTTGCTCACTTAGTTGCATATCTAGACAACCTACTTTGATGCAAAGTTTAAATTGTTAAAGAAAAGCTAAAAATTGTTAGTTGCCTATTCACGCCCCTCTAGTCAACTATATCGATCCTTTCAGATGTGTTACGTATATCCTTGTCAACCACAGTAGGATCGAAAGTATGTCTAGAGGGGGGGGGGTGATTAGACTACTTGACCAAATAAAAACCTAGCCTTTTCCCAATTTTAAGTCTTGGCAGATTTTAGCAACTTTGCACAAGTCAAGCAATCAACCTACACATGCAATTCTAAGAGTATAGCAACGGAATGTAAAACAATTGCATATGAAGGTAAAGGGAGGAGTTTGAGGGAGCAAATGCAATGTAGACACGGAGAATTTTTATCCGTGGTTCCGATAGGTGATGCTATCATACATCCACGTTGATGGAGACTTCAACCCTCGAAGGGTAACGGCTGCGCGAGTCCATGGAGGGCTCCACCCACGAAGGGTCCACGAAGAAGCAACCTTGTCTATCCCAGCATGACCATCTCCACGAAGGACTTGCCTCACTAGGGTATATCTTCATGAAGTAGGCGATCTCCTTGCCCGTACAAACTCCTTGGTTCAACTCCAAATCTTGACGGAGACTCCCAAGTGATACCTAACCAATCTAGGAGACACCACTCTCCAAAAGGTAATAGACGGTGTGTTGATGATGAACTCCTTGCTCTTGTGCTTCAAATGATAGTCTCCCCAACACTCAACTCTCTCTCATAGGATTGGATTTGGTGGAAAGATGATTTGAGTGGAAAGCAACTTGGGGAAGGCTAGAGATCAAGATTTATGTGGTTGGAATGGAATATCTTGACCTCAACACAAGTGTAGGTGGTTCTCTCTCGGAAAATGTATGTTGGAAGTGTAGGCATGTTCTGATGGCTCTCTCCACGAATGAAGAGTGGGTGGAGGGGTATATATAGCCTCCACACAAAATCTAACCGTTATACACAATTTACCAAACTCAGTGGGACCAAATCAGAAAACTCGGTCAGACCGATTCAGTTCAAAATGTGAATGTTAGGATTTTTTATGGGACCGACATGTCAACTCGGTGGGACCGATTTCATTAGGGTTAGGGCATAACGTAATCTTGGTGAGACCGATTACACAAAATCGGTGGGACCGATTTTGGTAATAAGCTAACAAGAGAGTTGGTCAGGCAAACTCGACGGGACCGATTCGCTCATCTCAGTGAGACCGAAACGTTACGAAGGGGAAACAAAGAGTTTGCTTTGCGAACTCGGTGGGACCGATCGCTCATCTTGGTTATACCAAAACGTTACGAAGGGAAACAGAGAGTTTGCAATCCCATCTCGGTGAGACCGAGATCCCTATCGGTGAAACCGAAGTGACTAGGGTTTGTGGCAGTGGCTATGTCAACTGAACTCGGTGGCGCCGGATAGAAAGTTTCGGTGGGGCCGAGTTTGACTTTTGGTTTGGGACATATGTGGATGTGAGAAAGTGGTTGAGGGTTTTGGAGCATATCACTAAGCATTTTGAGCAAGAAACCCATTAAGCAACACCTCATCCCATTTTAATAGTATTGGCTTTTCCTATGGACTCAATGTGATCTTGGATCACTAAAATGAAAATGTAAAGTCTTGAGCCAATCTTTTGTCCTTAGCATTTTGAGGGGTCCACATTCCTAATCCATGCCACGCCAACCATTGAACTTTCCTGAAATATTTATCTTGAAATGACATTAGTTCAATGAGCTATATGTTGTTAGTAATTACCAAAACCACCCAGGGATAGTTGCACTTTCAATCTCCCCCTTTTTGGTAATTGATGACAACATATAGATCAAAGCTTCGACAAATGATAATAAGATTTAAATACATCGTCGCTTTAAGAAGTATGTGATAAGCACGAGCTCCCCCTAAATTTGTGCATTATTTAAGATTTGCTTTTGAATGCAAATGCACAATCGATTAGGATCATGGGTTACTCTTCCATGTCACATACATCTTGGTGGAGCTCTCAAAATGATATAGATTAAAAGCATGCACTCATCACCAGGCAAAGTGAATGATCATATAAGGGATATAAGAGATAATATCATCCAATCAAGCATTAAAGTAGCGTATGATCAAACACATGATCATACAAGTATCTCACACAAGGACATAAAGTACAAGCCAAGCACACAATAAAGTTCAACCAAAATTAAGAGAGACAAAGAAGCAAAACACACTCTCTCGAAGCCTATGATCTATACATATTTCTCCCCCTTTGGCAACAAGTTATCAAAAAGTTCAAATATGCATAGTGCTATGCGTCTCTCAGGCTTGGTCTTCGGGAGGTGGTGTAGAGAGAACTCCAAGGACGAAGGCAGCTGTTGATGTAGTTGGAGCTGGTGGAGTGGCTGCTAGAAGTGGCACTGAAGCTGTGGCTGCTGGTGCTGATGCTGTTGCTCTTGTATCAGGTACAGGCACTGCAGCAGACCTCTGTCCTCTAGGCACTCGCTGAAAATCATCAGTAGTTGCCTTCCCTTTCCTCTCTTCTGATTCCTCCCGGAGCTGCTCAACTGCTGTTTGTATCTCAGTAACCTTCAGATCAAGATCATAAAATTTTGTCTCTATGATCCTCTCCAGACTCTCCTGGTTTTGAGTCAGGGTGGCCAAGCCCTTCTCAATCCTTAGTGTAGATTGGATTAGATATGCAAGTTGATCTTGCTTGCTCTTCAGGAAAACTTGAGAGGCTTCCTCTACACTTGGAATCTTGGCAGCTTTCTCAGCCTTTGCTTTAGCTCTTTTTTCTTGTGCTTGCACTGATGAAGGTTCATTCTCATCCATCACAACTTTGTTGTCTTCAAATTCTGGATAAAGTGGTAATGCTCCTTGTCCAACAAATAGGTGCCCGTGCCCATATTGGAGTTGATGAGCACCTGAATGTGTGGAGCATACCCACAAGATCTCTTCTGGTCAGCAGTTGTCCTCTTATTGTCTCTACTCAGACTCATGACCTTGAACTTTTGAGGGACATAAAAAATGTGCAGCAAGTTGATTGAGTGTCCTCTAATCATCTTATGATCTCCTAACTTGGGTAGCAAAGTGTGCCTTAGGATTGTGTTGATGGTAGGCAGACCAGACAACAGATAGTGTACAGATCCAAGCTTGTGTGTCTCCAAAGCTTTATCAGGGATCTCTTTGTACATGTTAGCCATAGAGTTGTGGTCTTTCTTCTTCTTGGCATACACATCCAAGTCATCTTCATGAGCTTCTGGGGCATTGATCAACTTGGCCCATTCATCAACAGTTGATTGGTACCTAGTACCTTCTGACATCCAAACTATCCTCCCATCTGGATGGAAATGAGCAGTGGAGTAAAATTGCAGTATAAGCTCATCATTCTGTTTGGTAAGTTTCTGTCCAACAAACTTATCAACTCCACAATCCTTGAAGCTGTCAAGTACTCCTGGGAAGTGATCTTGATTTTCCTTGATGTATTCCCAATCAACCCATCTCATCTCACATACCATTGGCTTCTTGTCAAGCAGAATGGTCTCATAGAAATCTTGATGTTCTTTTGTATGAAATCTGTAGTCAACTGTAGTCCTCCTCCTCACAACATAAGGATCAGACTGTCTCCACAATCTCAGTCCAGCATCTTTTCTGATGTGCATGTCCTCAACCACTGGAGGAGCATCATTGTGGTCTGGAATTTTGGGCTTCAATTTTATCAAAATAAGAGAATCATCATCCTCTTCTTCAACTTCAGGCACTGGGGCCTTGTTCTTCTCTTCTGCAGGAATACTTCTGGTGTTCCTCTTGGGCTTTGGGGGCTTCTGAGCTTGAGCTTTGGGATCAGTCTAGGGCTTTGATGGAGCAGCCCCGACTTGATAGCATCTCCATAAGCTTTTGAGCTTTGGGTGCTGGAGCATCTCTTCTTCTTCATCATCTTCATCAGAAGAATGCTTTTCAAACTCAGCCATGGGGTCTACCTTTTTGCACCATCTTCCCCTCTTTCTCTCCTTTTTCTTGTCATCTCCTGCTGCTTCACCATCATCAGATTCTATGGTGAATTTCATTGTCTCTCCTGTTGTAACCTTCCTTGGCTTTGACATTGGGATTCTCCTGGCAGGTGCCTTCTTGTTCAAGCCTGGCTTTGTTGCAGCAGCTGTGCCATACTCCTTCTTCACGACTTTCTTGCTTGAGGTGGCTTCATCCTCAATAGCCACATAGTCCTCATCCTCAGAGTCTGAGGTTCTCTTCTTCCTTGTCCCGGTGGCTGCCTTGGGCAAGTTACTAGGTGTGCTCCTGCCGCCCTCATCATAGCTGCTCGAGGGGTCTGAACCCTCACTCAATTGCACTTGTTCCTCAGATCTGTTCTGACTGTCACTCTGGTCAGACATCTTGGCAAACTCACTGACAGCAGACCCTGTGAATAGATGTAGATGAGGTAGAGTGGATGAGCATCACAAAGTGCAGAGGTTTTGTAAAACAGATGACTTAAAAACTTAGTTTTAGTTCTCCACAGAAATCATTTCGGAGCTACCGATTTGATAAACTCGGTGATACCAAAGAAATTTTGGAGCCTAAACTAGTGAACTCGGTCAGACCGAGTCACAGTTCGGTGGCACCAAGACTGCTAGGGTTTCACAGAGAATCGAACTCGGTCACACCGATGTGCAGTTTTCCGTTAGACCGAAAATGCATGTGCTATGGCCTAAGACAAATCGGTGAGACCGATTTCTACAACTCGGTCGGTCTGAGATGAGTTCGGCAGAGACCTAACCTAAATTTTCAAATCAAATCTAATCTAAGGAGGTTTTCAGTGGATAGATCGTTTGCATACGTGGTAAAGATCATGGCAAAGCAATGTGCTATGAATCGGATTTAAAGGAATAGCACAAAGAATCGAACCCATACCCTAGTTCAGCGGGAGTTCGCTACGGCGACAATGGTGGAGCAGATTTTTGGTTGACGGTGATGGAAACCAGCGGCGGGAGGTCGCTGGCGGCGAGGAGACGATCCGGAGACCCAAGGAGGCAGAGCAGGACACACACGCTGGTCAAGAGCTTGAAGAATTTTCCAAAATCTCACCCGTGGGTATATATATCCCGACCCTGTCGGTGTGACCGAGTGGAACAACTCGGTGGCACCGAGATGCAGAATCGCAAGCAGTTACTACAACTCGGTATGACCGAAATGTTCAAATCAGTTGCACCGAGATGAAAAACCTAGATCAACTTAGTGAACTCAGTGTGACCGAAGTGGATGACTCGGTCATACCGAAAAGCACAAAGAGGTTTTGGAAGTTTAAGTCTATGCCGAATCGGGGACTCCGAGTGCTCCTCACACAGAGTAGTTCAAATCCGACTTGATCAAACTTTGTGATGTAGCATGAATAGAGTTTGAGATGATAAGAGCATAGATAGCTAGAGGGAGTTCTTAGGCATTCTTGTCCATCCATTTGGAAAAGAGAAAAAAGCCAAACAATGAAAGCAACAAATGGATGTCCTCAAATGAGTAAAATATGCAATCAACATGCTCACACAATAAAATGGCAAATGAAATATGTGACAAAGCATGCACAAACACTCTAGCATCTATCAAGCAATTGGCGATGACTAGGTCATCTATATATGAGTATATTGACTTAGGAGTCAAATGAGAACATTTGATCATAGGTCATACTCATCGTTTAAGCACAAGTGGGGTTACCACTTTTACATAAAGCATTGTTGTGTTCACATCACTAGAGTTTATTTAGCTCAATTGATTAGAGTAAAGCTCCCCTAGACGTGATGTCCCCCTATGAGGGATGAACTAACCTTGGATTTTGTCGATGATGACTTCATGTAGGTGTTGAAGATGTGGACGCTCAATGTTGATGTAGATCATTCGGAGCAATCCATTGGAGTGAGTTGCACTTTCAATACCTACACAGGTTAGTCCCACAAGGAACAAACAAGGATATCCATAGACAGAGTGATGTACACATAGATGATGTCCATGAAAGCATTAGGTTACCTTGTCCCTTGTCTTACCAACAAGAGGGTTTGTGACTCCTTGAACTAGTGCATGATGTGGAAGTTGTTTGCACTTGTCCTTGCCAAAATGATATGAGTGAAATATATTGGCGGAGTCACCCTCAAGAACTCTCTAGTCCTTCTTTGGGATCCACACCATCTTGATGGGAATCCTTGGAGTTGTAGTCGTACTTGATGAAGTAGAACTTGATGTAGTCTTGGGAACCCACTTGACCAAGGCCTTGGGAGCTTCTTCAAATCCATCAATCTCCTCTTGAAGCTTATCCTTGCCTTTTTTCTTGTGGTCTAGTGGTGGAATATCATCTTGAGCTTGTGTTCCTTGGAAAGAAGTAGGATCATACTTCTCTTGTTGAGGAACAAACTTCGTCTTGAGGTATTGATCTTCTTCCCACACAACTCCATTAGCATTGAACTTTCGTTCAAAACCAACACCTTGATTCTTCCATTGTCTTCCTTGCTTATGCATAATTTCCTCAAATTGCTTACTTCCCAAGGCTCTTGTAAACACCTTTCTCTATAATTCCCTTCAATAAGCTATTTTCTTGCTCAAGTGTAACTTGGCTAAGAGAATCATTAGTGGAATCAAGAGTACTACTAGAAGCAATAACATTGGATTTAGCATGATTATTGTTACTACTAGATGAAGAATCTTTCTTACTCTTGTTGCTAGATTTTACTTGTGGCATGTAAGTATACAAGAGTAAATGCTTGGCAATGTAAGGAGAACTTTTCTTGTGAAGATCATCATTGATTGCCTTTAAGAACTCATGCTCTTGCTCAAGGTTGAGCTTTTCAAAGCGTAGCTTCTCATGAGTCTTTAAAAGTTCTCGATGATCTGCCAACGTAGTTTGATGAGCTAACTTAAGAGTGTTTAGTTCTTTAGTTAGACGCTCAATCTCCTTCTTATCATCGTCATTCGTTTTATCTTGATTAGCATGACTAATAGCAAGTTCATCATAGTTTTCATCACTAGAGTTGTCAACAAATAAGTCATCATCTCCTAGCAAATCATCTTCATCACTATTGAAATCAACATACTCGGGGTGTGATACCTTTGGGCCTTTAGCCATGAAGCATCTTCCAATTCCTTCATTTGGTGAATCAAATATGTCATAGGAGTTGGTTGACACAAGTGCTAGACCGACAACACCTTCATCTTGAGTATATTCGGAGTCGGAGTGATAACTTCTTTCGGAGTGATGGTCGGAGTCGGAGCCGGATACCCATTCACCAACATGAGCTTGATGTCTTCTTTTTTTGTAGCTCTTTGATGATTTGTCCTTCCTTTCCGAATCCTTGCTTCTCCGAGAGGTTCTTCGTTAATAACGATCATCTCTACTCCTTCTTTCTCTTGGTGGAGATTCTTCTCTTCTACTTCTTCTTTTGGGAGAATCTTCTCTTCTTTTGTAGGAGCCAGACACTCATTGGAGTAGTGTCCGGGTCTTCCACAATTGTAGCAATTTCGTTCCCGACTTGAAGATCTTTTGTCATTGTAGGACCTTGACTTGGAACTTCTCTCCTTGCTTCTACTCTTGTAGAACTTGTTGAAGTTCCTCACCGTTAGGCTCAATTCTTCATTGAAGGCTTGTTTCTCACTTGAAGATGTGGGAGCATCACATGAGGCTTTATAAGCACCACTTGACTTGTTGTGAAGCTCTTCCTTATCCTTGAGTGACATCTCATGAGCAACAATTCTTCCAATGACTTCCGTAGGCTTGAGATCTTTGTAATTGGGCATCATTTGGATCAATGTGCACACGGTATCGTATTTTCCATCCAAGGCTCTTAGGATCTTCTTGATGATGAATCTATCGGTCATTTCTTCACTCCCTAAGCCTGCAATCTCATTTGTGATGAGAGCAAGCCTAGAGTACATTTCAGCGACACCTTCACCATCCTTCATTTTGAACTTGTCAAGCTGACTTTGAAGCACATCCAATTTGGATTCCTTGACGGAGTCGGTACCCTCATGCATATCAATCAAAGTATCCCAATCCTTTGCATTCTCAAGACGGCTGATTTTGTTGAATTCTTCGGGGCACAATCCGTTGAAGAGAATATCACAACCTTGAGCATTGTATTGCAACATCTTCAACTCTTCTGCGCTAGCTTCACGGTTTGGTTCTCTCCCATCAAAGAATTCATCTTGCAAGCCAATACACACAATAGCCCAAACGGCGGGGTTATGTCCAAGAATATGCATTTTCATCTTATGCTTCCAACTAGCAAAATTAGTACCATCAAAGTAAGGACCTCTATGGCGGTAATTTCCCTCGCTAAACGCCATACTCTCCTAGGTTGTGAAACCAAGGCTATGATCACCAAAAGCTATGGAAATCAAGGCAAATGGAGACCGTAGCTCTGATACCACTTGTAGGAACGAAAGTATGTCTAGGGGGTGATTAGACTACTTGACCAAATAAAAACCTAGCCTTTTCCCAATTTTAAGTCTTGGCAGATTTTAGCAACTCTGCACAAGTCAAGCAATCAACCTACACATGCAATTCTAAGGGTATAGCAGTGGAATGTAAAACAATTGCATATGAAGGTAAAGGGAGGAGTTTGAGGGAGAAAATGCAATGTAGACACGGAGAGCCAATAGGTGGTGCTATCGTACATCCACGTTGATGGAGACTTCAACCCATGAAGGGTAACGGCTGCACGAGTCCACGGAGGGCTCCACCCATGAAGGGTCCACGAAGAAGCAACCTTGTATATCCCACCATGGCCATCGCCCACGAAGGACTTGCCTCACTAGGGTAGATCTTCACGAAGTAGGCGATCTCCTTGCCCGTACAAACTCCTTGGTTCAACTCCACAATCTTGTCGGAGGCTCCCAAGTGACACCTAACCAATCTAGGAGACACCACTCTCCAAAAGGTAATAGACGGGGTGTTGATGATGAACTCCTTGCTCTTGTGCTTGAAATGATAGTCTCCCAACACTCAACTCTCTCTCATATGATTGGATTTGGTGGAAAGATGATTTGAGTGGAAAGCAACTTGGGGAAGGCTAGAGATCAAGATTTATGTGGTTGGAATGGAATATCTTGACCTCAACACAAGTGTAGGTGGTTCTCTCTCAAAAAATGTATGTTGGAAGTGTAGGCATGTTCGATGGCTCTCTCCACGAATGAAGAGTGGGTGGAGGGTATATATAGCCTCCACACAAAATCTAACCGTTACACACAATTTACCAAACTCGATGGGACCGAATCGAAAACTTCGGTCGACCGATTCAGTTCAAAATGTGCACGTTAGGATTTTCGGTGGGACCGACATGTCAACTCGGTGGGACCAATTTCATTAGGGTTAGGGCATAACGTAATCTCGGTGAGACCGATTACACAAACTCGGTGGGACTGATTTTGGTAATAAGCTAACCAACGAGTTGGTCAGGCAAACTCGATGGGCCCGATTCGCTCATCTCGGTGAGAGCGGAACGTTACGAAGGGGAAACAGAGAGTTTGCATTGCAAACTCGGTGGGACCGATCGCTCATCTCGGTTAGACCGAAACGTTATGAAGGGAAACAGAGAGTTTGCAATCCCATCTCGATGAGACCGAGATCCCTATCGGTGAAACCGAAGTGACTAGGGTTTGTAGCAGTGGCTATGTCAACTGAACTCGGTGGCGCCGGATAGAAAGTTTTGGTGGGGCCGAGTTTGACTTTTTGTTTGGGACATATGTAGATGTGAGAAAGTGGTTGAGGGTTTTGGAGCATATCACTAAGCATTTTGAGCAAGAAACCCATTAAGCAACACCTCATCCCCTTTTAATAGTATTGTCTTTTCCTATGGACTCAATGTGATCTTGGATCATTAAAATGAAAATGTAGAGTCTTGAGCTTTAGAGCTTGAGCCAATCTTTTGTCCTTAGCATTTTGAGGGGTCCACATTCCTAATTCATGCCATGCCAACCATTGAACTTTCCTGAAATATTTATCTTGAAATGGCATTAGTTCAATGAGCTATATGTTGTTAGTAATTACCAAAACCACCCAGGGATAGTTGCACTTTCAACCATGTTGCATGCGTGTTTTCTAGATTTGATGCGATGACATTCTCTAGGTTGTTCTTTATTTTATCATGAATCGATTTGTTATCATAGAACATAGTCATGCTTGCAATGAATTGCTTGTGTAAGCCTATCGTTTTCATTTAGATCATGTGTGGTATGAGAGTAGCGCAATATTGTGTAGTGTTCCTATTGTTTTGTGGAGGTTTGCTATCCAAGATTACATGGTTAGTTGTTTTTATATCATATATTTGTCTTGCATTGCTATTGTAAAGTTTATGCTTCATATTGACGTTTGGCTAATTATCCGATGCGTTTTGTTTACCAAAAAATATTATCTATGCATGCTTAGTTGTCAGGACCCCGATTCTAAGTCACACCGATCTAGCCTGTAACACCTCATATCACTTTGCGGCCTCACGCACGGTATTCCCACGGGTGTCGCCTTACCATGGCCCGGGACCATTTGCGCCTTTTGGCTCACGTATATGATAGTGTCGCTAGCATCCATATGACAGAGAACCCGGGCCGACATGACTAGTCATGAACCCAAAGTGGCACTAACTTACGGGGACATGCATACATGAATCAACATCGAGCATGTCGGTCAGCAGCGTGCGAATCCGGGCTGTAGCACTGGGCTAACAGGACTCCGGGAACCCGGGCTATAGCAGGCTAGGCATGACTCCGGATGTCACCACGTGACATTTCCCCGAAGGGACAGACACATGAACGAAGTGAATCACATGCCGGCTAGTCAAGTGTTCCGGAGCAGTAGTGTTGGGCTAAGGTGACTCGGTGAACCGGCTGTGGCGGACTACTATGGCTCATGGAAGCACAAGACTACATTTCCCCATAAGAGAGGCTACCAAGGATAAACAATTAGGTTGTCAGATCCCACACATACTAAGCATTTCAATCATACACACAATATGCTCGATATGTGTAAATACAACATGGCATCACAACATAACTCTACGACTCAAGTATTTATTCATTAGGCCCGAGGAGCCAAGTATTACAAACATGGGCCTCATGACCCCAACATACAGAGCATACAAACAACAAGCACATGTGGAAGCTTAACTTGTCCGAGTATGCACAACTACAAATGAAGAAGGCCGAGAAGCCCGACTATCTACAAGACTTCGCCGAGGGCACAAGATCATAGCTGAGGTAACAAGCTAAACGTCGAAGTCCACGCGGAACTACTAGCGAGACTGACGTCTCTCTGCAAAAACATAAAATAGGCAAACGTGAGTACAAATGTACCCAACAAGACTTTACATCAGAACTAACTACATATGCATCGGTATCAACAAAGGGTGTAGTAGAGTTTAACTGCAGCAAGCCAGCTTTGACTCAGTGGCTAACCCGAACTACGACTGCAAGCAACTCTTTTGAGGTGGCGCACACGAGTCCACATATTCACCATATCAATACACCACTATGGATCCGCTCCCGTCTCCCTACGAGAACGCCATCCATAGCACTCACGCTTATCTTGCACATTTTAGAGTATCCACTTCCACTTCTCTATGAACTGTACAGACAACCCAGAAGTCCTTTATCGCGGACACGGCTATTCGAATAGATGATGTTAACCCTGCAGGGGTGTACTTCTTCGCACACGCTCTCGCCACTTACCACCATGTACACGTCGTGTATCTCGGCAACCTTCAAGCGGAAGCTTTGGCGAGGGAGTCGACCATGACGACTAACCACACAAGTCTCTAGTCCAGTTTATCGCCTATTCGGGTTCCATCCGCAAGGAGATTCGCCGGGTGTCGCTCACGGCCCCAAACGATGTGTACAGGGTTCCAAGCCGACCAAACGGGCGGCGCTTGGCATACCCGGCCACGGTGCCTAGTCTGACCCAAGCCCACCTGTACCGGGTGCCACTTGGTAGACTACTAACAAAACCTACGAACACCAAAAACTAGTTGCAACTATTGGACAGAGATTGTCAGGACCCCGATTCCAAGTCACATCGATCTAGCCGGTAACACCTCATATCACTTTGCGGCCTCACGCACGGTATTCCCATGGGTGTCGCCTTACCATGGCCCGGGACCGTTTGCGCCTTTTGGCTCACGTATATGATAGTGTCGCTAGCATCCATATGACAGAGAAATCGGACCGACATGACTAGTCGTGAACCCAAAGTGGCACTAACTTACGGGGACAGGCATACATGAATCATCATCGAGCATGTCGGTCAGCAGCGTGCGAATCCAGTCAGCACTGGGCTAACAGGACTCGGGAACCCGGCTGTAGCGAGCTAGGCAGGACTCCGGATGTCACCGCGTGACATTTCCCGAAGGAACAGACATAGGAACAAAGTGAATCACATGCCGGCCGATCAAGTGTTTGATGCAAGAGTGCTTTGGGCTAGCAGGACTCGGTGAACCGGTCAGAAGCGGACTACTATGGCTCATGGAAGCACAAGACTACATTTCCCCATAAGAGAGGCTACCAAGGATAAACAACTAGGTTGTCGGATCCCACACATACCAAGCATTTCAATCATACACACAATATACTCGATATGTGCCAATACAACATGGCATCACAACATAACTCTATGACTCAAGTATTTATTCAATAGGCTCCGAGGAGCGAGATATTACAAACATGGGTCTCATGACCCAACATTCAAAGCATACAAGTCAAAGCACATGCGGAAGCTTAACATGTCTGAGTACAGACATCTACAAATGAAAAAGGCTGAGAAGCCTGACTATCTACACGACCCTCCCAAGGGTACAAGATCGTAGCTGAGGTAACAAGCTAAACGTCGAAGTCCACGCGGAACTACTAGCGAGACTGACGTCTCTCTGCAAAAACATAAAATAGGCAAACGTGAGTACAAATGTACTCAGAAAGACTTACATCAGAACTAGGTACATATGCATCAGTATCAAGAAAGGGGGTGGTGGAGTTTGACTGCAGCAAGCCAGCTTTGACTCGGTGGCTATCCTGAACTACGACTGCAAGTAACTCTTTTGGGGTGGCGCACACAAGTCCACATATTCACCATATCAATACACCACTATGGATCCGCTCCCGTCTCCCTACGAGAACGCCATCCATAGCACTCACGCTTATCTTGCGTATTTTAGAGTATCTACTTTCACTTGTCTATGAACCGTATGTGCAACCCGAAGTCCTTTATCATGGACACGGCTATTCAAATAGATCATGTTAACCCCGCAGGGTGTACTTCTTCACACACGCTCTCACCACTTATCGCCGTTTACACGACATGTACTCGGCAACCTTCAAGCGGAAGCCCAGCGAGGGTGTCGGCCACGACCTGACTAACCACACAAGTCTCTCGTGCAGGTTTATCACCTATTGGGGTTCCATCCGCAAGGAGATCCGTCCGGGGTGTCGCTCACGGCCCCAAACGATGTGAGCAGGGTTCCCAAGCCCACCTAGACGGGTGGATCTACGATTGGTACACCGTGCCACGGTGCCTAGTCTGTCCCAAGATCACCTGTACAGGGTGCCACTTGGTAGACTACTAACACTACCTACAAACACCGAAACTAGTTGCAACTCCCGGACAGAGATCAAGTTGATTAATAAGTCGAGAGGGCACTTAAGCATCCCAATGCGTGGTAGTAACTGTTCATGGATCACAAACACGTAACTCAGGGCCTCGAGGACGGCTGCAATGAGACAACCCACCATGTACTCCTACATGGCCTCTCACCGCTACCTTTACCAAATCGTGTTCACACACTTAGCTCACACATCGTAGGACATGTTCACACACCTCCAATTCATCCCTGATGAATCAGACCTGACTCAACTCTAAGCAAAGAGTGCATGACAAACAAGCATGAATGAGTAGGCACATCAAGGCTCAAACAACTCCTACTCATGCTAGTGGGTTTCATCTATTTATCGTGGCAATGACAGGTCATGCAGAGGAAAGAGGTTCAACTACCGCAGCATGTAATAGTTGAATCGTTGTTATCCTAATGCAGTAAAAGAGAGCAGGAGAGAGAGAGAGAGAGTGGGATTGTATCAGAATGAACAAGGGGATTTTGCTTGCCTGGCACTTCTGAAGATAATATAGTTCTTCATCGGTGTCATTGATCATGTCGTCGGTACGTCGTCTACCGAGAGGGGACAAACACCGACAAACAAGGAAGAACACAATCAATGCAATGCAACAATATGATGCATGAATGTGACTTGGCAATATGATGTGATTTGAGCTAATGCAACTAGCAACCAGATTAAATGAAATTTGTTTGAACCAAAGATTCAAATTCAACTCCATATGTGATTATTCAGATGCCATTTATATGGTTTGTCCTAAACAGAAGCTATGAGTTGTTCTAACATGCATGAAAATGGTACAGATGGATAGATTGGATTTTTCTGATCATTTTCGATATATAAATCTTTGCATTTGGAGTTACGATTGATTTTCTATGATTTTTAGAAGTTTTGGGCATTTTCTGGAATTTCCTGAATTATTTTAAATCCAGAAAATTATTAACTGCGTCAGCATCGCGTCACTGTGACGTCAGCAAGTCTAATGCGGCTGACCAGGTCAAACCTGACTAGTGGGGTCCACTGGTCAGTCACACAGTGTTGTTTGAGTCACAGACAGGTGGGGTCGGTCAATGGCCACGTCAGCAAGGTCAATGCTGACGCGTGGGGCCATTATGATTAGTTAAAACCAAACAAAAATTAAACTATGGTTAAATAAGGGCGTGGGGCCCAGCTGTCAGTGTCACTGGATGGGTTAATTAGTGGCGCCATTAGCCGCTAATGACACTGCCACGTCGGCACGACCGGAGTTTAACCGCCGGTGACGTCTACCGACGACGGAGGCACGTCGGGACGTCTGCTCCCGCGCCCATTCTACGCGCGGAGGGGTTCTACAGGGAGCTCGCGCTCGTGCGCATCCAATGGAGCAAGCCAGAGGAGCTGGGGTTAGCTGTGGCGTCGGCAACGGCGAGGGAGGCGGCGGCCGGAGTTCGGGCTCACGGGGACGGCAGCTAGCAGACAGGAACGGAGGAAGCAAGCATATAGGGAGGAGCAGGAGCTCACAGCGCTTCGGACGGAGCCAGCGGTAAGGGCGGGGATGCACTGGAGCCCGCGAATCCACGACAACGAGCAGCGGGCAGAGGCGATGAAGGCGAGCCCGATGGCGTCGCTTGAGGGCGTCCGAGGTCTTGATCTTTGACCTGATGAAGTAGTTCTCGTCGACGGAGCTTTTGAAGACGCTGCGGCGGTGGTTCATCGACGGTGGCTACGCGTACGGCTGCGGCGTGCTCTTGTTGGTGCTCGGGCTGCGCGTGGAGTAGGGCTAGAGAGGGAGAGAGGCACCAGAGAGTTGGGGGAAGTGAGGGGGAAGGTGCTGGGCGTCTCCGTGGCGCGGATTAGGACGAAGGGACGGCCTCCAGCACGAAGCAGGAGGTGGAGGGCTCATGGTGCAGGCCGTGTTCGCTCCTGCCTACTGGTAGGAGGAAGACAACGAGCGAGGAGGTAAGTGGGCTGGGCCGACCACTTGGGCTGCCAGGTGGGCCAGGTGGGTGAGGCCAGGTGAGTGCCAGGTAAGTTTCCTTTCTCTCTCTCTTTTCTGTTTTCTATTTATTCTGTAATCTGTAGGGCTTTATTAAAAATACTTAAACAGACCCAAAAATCATGAAACTACACAATGCCACTGGTTGGAATATAACCAACAGCAAACATTTTAGTTTATGATTATTTGAGCATTTAAAATATTTAATAGCATTTAAATGCCCAAATGCAAATAGAGTATGATTTAATCCAGAGCCCAAATATGTCATGGAAAAATGTGCATCACCGTTATCAAGCTTTCCAAAGATTTTCCAAGAATGATGAACATTTTTGAAAGCCGCTTTGGAATTACTGGAAATATTTTGGTTGAACCTTGTGAATTCCTTAATGCTAGGGTTTAGGCAATCCCCATTTCAAGTTTCTGAGAATTTTAAACATGATGCACACAGGAAGGGCTAGCCTAGAGCATACCAGAAATAGGGATGTGACAGCTCACCCCTACTAAACAAGAATCTCGTCCCGAGATTCAAGCGTAGGGTAAGACGAAAGGGGAACGCAAATTAGCACAATCTTCATGATCCAGGTTGCACTTCATAAGAATGTTGATTCGATCACCATCTTTGTCTCGATGTCTTGCTCCGGAAACTTGAACCAACATGACAACGAGAGGAAAAGGAAAACTCTAGAAGGATCGATCTTCTCGAGGATCGAGCAATTCAGGATCATCTCACGGAGTGAGACATAGCAACATCTCTCGAGCTGAGACACGAAGCACACAACTAGAGGGATGGAGTGGAACAGATGACGAAGATTCACTAGGTAGACAACAATTCCACACTTAAGAAGCTGGTGAACAGTTGTCAATGTAGCGAGGAGTTGAGTTGCCATGATACCTTAACGAGACATCTTAAAGGAGGTGACTCGTAGAATTGTTACCTCAAGTGGCAAAAAGGAATTACTTTTGATACATAGATCATTGGAACTCTTTTCACCAGCCCGAGGGAATTCTGACCATCGTTTGACGGAGTTCGGAGAAATGGCCTACTCGCATCGAAGGGAAACTATGGTTATAGAACAACTCAAGAACGGAGGCACATCCCAATTGATACCGAGGATATAACCTAGTGACTGAGTGTGCTCGTGAACTTGAGCATTTCCATACTCATCAAGGTTTTACCAAAGATCCGTGGCAAGGATCCTGGCAACACGGCATACTACCATGATGACTAGTGATGGATGATGCGGATAGAAAAGAAGATAACACCTTCTCAGACTTCCCCTTAGCGAGGCTAAGGAAACAGAATCTAGATGATCGACCGAGAGACATTTATCACTCCGCCTCTAATGTTCTCCTTGATGTGCTGGCGTAATCCATTCATAGACATGGTTTGATATCTAGAACATCAAGTAAAAGGTCGGACTTCGGAAACACAATAATCCATAAGGAACAACTATTGGAATAAATTCTACGAGATCCTTATGGGGAGGTGGCCGACTTTCTCAATCAAGATACTACAGTAATAAGTCTTCCGGTTGGGTGTGTTGGCCACAACATCCACTTTACTGGATTACAGGGAGACCAATATTTTAGTTCTTGGGAAACGTTCCAACCATCATATCTGCCTGAGATTCAGATCTGGTTGGTGTCAGAATAATCCAGACTCATTGAGTCCAGAAGATAAATGAAAGTTTGCAACACAAATCGACGAGATGGCGTTGCGAGATTCTCGGGAAATGAGCTACGGTAATAAGCTCTAAAATACGAGTTGGTTCTGCTACAAGCATGTGAACACGCTGTCCTGCATAAGCATGGTCACCTGGTAGTCTTACAACGAAACACTACCGAGTTCAGGTGGGGAACCATCGACAAGGATATCAAAGTCTCCACGTGTGGAAGTCCAAAGGATTAACCTTAGAATAGACTCCGTTTTTCTTGAACAAGTCAATCAGTGGCTTGGTGTGCTAGGGATACATATAGAATGAAGGTTGCAAGTCTCCAAACAATAGAATACTTCGCACGTATGCATGACTGATTTGGAATGATTCCAAAGGAAGCAAAACAAACTTTCTCGAATTTTCACGGCGGCAACTTGCATCAAATGCACATGAATTAGAGGAAGTCACTTCTTTCATCCGAACATACGCTTCATGGGCTAGCATGAAGAAATGCTTTCAAAATTTTCCAACACTAGCTCAATGTTCAACATGAATCATGGAGGAGACAAGATGTTGCTGATGGGCTCAAGAACAACTCATCGGAATTTCCATATCACTGGACTTCCGCCATCATGCGAACATGGTGATAGCATTGGTCAGACCAAAAGATGTAATGGTGTATGCTCGAGGGATCAACCACGAGTAAGACAACATTACGAACATCGATGGTACTGATTTGATTTGGTGATAGCCCATACTCAAATCAAAGTTTTGGTTAGGATGATAGGTCCAGCAATTGATCGCGAGGATCAATCAATGAAGACATCACCTTTCTTGAACACACATACAAGATATCCCTTAGAATGAACTAAGTCGGACAAGCTTTCATCTTCCAACTTTCCAAGTTGTTGTTTAGCTTAACCAACTAGCTCAGGGGTATCCAACACAGATTCTTGGAGAAGGGGGTGGTTGCAAGGAACCAACTTGATCACGAACTCAACATAGCGGTCAGGTGACAACCTGGTGATACCTCCGAGAAGATATTCGGAAAATCACAAACCACCGATATGTTACTATGCTCGAGAACAATCTTGCTTTTCAAGGCAAGACGACATGATCAGAAGAGTGAGGGATTGACACAGTCCTAACTCATTGCTCGAAGAGTGCACCAGAAATAAGGACTAGGTAGCATCTTAAAATGATGATTCAATAACCAACACGCTAAGAGTGAAATTATTGTCCATTTACTACTAAGCAACATGGTTGCTAGAAGTATTAATTTCACACATCATATTTCACTTGTCAGCATTCCGGTTACAACAACACGGGACCGAGGAATGAATAATGATAGCGAGAAGTATCACTACGTCAAGAATTCATAAGGGAAGGTGCAATTCTCGTGACGTTCCTGACATAAAGATGGTAACACTCCAAGGTACAGGAGAGAAAAAGCTGGTCTGGCATTTTGATCCGCGGAATACAATTGCTTTGACCCAATCCTAGATATGGATGAGGTCCTGGAGTTTGTTTCTCCTAGTCATTCCGAATAGAATGGCTTGACGGACCACAGAAGTAAAAGGCATTTATGAACACGAATGCACGACTACTCCTGACTATCAATTGATAGACAAAGGTCAGAAGGCAAACTAAAGGGGGACAACTCAAAGGAACATATGATTTTCTAAGTTGTGGGTGCATAGATTAGTATGTCGAGAGAAGCTCAACATTTCTTCGGATAACCCATGCGTAAAGGTAGAACCGGCGTAATCACAATTATGAATGGAGAACTCCTCAAGAGTACTCTGATTGTGGTATTTTGGTTCAAAGAACTTCTACATTAATGGTTCATGGTATTTGGAAGAAGGAAATACCACGGACCTCGAGGACTATCACAAAAGTTACTAATAACCTAAAGGTACGAGCAAACACTATCAACATGAGGTAAGTAGGGTGAATCTCGGGTTCAAGAACCCAGGAATAGAATACCTACTACTAGGTAGCATCACGGGATGCTTTCGGGAATAATGACGATTCATCACACTGGAAACACAAAACATGGCTAGATTACTAGGTGACTCCCTAAAATACCTAGGGTCATAATAATAACTCCAACAGATATGTCGAGGTAGTAGAGTAGCTCAACTCAGCAATTAGTGTGGTTAACCTGGCCCAAAAGAACAACAAACCAGAGGGGAAGGATTTTGCAAATGCATCAGATGGTTTAGAAACCTGGGATGACTCGGACAGCATAACGACTGTAAATGCTCAAAAAGTTTTGAGAGATCCTGCAAATTGGTGGCATAACCACTCAGAAGCACAATATCAAGGTTCCGAGACCAACTATGAACACACGGAGTAGTAGGAACTGAACCGAGGCTTAAATCGGTCAATCCTATAAGTCTACAAATTAGTAAAACGTGATCCTGATAGATAGACGAGAAGCCTAGTTCTTAATCCCCGTAGAAAAGAAGAGGATGACTCAGATCAGAAGGGCATAAGGTAAAGGAGTAAAAAGATTGAGGGAGTCCTGGACTAGGGGGTGTCCGGATAGCCGAACTATCATCACGGCCGGACTCCAAGACTATGAAGATACAAGATTGAAGACTTCATCCCGTGTCCGGATGGGACTTTCCTTGGCGTGGAAGGCAAGCTTGGCGATACGGATATGTAGATCTCCTACTATTGTAACCGACTACGTGTAACCCTAACCTATCCAAAGGTCTATATAAACCGGAGGGTTTTAGTCCGTAGGACAGAACAACAATCATATCATAGGCTAGCTTCTAGGGTTTAGCCTCCTTGATCTCGTGGTAGATCTACTCTTGTACTACCCATATCATCAATATTAATCAAGAAGGAGTAGGGTATTACCTCCATCGAGAGGGCCCGAACCTGGGTAAAAACATCGTGTCCCTTGTCTCCGTTACCATCCGCCTAGATGCACAGTTGGGACCCCCTACCCGAGATCCGCCGGTTTTGACACCGACATTGGTGCTTTCAT
Source organism: Aegilops bicornis (assembly GCA_021605145.1). Taxonomy (NCBI): domain Eukaryota; kingdom Viridiplantae; phylum Streptophyta; class Magnoliopsida; order Poales; family Poaceae; genus Aegilops; species Aegilops bicornis. The sequence continues at coordinate 757,222,283 of CM038673.1, read as the reverse complement.
TGAGAGTTCCTGTATGTCGTCACCGATAGGCCCGATGGCTCCTTCGATCATCAACAACGACGCGTCCAGGGTGAGACTTTTCTCCCGGACAGATCTTCAGATTCGGCAGCTTTGCACGCGGGGCCAATTCGCTTGGCCATCCGGAGCAGGTCGAAGCTACGCCCGCCATCAGGTCAGATTTGGAAGTTTGAACTATACGGCTGATATCCGTGGAGACTTGATCTTCGACGGATTCGAGCCGCAGCCAAGCGATGCCGCATTGTCTCGATAGGGCATGATCTAGCTCAGAGTCAACAAAGCCTCGGAGGCCGCACCAAAGATCCGCTCCGACCCTTAATCCGAGCCGGATTCCCGATCGAGGACGAGTGGTTGGACACCGCCTCGGGGCTACGATCTCTACGGCGATTGAACCGAACTCTATCCCTGTCGCTGCGAAGACCTTGACTCTGTGGTGCCGGACTCCTCTCCGGACTCCGAACCTCCACGCCGCCAATCGAATCCGATTGGGCGCCGGTCATGGAGTTCACGGTCATGACATCTTTCAAAGACTCGCCCTTTGGCAACATCCTGAATTCACTAAAGTCTCTCTCTTTATCCAGAGAGCCCTGCCGGACTACGGACAGGAAGGTTGGGATATGGACGACGAAGAAATTCAACGCCCACCCACCACCCACTTTGTAGCCACCGTCGATGATTTAACCGACATGCTCGACTTCGACCAAGACATCGACGGTATGGACGACGATGCCGGAGACGACCAAGACCCAGCGCCTACTGTGGCACTTTGGAAGGCCACCTCGTCATACGACATATACATGGTGGATATCCCAAAAGATGGGACCGGCGATGGAACAATGGAGGATGACTCCTCCAAAAGCAACCGGCGCGCCGACGTCACCAAGGCCATTCTAAATCCCGCCACAAAGAAAACGGTGATTCCGGCGGGAGATAATAACACCGGACAAGATTGAAGACAACCCCCTCCAGCAGGACTCGACGCAGGAGGAGGGAGAAGCAAGTCCGCACGACAGTGCGGCAGAAAGAGAGGTCGAGGACGATAATTATGCGCCTCCCTCCGAAGATGAGGCAAGCCTCGACGACGACGAATTTGTCGTGCCTGAGCGTTTCAAACGCAGGCTTATGGCCACGACAAGCAGCCTCAAGAAAAAGCAGCAACAGCTTAGAGCTGACCAAGACCTGCTAGCTGACAGATGGACTGAAGTCCTTGCAGCCGAAGAGTATGAACTCGAACGCCCTCCAAAAGCTACCCCAAACGTAGGTCGTTGCCTCGATCAGAGGAGGAAGCACCCAAGTCACCAACAGACGACATATAGACCGCCACCCTGCGGGCCGCGATAGAGAGGCCTCTAGACCCTCCGTCCAAGCCATACCCCAACGCCGTTCCAAAAGTACCAAGGCACGGGAAAACGCGCCGGACTTGCGAGATATATTGGAGAATAAGGCAAAACATACAAGATCGATCTACCAATCGCATGGGCGCCCCACGACACGTGACGATAGCCGTCACACCGGATACAGAAACTCCGGCCAGGCCGAACACAACAGACAAAGCTCATTCGAGCTGCGTCGTGATATAGCCCATCTGAGGCGCCAAGACACCCACTATGCTTCACAGAAGAAGTAATGGATCATCAAATACTTGAGGGCATTAAACACGTACACATCTAATCAAACGATGGTACCACAGATCACGCGGTCTGGATCGAGGACTATCTCCTCCATATCCACATGGCCCGCGGAGACGATCTACACGCCATCAAATACCTCCCCCTCAAGCTTAAAGGACCAGCTCGGCATTGGCTTAACAGCTTGCCAGCAGAATCAATTGCTTAGGGATAATTCCACAAATCCTACCACCACTTTTCCACACTCTCTATACTAACTTAATTGTACTTTTATTAAAACAACACCTAACTTTAATTTTCATGTTCTTTATCTTGCAAACCTATCCCTTTACACCTACAAAGTACTTCTAATTTCATATTTGTTCTAGGTAAAGAGAACATTAAGGGTGTGTAGAGTTGTATCGGTGGTCGATAGAACTTGAAGGGAATATAAATTCTACCTTTAGCTCCTCGTTGGGTTCGACACTCTTACATATCGAGAAATGCTACAACTGATCCCATATACTTGTGGGTTATCAGTCATCACCCATCGATGCCTTCGAGCTGTTTCATCCGGTCTCATCGAAAATCCTAAAGTTCAAACCTTTTGTACTAGTCGGTCCCACCGAGTGGTTTCATCCGGTCTCACCGAGTTGTGCATAAAGGTGTGTAACGGTTGGATTTTTGGTGCTACCTATATATACCCCATCCATTCCACCAACTCTTAGAGAGAGCAATCAAGATGAAACTACCACTTCTCATATCATTTTTTGAGAGGGAACCACCTGCACTTGTGTTGAAATTAAGGGGATTCCGCTCCAATCTTTGATCCTTAATTTTTAGCCCCTTAAGTTGCTTTCCACTCCAATCCTTCTCATACTACCATGCCAAATCTGTGGGAGAGTGATTGAGTGTTGAGGAGACTATCTTTTGAAACACAAGAGCAAGGAGCTCATCATCCACAACAACATCTATTACCTTTTAGAGAGTGGTGTCTCCTAGATTGGTTAGGTGTCACTTGAGAGCCTTCAAATCTCGTGGAGTTGAACCAAGGAGTTTGTAAGGGCAAGGAGATCGCCTACTTCGTGAAGATCTACCCTGAGTAAGGCTAGTCCATCGTGGGCGTAAGCCATGATAGCATAGACATGCTTGCTTCTTCGTGGACCCTTCATGGGTGGAGCCCTTCATGGACTCACACAATCGTTACCCTCAGTGGGTTGAAGACTCCATCAACGTGGATGTATGCTACTCACTACTAGAAAAACCACTACTAATGGCGCACCTAATTTGTCTATTAATGGCGCATCTGTGGTGCGCCATTAATAGCACGCCATTAGTAATTTTTACTAATGGCGCACCACCTGGGGCGCCATTAGTATTCGGTACTAATGGCGCACCACCCGGTGCGCCATTAGTATATGCTAGGGTGCGCCATTAGTATGCCTCCCAGGGGCATGTATACCAGGTGCTTTGAGATACTAATGGCGCACCACCTCGGATGCGCCATTAGTAATCGCGGCATACTAATGGCGCACCACCCGTGATGCGCCATTAGTAACCATGGCATACTAATGGCGACCGACAAGTGATGCGCCATTAGTATGCTTTGTCATACTCATGGCGCACTATCATGTGATGCGCCATTAGTATGAATATTAGGTTTTTTTATTTTTTTCTTTTCTGTTTTTTGCACAGGTTACAAAATGTATCATTTGAAAAAATATAGACAGCACACATCAACAATAGATTCATCGATACAATAGAAGATTAGTCTTTGAATACAATTCATCATATTAGTCTCGAATACAATTCATCATATTAGTCTCCGAATTGAAAAGACCGAACAAAGATAGAACATTATATTACAAGTCTCGAGACCGCGAGTAGCGAGTTTGTCTTCACATTACAAGTCGATATCGATCATCTAAACTACCATCACATAGAAGAGAGCTGCGGTCATCACGATGAGCATCATCACGATGAAACTCGCCTTCATCCGGTTCCTCCAACGCCCTCCCCTCTCCCGCTAGATAGCGGGCGTATCTAGATTCGCCTCGGCCCTAGTGGTGTACCCTTTGTAACTGTTACCGCTGAATCGGTGAACCTGTCTCCGACACTCCTCCCACCATCGTAGACTCCGGGAACCTTACCCTTGTACACGACATACGCCGGCATCGCTATGCACTAGCCAAACGAAACGTTAGTACCAATTCACGCAGACAATACATAAGCAATATATAAGTATGCAAATGTAACGATTGGAAGAGAAAAGCAAGACATTAATAGCATCGATTACATCTAAGTTGAATGACTCTCGAAACCAAAGAGACATACTACAAGTTCATTAAAGTTTAATTACAACATGAGCCAATCGATGTTTCAGAACTAGACAACTCGACTCAAGGGATCGGAGCGTGGATGAAGCCGCCGTCTCATCGTGGGAGTCATGAAAGAACGGGCGTTGTCATCCTGCATTTGTAGCATTGTGTCGATGTCACCGTTGGACGGTTGATTTCGAGGTAGAACTGCCCCGAGGTACGAAGCGACATCTTGATGGATGATTTCCGCAAACTTCAACCGGATGCGAAGAATTCTTGTCGGAGGTCCGCGTCTGGATTGCCGACACGCCGCTGCCCAATCTTGAGTTTACTCGGTAGCGAAGTTGATGATGGTCCCGCACGATCGCCCGCATGTGATGGATGGCGTAGTAGGCACCCTTCGACCGCCACAGCTGCTTGACGCAGCGTAACGTCAGATTGTGGGAGAACACGTGCTTGCCGTATTTACGAATAGGCCTGGTGAAGGTGCCTCCAGATTTGGCGAGCCGGGAGAACATCATCAAGAACCTTCTTGACATTTGTGTAGTCTACGCTCGATCGACGGTCCGGTCGAAATACGTGGCCATGGAATATTTGGGGCTTAGGAGGATGAGCGTGCAACGTGTGTCACCGCAGAAAACACGGAATGTTAAAAGAAAACGATCGAAATGTAAGAATTCATATGTTACGGGCGGTTGAGGGGAGGACTTACTCGGAAAGTAAGGCACGAGGAAGTTATCCTTATCTTGGTTTGCGAATGACGCCTTCGAGGTAAGAACTCGCGACTTGCGGTCCCCGCGCTGCCCAAGAACTTGGCACGCATGTAGAAGGGGCCGACTATCGCGATGTCCGGTCTTGTCGCGAATGATCCGCATCTCCATACTCAGCGAAAATAGCCGAACGAAGGTGTAGTGCAGCGGATGAAGGTTCAACATAGCGTGTATGTCATCAAAACGCAGGACGATCGTGACGCCCGATGGAGTTATCCACAAAGCCCTTGCCCTCCGGCACCTTGGCCGCGAAAACCGGGTATGCCACATCCTTCTCCCCGAGACGCAGCTTCTCCAAAGAAAGAACAACATCATGCAGACTCCGTGATAGCACCGGTTGCAGCATTGAGCATATTTGTCGGTAGCATCGCCCTACCCGCCACATGCACCCTCCTCGAGATATCCTGCGGTGAAGGTGGCCCGCCCCGAGCACGGATCGCATTTCGGTGCCGCTGGCTCGCACCCTTCTTAGTCTTTCTTTTGCGTGCCTTCTTCTTCTCCTGTAATGGGACCGAGTTTTCCTCACAGACCGCCTTCTTGAGTGTGTTGGGGCTGATAATATTTCGCACCTCGCCTATCTCGAGGCTCGGTGAAGTCGGCAGTGGAGGCGCCTCTCGAGAGCTGAACGCCGACGGGCGCCTGTTGCAACTTGACTTCTCCGCTGACGAGCTAGATCGCACACGCCTTTTGTTGGGTTTGGTTCTTGAGAAGGAGGCCCCATGAAGTCGCCATCGCACTCCATGCTCGGCAAAGTACTGATCGACGCGTTGCCAAATGTATCATAGTCGCTGCCGTCGTTCGATCCCGTGCCATATGCATGTTTGGATCCATGGCATAGGGATGTCCGAGACCGTTACGGCGGTCTTGCCATGGGGCCGACTTGGCGCCGCACGACTGGCGGTGTTGTCTTTGGGTGGTGTCCCCGCCCCAAACGAATCGCTCTTCGCCAAAGCGAGGGCCAGCTCAGCAGCGCCGAGGGTCATCACGCCATCATCGCCGGCCCCGACGGGTCGATTCGGAGGTAACAAGTCATCGCAGCCTGGCAGCACCGAACGGTTGAACCCTAAACAAGTTGGGTGGCATCCGGGTGCCGTGGAACAAGGTTGCCGGTTGAACGATTTTGCCCTTGGCGACATCGACCAACTCGTTGTTCACGAAGTGGAGGAGAGTGCACGGAACGTCGGCGCCTTGCGAAAACATGTAGGGCGTCAGGGATGCCCAACAAAGGCAAGGAGATGAAGTCCTCGGCCGAGAGAGGCTTAATTAGTTACCGTGATGATGGCGCCGAGCTCGGCTAATGTAGAGGCACCGCCAACGGCGGGCGCAGTTGACGGAGGGGCCGCTTGTTACAGAGGTGCTCGCCGGCGTACACCCGGTGCATTAAGCTCCCGTGCCGCATCGGAGACACCAATGCCGCCTCGCCAGAGGCACCAATGGCCCCGCCATCGCATTATGCGAGTTGCTGGCCGTGAAGCTAGGAATCGGGCGGCCTCATTGTCGCCCGCAATCCACGACTCAACCCCGAGATCAAGGTAGGCACAAGGGCGGTGATCGCCGCCCGAGTCGTTGTTCCACTTGCTCTTGGACAATCTCCGAATCCGCCACCTGTGCCTTGAGTTCTTGAACCTCTCGCTACCGGCTTTCCGAGCTGGTCTTTTTCTCCTTCCGCACACCAAATGTATAGTATGACCCCATTTTGTCGACAAGCCTTTGCCGGCCACACGACCACCGACGTCGACTTCATCGAGCTTAACCTTGTTCTTCATTACATTCAACCCCTATTTAGAGTGGTGTCCCAAGGGTTGCTCTGAGTCTACCCCGCCATCGCTTTCACCGCTCATGGAAGGAATGTGAACCATTTAGAAATTCGGCTTCATTAATTAGAATGCAACCATATGGAGCTAATTACTGGGGTGTATTCCTTACTGTAATGTCAAGCTGCCTGGTCTTCGGATCCGTGGTAAGCTCCTTTGTTTTCGGTCCTTCTTGTACCGGGCCCCGACAAAGTTCCTGGTCCGCTTGTCACCGTATGTATCGAAGAGGGGCGGTAGGCCTTGCTCGGCACGCCTCCGCCTCCTCCTTGTCCCATATAGGCTCCGCCACTCAGTAACCGCCGGGACCGAGTGTGTGTTCCCCTATGTTCAGCTCCGCATTTGTTTCCACTCACTTGATTGGGAGCTTGCGGTGCTCGAGCAATTGATCTTGAAGTCGTTGTAGTCATCTTCGGTGATCGAAGGATTTTTCTCCTTGATCTTCTCGATAACTCTCACCTTTCTCGATCATTCTCTTCACATTGCTTTTCCAAGTAGACAGGGGCCTTGCTCATCTTCGTGAGGGCAGCATTGTTCACTTTATTCCCTTTGAGGCTTGTGTTTTCAAATTCAGCGGGAACTTGTATCGCTCGTGCAGCTTCGTGAAGAGGAGGTTGCGCAAATTCCTCGGTCAGGATGCCTCGTGTTCTCGGTGTTGATCGAGACGGTGCTCGGAGAATGCACCCGAGCTGAAGCGAGTACCCTTGACTATTCGCTCGGGCGCCGTTGGATTCCTGCTGGAGTCCACTTCAAGAACTTCCTCCTTGATGGTGCGGAGCACGATCGGGCGCCGTCCTTCCGTTGCCTCTTCGGTTGGCTGCCATCCGTGCGGCGCCGCCATCATCGATGGTGGCATCCTCGGCGCACCATCGCTGGTGGCATCGATGGGTCATCCTCGGCGGTACCATCGGTGGTCTCGGGATCGGTGGGGAAGGCGGCGGCCTCATACAAGTGAGGTTGTTCCTCCATCTCCGGGACAGCTCCAGAATGCCTTGCCCGAACCCCGGCCTCATCGTTGTGGGCCATGTTTCTCTCTAAATAGAAACAAAGTTTGGTCAAAAGTTGGTTATTGTCAAGGAACAAGATCATGGTCTCATCATTTAGGGTTTGTCGACACCGAGGCATCCTAAAATCTAAGCTTTTATCATTGAGGGTTTTTCGACGCCGAGGCACCCTAAAAGCCTAAGCTTTCATCATTTCGGTTTTTATCGACACCGAGGCACCCTAAAAGCCATGCATTAGTCACAAGTACGCCGGGCAGTTGATCCTACTTAATTAACTACTAAGATACCCCGCCCATGCATTAGTCACAAGTACCCCATATGTCCTATTTTTAGCAAAGTCATGCTAAAATTCACGGAAAATTTCAGCATGACCTTTGCTGAAAATAGGACATATGGAGTACCAATTTGCCGGAACGGAAGTTAATCGACATTCCGCAAACTCAAGGGCCTCTCGGGTACCTGCAAAATCATCATGACACGATGGTCGGAGACAAAACCCAGTAAACTAGCACCACAATGTGCCTCTACTTTCATATGGATGAAAAGGCCATGCACCATATGGTCCTCTGCTTTCATATGGACAAAAATCAGCTCAACTTATGTGAGCTTCCATTCCAGATCTAATAGGTCACCCAACAAAAAACATCAATAGTTTAGCAAGTCTGTACCCTCAAGAATGAACATATAGCAATATCTGTTGTCCCCCCATAACATACGGAAATCAAAATCAGCTCAACTTAGATGACAATGTATATACAGCAAACTAAACTGATAGCTGCTCTCAAACCGTACATCCAAACGACAAAAATAAATACTCTAAAGAAACCTTGAAACTTTATCTAAAACTTATGTAAAGGGGCCAACTCAAAATTTTTTTGATACTAATGGCGCACCCTTCGCCAGGTGCGCCATTAGTAGTTTAAACTCTAATGGCGCATCAGATTGTGGTGCGCCATTAGTATATACTAATGGCGCACCAGCTTTCTGGTGCGCCATTAGTGTCAATCCCATCTATAGCCCTTTTTCTAGTAGTGACTTCTTGAGCTTGCATTATTTTTTTTCTTGAAGAGGAAAGGGTGATGCAGCAAAGTAGAGATAAGTATTTTCCTCAGTTAAGAACCAAGGTATCAATCCAGTAGGAGGCACAATCAAGTCTCCAATATATGCACCTGCACAAACTAACAAACAGTTGCACACAACGCGAAAAAGGGGTTGTCAATCCCTTCACGGTCATGAACAAGAGTGCGATCTAATAGAGATAGGTATAAAAGATAAATAAAAGAGCAAACTAAAGTAAATATAATAAATTGCAGCAAGGTATTTTTGGGTTTTTCGGTTTATAAATCTGAAAATATATGATGGAAAATAGACCCGAGAGTCATAGGTTTCACTAGAGGCTTCTCTCTTACAGAAAGCATACGGTGGGTAAACAAATTACTGTTGAGCAATTGATAGAAAAGTGCATAATTATGAATACATCTAAGGAAATGATCATGAATATATGCATCACGTCCGTGATGAGTAGACCGAAACGATTCTGCATCTACTACTATTACTCCACACATCGACCGACTCCTGCCTGCATCTAGAGTATTAAGTTCATAAGAACAGAGCAACGCTTTAAAAAAGATGACATGATGTAGAGGGATAAACTCAAGCAATATGACATAAACCCCATCTTTTTATCCTTGCTGGAAACAATACAATATGTGCCCCGCTACCCCTTCTGTCACTGGGCGAGGACACCGCAAGATTGAGCATAAAACTAAGCACCTCTCCCATTGCAAGAAAAAACAATCTAGTTGGCCAAACCAAACCGATAGTTCGAAGAGAAATACATAGATATCTTAATCATGCATAAAAGAGTTCAGAGAAGACTCAAATAATATTCATAGATAATCTGATCATAAATCCACAATTCATCAGATCTCAACAAACGCATCGCAAAAAAAGATTACATCGAATAGATCTCCAAGAACATCGAGGAGAACATTGTATTGATGATCAAAGAGAGAGAAGAAGCCATCTAGCTACTAGCTATGGACACGTAGGTTTGTGGTAAACTACTCACACATCATCGGAAGGGAAGCAAGGTCGGTGTAGAGGTCCTCCGTGATTGAATCCCCCTCCGGCGGAGTGCCAGAAAAGGCCCCAAGATGGGATCTCACGGGAACAGAGGCTTGCGGCATCGGAAAAGTAATTTTGGTGTGCCCTCTGGTGTAGGGGGATATTTGAGGATTTATAGTGCGAAGATTAGGGTTGGAAGGTCTACGGGGCCCACAATCCTCGGGGCGCCCCTACGGCTTGTGGCCACCCGTGAGGCTTCGACCTCCTCTCCAATTCTCGTGGGTTTCTTCTGGTCCAAGAAAAATCACCGTAAAGTTTTATTCTGTTTGGACTCCGTTTGATATTCCTTTTCTGTAAAAGTCAAAAACAAGGAAAAACATAAACTGGCACTGGACTCTAGGTTAATAAGTTAGTCCCAAAAATAATACAAAATAGCAATATTAATGCATATAAAACATCCAAAATAGATAATATCATAGCATGGAACAATAAAAAATTATTGATACGTTGGAGACGTATCAATGTACGATAGCACCAACTATCGGAACCACGCCAAAAATCACCATGTCTTTGTTGCATTTGATTTTCTTGGACCCCTCCTTTACATTCATATGCAAAGTCTTTACTTTCCGCTGCTTACTCTCTAGACTTGCATGTCTAGGGTATTACTTGACTTGTGAGAATTGCTAAAACTTGCCAAGAACTAAGATTGGGAAAATGCTAGATTTTTTTTTGGTCAAGTAGTCTAACCACCCCCTCTAGACCTACTTGCGATCCTATGGACATGTGTCCCAATATCCTCTCTCATTCCTCTTAGCCCTCCTGCCTTCTCCATTATCCCAATATTCCTCCATGAAGTGTTGCTGCTTGGACGTCGCCGCATGTTCCCAACAACTCCAGTCACCCTAGACCGAACTATTGCATCACAAGGACCGCGAGGAGGAAGAGAAATAGTTGAGGAAATTATGAACACGTGATGCAATCTGCATTTCCTTCGACTCCAACCGTCATATTCTTCGCGTCAATTCGTCCCATTTAGTCGGCTACTACCCAATTCCTCACACATATGTGCTTAATCATATCTAACCTACGCCCTAGACTGCTCCTTGCAGCCTATGGTTGTAGTTGGGCGCGTTGATGCTGTCGCAAACATGAACCGAATGTTTTTCAATATGGCGACGCTAGGCGCCGGCGCACCGGCCCAACAGTTGGGCCGGTCCAGCCCTGGCCGCCCGATGCAGCGATTAGACCGTCAGATCTGTCCCTCGCTTTGTCCTCCTCCTGAGTCAATTTTCCAGATTGCAATCGCCCGGCGCCCGGCGACACCACGCCATATCCTCGCGAGAAAACAGCCGAGTTTGAAGCACCACCGCGGCGTTCCTCGTCGCCGGTGAGCGCCCTCGCCGGCCGTCCGCACTTGCCCCAGATCCGCGCTCGCCATGGATGCAGCTCCGCCGCCCGCGCTCATCAGAGATTTGCGCTCACCATGGATGCAGCTCCGCCACCCGACGCTTGCCATGGATGCAGCTCCGCCGCCCGGCGCTTGCCATGGATCTCAGCTTCGCCGCCCACGCTCGCCATGGATGGATCCCGCCCTCGCCGCTCGCGCACGCCATGGATGCAGCTCCGCCTCGTTGGCGATTGATCGTTCCAGCAAAATAGAAATGCCCGTTGTAGCATTTTTCGTTGTCCGTCAGAAAGCAAAATGGAGACACGGTTGCAGCAAAAAAGAAACGTCGTCGTTTTCGCCGTTTTCATTGGTTGTAGCTCGCCGTTTTCGCTGGATGTAGCAAAACACTTCAGCGGTAGTAGCAAAATCAAGCTACGGATGCAGCAAAAAACGCCATCGCCGCCTGCACGAGGTCGCAACTCCGCCTTACATCGATGTAGCAAAAAAAACCAACGTAGTAGCAAAAACCTGCTACGGTTGCAGCAAAAATATCGTTGTCGTCGTCGCGAGGTCCGAGCTCCGCCTGATGGATGTAGCAAAAAGCTTCGTCGGTAGTAGCAAAATTCAACTATGGTTGCAGCTTCCCCTTGTTGTGCAGTGCCATTGAAGCTTTCTATGTCTATGGTTGAAGCTTTTTTTAATGGCCGTTGAAGCTTTTTTAGGTGACGGTTGCAACACTTCTATAGGCGGGTGGATCCGGGCATGGCGGGCAGGCAGTTATGGCGGGCGGCGAGGGAGCGCCTGGCCGCCGGCGATGGAGCTTGTGGTGGCCCAGTCGCTGCCCGGGAGGAGGAGGAGGGGAGGGGATGCGCGCGCTTGAAGGCTGTAGGTTGGGGATGGATCTGGCCATGGCAGCAGGCAGCCATGGCGGCCGGCGAGGGAGCGCCTGGCCGCCGGCGATGGAGTTCGTGGAGGCCCAGGCATAGCTCGGGGGAGGGGAGGTGCGTGCACGTAGGCTGAAGGTAGGGTGTAACGCTCCGGATTCGATGCGCCAGGTGTCCGTCAGTTATTCGCCGTCGTTGCCATGTCATGTGCTTGCGTGTCTCTCTTTGTCATGTCATCATCTGCATTTCATATCATGTCATCATGTGCCTTTCATTTTGCATACGTGTTCGTCTCATGCATCCGAGCATTTTCCCCGTTGTCCGTTTTGCAATCCGGCACTCCTATGTCTCCCGGCGCCCCCTTTTATTTCTTTTCGTGTGAGAGTGTTAAACGATCTCGGAATGGATCGAGGTTTGTCAAGCGGCCTTGGTATAGCACCGGTAGACCGCCTGTCAAGTTTCGTGCCATTTGGAGGTCGTTTGATACTCCAACGGTTAACCGGGTAACCATAAAAGCCTCCTTCGCTTTGCAGCCCAACACCTCTCCAAACTGGCCCAAAACCCAGCAAACTCCCCTCCATGCTCTCGGTCATTTGATCACGATCGTGGGCGAAAACCGCACCTCATTTGGACTCTCCTAGCTCCCTCTATCTATAAATATGTCTTCCCCCCCGAAATTCGCGGATCAAAACGCCCCTAACCCTAGCTCTTTCTTCCTCCGCGCGCCGGACGCGTCCGCCCGGCGCCGGACATGTCCGCCGCCGCCCCCTCACCCAATCGCCAGTCGCCACGTCACCTCCCTGCGCCAGCCGCGCCCGGCCACCCAGGAGCCCAGATCCGGCTCGGGCAGCAAGACCTCGCCGAACCCGCTTCGTCGCCGCCTCCTCCCGGCGCCCAGCGCCTCCGCCCGCCCGCGCCTCGCCCGGCCTCGCCGCCCGCTGCCCGCCGTCCTCGGCGGCCTTGATAACTCCGCCGGTCGTGCCTCCTCTCCCCACCGCCGCCTCGCGCCATGGCGCCGGCGCCGGGCGCCTCCCAGCCGGCCTCCCATGGCGCCTCGCCTCGCGCCATGCTTGACGCCGGCCTCGCCCCGGCCGCCTTTGGCACAGCCGCCTGGCCGCCGCCCGGCCCCTCGGGAGCAGCGCCCGCGCCGCCCCTCGGCGTCGGCCATCTCCTTCCCGGCCATCCTCGTGAAAGCGTGCCTCGGTTGACTCCCCCCCCCCGAATTTTCGTCTAAGTCATTTAATATGTGATATTTTGTGCCATTTTCATCATGTCATAACTCTGCATCCGTAGCTCCGTTTCGTGTGTCCAATATATCAAATTGTTCGCCTCGAAGAGTAGATCACTTCATCTCATTGCATCATTTTAATTTGAGCTCATCTTCATGCCCGAAATGCTGTTGTAATAGGGCTATGTGATGTTAGTTTCTGTTTCTTAACAGAACATGCACTTTTGTCATTTTTGCCATGATTGATGTGTGCATCCTATGAACTTGAGTCCTACATGTGTTTTGTAATATGCCATGCCATATTTCCAGGGGTGCTTGCCATGTATTTTTGTGAGTTGTGTAGTGAGTGCATCAAGCTTGTTAAGTAGGGTACTTGCTGTTGCTGTTTTCCTGGCAGATTCTGTTATATTTTGTTGCCATGTAAACATGATGCTACCGAGAGATCCATGCTTATTTTGAGATACTTAAGTAAGGATGTTTTGTTATACATGTCTTGCCCTATCCATCCATGCCCTTGTGTGCAATTATGGAGTGCCATAGCTTGAATCAATCGAGCTCTACTTTTGCTATAAAATGTTTCCTGGCAGGTTGTTTACATGTTATTCAATTTTGCCAAGGTTGTTGTAGTTGATCCGTGTATTCTATGATGTTATTCTTGCCATGTATAGCTTCTATGCCATGTCTTCTTGATGGATGTATGCTTATTTTATCATGTATTGCTCTGTGGTGAGTGGTTCAAGCTCACCAACATGCCTACTTATCGTTGTTCCTGCCATGTTCAAATCTGTAATATAACTTGCCATGTTTACATGGGTGCCATCATATTTTCTGATCCTTTTTGGCTTATGGTCAGTAAGGGACTTTTGTTCTATGCATTTAGTAGTATCATGCCATGCCTTTGTTTGCCATGTTAAGTTCCTGTAGCATGCCGTTTGATAGCTCTAAGCATTTCAACCTGATGTTATTTTCTGCAGAGTCTGAACTGTTATTATTTGCAATCTTGCCATGTCATTTTGAGCATGTTCTAGTAATTTCTGGAGATAGCTCAGTGTTCATGTTTTGTAACGCTTTACCTGTACATCATGAGCATGCCTTGTGTTATTACGTTGAGATGCTGTAGCATGTTGTTTTGATGATTGCAATATGCCTAGTTGCTGTTTTGGACAGCTTGTCCTTTAAACTTGTAGAGTGTATGTGTTGAACCGTTGCTCCGTTTTGCATGTAGTTTCATATTATCATGTTGCATCCTTGTTTTGAGGTGTTTGCTTGATGTTTGTATGCATTTTGCATCAATGCCATGTTTATCTTGTTTTGCTCATATCTTCTAGGCCGTAACTCCGAATCTAATGAACTTTATATGAAACTTGACTAGAATTTCGTGTAGATCATCGTGGTGCATCTTAACTTGCTGTTAACAACTTGAATATAAGGTTTATTCAGATTTGGACCAATTTCGAAATTTGCATATGAGGACTTACCGGAATTGTTATATGTTGTTTCCGGCCTCATTTAAACTTGCTTTGATGTGTTGTTCTTGTTTGCATCATCTCTTGCCATGAGTAGTTTCATGTAGCTTTGGCATGCATCATGTCTTGTTCATGTGTGGTGTGTTTACTATGTTGTGTGCTTCTTCTTGTTAGTTCCTGTTTCGCTATGATCGTGAGGATTCGTTCGTCTACGCTTGGTTCGGCTTCATCCATTCGTCTTCTTCATGGACTCGTTCTTCTTCCTTGCGGGATTCCAGGCAAGATGACCGCTACCCTGGATCTCACTACTATCATTGCTATGCTAGTTGCTTTGTTCTATCGCTATTATGCGCTACCTATTACCTGTTTATCAAGCCATCCCAAATTGCCATGTCAGCCTCTAACCTTTTGCACCCTTCCTAGCAAACCGTTGTTTGGCTATGTTACCGCTTTGCTCAGCCCCTCTTATAGCGTTGTTAGTTGCAGGTGAAGATGAAGTTTGTTCCTTGCTGGAACATGGAGATGTTGTTCCTTGCTGGAACATGGAGATGTTGTTCCTTGCTGGAACATGGTTACTTGTTGGGATATCACAATATTCCTTATATTATTAATGCATCTATATACTTGGTAAAGGGTGGAAGGCTCGGCCTTATGCCTGGTGTTTTGTTCCACTCTTGCCGCCTCTAGTTTCCGTCATATCGGTATTATGTTCCCGGATTTTGCGTCCCTAACGCGGTCGGGTGATTTATGGGACCCCCTTGACAGTTCGCTTTGAATAAGACTCCTCCAAAGAAGGCCCAACATTGGTTTTACCATTTGCCTCACCACCACCTATATTTCCCTTGGGAGTAATTAACCCAAGGGTCATCTTTATTTAGCCCCGGGCCGATTGCTTCTCTAAGTGCTGGCTCGAACCGAGCTACTGCGGGCCACCTTGAGGCAACCCGAGGTTTGGTTTTACTCGTAGCTAGTCTCATCCGGTGTTGGCACGAGAACAAGATATGTGCAGCTCCTATCGGGATTGTCGGCATCGGGCGGCTTTGCTGGTCTTGTTTTATTGCTTTGTCGAAATGTCTTGTAGCCGGATTCCGAGATCGATCGGGTCTTCCCGGGAGAAGAAATATCCTTCGTTGATCGCGAGAGCTTATCATGGGCTAAGTTGGGACACCCTGCAGGGTATAAACTTTCGAGAACCGTGCCTGCGGTTATGTGGCAGATGGGAATTTGTTGATATCCGGTTGTAGTAAACTTGAAGCAAACTCTTCTAAAATACACCAACCGTGGTGCGTAACCGTGATGGTCGCTTTTCGGGGTTGATCGAGAGGAGAACACGGTTTCTGGGTTATGTCTGACGTAAGTAGGAGTTCAGGATCACTTCTTGATCATTACTAGTTGGCGACCGTTCCTTTGTTTCTCTTCTCGCTCTCTTTTGCGTATGTTAGCCACCATATATGCTTAGCCGCTGCGCAACCTCACCACTTTACCCTTCCTTTCCCTTTAAGCTTTGCTAGTCTTGATACCCATGGTAATGGGATTCTTGAGTCCTCGTGGCTCACAGATTACTACACCACCGATTGCGTGTACAGGTTTGCGATGATCATGACGTGAGAGCGATGTTTGCTTGTATTGGAGTTCTTCTTCCGCTTCTTCTTCGATCGGGGATAGGTTCCAGTCGGCAGCTTTGGCTAAGCGTGGTGGATGTCGTTTGAGCTTCTGTTTATGTTTCATCCGTAGTCGGATGTTGATCTCTTGTATATGATGTTGATGTATTCTTGTGGCATTTGTGCCTTATGTTTGTATCCATATGTATTATGTAATGCTGATGTAATGATATCCACCTTGCAAAAGCGTTTCAATATGCGGGTCTATCCTTGGTGGGACCGTCGAGTTCCTTTTGGATAGGGTCGCATATTGGGCGTGACAAGTTGGTATCAGAGCCTCGACCGACCCTAGGAGCCCCCTTGATTGATCGTGTAGTTTGGCCGTTGTTGAGTCTAGAAGAAAACTGGTTTTCAGAGTCTAGTTATATCGGAGAGTAGGAATTCTTTTTACTCCTCAGCCCCTTCGTCGCTCTGGTAAGGAATCTTGACGTAGGTGTTTTGAATTACTCCTCTTCCCGTTCAAAATTTTTCTTTAGGATCACGTGGTTAGTGTCGTGAGTTGTCCATCCTCTTTTGTTCCGGTGCATTTCTCGTCAAGTTGACTCGAGCCTCTTCATCTTCAAGTCCAATCCTCAGTTCTTTTCTTTTCCCGCCCGCCCACCCTTCTTCTTGTCGGAACCGGAGTTCGTAATCGAGTATCCATTCCACTCATGCGAAGTCTTTGCTTTCTTTCCTCAATGATTTCAACCGATGTTTTCTCTTCAAGATATTCGTCGATTTTCCCCTTCCAAGTTGCCTGTGTTTTCCCGCCCTCCCACCCTTTTCTTCCCGGAGTTTGCCTCTCTCACGACCATCTATTTCATTCATGCGGAACCTCTTCAGTCTTCCCTCAATTATTTCAACCGGTGAATTCTCGTCTTGTTCGTCATTCTTCATCTCTTTCTTTTTCCGGTGCACTCAATTCAAGTTTTTCGGGTTAATCATATTCTTGTCCTTCGAAGTGTTCCCTTTGCTTGTTCGCCTCTCGCCATTTTATCATTCCGGAGTGTGCAAGACATCTTAGGAGATTTGTCTGTGTTTGAATTAATTCGAGGTTGTCACCTCATTCAAATCTTTCAATTGTTCCGGTGCATCATCTATCTGTTCAACATCTCTTTCCGACGGTGTTTTTCTCTTTAGTGGGCCCTAACCCACAGGTCTTTTCCCAGGATCTTACCTGACTCTTCTATTTCCCCGGAGCCATTCCCAATTATTTTCAAGTGTGACGTAAGAATGGATTCCATCAGTCACATGCCTTTTCCAAGATCAATTTCAAACCATTTCATTGTTGACTCAACCTCTTTGCTTTTCATTCTTCCGGAGTATCTCAGTAATTTTGGTGGTGTTTCTCGTCATCATTTGAAGACCGAAGTAGAGTTTCTCTTAAATCTTGTCTGTTCCCCCGGAGATTCATGGTGATAGCTCGATGTTATCCTATCTAATTGTTTCGGTCGTGCAATTCTTTTCATCCATCCGGAGTATTTCAGGAGTTGCTTTCTCTCGATCATCTAGAGGCCATCTTTTCGGAAGATTTCTTCGTTCTAATTCTTCAGCTTTGCTCTCTCAATTATTCTATATTCTTGCCTTTTCGATCGTTCTTCATATTCTTCCGGTGTTTTTTCTCTTTAATCAGTTCGCGATCTCTTCGATCTCTTTTCTCTAAATCCCTCAAGTATCTCCCTGCTTCTCTAATTCTTCCTGGTGATTATTTCCTTTTCGTCAGTCATTTCCGAATTCTTACGGTGGTTCCTTCAGATTCTTTTTCCTTGATTATCATTTTTTATTCATTCGTTCTATTCTATCCTACCGGTGGTTCATGAAGTCCTTCTCAAGGTGGCGCTATGTCACTTCTCAATCCTTTTTCAAGAAGAATAAGTAGTTTGCAAAAATCCATTGGTTGTCATCAATTTAATTTGATGAAGGATAAGTATACAATAAATGTTATTCTTATTTCATCCAAGTGATTGATCTTTTTCTTTGGAGTTTGTTCTTGATTAATAAATTCTAGTTCCAAGTGTTCTCATCTTTTCTTTTCCGGAGTTCAAATTTCCTCGGCTATTTCGTCAGAACCTCCATCTAAATCATCGCAACGCTCATCTTATTCTTTCTTCCTTCATTCTATCTCACCATCCTTTTTGTTACCGGAGTTCTTCACGGTGGTTCTTCATGATTTATTTCTTTCTTCAAGAGTTCATCAAGATTCTTGTTGGTGGAATTCAAGCATCTTTTCTTCTCACGTCTCGAAGTGCAATTAATTCTCCGTATTCTTTTGAAGTGGAGTTTTGCATTTCTTCGTTCTTCTCACCTATTTAATCTTTTCCGCTTGTGGTCGGCGATCAACTCTTAATTCTGAGATGTTACCCATAAGTCCACAACAAGCTTATTCTGTCGTTGTTGATTTTCTCAACAACTCCACTCAACCCTTCCTTATAAGTTCTTTTCAATTCTTTCAATTCTTCCGGAGGCATTGCATTGCTTATGTCGTCAAGTGTCATTCCATCTTGTGAAGTTCGTGTTCTATTCTTTCCTTGTTCAGTCAGAGTGATGTCTAAATCCTTTCAGCCTTATTCGTTTCTTATCTCGTTCTAAACGGAGTGCCCTCATAGTCTATCTGATTCCGTGAGCTTTCAATTCTCGTCATTCTCGCTGCTTTCTCTCTTCTTCTCGTGTACTCTCGATTCTTTGCTTCTTCTCTTCAGTTTGTGCTTCACCTCATCCCTTTTCCCTTCCGTCTCGGTCCTAAGATCTCGGGACGAGATCTCTTGTTAGTGGAGGAGTGTTGTAACGCCCCGGATTCGATGCGCCAGGTGTCCGTCAGTTATTCGCCGTCGTTGCCATGTCATGTGCTTGCGTGTCTCTCTTTGTCATGTCATCATCTGCATTTCATATCATGTCATCATGTGCATTTCATTTTGCATACGTGTTCGTCTCATGCATCCGAGCATTTTCCCCGTTGTCCGTTTTGCAATCCGGCACTCCTATGTCTCCCGGCGCCCCCTTTTATTTCTTTTCGTGTGAGAGTGTTAAACGATCTCGGAATGGATCGAGGTTTGTCAAGCGGCCTTGGTATAGCACCGTAGACCGCTTTGTCAAGTTTCGTGCCATTTGGAGGTCGTTTGATACTCCAACGGTTAACCGGGTAACCGTAATAGCCTCCTTCTCTTTGCAGCCCAACACCCCTTCAAAGTGGCCCAAAACCCAGCAAACTCCCCTCCATGCTCTCGGTCGTTCGATCACGATCGTGTGGGCGAAAACCGCACCTCATTTGGACTCTCCTAGCTCCCTCTATCTATAAATATGTCTTCCCCCCCCGAAATTCGCGGATCAAAACGCCCCTAACCCTAGCTCTTTCTTCCTCCATTGGCAGCATCCTTGGCGCCGGACATGTCCGCCGCCCTCCTGTCACCCAATTGATCGCCACGTCACCTCCCTGCGCCCGCGCCCGGCCACCGGGGCCCAGATCCGCCCGCCCGGGCGGAACCTCGCCGAACCCGCTTCGTCGCCGCCTCCTCCGGCGCCCAGCGCCTCACGCCCGCCCGCGCCTCGCCCGGCAACCTCGCCGCTGCCCTTCGCCGTCCTCGGCGGCGCCCTGACCAACTCCGCCCGGTCGCGCCTCCTCTCCCCACCGCCGCCTCGCGCCATAGGCGGGCGCCGCCAGGGCGCCTCCCGGCCGGCCTCCCATGGCGCCTCCGGCCTCACGCTTGGCCGGCCTCGCCCGCCTCCGGCCAGCGCACAGCTGGCCACCGCTGCCCCGCCTTGACCCCTCGCGGAGCAGCGCGCGCCGCCCCTCCGGCGTCCCGGCCATCTCCTTCCCCGGCCCTCCTCGTGACACGTGCCTCGGTTGACTTCTTCCCGAATTTTCGTCTAAGTCATTTCATATGTGATATTTTGTGCCATTTTCATCATGTCATAACTCTGCATCCGTTGCTCCATTTCGTGCGTGTAATATGTCAAAATGTTCGTCTCGAAGAGGAGATCATTTAATCTCATTGCATCATTTTAATTTGAGCTCATATTGGTCCCCGAAATGCTGTTGTAAGAGGGCTATGTGATGTTAGTTTCTGTTTCTTAACAGAACATGCACTTTTGTCATTTTTGCCATGATTGATGTGTGCATCCTATGAACTTGAGTTCTACATGTGTTTTGTAATATGCCATGCCATATTTCCAAGGGTGCTTGCCATGTATTTTTGTGAGTTGTGTAGTGAGTGCATAAAGCTTGTTAATTAGGGTACTTGCTGTTGCTGTTTTCCTGGCAGATTCTGTTATATTTTGTTGCCATGTAAACTTGACGCTACCGAGAGATCCATGCTTATTTTGAGATACTTCAGTAAGGATGTTTTGTTATACATGTCTTGCTCTATCCATCCGTGCCCTTGTTTGCAATTATAGAGTGTTATAGCTTGAGTCAATCGAGCTCTACTTTTGCTATAAAATGTTTCCTGGCAGGTTGTTTACATGTTATTCAATTTTGCCAAGGTTGTTGTAGTTGATCCGTGTATGCTATGATGTTGTTCTTGCCATGTATAGATTCTATGCCATGTCTTATTGATGGATGTATGCTTATTTTATCATGTATTGCTCTGTGGTGAGTGGTTCAAGCTCACCAACATGCCTACTTATCGTTGTTCCTGCCATGTTCAAATCTGTAATATAACTTGCCATGTTTACATGGGTGCCATCATATTTTCAGATCCTTGTTGGCTTATGGTCAGTAAGGGACTTTTGTTCTACGCATTTAGTAGTATCATGCCATTCCTTTGTTTGCCATGTTAAGTTCCTGTAGCATGCTGTTTGATAGCTCTAAACATTGCAACCTGATGTTATTTTCTGCAGAGTCTGAACTGTTATTATTTGCAATCTTGCCATGTCATTTTGAGCATGTTCTAGTAATTTCTGGAGATAGCTCAGTGTTCATGTTTTGTAATGCTTTACCTGTACATCATGACCATTCCTTGTGTTATTACGTTGAGATGCTGTAGCATGTTGTTTTGATGCTTGCAATATGCCTAGTTGCTGTTTTGGACAGCTTGTCCTTTAAACTTGTAGAGTGTATGTGTTGAACCGTTGCTCCGTTTTGAGTGTGCTCTATATGAAACTTGCTTGATTTTGCATGTAGTTTCATATTATCATGTTGCATCCTTGTTTTGAGGTGTTTGCTTAATATTTGTATGCATTTTGCATCAATGCCATGTTTATCTTGTTTTGCTCATATCTTCTAGGCCGTAACTCCGAATCTAATGAACTTTATATGAAACTTGACTAGAATTTCGTGTAGATCATCGTGGTCCATCTTAACTTGCTGTTTAACAACTTGAACATAAGGTTTATTCAGATCTGGACCAATTTTGAAATTTGCATATGAGGACTTACCGGAATTGTTATATGTTGTTTCCGGCCTCATTTAAACTTGCTTTGATGTGTTGTTCTTGTTTGCATCATCTCTTGCCATGAGTAGTTTCATGTAGCTTTGGCATGCATCATGTCTTGTTCATGTGTGGTGTGTTTACTATGTTGTGTGCTTCTTCTTGTTAGTTCCTGTTTCGTTGCGATCGTGAGGATTCGTTCGTCTACGCTTGGTTCGGCTTCATCCGTTCGTCTTCTTCATGGACTCGTTCTTCTTCCTTGCGGGATTTCAGGCAAGATGACCGCTACCTCGGATCTCACTACTATCATTGCTATGCTAGTTGCTTTGTTCTATCGCTATTCTCACGCTACCTATTACCTGTTTATCAAGCCATCCCAAATTGCCATGTCAGCCTCTAACCTTTTGCACCCTTCCTAGCAAACCGTTGTTTGGCTATGTTACCGCTTTGCTCAGCCCTCTTATAAGCGTTGTTAGTTGCAGGTGAAGATGAAGTTTGTTCCTTGTTGGAACATGGAGATGTTGTTCCTTCTTTGGAACATGGTTACTTGTTGGGATATCACAATATTCCTTATATTATTAATGCATCTATATACTTGGTAAAGGGTGGAAGGCTCGGCCTTATGCCTGGTGTTTTGTTCCACTTGCCGCCTCTAGTTTCCGTCATATCGGTATTATGTTCCCGGATTTTGCGCCCCTAACGGCCGGGTGATTTATGGGACCCCTTGACAGTTCGCTTTGAATAAGACTCCTCCAAAGAAGGCCCAACATTGGTTTTACCATTTGCCTCACCACCACCTATATTTCCTTGGGAGTAATTAACCCAAGGGTCATCTTTATTTAGCCCCCGGCCGGTGCTTCTCTAAGTGCTTTGGCTCGAACCGAGCCATTGCTTGGGGCCACCTTGAGGCAACCCGAGGTTTGGTTTTACTCGTAGCTAGTCTCATCCGGTGTTGCCCTGAGAACGAGATATGTGCAGCTCCTATCGGGATTGTCGGCGCATCGGGCGGCTTTGCTGGTCTTGTTTTATTGCTGTCGAAATGTCTTGTAGCCGGGATTCCGAGACCGATCGGGTCTTCCCGGGGAGAAGGAATATCCTTCGTTGATCGCGAGAGCTTATCATGGGCTAAGTTGGGACACCCCTGCAGGGTATAAACTTTCGAGAGCCGTGTCCACGGTTATGTGGCAGATGGGAATTTGTTAATATCCGGTTGTAGTAAACTTGAAGCAAACTCTTCTAAAATACACCAACCGTGCGTAACCGTGATGGTCTCTTTTCGGGGTTGATCGAGAGGAGAACACGGTTTCTGGGTTATGTCTGACGTAAGTAGGAGTTCAGGATCACTTCTTGATCATTACTAGTTGGCGACCGTTCCTTTGTTTCTCTTCTCGCTCTCTTTTGCGTATGTTAGCCACCATATATGCTTAGCCGCTGCTGCAACCTCACCACTTTACCCCTTCCTTTCCCTTTAAGCTTTGCTAGTCTTGATACCCATGGTAATGGGATTGCTGAGTCCTCGTGGCTCATAGATTACTACACCACCAGTTGCAGGTACAGGTTTGCGATGATCATGACGTGAGAGCGATGTTTGCTTGTATTGGAGTTCTTCTTCCGCTTCTTCTTCGATCAGGGGATAGGTTCCTGGTCGGCAGCCTGGGCTAAAGGTGGTGGATGTCGTTTGAGCTTACATTTATGTTTCATCCGTAGTCGGATGTTGATCTCTTGTATATGATGTTGATGTATTCTTGTGGCATTTGTGCCTTATGTTTGTATCCATATGTATTATGTAATGTTGATGTAATGATATCCACCTTGCAAAAGCGTTTCAATATGCGGGTCTATCCTTGGTGGGACCGTCGAGTTCCTTTTGGATAGGGTCGCATATTGGGCGTGACATAGGGGATGGAGGCGCGTAAGGAAGGAAGGAGGCGGGATCTTGTGAGCGCATTTGTTGCGTGGCGTCTAACCGTGAACGGTTCGGCCGCGCTTGCTTCTAAACACTTCCCTTTTCAATAGCATTGCCACATTTGCATCATTTTTTGTTCACTGGCTGATCCCGATCCTAATAGATGAAATGTTCTGTATGGACCTAGGAATCTGCTCGTAGTTTT
The DNA here is from genome assembly GCA_021605145.1 of Aegilops bicornis. Lineage (NCBI taxonomy): Eukaryota > Viridiplantae > Streptophyta > Magnoliopsida > Poales > Poaceae > Aegilops > Aegilops bicornis. The sequence continues at coordinate 757,198,603 of CM038673.1, read as the reverse complement.
AAATTTAGAGTATATAGCATAGGGATAGAAATATCTATTTAAACCCACTAGGCTTTGGTTTAATTCAAACTACGTGCATGTTTCTGATCATTGTTAATTTTTCACATGTGTCTCGTATGCCTAGGAGTCACTATAATTTATCTAAAATATCATAGGAGTTACTTGTGATTTACTATATTTATTTGAATGTCATTTTTAATTCTTAACAATAGTTTTACATGTTTTTTCATGTTAATAATTCTTTTACTATTCATTTTCCTATGTTATGCATGTGTATAGATTTTGGTGGATTGGCTTCATGTTTATGACTTTGCATGAATTACTAGAATCTTTGCCTGATTTATTTAATTATGGATTACTTCTTGTTGATTATTTCTCTTTTTGTTTAGCATGATCATGCATTAGATGTTGTAAGGGCATATTTATCCCTAAGGTGTTTTGGTGATTGATGACAATGCTTTTGCGGACTAATCGTGTGCCTTGAGTTTCTCAGATATTTCATCACTAGGCACAAGACGGTTTGGTGCCCTCGAAGACTATTGCCGGCGTTTCTCTATGTTTCTTTTTGGTGGATTTGAGTCGTAGGAAAGCCGTACTATTAAGAGGGGGTCCGCGTCGGAAAGGTTTGGGTGGAATCATCACGTACACGTTCCCTTCCTTGTCTCCACCTTTCCCTTGCATTTTGGAGCATCCGCAGTTTATCCTCTTTGCGACTGTCTTGGCTGCTGTTGATGTGCTTGCGGTAGTACCGTGCCTTTGGCGCGGTAGTACCTCGGGAGCCCACGGTAGTACTGCTCCTCTGGAGCCGTAGTACTGTGGCCCCCAGGCCAAGTACCGCTGCTCATGATAGTAGTAGGGGCGGATGTAATTTTTTACATCCGCGCCTCGGGTGGGGTAGTACCGTGCGCGGCCTGATCCAGCTGCCACGCGGTAGTACCGCTCCCCAGCAGTAGTACTGTGTCGGATATTTGCATAGACTTTTTTCCAGCGGAAGTAGGCACAAACGTATTTTTATTCTTCCCCGCCCTTCCCAGGCTAGGGCTTTCCTGCGGGGCGCGGTAGTACTGCACCCTGTCAGGCTTGCTCTAGCCCCCGCTGCTGCCGCGGTAGTACCATGGTGGCCCACAGGAGTACCGCGTGGCCGTGCGGTAGTACCGCGCCTCCGGAGCGGTAGTACCGCGTGTCCCGGGCTGGTTAAGTGGATAACGGTTGGATTTCGTCCACCACTATAAAAGGGTCGTCTCCTACCTCTAGTTGACCACCTCTTCTAACCCTAAGCTCCATTGTTGCTCCAAGCTCCATTTTCGCCGATCTCACTCCCTAGCCAATCAAACTTGTTGATTTGCTCGGGAGTGGTTGAGAAGGCCCCGATCTACACCTCCACCAAGAGAAATTTGATTCCCCCCACTAATCCCTTGCGGATCTTGTTACTCTTGGGTGTTTGAGCACCCTAGACGGTTGAGGTCACCGCGGAGCCATAATCCATTGTGGTGAAGCTTCGTGGTGTCGTTGGGAGCCTCCAATTAAGTTGTGGAGATTGCCCCAACCTTGTTTGTAAAGGTCCGGTCGCCGCCTCCAAGGGCATCAATAGTGGATTCACGGCATCTCGCATTGTGTGAGGGCGTGAGGAGAATACGGTGGCCCTAGTGGCTTCTTGGGGAGCATTGTGCCTCCACACCGCTCCAACGGAGACGTACTTCCCCTCAAAGGGAAGGAACTTCGGTAACACATCCTCGTCTCCACCGGCTCCTCCAACGGAGACGTACATCCCCTCAAAGGGAAGGAACTTCGTAACACATCCTCGTCTCCACGGCTCCACTCTTGGTTATCTTGCGCCTTTACTTGTGCAAGCTTATTTGTGTTGTATCTCTTGCTTGCTTGTGTTCTTATCGTTGTTGCATCATATAGGTTGCTCACTTAGTTGCATATCTAGACAACCTACTTTGATGCAAAGTTTAAATTGTTAAAGAAAAGCTAAAAATTGTTAGTTGCCTATTCACCCCCCCTCTAGTCAACTATATTGATCCTTTCAATTGGTATTAGAGCCTCGTCTCTTTTTAAGGACTTTACCGTCTGAAGAGTATGGTTGACGTCGAAGACGATGTGGGAGAGCACTCGGTGCGAATCCGATATAAATCTCTACGGGAGATGGGGGTAACTCGATCTCACGTGAGGAATTCAATGTGGCGTTGGACACATTGAAAACCTCCATGATGACCGAGGTCAAAGACATGTTTAAGGAATTCTTAGAAGGGCTTAAACTTTCCACCGCACCGTCGAAAGTGGGTGATCCCGCCAACACGGTGACGGATGCTAACCCCGACAAGGGGGAAGCTACTAGTGAGAAAGCCCCTTTGTCTAGTGGTAAGAATGGCACCGGCATCTTTGCCCATGTGCAACCTCCTCCCGTCTATGGTGGACCGATTCCTTCTACTCACTTGAATCATGCCGGTCCACCCCCCAAGATTGACAAAAAGGAGGATTTTGATTCTTGGGTCTATCATTTTAAGCGTCATTTAAATCATGTGAACACTAACCTTTGGAGAATCATTGAAGAAGGTTTTTATCCACATGACCGAAGCAACTTCACTCCTAGAGAAGTGGAGAATCAATTCAATGAGAATGCTCTCTTCATCATCCAAGAAGCAATCCTTCCCGAAGACCTCCCACATCTCCGGCCCTACTCATTGGCCAAAGATGCTTGGCATAAAGTGGCTTCCCTCTATCGGGGAAGCGCAAGCATTCAACGTTCCAATTATGAAGTGGTACAAGATTTGTGTCGAAGAAGAGGAAGAAGAGTAGAGCAACCTTGAAGATACGAAGTATGCCTATCATGAACACATGGCCCTTGCTTCAAGGCAATTTTGGAGCAAGAAGAACTCAAGGCCCAACTTCAACAAGAACAACTCAAGTGGCGCAAAGGGCAAGCAACGAGTGAGGACTTGCTTCAATTGTGGCAACGTCAGTCACTTTGTTGCGTAGTGCCCTTATGAGAATAGGGAAGATAATGGTGGCAAGCTCATCCGTAAGGACAAGGCCAAGTCGTTCCCCAACAAGAGCAACTTCACCAAGAAGACTCCTCCCAAGGCATTGGTGGTACAAGAAGAGTACAATGAGGATGATGATGATGATGAAGATGGTGAGTCCGTTGCCATGGCCTCCGTTGCCATTGCGACGACTCCACGGTTGTCTCTCTTCGACTCACCCAATGAAAGCATCACCGCCAAGTGCCTCATGGCTAAGGCCACCAACAAGGTAACCCCCAACATCAAAACTACCATCATTAATCATTCTTCTTCGAAGGATAGCATTGATGAACATGAGGGAACTAGTGTGGAGGAGAATGAGTTTGCGGCCTTTATGGGTAAACTCAAGGGTAAATCCAAGAAGCACTTTGTTGCTCTCTTAGAACAACTTGGTGAAGCCAATGACATGATCGAGGCTCGCGAAGATACCATCTCTATGATGGAGGGGCATAGTCGCGACTACGCCGATGAGATTTCCGATCTTTCCAATGCTCTTGAGGAAGAGCGTGGTCTTCGTTTGGCTCTTGAGGAGTCATACAACGATGATCATGCTAAATTAAAGAAAGATCTTGATCATGCTCTTGTTGTGTCTCGTGTGCTAAGCTCAGAGAAGGCAAAGCTTGGGGTTGATCTTGCTAGACTCAAAGAGGAGTTTGACATTCTCGACAAGGCTCACAAAGTCTTGAAGGGTGTTCATGCTAGCCTCAAAGAGTCTCATGATCAACTCCAAGTGAAGCTAACCAAGGAGAAAGCCACTTTTCCTCATATGGTGTTGATTGATAATGCAAATGCTACTACCCTTGTTGTGAGCATGTGCATCTTGTTGAGGAGAATGCTAAGTTGAAGGAGCAACTTGAGAAAGGCCTTGTTACATGCATACAAGGTGAGAAGAACCTCAACGACCTTTTGAGCAATCAAAAGGAAGTTGTGGCCAAGGAGGGATTGGGTCTGCTTTTAAGCCCAAGAACAAGAAGAAGAATGACAAGACCAAACGACCTCCTCCTCTCAAGCAAACTTTTGTGTAGGAGGGAGAGGGTGCTTCCAAGTATAAGAAGAACAATGCAAAGGGTGGCGATGTCAAGAAGGGCAATGCCACCCTCCCAACAAAGCCGGGCGACTTTAATCCTTCTTATGTGTTATGCCGTATAGTGATGGGCATGTTTATGCCAAATTTGTTGATTCTCCTCATGAATACATTGAATGGTCTATTTGGGTTCCTAAGACCCTTGTTACTAACATCAAAGGACCCATTACAAAATGGGTACCTAAAACCAAGCATTGATCTCTTGTAGGTGTTTGCTTCCGGTGGGGATCATGGTTGCTCGATAGTGGAGCTACAAATCATATGACCGGAAGCAAGGACTTGGTGGTGGACGTGCACAAGATTCCATCTATGCCCACCAATGTCGAGTGGGGTGATGCCTCGTCTTCTAAGGTATTGGGACTCGGCAAGGTTGTCATTTCTCATGATCTCACGATCGAGAAGGTCATGCTTGTAGAGTCCCTTGCATACAATTTACTTTCCGTTCGTCAACTTGCAATCATGGGCTTTGCCACTTTCTTTGATATTGATACCGTGGCCCTCTTATGGAGCAAGACTCTTAAAGTAGCCTTTGTTGGGCATGCCGAGAACGGTCTATATGTGATTAACTTTTCGGAGCGACCCACTAAGACCGCGACATGCCTAATGGCTAAAGTTGACGTGGGATGGCTTTGGCATCGCCGTTTAGCCCATGTCAATATGAGATCTTTGCAAAGTCTTCTCAAGGGGGACCATGTCTGTGGACTAAGAATGTTAGTTTTGCTAAAGATCGTGCTTGCAGTGCTTGTATCGAAGGAAAGCTTCATGAGAAGGCTCACCCTCCCACGACTATCATTTACTCGAAGAGGCCTTTGGAGCTCCTTCACTTGGATCTCTTTGGGCCTCCATCCTTTGATAGTCTTGGGGGTAGGAAGTATTGCTTGGTGATTGTGGATGACTACTCAAGATATACTTGGGTGCATTTCTTCAAGAGGAAGAGCGAGACCCAACAAACTGTCATTGACTTTGCAAATGAAGCACACCGTCAACACAATGCAAAGATCTTGACAATAAGAAGTGACAACGGCACCGAGTTCAAGAACTACACCTTTGATGAGTTTCTTAGTGATGAGGGGATCAAGCATCAATATTCCGCACCCTACACCCCTCAACAAAACGGTGTCGCGGAGAGGAAGAACCGGACATTGATGGATGCGGCAAGGACCATGATGGCGGAGTTCAAGTCTCCATACAACTTTTGGGCCGAAGCCATCAACACCGCATGTCATGCATCCAATCGGCTCTACCTCCGCAAGGGCTTGAACAAGACTCCATATGAGATACTCACCAGTAACAAGCCCAACCTCAAGTACTTTCGGGTGTTCGGGTGTAAGTGTTTCATTCTCAAGAAAGGTGTTCGGTTGTCTAAATTTGAGGCTAGAGCATATGAGGGCATATTTGTTGGTTATGCTACAAACTCCCATGCTTATCGTGTCCTCAATAAATCCACGGGACTTATTGAGGAGACGTGTAACATGGAGTTTGATGAGAATAACGGCTCTCAAGTGGAGCAAAGTGGCACTTGTGATGTAGGTGATGAAATTCCTCCTCAAGCCATAAGCAGAATGGGTGTTGGTTTTATCCTACCCATTGAGGAACCCCTTGTGGCCGAAGGAGAAGGACAAAGCTCCACTCAAGTGGAGCCATCACCAACCCAAGACCCACACGCTTCCGAAGAACAAAGTGAAGGCCCTCAACCTCATGAACAAGACCAAGGGCAAGGTCATGCTCAAGAAGGTGTTGACACACCAAGTGATGCCCAAGGTCAAGTTCTCTCCCCCGAGCAAGTTCAAGGTCAAGAACAAGCTCAAGACGGCGCTCAAGATGATCAAGTGACCGCTCCTCAACTCACCACCGAGGAGGAATTAGAGCGTCATGCCGCCAAGGGTCATCTCATGATGAATGTACTTGGAAGCATTCAAGGGGGTAAGCACTCGTAGACAATTGGCAAACTATTGTGAACATCACACGTTTGTCTCTTGTGTTGAACCCCAAAAGGTATATGAAGCACTCGAATATCCGGATTGGCTTAATGCCATGCATGAAGAACTCAACAACTTCGAGTACAACAAGGTGTGGAGGTTGGTGCCAAGGCCAACGGGGAACCACAATGTCATTGGGACCAAGTGGATTTTCAAGAACAAGCAAGATGCTCATGGGACCATCATTCGCAACAAGGCAAGATTGGTGGCACAAGGCTACTCCCAAGTCGAGGGTATCGACTACGGTGAAACCTTTGCTCTTGTTGCTCGTCTTGAATCCATTCGTTTGTTGATTGCTTATGCTTCTCATCACGACTTTAAGTTGCAACAAATGGATGTGAAGAGTGCTTTTCTTAATGGTCCTATTAATGAGTTGGTTTCGCCAAACAACCCCGGGTTCGAGGATCCCTACTTTCCCGATCATGTGTATCAACTCGATAAGGCACTCTATGGCCTTAAACAAGCCCCACGTGCATGGTATGACCACCTTACCGAAGTTGCTACAAGATCGCGGGTTTCAAGTTGGGCTAATCGATCCCACTCTTTTTTACTAAGAAGGTCAAAGGGGAGTTGTTTGTGTGCCAACTATATGTTGATGACATTATCTTTGGTTCCCCTAACAAAGCTTTCAATGAGGAATTTTCCGCACTAATGACCTCAAAGTTCAAGATGTCTTCCATGGGAGAGTTGAAGTTCTTTCTCGGTTTTGAAGTCGCAAAGGAGAGAAGGTACCTTCATCAACCAAGCCAAATACACTCAAGACATGCTCAAGAGATTCAAGCTAAGCGATGTCAAGCCGACTTCCACTCCAATGCCTACCAAGTGCCAACTTGACATTGATCCCAATGGTAAAGCGGTGGATCAAAAGGTATATCGCTCCATGATTGGATCCTTGCTTTACCTTTGTGCATCTAGACCAGATATCATGTTGAGTGTGGGAATTTGTGCACGGTTTCAAGTCGCACCTAAGGAAAGCCACTTTGTGGCGGTCAAGCGAATCTTCCGATATTTGGCTCATACCCCAAACTTTGGCTTATGGTACCCAAGAGGAGCAAACTTCAAGCTTGTAGGATACTCGGATTCCGATTGGGCGGGAGACAAAGTGGATAGGAAGTCCACTTCCGGAGGGTGCCAATTCCTTGGTTGCTCTTTGGTAAGTTGGTCTTCCAAAAAGCAAAGTTGTGTGTCTCTCTCGTCCCAATCAAGCGGAGTATGTAGCGGCGGTAGTTGTTGTGCACAACTCTTATGGATGAGGCAAACTTTAAAGGATTACGGTGTCATTTGTGACAAAGTGCCTCTTTGGTGTGACAATGAAAGTGCCATCAAGATTTCTCTCAACCCGGTGCAACACTTCAAGACGAAGCATATTGAGATTCGGTATCACTTCATCCGGGATCACATTAGGCGAGGGGAGATCGAGCTCAACTACGTCAACACTCATGATAACCTTGCAGATATCTTCACAAAGCCTTTGGATGAAGCAAGATTTTTCGAGTTAAGGCATGAGCTAAATATCATTGATTCAAGCAATGTTGCTTGAACCCTTGCACACCCCACCATACTCAACTTGTTGTCTTGTTTAGGTGTATGCATGGACATAGGGGGAGTGTTGTTCTCTCAATGAACTCTCCCTCCCCCCATTATGCATAAATCGATCAACTCTTTCACATTAGCCATTTTTGATGGTACTCGTGCTTCAAAGACGAGTTTTGGTCATGGGCCCAAGGATAATTCTTCGCGGTGCCATACCAAATGACTCAACATAGGTGGCTCCGGTCACCGCCTCTCTTTGGAGAGGTGGTGTCTGGTGGTTGTTTTCGTGTTGTCGTTTGCCTTTCTGTCTTCGTGTGTCGCGTGTTCTTGTGGTGTCGTGTTGCCTCGAAGTTTTTGTGCAAAGACCTCTTTTTCGTGTGCTTGAAACGTGAAACTTCCTGAGCTCATGGTACTACCGCGGCTAGCCATGATTCTACCGCGTTGAGAGGGCACGGTACTACCGCGCCTGCACGACAGTAATTTTTTACTGCCGCCCAGGAGAGCGGTACTACCGCTCATGTGCGGTACTTCCGCCAAGCGGTACTACCGCAATGATGCACGGTACTACCGCGCCGCGAGTGGGCGTGGGGGTTATGACTCGGGCAAGGGAGTTCCAACTCCCCATACCCATTCACTTATCTCTCTCCCCACGTCTCTCTCTCTCTCTCTCGCTCACGAACGACGCCGGAGGTCCTCGCCGGATCTCCGTCTCCGGCAACTCTCCTCGGATTCCGACCGGTGGGATCATTCCCCACCACTTCCTCTTGCCATGGAACAAGGTTTTTCCCCAAATCCCTCTCTTTCTTGGTTGTTCTTTCGCTTCTAGGTTTTTGGGGAGATGCATGTTGTTCTTGAGATTTTAGGCCAAATCTATGCAAGGGTAGGATGTAGGAGAGTCGTGTTGCGTAGGAAATATACTTGATATGTTGTCTTGTGATGGATTTGATCAACCGTAGTACCGCCGAGGTTTCGCGGTTCTTCTCAGATTTGAACTAGGTTCGGATCTGACGCGGTGCGGTACTACCGTGCCTCATGTGCGGTACTACCGCTCGTGTGGGACTACCGCCCGTGAGGTGAGGTACTACCGCTCTAGCTATGGCACTAAAATCCTTCTACCGCTCCCAGACCCGGTACTACCGTGACGTCGCACGGTACTACCACGACTAGGAGCGGTACTAAAATTTTAGTACCGCAGCACTTGGCAGTTCTACCGTTGGGGTCAAATCCTCTCATGTCAATTATCATGTGTGCTTCCTACATGTTTCTTTTGCTTTATTGTGGTCTTTGCATTGATCCTTCTTGCTTGTTGTGTGTGTTTTGCGCTTTGTGTCTTAGGTGGTGGCTCTGTGCTCCAATCCCAGTCGTGACACTGGCTCCAAGCGTTTGCGTAATCAAGGTGAAGCACCAGAGGGCTCCAATGCCCCCAAGCGTCATGTCAAGACCACCGCTAACAAGAACAAGGACCCCGCTAAGGGCATGGACGAGATACCCACTTCCGAGTTCATCCGTCTCGTGCAGATCAACCCATATGTGAATCCTCGTGCTACCATCGGAGGCTGTGAGTTGTTTTGGACCAAGCAGCAGACTCTCACTTATTTGGATGTCATCAAGAACAAGCGAGAATACCTACGTGGAAGTCAAGTGGATTGACATGCATCACATGAGGAAGGAAAAGTTTCCTGAGTATTTTGGAGAGGCTCTGGATTTGGTGGAGCAGTTTGGTATTGAGCATGTGATCTCCTTCCATCTGGACTTTGACCCTGAGCTTGTTTGTCAGTTCTTTGCCTCTGTGTACTTTCACCCTCGGGAGGAGCAGCGGATGACGTGGATGACCAACGGCGGTCAGTTGACCGCTACCAGGAAGGTGTTCATGGATCTGTTGCATGTTCCAGATGATGGGCTCAACACACCTGTTGGTGTTCGTCCCCCATGTCAATCCTGAGTCTGCTAACAAGAATAGGCTCCAGCAGTTCTATGTTGAGAAGGTGCTCGCCAATGGCAAGTCGGCTTGGGTGCTGAACTCCTTTCTGGATATCATGTATCACATCTTCCACAACTCTCTGTTCCCGCGCATTGGCGACAAGGACAAGGTTCATGCCTATATGGTGGATATGATGCTCATGTGCGAGGAGGCCCGGGTGTCTCAGACTCAGCCTCTTGATGTCTCACACATCATGTGGCATGAGCTTCGGTTTGCGGTGTTCAACTGCTAGGTGCCTATCTATGGACCATACTTATTTCTGTTGATCTCTAGGACTTGGGAGAAGCTGTACCCTGGTGATGAGTTCCATGCTCCAGACTGGATTCGCCATGATTCCATCAGTCTCCATGTCAAGCCCAACTAGGCCAACACTACTACTCGTGCTGAGGCGTCTGCTGCTAGGAGGGCTGTTGGTGAGGAGGAGGCTGGAGCAGAGGATGTTGCTGAGGACCGTGCTGCTAGGTCTTCCCAGAGTTCCTCTAAGCCCTCGTGGGCCAAGAGGATGAAGGACAAGATGAAGACTCTCTTCTGCATGCAAGCTAAGGGGCAGTACATGACTCACGTTGCCTCCAAGGAGGCTTGCCGCCATGACTTGCACATCCTGAGGGTCTTTGGTGAGGCTCAATCTAGCAGGTCAGAGAGGAACATCACCCCGGAGGCCGAGTGGATGGCGAAGCAGGGCTTCAAGTGGACTGATTCTCGATGAGGACATCGAGGAGGACATCCCCGCCACGAGTCTGACGAGGAGCACTGGGATGATTTCTCCGCTTGAGCCACCCCGCGTGTGTAGGTGTCCTCTCTGCCTTTTTGGCATCTCGATGCCAAAGGGGGAGAGAGTGTAGGGATTTGCTCGTGTGTCGTTGTGTTTGATGTGTTTGCTTTCTCGTTTGGACCTTGTTTGATTTGCTTTGGTTTGGTTTGAGACTTATCCTTCATATGGTGTAAGACATATGCACTTTATCCTATCTTAGCGAGCTTATGTTATATTTGTGCTACCTATGTTCTATGCTCTTGATTAGATGATTAGCCTTATCATTGCAAGATATACCTTGTCTCTAAAATATAGGGGGAGTGTTGATCCTAGTTGTGTGATGTGCAGTCCAAAGCATCCATCTAGATTGCACACATCTAGGGGGAGCCCGTCTATATTTTAGAGAGGAGGGGTTTGCCTATGCTCTAGTTTATTTCCCTTTTGCGCAAATCCCGTATTGTCATCAATCCACCAAAAAGGGGGAGATTGTAAGGGCATATTTATCCCTAAGGTGTTTTGGTGATTGATGACAATGCTTTTGCGGACTAATCGTGTGCCTTGAGTTTCTCAGACATTTCATCACTAGGCACAAGACGGTTTGGTGCCCCTCGAAGACTATTGAAGACGACGTTTCTCTACGTTTCTTTTTGGTGGATTTGAGTCGTAGGAAAGCCGTACTATTAAGAGGGGGTCTGCGTCGAAAAGGTTTGGGTGGAATCATCACGTACACGTTCCCTTCCTTGTCTCCACATTTCCCTTGCACTTTGGAGCATCCCCCGTTTATCCTCTTTGCGACTGTCTTGGCTGCTGTTGCTGTGCTTGCGGTAGTACTGCTCGTTGGAGCGGTAGTACATAGCTATCTTGGTAGTACCATAAGCACCTCTTGGTAGTACCCGTGCCTTAAGCGCTGTAGTACCGCTGAGGAGCCCACGGTAGTATCGCTCCTCTGGAGTAATCTTGTGGCCCCTGTGCCAAGTACCGCTGCTCTGCGGTAGTAGGGGCGGATGTAATTTTTTACATCTCCGCCTCCGCGGTAGTACCGTGCCTCGGGTGCGGTAGTACCGTGCGCGGCCTGATCCAGCTGCCACGCGGTAGTACCGCTCCCCAGCGGTAGTACCATGTCGGATATTTGCATCGACTTTTTTCCAGCGGAAGTAGGCACTGACGTATTTTTATTCTTCCGCGCCCTTCCCAGGCTAGGGCTTTCCCGCCTTGCGGTAGTACCGCAAGGGGGCGCGGTAGTACCGCGCTGGCGGTAGTACTGCACCCTGTCAGGCTTGCTCTAGCCCCCGCTGCTGCCGCGGTAGTACCATGGTGGCCCACGGTAGTACCGCGTGGCCGTGCGGTAGTACCGCGCCTCCGGAGCGGTAGTACCGCGTGTCGCGGGCTGGTTAAGTGGATAACGGTTGGATTTCGTCCACCACTATAAAAGGGTCGTCTCCTACCTCTAGTTGACCACCTCTTCTAACCCTAAGCTCCATTGTTGCTCCAAGCTCCATTTTCGCCGATCTCACTCCCTAGCCAATCAAACTTGTTGATTTGCTCGGGAGTGGTTGAAAAGGCCCCGATCTACACTTCCACCAAGAGAAATTTGATCCCCACTAATCCCTTGCGGATCTTGTTACTCTTGGGTGTTTGAGCACCCTAGACGGTTGAGGTCACCATGAGCCATAATCCATTGTGGTGAAGCTTCGTGGTGTCGTTAGGAGCCTCCAATTAAGTTGTGGATATTGCCCCAACCTTGTTTGTAAAGGTTGGTCGCCTCCAAGGGCACCAATAGTGGATTCACGGCATCTCGCATTATGTGAGGGTGTGAGGAGAATACGGTGGCCCTAGTGGCTTCTTGGGGAGCATTGTGCCTCCACACTGCTCCAACAGAGACGTACTTCCCCTCAAAGGGAAGGAACTTCGGTAACACATCCTTGTCTCCACCGGCTCCACTCTTGGTTATCTCGCGCCTTTACTTGTGCAAGATTATTTGTGTTGTATCTCTTGCTTGCTTGTGTTCTTATCATTGTTGCATCATATAGGTTGCTCACTTAGTTGCATATCTAGACAACCTACTTTGATGCAAAGTTTAAATTGTTAAAGAAAAGCTAAAAATTGTTAGTTGCCTATTCACGCCCCTCTAGTCAACTATATCGATCCTTTCAGATGTGTTACGTATATCCTTGTCAACCATAGTAGGATCGAAAGTATGTCTAGAGGGGGGGTGATTAGACTACTTGACCAAATAAAAACCTAGCCTTTTCCTAATTTTAAGTCTTGGCAGATTTTAGCAACTTTGCACAAGTCAAGCAATCAACCTACACATGCAATTCTAAGAGTATAGCAACGGAATGTAAAACAATTGCATATGAAGGTAAAGGGAGGAGTTTGAGGGAGAAAATGCATGTGCTATGGCCTAAGACAAATCGGTGAGACCGATTTCTACAACTCGGTCGGTCTGAGATGAGTTCGGCAGAGACCTAACCTAAATTTTCAAATCAAATCTAATCTAAGGAGGTTTTCAGTGGATAGATCGTTTGCATACGTGGTAAAGATCATGGCAAAGCAATGTGCTATGAATCGGATTTAAAGGAATAACACAAAGAATCAAACCCATACCCTAGTTCAGCGGGAGTTCGCTACGGCGACAATGGTGGAGCAGATTTTTGGTTGACGGTGATGGAAACCAGCGGCGGGAGGTCGCTGGCGGCGAGGAGACGATCCGGAGACCCAAGGAGGCAGAGCAGGACACACACGCGGGCTGAAGAGTTTGAAGAATTTTCCAAAATCTCACCCGTGGGTATATATATCCCGACCCTGTCGGTGTGACCGAGTGGAACAACTCGGTGGCACCGAGATGCAGAATCGCAAGCGGTTACTACAACTCGGTATGACCGAAATGTTCAAATCAGTTGCACCGAGATGAAAAACCTAGATCAACTTAGTGAACTCAGTGTGACCGAAGTGGATGACTCGGTCATACCGAAAAGCACAAAGAGGTTTTGGAAGTTTAAGTCTATGCCGAATCGGGGACTCCGAGTGCTCCTCACACAGAGTAGTTCAAATCTGACTTGATCAAACTTTGTGATGTAGCATGAATAGAGTTTGAGATGATAAGAGCATAGATAGCTAGAGGGAGTTCTTAGGCATTCTTGTCCATCCATTTGGAAAAGAGAAAAAAGCCAAACAATGAAAGCAACAAATGGATGTCCTCAAATGAGTAAAATATGCAATCAACATGCTCACACAATAAAATGGCAAATGAAATATGTGACAAAGCATGCACAAACACTCTAGCATCTATCAAGCAATTGGCGATGACTATGTCATCTATATATGAGTATATTGACTTAGGAGTCAAATGAGAACATTTGATCATAGGTCATACTTATCGTTTAAGCACAAGTGGGGTTACCACTTTTACATAAAGCATTGTTGTGTTCACATCACTAGAGTTTCTTTAGCTCAATTGATTAGAGTAAAGCTCCCCTAGACGTGATGTCCCCCTATGAGGGATGAACTAACCTTGGATTTTGTCGATGATGACTTCATGTAGGTGTTGAAGATGTGGACGCTCAATGTTGATGTAGATCATTCGGAGCAATCCATTGGAGTGAGTTGCACTTTCAATACCTACACGGGTTAGTCCCACAAGGAACAAACAAGGATATCCATAGACAGAGTGATGTACACATAGATGATGTCCATGAAAGCATTAGGTTACCTTGTCCCTTGTCTTACCAACAAGAGGGTTTGTGACTCCTTGAACTAGTGCATGATGTGGAAGTTGTTTGCACTTGTCCTTGCCAAAATGATATGAGTGAAATATATTGGCGGAGTCACCCTCAAGAACTCTCTAGTCCTTCTTTGGGATCCACACCATCTTGATGGGAATCCTTGGAGTTGTAGTCGTACTTGATGAAGTAGAACTTGATGTAGTCTTGGGAACCCACTTGACCAAGGCCTTGGGAGCTTCTTCAAATCCATCAATCTCCTCTTGAAGCTTATCCTTGCCTTTTTTCTTGTGGTCTAGTGGTGGAATATCATCTTGAGCTTGTGTTCCTTGGAAAGAAGTAGGATCATACTTCTCTTGTTGAGGAACAAACTTCGTCTTGGGGTATTGATCTTCTCCCCACACAACTCCATTAGCATTGAACTTTCGTTCAAAACCAACACCTTGATTCTTCCATTGTCTTCCTTGCTTGCGTACAATTTCCTCAAATTGCTTACTTCCGGCAAGGCTCTTGTAAACACCTTTCTCTATAATTCCCTTCAATAAGCTATTTTCTTGCTCAAGTGTAACTTGGCTAAGAGAATCATTAGTGGAATCAAGAGTACTACTAGAAGCAACAACATTGGATTTAGCATGATTATTGTTACTACTAGATGAAGAATCTTTCTTACTCTTGTTGCTAGATTTTACTTGTGGCATGTAAGTATACAAGAGTAAATGCTTGGCAATGTAAGGAGAACTTTTCTTGTGAAGATCATCATTGATTGCCTTTAAGAACTCATGCTCTTGCTCAAGGTTGAGCTTTTCAAAGCGTAGCTTCTCATGAGTCTTTAAAAGTTATCGATGATCTGCCAACGTAGTTTGATGAGCTAACTTAAGAGTGTTTAGTTCTTTAGTTAGATGCTCAATCTCCTTCTTATCATCGTCATTCGTTTTATCTTGATTAGCATGATTAATAGCAAGTTCATCATAGTTTTCATCACTAGAGTTGTCAACAAGTAAGTCGTCATCTCCTAGCAAATCATCTTCATCACTATTGAAATCAACATACTCGGGGTGTGATACCTTTGGGCCTTTAGCCATGAAGCATCTTCCAATTCCTTCATTTGGTGAATCAAATATGTCATAGGAGTTGGTTGACACAAGTGCTAGACCGACAACACCTTCATCTTGAGTATATTCGGAGTCGGAGTGATAACTTCTTTCGGAGTGATGGTCGGAGTCGGAGCCGGATACCCATTCACCAACATGAGCTTGATGTCTTCTTTTTGTGTAGCTCTTTGATGATTTGTCCTTCCTTTCCGAATCCTTGCTTCTCCGAGAGGTTCTTCGTTCATAACGATCATCTCTACTCCTTCTTTCTCTTGGTGGAGATTCTTCTCTTCTACTTCTTCTTTTGGGAGAATCTTCTCTTCTTTTGTAGGGAGCCGTACACTCATTGGAGTAGTGTCCGGGTCTTCCACAATTGTAGCAATTTCGTTCCCGACTTGAAGATCTTTTGTCATTGTAGGACCTTGACTTGGAACTTCTCTCCTTGCTTCTACTCTTGTAGAACTTGTTGAAGTTCCTCACCGTTAGGCTCAATTCTTCATTGAAGGCTTGTTTCTCACTTGAAGATGTGGGAGCATCACATGAGGCTTTATAAGCACCACTTGACTTGTTGTGAAGCTCTTCCTTATCCTTGAGTGACATCTCATGAGCAACAATTCTTCCAATGACTTCCGTAGGCTTGAGATCTTTGTAATTGGGCATCATTTGGATCAATGTGCACACGGTATCGTATTTTCCATCCAAGGCTCTTAGGATCTTCTTGATGATGAATCTATCGGTCATTTCTTCACTCCCTAAGCCTGCAATCTCATTTGTGATGAGAGCAAGCCTAGAGTACATTTCAGCGACACCTTCACCATCCTTCATTTTGAACTTGTTAAGCTGACTTTGAAGCACATCCAATTTGGATTCCTTGACGGTCGGTACCCTCATGCATATCAATCAAAGTATCCCAATCCTTTGCATTCTCAAGACGGCTGATTTTGTTGAATTCTTCGGGACACAATCCGTTGAAGAGAATATCACAACCTTGAGCATTGTATTGCAACATCTTCAACTCTTCTGCACTAGCTTCACGGTTTGGTTCTCTCCCATCAAAGAATTCATCTTGCAAGCCAATACACACAATAGCCCAAACAGCGGGGTTATGTCCAAGAATATGCATTTTCATCTTATGCTTCCAACTAGCAAAATTAGTACCATCAAAGTAAGGACCTCTATGGTGGTAATTTCCCTCGCTAAACGCCATACTCTCCTAGGTTGTGAAACCAAGGCTATGATCACCAAAAGCTATGGAAATCAAGGCAAATGGAGACCATAGCTCTGATACCACTTGTAGGAACGAAAGTATGTCTAGGGGGGTGATTAGACTACTTGACCAAATAAAAACCTAGCCTTTTCCCAATTTTAAGTCTTGGCAGATTTTAGCAACTCTGCACAAGTCAAGCAATCAACCTACACATGCAATTCTAAGGGTATAGCAGTGGAATGTAAAACAATTGCATATGAAGGTAAAGGGAGGAGTTTGAGGGAGAAAATGCAATGTAGACACGAAGAGCCAATAGGTGGTGTTATCGTACATCCACGTTGATGGAGACTTCAACCCACGAAGGGTAACGGCTGCACGAGTCCACGGAGGGCTCCACCCATGAAGGGTCCACGAAGAAGCAACCTTGTATATCCCACCATGGCCATCGCCCACGAAGGACTTGCCTCACTAGGGTAGATCTTCACAAAGTGGGCGATCTCCTTGCTCGTACAAACTCCTTGGTTCAACTCCACAATCTTGTCGGAGGCTCCCAAGTGACACCTAACCAATCTAGGAGACACCACTCTCCAAAAGGTAATAGACGGGGTGTTGATGATGAACTCCTTGCTCTTGTGCTTCAAATGATAGTCTCCCCAACACTCAACTCTCTCTCATAGGATTGGATTTGGTGGAAAGATGATTTGAGTGGAAAGCAACTTGGGGAAGGCTAGAGATCAAGATTTATGTGGTTGGAATGGAATATCTTGACCTCAACACAAGTGTAGGTGGTTCTCTCTCAAAAAATGTATGTTGGAAGTGTAGGCATGTTCTAATGGCTCTCTCCACGAATGAAGAGTGGGTGGAGGGGTATATATAGCGTCCACACAAAATCTAACCGTTACACACAATTTACCAAACTCGATGGGACCGAATCAGAAAACTCGGTCAGACCGATTCAGTTCAAAATGTGAACGTTAGGATTTTCGGTGGGACCGACATGTCAACTCGGTGGGACCAATTTCATTAGGGTTAGGGCATAACGTAATCTCGGTGAGACCGATTACACAAACTCGGTGGGACTGATTTTGGTAATAAGCTAACCAGCGAGTTGGTCAGGCAAACTCGATGGGCCCGATTCGCTCATCTCGGTGAGACCGGAACGTTACGAAGGGGAAACAGAGAGTTTGCATTGCGAACTCGGTGGGACCGATCGCTCATCTCGGTTAGACCGAAACGTTATGAAGGGAAACAGAGAGTTTGCAATCCCATCTCGATGAGACCGAGATCCCTATCGGTGAAACCGAAGTGACTATGGTTTGTAGCAGTGGCTATGTCAACTGAACTCGGTGGCGCCGGATAGAAAGTTTCGGTGGGGCCGAGTTTGACTTTTTGTTTGGGACATATGTAGATGTGAGAAAGTGGTTGAGGGTTTTGGAGCATATCACTAAGCATTTTGAGCAAGAAACCCATTAAGCAACACCTCATCCCCTTTTAATAGTATTGTCTTTTCCTATGGACTCAATGTGATCTTGGATCATTAAAATGAAAATGTAGAGTCTTGAGCTTTAGAGCTTGAGCCAATCTTTTGTCCTTAGCATTTTGAGGGGTCCACATTCCTAATTCATGCCATGCCAACCATTGAACTTTCCTGAAATATTTATCTTGAAATGGCATTAGTTCAATGAGCTATATGTTGTTAGTAATTACCAAAACCACCCAGTGGATAGTTGCACTTTCAACCATGTTGCATGCGTGTTTTCTAGATTTGATGCGATGACATTCTCTAGGTTGTTCTTTATTTTATCATGAATCGATTTGTTATCATAGAACATAGTCATGCTTGCAATGAATTGCTTGTGTAAGCCTATCGTTTTCATTTAGATCATGTGTGGTATGAGAGTAGCGCATTATTGTGTAGTGTTCCTATTGTTTTGTGGAGGTTTGCTATCCAAGATTACATGGTTAGTTGTTTTTATATCATATATTTGTCTTGCATTGCTATTGTAAAGTTTATGCTTCATATTGACGTTTGGCTAATTATCCGATGCGTTTTGTTTACCAAAAAATATTATCTATGCATGCTTAGTTGTCAGGACCCCGATTCTAAGTCACACCGATCTAGCCTGTAACACCTCATATCACTTTATGCCTCACGCACGGTATTCCCACGGTGTCGCCTTACCATGGCCCGGGACCGTTTGTGCCTTTTGGCTCACGTATATGATAGTGTCGCTAGCATCCATATGACAGAGAACCCGGGCCGACATGACTAGTCATGAACCCAAAGTGGCACTAACTTACGGGGACATGCATACATGAATCAACATCAAGCATGTCGATTGGCGTGCGAATCCGGGCTGTAACCTTTGGGCTAACAGGACTCCGGGAACCCGGGCTATAGCAGGCTAGGCATGACTCCGGATGTCACCACGTGACATTTCCCCGAAGGGACAGACACATGAACGAAGTGAATCACATGCCGGCTAGTCAAGTGTTCCGGAGCAGTAGTGTTGGGCTAGCAGGACTCCGGTGAACCGGGCTGTAGCGGACTATTATGGCTCATGGAAGCACAAGACTACATTTCCCCATAAGAGAGGCTACCAAGGATAAACAATTAGGTTGTCAGATCCCACACATACTAAGCATTTCAATCATACACACAATATGCTCGATATGTGTAAATACAACATGGCATCACAACATAACTCTACGACTCAAGTATTTATTCATTAGGCTCCGAGGAGCCAAGTATTACAAACATGGGCCTCATGACCCCAACATACAGAGCATACAAACAACAAGCACATGTGGAAGCTTAACTTGTCTGAGTACAGACAACTACAAATGAAGAAGGCTGAGAAGCCTGACTATCTACAAGACCCTGCCGAGGGCACAAGATCGTAGCTGAGGTAACAAGCTAAACGTTGAAGTCCACCCGGAACTACTAGTGAGACTGACGTCTCTCTGCAAAAACATAAAATAGGCAAACGTGAGTACAAATGTACCCAGCAAGACTTTACATCAGAACTAACTACATATGCATCGGTATCAACAAAGGGGGTAGTAGAGTTTAAGCTGCAGCAAGCCAGCTTTGACTCGATGGCTAACCTGAACTACGCATCGCAAGCAACTCTTTTGAGGTGGCGCACACGAGTCCACATATTCACCATATCAATACACCACTATGGATCCGCTCCCGTCTCCCTCACGAGAACGCCATCCATAGCACTCACGCTTATCTTGCACATTTTAGAGTATCCACTTCCACTTCTCTATGAACTGCATGAGACAACCCGTAAGTCCTTTATCGCGGACACGGCTATTCGAATAGATGATGTTAACCCTGCAGGCGTGTACTTCTTCACACACGCTCTCGCCACTTACCACCATGTACACGTCATGTATCTCGGCAACCTTCAAGCGGAAGCCTGGCAAGGGAGTCGGCCACGACCTAACTAACCACACAAGTCTCTAGTCCAGGTTTATCACCTATTCGGGTTCCATCCGCAAGGAGATTCGGCCGGGGTGTCGCTCACGGCCCCAAACGATGTGTACAGGGTTCCAAGCCGACCAAACGGGCGGCGCTTGGCATACCCGGCCACGGTGCCTAGTCTGACCCAAGCCCACCTGTACCGGGTGCCACTTGGTAGACTACTAACAAAACCTCTGAACACCAAAAACTAGTTGCAACTCTTGGACAGAGATTGTCAGGACCCCGATTCCAAGTCACATCGATCTAGCCGGTAACACCTCATATCACTTTGCGGCCTCACGCACGGTATTCCCATGGGTGTCGCCTTACCATGGCCCGGGACCGTTTGCGCCTTTTGGCTCACGTATATGATAGTGTCGCTAGCATCCATATGATAGAGAAACCGGGCCGACATGACTAGTCGTGAACCCAAAGTGGCACTAACTTAAGGGACAGGCATACATGAATCATCATCGAGCATGTCGGTCGGCCAGCGGCGAATCCGGGCTGTAACACTGGGCTAACAGGACTCGGGAACCCGGGCTGTAGCAGTTAGGCAGGACTCCGGATGTCACCGCGTGACATTTCCCGAAGGAATGTATACAGGAACAAAGTGAATCACATGCCGCCACCAAGTGTTCCGGTGCGGTAGTCTTTGAGCTAGCAGGACTCCGGTGAACCGGGCTGTAGCGGACTACTATGGCTCATGGAAGCACAAGACTACATTTCTCCATAAGAGAGGCTACCAAGGATAAACAACTAGGTTGTCGGATCCCACACATACCAAGCATTTCAATCATACACACAATATACTCGATATGTGCCAATACAACATGGCATCACAGCATAACTCTACGACTCAAGTATTTATTCAATAGGCTCCGAGGAGCGAGATATTACAAACATGGGTCTCATGACCCAACATTCAAAGCATACAAGTCAAAGCACATGCGGAAGCTTAACATGTCTGAGTACAGACATCTACAAATGAAAAAGGCTGAGAAGCATGACTATCTACGACCCTCCCAAGGGTACAAGATCGTAGCTGAGGTAACAAGCTAAACGTCAAGTCCACGTGGAACTACTAGCGAGACTGACGTCTCTCTGCAAAAACATAAAATAGGCAAACGTGAGTACAAATGTACCCAGCAAGACTTACATCAGAACTATCTACATATGCATCAGTATCAATAAAGGGGTGGTGGAGTTTGACTGCAGCAAGCCAGCTTTGACTTGGTGGCTATCACGAACTACATCGCAAGTAACTCTTTGGGGTGGCGCACAAGTCCACATATTCACCATATCAATACACCACTATGGATCCGCTCCGCCTCCCTACGAGAACGCCATCCATAGCACTCACGCTTATCTTGGCGTATTTTAGAGTATCCACTTTCACTTGTCTATGAACAAAGACAGCAACCCAGAAGTCCTTTACCATGGACACGGCTATTCGAATAGATCATGTTAACCCTGCAGGGTGTACTTCTTCACACACGCTCACCACTTATCGCCGTTTACACGACATGTACTCGGCAACCTTCAAGCGGAAGCCTAGCGAGGGTGTCGGCCACGACCTGACTAACCACACAAGTCTCTCGTCCAGGTTTATCACCTATTGGGGTTCCATCCGCAAGGAGATCCGGCCGGGGTGTCGCTCACGGCCCCAAACGATGTGAGCAGGGTTCCCAAGCCCACCTAGACGGGTGGATCTACGATTGGTACACCGTGCCACGGTGCCTAGTCTGTCCCAAGCCCACCTGTACCGGGTGCCACTTGGTAGACTACTAACACTACCTACAAACACCAGAAACTAGTTGCAACTCCCGGACAGAGATCAGGTAGATTAATAAGTCGAGAGGGGCACTTAAGCATTCCAATGCGTGGTTGTAACTGTTCATGGATCACAAACACGTAACTCAGCCTCGAGGACGGCTGCAATGAGACAACCCACCATGTACTCCTACATGGCCTCTCACCGCTACCTTTACCAAATCGTGTTCACACACTTAGCTCACACACTGTAGGACATGTTCACACACCTCCAATTCATCCCTGATGAATCAGACCTGACACAACTCTAAGCAAGAGGTGCATGACAAACAAGCATGAATGAGTAGGCACATCAAGGCTCAAACAACTCCTACTCATGCTAGTGGGTTTCATCTATTTACTGTGGCAATGACAGGTCATGCAGAGGAAAGAGGTTCAACTACCGCAGCATGTAATAGTTGAATCGTTGTTGTCCTAATGCAGTAAAAGAGAGCAGGAGAGAGAGAGAGTGGGATTGTATCAGAATGAACAAGGGGATTTTGCTTGCCTGGCACTTCTGAAGATAATATAGTTCTTCATCGGTGTCATTGATCATGTCGCCAGACGTGCGTCACCGAGAGGGGACAAACACCGACAAACAAGGAAGAACACAATCAATGCAATGCAACAATATGATGCATGAATGTGACATGGCAATATGATGTGATTTGAGCTAATGCAACTAGCAACCAGATTAAATGAAATTTGTTTGAACCAAAGATTCAAATTCAACTCCATATGTGATTATTCAGATGCCATTTATATGGTTTGTCCTAAACAGAAGCTATGAGTTGTTCTAACATGCATGAAAATGGTACAGATGGATAGATTGGATTTTTCTGATCATTTTTCATATATAAATCTTTGCATTTGGAGTTACGGTTGATTTTCTATGATTTTTAGAAGTTTTGGGCATTTTCTGGAATTTCCTGAATTATTTTAAATCCAGAAAATTATTAACTGCGTCAGCATCGCGTCACTGTGACGTCAGCAGGTCAACTGCGGCTGACCAGGTCAAACCTGACCAGTGGGGTCCACTGGTCAGTCACACAGTGTTGTTTGAGTCACAGACAGGTGGGGTCGGTCAATGGCCACGTCAGCAAGGTCAATGCTGACGCGTGGGGCCATTATGATTAGTTAAAACCAAACAAAAATTAAACTATGGCTAGATAAGGGCGTGGGGCCTAGCTGTCAGTGTCAATGGATGGGTTAATTAGTGGCGCCATTAGCCGCTAATGACACTGCCACGTCGACACGGCCGGAGTTTAACCGCCGGTGACGTCTACCGACGACGGAGGCACGCCGGGACGGCTGCTCCCACGCCCATTCTATTCGCGGAGGGGTTCTACAGGGAGCTCGCGCTCGTGCGCATCCAATGGAGCAAGCCAGAGGAGCTGGGGTTAGCTGTGGCGTCGACAACGGCGAGGGAGGCGGCGGCCGGAGTTCGGGCTCACGGGGACGGCAGCTAGCAGACAGGAACGGAGGAAGCAAGCATATAGGGAGGAGCAGGAGCTCACAGCGCTTCGGACGGAGCCAGCGGCAAGGGCGGGGATGCACTGGAGCCCGCGAATCCACGACAACGAGCAGCGGGCAGAGGCGATGAAGGCGAGCCCGATGGCGTCGCTTGAGGGCGTCCGAGGTCTTGATCTTTGACCTGGTGAAGTAGTTCTCGTCGACTGAGCTTTGGAAGACGTTGCGGCGGTGGTTCATCAACGGTGGCTACGCGTACGGCTGCGGCGTGCTCTCGGTGGTGCTCGGGCTGCGCGTGGAGCAGGGCTAGAGAGGGAGAGAGGCACCAGAGAGTTGGGGAAAGTGAGGGGGAAGGTGCTGGGTGTCTCCGTGGCGCGGATTAGGACGAAGGGACGGCCTCCAGCGCGAAGAAGGAGGTGGAGGGCTCCGCGGGTGCGCGCGTGTTCGCTCCTGCCTACTGGTAGGAGGAAGACAACGAGCGAGGAGGTAAGTGGGCTGGGCCGACCACTTGGGCCGCCAGGTGGGCCAGGTGGGTGAGGCCAGGTGAGTGCCAGGTAAGTTTCCTTTCTCTCTCTCTTCTTTTCTATTTATTCGTAATCTGTAGGGCTTTATTAAAATACTTAAACAGACCCAAAAATCATGAAACTGCACAATGCCGTTGGTTGGAATATAACCAACAGCAAACATTTTAGTTTATGATTATTTGAGCATTTAAAATATTTAATAGCATTTAAATGCCCAAATGCAAATAGAGTATGATTTAATCCAGAGCCCAAATATGTCATGGAAAAATGTGCATCACCTCTGGTTACTGTTTCCAGCATTTTCCAAGAATGATGAACATTTTTGAAAGCCGTTTGGAATTACTGGAAATATTTTGGTTGAACCTTGTGAATTCCTTAATGCTAGGGTTTAGGCAATCCCCATTTCAAGTTTCTGAGAATTTTAAACATGATGCACACAGGAAGGGCTAGCCTAGAGCATACCAGAAATAGGGATGTGACAGCTCACCCCTACTAAACAAGAATCTCGTCCCGAGATTCAAGCGTAGGGTAAGACGAAAGGGGAACGCAAATTAGCACAATCTTCATGATCCAGGTTGCACTTCATAAGAATGTTGATTCGATCACCATCTTTGTCTCGATGTCTTGCTCCTAAACTTGAACCAACATGACAACGAGAGGAAAAGGAAAACTCTAGAAGGATCGATCTTCTCGAGGATCGAGCAATTCCAGGATCATCTCACGGAGTGAGACATAGCAACATCTCTCGAGCTGAGACACGAAGCACACAACTAGAGGGATGGAGTGGAACAGATGACGAAGATTCACTAGGTAGACAACAATTCCACACTTAAGAAGCTGGTGAACAGCTTGTCAATGTAGCGAGGAGTTGAGTTGCCATGATACCTTAACGAGACATCTTAAAGGAGGTGACTCGTAGAATTGTTACCTCAAGTGGCAAAAAGGAATTACTTTTGATACATAGATCATTGGAACTCTTTTCACCAGCCTGAGGGAATTTACGAACGATCGTTTGACGGAGTTCGGAGAAATGGCCTACTCAGATCAGAAGGGAAACTATGGTTATAGAACAACTCAGTAAACGGGAGGCACATCCCAATTGATACCGAGGATATAACCTAGTGACTGAGTGTGCTCTCAGGAACTTGAGCATTTCCATACTCATCAAGGTTTTACCAGCATCCGTGGCAAGGATCCTGGCAACACGGCATACTACCATGATGACTAGTGATGGATGATGCGGATAGAAAAGAAGATAACACCTTCTCAGACTTCCCCTTAGCGAGGTTAAGGAAACAGAATCTAGATGATCGACCGAGAGACATTTATCACTCCGCCTCTAATGTTCTCCTTGATGTGCTGGCGTAATCCATTCATAGACATGGTTTGATATCTAGAACATCAAGTAAAAGGTCGGACTTCGGAAACACAATAATCCATAAGGAACAACTATTGGAATAAATTCTACGAGATCCTTATGGGGAGGTGGCCGACTTTCTCAATCAAGATACTACAGTAATAAGTCTTCCGGTTGGGTGTGTTGGCCACAACATCCACTTCTTGGATTACAGGAGACCAATATTTTAGTTCTTGGGAAGCGTTCCAACCATCATATCTCACCGAGATTCAGATCTGGTTGGTGTCGAATAATCCGCACTCATTGAGTCCAGAAGATAAATGAAAGTTTGCAACACAAATCGACGAGATGGCGTTGCGAGATTCTCGGGAAATGAGCTACGGTAATAAGCTCTAAAATACGAGTTGGTTCTGCTACAAGCATGTGAACACGCTGTCCCAGACAAGCATGGTCACCTGGTAGTCTTACAACGAAACACTACCGAGTTCAGGTGGGGAACCATCGACAAGGATATCAAAGTCTCCACGTGTGGAAGTCCAAAGGATTAACCTTAGAACAGACTCCGTTTTTCTTGAACAAGTCAATCAGTGGCTTGGTGTGCTAGGGATACATATAGAATGAAGGTTGCAAGTCTCCAAACAATAGAATACTTCGCACGTATGCATGACTGATTTGGAATGATTCCAAAGGAAGCAAAACAAACTTTCTCGAATTTTCACGGCGGCAACTTGCACCAAATTCACATGAATTAGAGGAAGTCACTTCTTTCATCCGAACATACGCTTCATGGGCTAGCATGAAGAAATGCTTTCAAAATTTTCCAACACTAGCTCAATGTTCAACATGAATCATGGAGGAGACAAGATGTTCTTGATGGGCTCAAGAACAACTCATCGGAATTTCCATATCACTGGACTTCCGCCATCATGCGAACATGGTGATAGCATTGGTCAGACCAAAAGATGTAATGGTGTATGCTCGAGGGATCAACCACGAGTAAGACAACATTACGAACATCGATGGTAATGATTTGATTTGGTGATAGCCCATACTCAAATCAAAGTTTTGGTTAGGATGATAGGTCCGACAATTGATCGCGAGGATCAATCAATGAAGACATCACCTTTCTTGAACACACATACAAGATATCCCTTAGAATGAACTAAGTCGGACAAGCTTTCATCTTCCAACTTTCCAAGTTGTTGTTTAGCTTAACCAACTAGCTCAGGGGTATCCAACACAGATTTTTGGAGAAGGGGGTGGTTGCAAGGAACCAACTTGATCACGAACTCAACATAGCGGTTAGGTGACAACCTGGTGATACCTCCGAGAAGATATTCGGAAAATCCCAAACCACCGATATGTTACTATGCTCGAGAACAATCTTGCTTTTCAAGGCAAGACGACATGATCAGAAGAGTGAGGGATTGACACAGTCCTAACTCATTGATCGAAGAGTGCACCGGAAATAAGGACTAGGTAGCACAGTCTATCTTAGAATGATGATTCAATAACCAACACGCTAAGAGTGAAATTATTGTCCATTTACTACTAAGCAACATGGTTGCTAGAAGTATTAATTTCACACATCATATTTCACTTGTCAGCATTCCGGTTACAACAACACGGGACCGAGGAATGAATAATGATAGCGAGAAGTATCACTACGTCAAGAATTCATAAGGGAAGGTGCAATTCTCGTGACGTTCCTGACATAAAGATGGTAACACTCCAATGTACAAGAGAGAAAAAGCTGGTCTGGCATTTTGATCCGCGGAATACAATTGCTTTGACCCAATCCTAGATATGGATGAGGTACTGGAGTTTGTTTCTCCTAGTCATTCCGAATAGAATGGCTTGACGGACCACGTAAGTAAAAGGCATTTATGAACACGAATGCACGACTACTCCTCGACTATCAATTGATAGACAATGGTCAGAAGGCAAACTAAAGGGGGACAACTCAAAGGAACATATGATTTTCTAAGTTGTGGGTGCATAGATTAGTATGTCGAGAGAAGCTCAACATTTCTTCCGGATAACCCATGCAGAAAGGTAGAACTGGCAGAATCACAATTATGAATGGAGAACTCCTCAAGAGTACTCTGATTGTGGTATTTTGGTTCAAAGAACTTCTACATTAATGGTTCATGGTATTTGGAAGAAGGAAATACCACGGACCTCGAGGACTATCACAAAAGTTACTAATAACCTAAAGGTAAGAGCAAACACTATCAACATGAGGTAAGTAGGGTGAATCTCGGGTTCAAGAACCCAGGAATAGAATACCTACTACTAGGTAGCATCACGGGATGCTTTCGGGAATGACGGCCAGATTCATCACACTGGAAACACAAAACATGGCTAGATTACTAGGTGACTCCCTAAAATACCTAGGGTCATAATAATAACTCCAACAGATATGTCGAGGTAGTAGAGTAGCACAACTCAGCAATTAGTGTGGTTAACCTGGCCCAAAAGAACAACAAACCAGAGGGGAAGGATTTTGCAAATGCATCAGATGGTTTAGAAACCTGGGATGACTCGGATAGCATAACGACTGTAAATGCTCAAAAAGTTTTGAGACATCCTGCAAATTGGTGGCATAACCACTCAGAAGCACAATATCAAGGTTCCGAGACCAACTATGAACACACGGAGTAGTAGGAACTGAACCGAGGCTTAAATCGGTCAATCCTATAAGTCTACAAATTAGTAAAACGTGATCCTGATAGATAGACGAGAAGCCTAGTTCTTAATCCCCGTAGAAAAGAAGAGGATGACTCAGATCAGAAGGGCATAAGGTAAAGGAGTAAAAATATTGAGGGAGTCCTGGACTAGGGGGTGTCCGGATAGCCAAACTATCATCACGGCCGGACTCCAAGACTATGAAGATACAAGATTGAAGACTTCATCCCGTGTCCGGATGGGACTTTCCTTGGCGTGGAAGGCAAGCTTGGCGATACGGATATGTAGATCTCCTACCTTTGTAATCGACTCAGTGTAACCCTAACCTATCCGGTGTCTATATAAACCGGAGGGTTTTAGTCCAGAGGACGTAACAACAATCATACCATAGGCTAGCTTCTAGGGTTTAGCCTCCTTGATCTCGTGGTAGATCTACTCTTGTACTACCCATATCATCAATATTAATCAAGCAGGAGTAGGGTATTACCTCCATCGAGAGGGCCCGAACCTGGGTAAAAACATCGTGTCCCTTGTCTCCTGTTACCATCCGCCTAGACGCACAGTCCGGGACCCCCTACCCGAGATCCGCCGGTTTTGACACCGACATTGGTGCTTTCATTGAGAGTTCCTCTGTGTCGTCACCGATAGGCCCGATGGCTCCTTTGATCATCAACAGTGACGCGATCCATGGTGAGACTTTTTTCCCCGTACAGATCTTCGTATTCGGCGGCTTTGCATTGCGGGCCAATTCGCTTGGCCATCTGGAGCAGATCGAAAGCTACGCCCCTGGCCATCAGGTCAGATTTGGAAGTTTGAACTATACGACCGATATCCGTGGAGACTTGATCTTCGACGGATTCGAGCCGCAGCCAAGCGTGCCGCATTGTCTCGATAGGCATGATCTAGCTCTGAAATTAACAAAGGCTCGGAGGCCGCATCAAAGATCCGCTCGACCCTTAATCCGGAGCCGGATTCCCCGATCGAGGACGAGTGGTTGGACGCCGCCTCGGGGGCTACGATCTCTACGGCGATTGAGCCGAACTCTATCCCTGTCCTTTGCGAAGACCTTGACGCTGTGGTGCGGACTCCTCTCCGGACTCAACCTTCATACCGCCAATCGAATCCGATTGGCGCCGGTCATGGAGTTCACGGCCGCGGACATCTTTCAAAGACTCGCCCTTTGGCAACATCCTGAATTCACTAAAGTCTCTCTCTTTATCTCAGAGAGCCCTGCCGGACTACGGACGGGAAGGTTGGGATACGGACGACCAAGAAATTCAACGCCCACCCACCACCCACTTTTTAGCCACTGTCGATGATTTAACAGACATGCTCGACTTCGACTCTGAATACATCGACGGTATGGACGACGATGCCGGAGACGACCAAGACCCAGCGCCTACAGGGCACTGGAAGGCCACCTCGTCATACGACATATACATGGTGGATATCCCAAAAGATGGGAACGGCGATGGAACAACGGAGGATGACTCCTCCAAAAAGCAACCGAAGCGCCGGCGTCGGCCGCGCGCTCTAAATCCCGCCACAAAGAAAATGGTGATTCCTAGCGGAGATAATAACACCGGACAAGATCGAAGACAACCCCTCCAGCAGGACTCGGCACAGGAGGAGGGAGAAGCAAGTCCGCACGATAGTGCGGCAGAAAAAAGAGGTCGAGGGCGATAATTATGCGCCTCCCGAAGATGAGGCAAGCCTCGACGACAGCATTTAATTTGTCGTGCACGAGGATCCTGCCAAACAAGAGCGTTTCAAACGCTGGCTTATGGCCACGGCAAGCAGCCTCAAGAAAAAGCAACAGCGACTTAGAGCTGACCAAGACCTGCTAGGTGGCGGATGGATCAAGTCCTTGCAGCCAAGAGTATGAACTCAACGCCTCCAAAAGCTACCCCAAACGCAAGTCGTTGCCTCGATCAGAGGAGGAAGCACCCAAGTCACCAGCGTACGACATGGCAGACCGGCCACCCCGTGGCCGCGATAGAGAGGCCTCTAGACCCTCCGTCCAAGCCATACCCCGACGCCGTTCCAAAAGTACCAAGGCACGGGAAAACGCGCCGGACTTGCGAGATATATTGGAGAATAAGGCAAAATATACAAGATCGATCTACGGATCGCATGGGCGCCCCACGACACGTGATTTATAGCCGTCACACGGATCTGAAACTCCGGCCGGGCGAACACAATGCAGACAAAGCTCATTCGAGCTGCGTCGTGATATAGCCCAATCTGAGGCGCCAAGACACCCACTATGCTTCACAAATGAAGTAATGGATCATCAAATCCTCGAGGGCTTTAAACCCGTAAACATCGAATCATACGATGGTACCACAGATCCCGTGGTGCGGATCGAGGACTATCTCCTCCATATCCACATGGCCCGCGGAGACGATCTACACGCCATCAAATACCTCCCCCTCAAGCTTAAAGGACCATCTCGGCATTGGCTTAACAGCTTGCCAGCAGAATCAATTGGTTGTTGGGAGGACACGAAGCCGCATTCCCGATAACTTCCAAGGCACATATGTGCGACCACCAGACGCCGATGACCTTAGCCATATAATTCAGCAGCCAAAAGAATCGCCGACAGTTACGGACACGGTTCCTAACAAAGAAAAATCAAATCGTTGATCGTCCGGATGCAGAGGCCCTTGCAGCCTTTAAACATAACATCCATGACGAATGGCTTGCCCGGCACCTAGGACAGAAAAGCGAAATCCATGGCAGCCCTCACAACACCCATGACCCGCTTTTGTGCGGGAGAGGACAGCTAGCTAGCTCGAAGCAACAACTTGGCCAAACACCACGATAGTTCGGATACCAAGGACAGCAATGGCAGGTCACGCCGCAACAAGAACAAGCGCCGCATTAACGGCGATAACATCAAGATACGGCCATCAATGCCGGATTGAGAGGCTCTAAACCGGTCAGCGGAAGAAGCCATTCAAAAGAAATACCCAGGTCTGGCCCAACTTGGACCGAGTACTCGATCGCCATGCGGATACATGGCACTTCGAAAACCAGCCAATCACACCAACAGGATTGTAGGGTGTTCAAGCAAGCGAGCAAGTTAAGTGCGAACTCAATGACAAGGGGCTGCATAGCGATGGCGAAGAAGAGCCCGCCGCCGAACAATAGACGACGAAGGGCTTTCCCACACAAGTGCGGACGGTGAACATGATATCGCAACCCATATACCCAAAAGGGAGCGGAAGCGTGCGCTAAAGGGACGATATCTGTGATGGAGCGATCGCCCAAGTTCAACCCATGGTCTTTACGCCCGATCACCTTCACTGGAAGGACCACCCCACTAGCATCCGTCACGGCGGCCGCCGCATTGGTTCTTGACCCAATTATTGACGGATTTCACCTCACCAGAGTCCCGATGGATGGCGGTAGCAACTGAACCTGCTTTATCGGGATACGGTCGCAAAATGGGCATAGACCCTCAAGGATTAAACCTACAAAGACGACCTTTAAAGGCGTCATACCGGTGTAGAGGCCAATTGTACAGGCTCACCACACTCAAGTGGTCTTCGGATCCCGGATAACTTCCGAGCGAAGAGTTAATCTTCGACATCGTCCCATTCCGCAGCGGCTATCATGCACTGCTCGGACGAACCGCATTTGCAAAGTTCAATGCGGTGCCGCACTACGCATACCTCAAGCTCAAGATGCCAGGCCCTCGAGGAGTAATCACGGTCAACGGAAACACCAAACGCTCACTACGAATGGAGGAGCATACGGCGTTCGCGGGCGGAGGTGCAAAGCAGCCTCTCACGGCAATTCTCGAGTCCGCCACTAAGCGTCCGGACACCGCTAAGCGCGCCGGAGTAACCTGCAACAAGACCACGCACGATTCAAGCACGAGTAGCAATCCGGCCCCAACCCCAGCCCTCGCGAAATTGCGAAGCTAGTATTACGCGTACATAATTACGCTCTGGAGATACCATGGGCATATGGGGAGGGGCAAGACAATGGCACGCCAAGAATGCGGCTCAACCGCACCAGGGGCTCCCGTTTGTGTCATCCTTTTTTTTTCTTTTCTTTCTTTTTTCTTACTCTCAGGACTCCGTCTTCCAGAAGTCCTGTCCGGCACTAGAATCGCCGAACTCACGATGCAACAGCCAGGGAAGCAGAAAGCCACGTCAAGTGTTCAGGTGGTCTCTATTACGAGCATTATACCTGTTTTACATATCATCCCTAGCTTACCTCGAGGGGGACATGTTAGATAGTCCCATTCCTTGCTTATCGCACTATTTGTATCGCCCTGCCTTCATTGCAGTACCTTTTTGAATAAACAATGCATAGCTTTTGCCTATTATTGCACTCTTTTCTTTATCTATATATATGTTCATTTCATGACATGTTGCACCCATACACTTTGGTACGGCCAATACACCAGGGGCTTAAGTACCCCAAAATTATGGTGTGATAAGTCCGAACACTTTCACAAGTGCGGCACCCCGAACTTATAGCATTATATGAATTGGCTCCGAATCATGTCTTGGGTCAATAGTTGGTTTGCCCGGCTCCCATGTTTTGGTACCTTACGTTCCGCTATATCGGCTAAGGTAGCACCGGAGAACCATCGCGATTGTGCCCAGTTGAGCTGGGTCGAGCACCTCAGTGGAGAAAGCTAAAACTGACCGTCATGATAGGGAGAGAGCCAGTCGCTGTTCGAGAGGTTTTTCGGGGTCCCTAAAGACTTATGCCGCTTAGAGCGAGGAACCGGAATTGTCCGGCCAAGGCGTGGATAGCGCCCCGAACTCGGTCTTCCGAATACTAGGGGCTTCGCCAAAATTTAAAATTAGAATTCTATGGCTAAGTGAGAGTGTTCAAGCATTATAAGTCCGGTTGCCTTGTTCGTTGCGTTGAGCGCCTCCCTAGATGGACCCAAGAATGGGAACAAGAGTGCTCAGGTTTATCCCGAACACCCCAAAGACTCGTGGCATGGGGGATGAAGCCAACGACTTGCCATCTCTCAAATTTGATAAACGGCCGCACAGAAGGTAATATTTTAAATTAACAAGCTTTGCTTAGCGCATATGAACAAGTTTTCAGCGTACATGATAACAAATGCGAGTCTATTCAAAAATTACATCTTTGGAGCACTCATCCGCTATTCGGCGGGCACCCTTCAGGAGGCCCTCATAGTACATTTCGGGCATGCGATGCTCCTTGCCCTTCGGTGGCCCGTCCGTCACAAGCTTCTCCGCAAGATCCAGCTTGCCCCAAAGGCACTTTAGCACGAGCAAGGGCCCGACGGACACCTTCAATGCAGACGGAGCGCTTGATGACTTCAATTCATGGACAAAGGCGTCCACGGATGCCGCACTAAGTCAAGTAGCTCCTGTGCATGGCTTCCAATGGCCACATACCGAACTATGAGGCCCTTCATGGCCTGTTCGGCGACCTTAGGAGCTCGACCAGCTGCTTCAGCTGGTTGCTTAGGGGCACCGGATGTCCGGCCTCAGCATATTGAGACCAGAACACCTTCTCCGTTGAGCTCCCCTCCTTGGCACGGTAGAATGCGGCAGCATCAGACACACTACGAGGCAGATCTGCGAATGCTCCTGGAGAGCTCTGAATCCAAGTAAGTAATAGGTAATTCACTTTCACATGCTTGCTTTGTATAAAGAATGCCTTACCCGCCGCTATCTTCTTTAATGATTCAATTTCTTGGAGGGCTTTTTGGGCCTCGGCCTTAGCAGCTTTAGCACTCTCAAGCGCCGAGGCAAGCTCGGACTCTCGGGTCTTCGAGTCAAGCTCCAAACCCTCGTGTTTTTCCACGAGAGCCTGGAGCTCTTGCCGCACCCCGCCAGCTGCGCCTCCCCCTTCTCTCGCTCGGTGTGTTCCGCAGCCGCTTTGTTTTCGGCCACGGACACCGCTTCCTTCCGGGTCGCCACCTTGTTCGTGGCCCCTGCAGTACCCATGTTATTCCTGTTATTTTTCGCAACGAAACCTTTCTATAAGGTATTTGTTTAATAAGGTACTACTTACCTTCCTTGTCCTCGAGCTGCTTCTTGGCTTGGCCGAGCTTGTTCTCAGACCGCTCGAGGCCCTGCTTCAATGCATTGACCTCCACAACAAGATCTGGCAGAGGTCAAGAGCCTGCATTCCCATATTGACATACTTATGTTAGACTCTCACGTATATCTTTTTAGATCCTTAGTCCGGATTTTCTTTCCGAACACCGAACTAAGCATCAGGGGCTACTGTCTATGCGGTAATATTTTTACATATTCTAAAACTTACCTCAAAGCCTGTTAGAAGGCTGGTACAGGCTTCGGTCAGCCCGCTCTTGGCGGACTGAACTGTCCGGATCACCACACTCATAACAGTGCGGTGCTCCTCCTCGATGGAGGCGCTGTTAAGCGCCTCCAGTAAGCTATCCGGTGCCTCCGGTTGGACGGAGGACACCGGCATCTTACCCTTCTTACGAAGGGACCGCTTGCCGGACTGCGGAACTGCTGAAGGTTCTGGCATGGAGTCCGGACAAGGGTCGGGCTTAGAGCCCCTGGGGGTCTTGCCCCTCACGCGCCTGGAGTCCGGGAGGTTGCCTTGTGGCGCCTCCTGCGCCACCTCCTCTTGACCAAGCCCCCCTTGGGGCACCACCTCAGCGTCGTCCGCAGCGTGGGGCGAGGAGGCGGCCGGAAGTGAAGTACTCTCCATTTCCGACGAACCCAGGGACCCGCTCGTCGAAGCGGCTAGCTCGCTCTTGGGCAGGCTGCATGATTGTTCGACATTAGAGAATGCTATGCAATGATAAAAAGCCATGGGTATCCGGACACTTACGATCTCGCCAGGGGCTTGGCCCTTGTTGGCCAATCCTCCTCGTCGCTGTCGACGTTGGTGGAGAAGTCCGGAGGAAGGGTTCTTCCCTTCTTGGACCCTCCGGCCTCCCCAGTTGGGGCGGCCTTCCTTTTCTTCTACTCCCCCGCTGGGGGAGAAGCTTCTTTTTCATCCTCCTCGTCCTCAGGAGAAGATTTTGTCTCAGAATCCGACAGCACCTGGCGTCGGGAGCTCCTTCGAGTTCCCGTGGCCTCCTTCTTGGCCTTCTTCTCCGGCACCACATGGGGTACCGGAGCCAGCAGCCCTGTTAATTGGGCGTCCGCTGGGTCTTCCGGCAAAGGAGCCGGACAGTTAATCTGTCCGGACGTGTTCAGCCAGTCCTGTCAAAGATTAGGGAGTTTTAGATCCCACATAGAGTCAATCTATGAAAAAATAGTCCCGTAAAGGGTAAAATAACTTACCTCGCCGGCTTGACGCCGCGAGCTGTATCCGCGATCTTTGTTAGCGGATGCGGGGGCTTCGGCGCCCTTGAACAGCACCTTCCAGGCATCTTCGTACGTAGTGTCGAAGAGCCGGCTCAACGTTCGGTGCTGTGCCGGATCGAACTCCCACAAATTAAAGGTCTGTTGTTGGCATGGGAGAATCCGGTGGATGAGCATCACCTGGATTACGTCGACAAGCCTGAGATTCTTGTCCACCAGGTTTCGGACGCATGTTTGGAGTCCGGATAGGACGTCCGAATTCCCCCACATCAGGCCCGTCTCTTTCCATGACGAGAGTCGTGTGGGAAAGCCAGATCTGAATTCGGGGGCCGCCACCCATTCGGGGTCACGTGGCTCGGTGATGTAGAACCACCCCGATTGCCACCCCTTTATTGTCTCCACAAAGGCGCCCTCGAGCCATAGGACTTTGGCCATCTTGCCGACCATGGTGCCTCCACACTCCGCTTGACGGCCACCCACTACCTTCGGCCTGACATTGAAGATCTTCAGCCATAGGCCGAAGTGGGGCTGGATGCAGAGGAAGGCCTCGCACACGACGATAAACGCCGATATGTTGAGGATAAAATTCGGGGCCAGGTCGTGGAAGTCCAGCCGTAGTAGAACATGAGCCCCTGGACAAATGGGTGAAGTGGAAAACCCACTCCAGCGGAGGAAATGGGGAGAAACACCACCCTCTCATGGGGCCTGGGGTTGGAATGAGCTGCCTGCTGCCGGGCAGCTCAGGCGTGATGTCGCGGGACAAGTATCCGGCCTCCCGCAGTCTTGTGATGTGCCCCTCCGTGACGGAGGAGGCCATCCACCTGCCTCCCGCTCCTGACATGGTTGGAGAAGGTTGAGGTGGGATGTGCGGACTTGGGCGCTGGAGCTCGAGTGCGCGGAAATAGATGAGCAAAGCAGGAAGAAGGCGTAGGTGAAAAGCTGGATCCTTATCCCCTTATATGGACGGACGGAGTTATGCGTCCCCCACCAGCCTGGTAAAACTCGCTTATCTCCCAAGCGCCGTAATCAATGGCGCTGATGGGTTACCCACGTCCGTATTGATGAGAATCCCGGAATAAGGGGGCACGATCTATGCTTTGATAAGACGTGCCAAGGAAACCGCCTCGCTAAACGCTACCGAGGTGGAACAAAGAAAAACGATTCATATAAAGGCTCGGCCGTGGTGTGATGTCACGCCCGCGGAATACGTCAACAGATCTGTGCAAAAGTTATTCTCTCTACGGTGGTATGTGGAACTTGTTTTGCGAGCGGACACTATCCTTGTGTTCAAAACCTTCTATGAAGTATTCGGAGGAGGAACCTTCCTTGCAATGCCGAAAACAATATGCGCGCCGGACTCGTCGTCATTGAAGCCTGGTTCAGGGGCTACTGAGGGAGTCCTGGACTAGGGGGTGTCCGGATAGCTGAACTATCATCACGGCCGGACTCCAAGACTATGAAGATACAAGATTGAAGACTTCGTCCTGTGTCCGGATGGGAACTTCCTTGGCGTGGAAGGCAAGCTTGCCGATACGGATATGTAGATCTCCTACCATTGTAACCGACTCTGTGTAACCCTAACCTATCAGGTGTCTATATAAACCGGAGGGTTTTAGTCCGTAGGACGAATAACAACAATCATACCATAGGCTAGCTTCTAGGGTTTAGCCTCCTTGATCTCGTGGTAGATCTACTCTTGTACTACCCATATCATCAATATTAATCAAGCAGGAGTAGGGTATTACCTCCATCGAGAGGGCCCGAACCTGGGTAAAAACATCGTGTCCCTTGTCTCCTGTTACCATCCGCCTAGACGCACAGTTCGGGACCCCCTACCCGAGATCCGCCGGTTTTGACACCGACAAAGAGCCTGACGTTCCCTTCCACAATCAATTCCCTTATATAACTAAAGCATTTCTAGACATAACTTCGACCGGTTTGGCTTGGTGATCCTACAGGCAGTCAGGCTCTGATACCAAAGCTATCAGGACCCCGATTCCAAGTCACATCCATCTAGCCGGTAACACCTCATATCACTTTGCGGCCTCACGCACGGTATTCCCACGGGTGTCGCCTTACCATGGCCCGGGACCGTTTCGCATTTTGGCTCACGTATATGATAGTGTCGCTAGCATCCATATGACAGAGAACCCGGGCCGACATGACTAGTCGTGAACCCAAAGTGGCACTAACTTACGGGGACAGGCATACATGAATCATCATCGAGCATGTCGATTGACGTGCGAATCTGGGCTGTAGCACTAGGCTAACAGGACTCCGGAACCCGGGCTGTAGCAGGAGCTAAGCAGGACTCGGATGTCATGCGTGACATTTCCCGAAGGACGGAACATATAGGAACGAAGTGAATCACATGCCGGCCGATCAAGTGTTCCGGAGCAAAGAGTGCTTTGGGCTAGGAGGACTCCGGTGAACCGGGTCAGAAGCGGACTACTATGGCTCATGGAAGCACAAGACTACATTTCCCCATAAGAGAGGCTACCAAGGATAAACAACTAGGTTGTCGGATCCCACACATACCAAGCATTTCAATCATACACACAATATACTCGATATGTGTAAATACAACATGGCATCACAGCATAACTCTATGACTCAAGTATTTATTCAATAGGCTCCGAGGAGCGAGATATTACAAACATGGGTCTCATGACCCAACATTCAAAGCATACAAGTCAAAGCACATGCGGAAGCTTAACATGTCCGAGTCTGAGACATCTACAAATGAAAAAGGCCGAGAAGCGACTATCTACACAACCCTCCCAAGGGTACAAGATCATAGCTGAGGTAACAAGCTAAACGTTGAAGTCCACGCGGAACTACTAGCGAGACTGACGTCTCTCTGCAAAAACATAAAATAGGCAAACGTGAGTACAAATGTACCCAGCAAGACTTACATCAGAACTATCTACATATGCATCGGAATCAATAAAGGGGTGGTGGAGTTTGACTGCAGCAAGCCAGCTTTGACTCGGTGGCTATCACGAACTACGCATCGCAAGTAACTCTTTTGGGGTGGCGCACGAGTCCACATATTCACCATATCAATACACCACTATGGATCCGCTCTGTCTACCTACGAGAACGCCATCCATAGCACTCACGCTTATCTTGCGTATTTTAGAGTATCCACTTTCACTTGTCTATGAACTGTACAGGCAACCAAGAAGTCCTTTACCGTGGACACGACTATTCGAATAGATCATGTTAACCCTGCAGGGGTGTACTTCTTCACACACGCTCTCACCACTTATCGCCGTTTACACGACATGTACTCGGCAACCTTCAAGCGGATGCCCAGCGAGGGTGTCGGCCACGACCTGACTAACCACACAAGTCTCTCGTCCAGGTTTATCGCCTATTCAGGTTCCATTCGCAAGGAGATCCGGCCGGAGTGTCGCTCACGGGCCCAAACGATGTGAGAAGGGTTCCCAAGCCCACCTCGACGGGTGGATCTACGCTTGGTACACCGTGCCACGGTGCCTAGTCTGTCCCAAGCCCACCTGTACCGGGTGCCACTTGGTAGACTACTAACACTACCTACAAACACCGTAAACTAGTTGCAACACCGGACAGAGATCAAGTTGATTAATAAGTCGAGAGGGGCACTTAAGCATTCCAATGCGTGGTAGTAACTGCTCATGGATCACAAACACGTAACTTCGGTTCACGAGGACGGTTGCAATGA
Organism: Aegilops bicornis; assembly: GCA_021605145.1. Lineage (NCBI taxonomy): Eukaryota > Viridiplantae > Streptophyta > Magnoliopsida > Poales > Poaceae > Aegilops > Aegilops bicornis. Next base: position 757,159,908 of record CM038673.1, on the reverse strand, counting down.
GACAACCCACCATGTACTCCTACATGGCCTCTCACCGCTACCTTTACCAAATCGTGTTCACACACTTAGCTCACACGCAGTAGGACATGTTCACACACCTCCAATTCATCCCCGATGAATCAGACCTGACTCAACTCTAAGCAGTAGCAGGCATGACAAACAGACATGAATGAGTAGGCACATCAGGGCTCAAACAACTCCTACTCATGCTAGTGGGTTTCATCTATTTACTGTGGCAATGACAGGTCATGCAGAGGAAAGAGGTTCAACTACCGCAGCATGTAATAGTTGAATCCTTGTTGTCCTAATGCAGTAAAAGAGAGCAGGAGCGAGAGAGTGGGATTTTATCGGAATGAACAAGGGGGTTTTGCTTGCCTGGCACTTCTGAAGACAATATAGTTCTTCATCGGTGTCATTGATCATGTCGCTTGACGCCGCTCTACCGAGAGGGACAAACACCAAAGAACAAGGAAGAACACAATCAATGCAATGCAACAATATGATGCATGAATGTGACATGGCAATATGATGTGATTTTAGCTAATGCAACTAGCAACCAGATTAAATGAAATTGGTTTGAACCAAAGATTCAAATTCAACTCCATATGTGATTATTCAGATGCCATTTATATGGTTTGTCCTAAACAGCAGCTATAAGTTGTTCTAACATGCATGAAAATGGTACATATGGAGAGATTGGATTTTTCTGATCATTTTTCATATGTAAATCTTTGCATTTGGAGTTACGGTTGATTTTCTATGATTTTTAGAAGCTTTGGGCATTTTCTGGAATTTCCTGAATTATTTTAAATCCAGAAAATTATTAACTACAAGATCGCCACATCGGTGGACGTCAACAGGTCAACTGCAGCTGACCAGGTCAAACCTGACCAGTGGGGTCCACTGGTCAGTCACACAGTGTTGTTTGAGTCACAGACATGTGGGGTCGGTCAATGGCCACGTCAGCAAGGTCAATGCTAATGCGTGGGGCCATTATGATTAGTTAAAACCAAACAAAAATTAAACTATGGTTAAATAAGGGCGTGGGGCCCAGCTATCAGTGTCACTGGATGGGTTAATTAGTGGCGCCATTAGCCGCTAATGACACTGCCACGTCGGCACGACCGGAGTTTAATCACGGTGACGCTTCACCGACGACGGAGGCACGTCGGGACGTCTGCTCCCGCGCCCATTCTACGCGCGGAGGGGTTCTACAGGGAGCTCGCGCTCGTGCGCATCCAATGGAGCAAGCCAGAGGAGCTGGGGTTAGCTGTGGCGCCGGCAGCGGCGAGGGAGGCGGCGGCCGGAGTTCGGGCTCGCGGGGACGGCAGCTAGCGGACAGGTACGGAGGAAGCGAGCATATAGGGAGGAGCAGGAGCTCACAGCGCTTCGGACGGAGCCAGCGGCAAGGGCGGGGACGCACTGGAGCCCGGGAATCCACGGTGGCGAGCAGCGGGCAGAGCGATGAAGGCAAGCCCGATGGTGTCGCTTGAAGGCGTCCGAGGTCTTGATCTTTGACTTGGTGAAGTAGTTCTCGTCGATGGAGCTTTGGAAGACGCTGCGGCGGTGGTTCATCGACGGTGGCTACGCGTACGGCTGCGGCATGCTCTCGGTGGTGCTCGGGCTGCGCGTGGAGCAGGGCTAGAGAGGGAGAGAGGCACTAGAGAGTTGGGGAAAGTGAGGGGCAAGGTGCTGGGCGTCTCCGTGGCGCAGATTAGGACGAAGGGACGGCCTCCAGCGCGAAGCAGGAGGTGGAGGGCTCGCAGGTGGCAGTGTTCACTCCCCGCCTCTTGGCGGGAGGAAGACAACGAGCGAGGAGGTAAGTGGGCTGGGCCGGCCACTTGGGCCGCCAGGTGGGCCAGGTGGGTGAGGCCAGGTGAGTGCCAGGTAAGTTTCCTTTCTCTCTCTCTCTTTTCTGTTTTCTATTTATTTTGTAATCTGTAGGGCTTTATTAAAAATACTTAAACAGACCCAAAAATCATGAAACTACACAATGCCACTGGTTGGAATATAACCAACAGCAAACATTTTAGTTTATGATTATTTGAGCATTTAAAATATTTAATATAATTTAAATGCCCAAATGAAAATAGAGTATGATTTAATCCAGAGACCAAATATGTCATGGAAAAATGTGCATCACAGTTATCAAGCTTTCCAAAGATTTTCCAAGAATGATGAACATTTTTGAAAGCCGCTTTGGAATTATCGAAATATTTTGGTTGAACCTAGTGAATTCCTTAATGCTAGGGTTTAGGCAATCCCCATTTCAAGTTTCTGAGAATTTTAAACATGATACACACATGAAGGGCTAGCCTAGAGCATACCAGAACTAGGGATGTGACAGAGATCGAGTTGATTAATAAGTCGAGAGGGGCAGATTTACCGGAACCCAATGTGTGGTAGTAACTGTTCATGGATCACAAACACAGAACTCAGTTCTTGAGGACGGCTTCAATGAGACAACCCACCATGTACTCCTACATGGCCTCTCACCGCTACCTTTACCAAATCGTGTTCACACATTTAGCTCACACACAGTAGGACATGTTCATCACCATTCCAATTCATTCCCGATGAATCAGACTGACTCAACTCTAAGCAAGAGTGTGCATGACAAACAAGCATGAATGAGTAGGCACATCAGGGCTCAAACAACTCCTACTCATGCTAGTGGGTTTCATCTATTTACCGTGGCAATGACAGGTCATGCAGAGGAAAGGGGTTCAACTACCGCAGCATGTAACAGTTGAATCGTTTGTTGTCCTAGTGCAGTAAAAGAGAGCAGGAGCAAGAGAGTGGGATTGTATCGGAATGAATAAGGGGGTTTTGCTTGCCTGGCACTTCTGAAGATAGTATAGCTCTTCATCGGTGTCATCAAACTCATCATTGGATCATCGTCTACCGAGAGGGGACAAATACCGGCAACAGAGAAAGAACACAATCAATGCAATGCAACAGTATGATGCATGAATGTGACATGGCAATATTCTATTGATTGAGCTAATGCAACTAGCAACAAGTTAAGTGGAGTTGGTTTGAACACTAGGTTCAAATTCAAACTCCATATGTGCTTTCTTAAATGTCATTTAATTGAATTGTCCTAAACATAGGACATAAGTTGCTCTAACATGCATGCAAATTCCACAAATAGATTCTTTAGATTTTTTTGATCATTTTTCATAGATAACTTATTTCATTTGGAGTTACGGTTGAATTTCTATGATTTTTCAAAGTTTGCAACATTTTCTGGAATTTCCTAGATTATTTTTAATCCAGAAAATGATTTACTGCATCAGCCTGATGTCAGTGTGACGTCAGCAGGTCAACGGCGGTCAGCCAGGTCAAACCTGACCTGTGGGACCCACCTGGCAGTGTCAGAACTAATAAACAGGGTTAATTAGTGTTAAGTTAATCCTAACTAATCTGTCAGTGGGCCCCGGACCCACTAGTCAGTGAGTCAGAGGGCTAATTAAGTTTAACTATAAACTTAACCCAAAGCTGGGGCTCACATGTGAATTACCCACGGGGGTCAACCCTGGTTAACTCGGGTCAAACCCGCCGGCGACTCGACGCCGGCGAGGCCAGACACGACGGCGAGGCTCGGAAATCTCCCTCCGGTGACCAAAACAACGGCGAAGCCCATCTACGAGTATCTGGAGCTCGCACGCGTCGAGTGGTGCTCTCAGATTCACCGGAGATGGCCCAGAACGACGGCGGCGATGGCAAGCGCGGCGACCGGCGTTCGGGCGTCGAACAAATTGACGGTGCAGGGCATGGCAGGAGCCGCGGGTGGCCGCGTTAGACTCGTGGGAGTGCAGTGAGTTCAGTGGTGAGCTTCAACGCGTGCTTGCAGGGCCGTAGCCACGGTGGCGACATGGCCGGCGGCGAGGAGCTTTCGGCTCCGATGGCCACGGTGGTTAGACGACATGGACGAGTGCGGGGAGAGAGGGGAAAGGGGCAGGGGCTCACAGCAAATCCAGCAGAGGCAACGGCGAGGACGGGGAGGGTCTGGAGGTCGCAAATCCACGCCGGCGAGCTTCAGTGGACGATGATGAAGAAGAGGTCGGGGACAACGCGTCGGGGCTCTTCCAGTCGCGTGAGACGACTGAGAGGACGAGGGGGGCACGATGGAGCTTGTGGGCGCGTCGGAGAGGCTCGGGGATGGCTGTGGACACGACTATGGCGACGGCGGCGCTCGACACGTTCGATGGCGAGAGGGAGAGAGAGCAGAGGAGGCGGATGAGGACGAGGGAGAGCGAGAGAGAGTCGGGGGGGGCAGCGTGGCGTCTTCCAGGGAGGCCAGACAGGCAAGGAGGAGGTGGAGACCTCGGTTGCGCGGGCGTCGACACGCCTCTGCCTACAGGCAGAGATTGAAGATGACCACTTCGGCCAGTGGGCTGGGTCACCAGGTGGGCCGCCAGGTGGGCTGCGCCAGGTAGGTGGCCAGGTAAGCCTCTTTCCTTTTTATTTCTGTTTTCTATTTTCTGTAATTTGTTTTGATTTAGTTTTGGACACTAAATCATTTTTGTTGCTTCTGATAGTTCTTGTAGGGAGTAGTTGGATTATTCCAAAGCCCTTCACCAAATAACAGAATTATTGGACATATATTAATTAATTAACAAATATATATCCAATGCAAATAGTTATCGACTTAATTCAAAGGAAACATCATCCGGTAAAAACCCTACATGCTGTTTGAGGCTAGGTCTTATTATCATCACGAGGGAGTCGCCGTAAACCGGCCCTCCTCTAGTTGTGTCTAGCCCTAGAGATTATTTCTTGCTTGTAACTTGTCCCTCTTTGGGGAGCCCTACCCCTCCTTATATATGTTGAAGGGGCGGTTTACATGTGGAGTCCTATTAGGATTAGGACTAGTCTATCTCTAATACAAACCAGATACAAGTCCTGGTCTTAATTCCTTGTAAGGTAAATATTCGTCATGCCTTTCCTCTTAAACTGGCCCACCATAACATGAGTCGGCCTTCATGAACCGCCAGTTGGGCAACCGGGTCTTATCGCTCCCCTGACCCGCCCGCTGGGTTACTAATGAACCGCCAAGACCGGGCGGGTAGCCCGTGAACCGCCAAGCTCCGGGCGGGTTACCAGTGAGTCGTCCAGTCCGGCCGGGATATACTTCCGGCCGGTTTACGCCATGGGGTATATCCCCGACAAAAGTCATGTGGGAATGCCATTGCCGAGCCTTACTCTCTTATCCTTCCCACTTCTACCACCTAGAGAACCTAGTGTGTGTGTCGTGGTACTCAGAAAGCTTGCAACAGAAAGTTACTAGGTACCCCGTGCGCACGGGGTCCTTTGATCCCCGTGCGCACGGGTATCACAGAACTCTGAGTACCCCTGCGCAAGACGTGGTCTTTGACCCCGTGCGCACGGGTACTGCGTAACTCTTCGAGTACCCCATGCGCACGGGTCTCGACCCCGCGCAAGACGGGGTAGTGTGATAGTCTCTGAGTACCCCATGCGCACGGGGCTGACTTAGCCCGTGCGCACGGGGTCCAACGGGAAGAAATCCCTACCAGCTCAAGAACACTATATATAGGGCCTTCTTCCACCTCCAACCTTCAACCCTAATGTCTTGTTGAGCTCCACCATTGCTACACCCCATTTTGCTCAATACTCTCAATCCCTCCACCCAAACTTGTTGAAACTTTGGGGATTGGGAGAGCAAGACCCGATCTACAACTTGACCAAACCAAATCGCGTTCCCCGCAACATTTCTTCCCCATTGACTTGTTACTCTTGGATCTTGGGCTCCTAGGCGGTTAGAGGTTCCTCCGGAAGCTTCCTTGCTTGTGGTGTGCTCCAGAGAAGTTTGTAAAGGTGTGGTGGTCGCCTTCAAGACCAACCCCGAGTGATTCGAGGCTCATCCGTTGGGGGTGACTCGAAGGATAATACGGTGAGCCTTCGGTGGCGTTCCGCAAGCTTTGGCTCCGGCACCGCTCCAAACGGAGAGTAGCTCTTTCCCAAGGAAAGAGTGAACTTCGGGTTAAAACCTGCGTCCTCGTCTCACTTGTGGTTAATCCTTTCCCGCACCTTACTTTGTTGTTGTTTGCTTGTTGGCTTTCTAATTCGTGTGTTGCCTAGCATATTTATCTTGGAACTTGCTTGTCATATAGGTTGCATTCACCTAGTTGCATATCTAGTGAACCCTTTTTTCCGCTAAGCCTTAAAAACAACAAGAAAGATTAAAATTTGTAGTCTCCTATTCACCCCCTCCCTCTAGTCGACCGTATCGATCCTTTCAAGGTTCCTTTTTTCTATATCTTCTAATAGTGTCTCAGCTCTCAATGCAGCACAGAAGATGATTGAAATGCGCATCTCTTATATGATGTTATGCTTCCTCTACAATAGCCAAATAGGTTTATACATGACAATTAATTCGTGAAATGTTATTAAATTGGTTAGCTGATAGTATGATGAGATTCAGTTACATGGATATGGAATTTCTAAATTTCCCGTTGCACCAAGATATCAACTAATTCTCTGAGTTTTAGAAAATATTTTTGTTTCATCCACTACACAAGTTACTACTTGAGCAACATCAGAATTTGCTCTTACTAATCCACTCAGATTTGAAAGTAACTACACATGATATAAATTTTGGGTATGCGGAATGTTCTGTTTTTTATTAAAAAAAATGCGGATGCTCCATTTTTATTTTGTGGGTCCATATGTTGAATATGAAAAGTCTTTCTCTTCCTGCCACTAATCTGATATCAGGATCACAACTGTCCTGTCAATATGGTTTTTCAGTGTTGTTCGCTTGCAACATTGGAATCAAGGAAACTCATTTTTGTTATAGTACTTATTCCTTTAGGTACCCTCTTAGGCTATAATAAAATTAAGCCGACACAATTAACTCGGAGGAAAAAAACATTTTACCTTTATTTATGATTTGTTGTCATGCTTTACTTCTCATCTCTAGATTATATATTTCGTGTTTTGCTAATTCAATTTTAGCCACATGGGAAGTTCACTATACGGCATGGAGAGTTGATTTGTTAATTTCCGATAAAATGCACACAGTGCCCGTAGTTCTTAGTTCATCTCACACATTCCATCTCTCGAAGTGTCATTCCAAGAACCCTAACCTAAATAAATCCATCTTCAAAGTTCCTAGACCAGACCATCCCTGATTCATGCCAACCGGCATTTTCTCCATAGCAAAGCATTGGCGTTGTGATAAGAATAACTCGTGGAAGGCGTCCCTCGCACCCTACTTGATGAGAATAGATTTTTTGAGTTCTAAGAATTCTCTTGTCTTGGCGCGGTTCAATTACAGGTGCTGATTGATCTCATCGCCTTGTGATTGATCATGTTCAGACGCGTTATGATCTGGTGAACACTGTGGCCACTGTTGGTGAGCGTGAAAGGTAAGAGAAGCGGCGACAAAGGTTGGGTGCGGTATTGAAATAGAGGCAGTGGACCTATGCAAGTGTGGAAGGAGCTGGAGGAGGAGGTCTTGAGTCATACATATTGTATTACGGGTAGAGATATTTTTTTCACCCGTTGTAACGCACGGATATGTTTGCTAGTTTATACTAACTTATCACACGAGTTCTTGTTGAGTTTTGTGTGGATAATTTTTTTTAGATTTAGGGAAACCGTGAGGAATTAAGGAGACACAAAAGCCCAAGCTTGGGGATGCCCAAGGCATCCCAAGATAATATTCCAAGAAGTCTCAAGCACCTAATCTTGGGGATGCCCCGGTAGGCATCCCACCTTTCTTCATGAACAATTATCGATTAGTATCGGTTGAAGCTAAGTTTTTGCTTCTTCGCATGATGTGTGCTATTCTTGGAGTGTCATTTTATTTTGTTTTGTTTGCTGTTTTAATAAAATACTTATATCTTAAAGTTTTAAAATAATAGAGAGCCGTTAATTAGCTGCCCATTTACTTAACTACTCGCTTGAACTTCACTTATATCTTTTTGGAGTAGCTTGTCATTTACTCATGTGCTTCAGTTATATCCTATGAGTAATTTGTTGAATGAATTGAATACATAAATTTGAAATTATATGTGCTTCACATGCTTGTATTATACCTAGTAGTAGCTTCACATTGGGTTTAGAAAGTGAAATCTTTTGAAGCTTGACAATCACAATATTGGTCATACAAGCAATTCATGAATGATTAGTATAAGGAAGAGAACTTTCACATACAAATATATTATCTTGGACATCTTCTATGATGGTGAATACCCATTAATTATTTTCAAACTGGAGCAAATTAGTTGAAGTTGGACAAGGAAGACAACGTAATGAGTTATGGTTGTGTATATTTGCATAGAAGTTATATTGTTATGGATCCTCCAACATGTGGTGTCTGCCTAGGATCTTTTGCTAGCCAAAAATTCGTACTAAGTAGAGATACTACTTGTGCATCCAAAAACCCTTAAACTAAGTTTCTTGCTATGAGTGTCCACCATACCTACCTATGGATTGAATAAGATCCTTCAAGTAAGTTGTCATCGGTGCATAAAGCAATAAAAATTGCTCCTAAATATATTTGATCTTTTCTTGTAAGGGAAAATAAGCGTTGTACAAACTTGTGATGGCAAAGTAATAAAAGTGACGGACTGCATAATAAAGGTTGCTACCATAAGGGGCAATATAACGTGACGTTCCTTTGCAGTAAGAGCTTGGGCATCCAAAAATAAAAAGTGCATGACAAGCTCTGCTTCCCTCTGCGAAGGGCCTATATTTTACTTTTCAGTATTTACTTTTATGCAAGAGTAAATAGTATGCATCCTCATTCAACCTCAATTATTCTCTAGTTGGCAAGCATCATGTGGTGGGGAAAGATGTAGGCGCATATGGCCAGTCAAATATATTTGATCATTATTTATTATTGTTGACAATTATCTCTATGATAAATGAGTTGGGATGCGAAAAATTAAGCCTCTATCTTTCTCTGTGTTCGATGAATGCCATTTGTTCTAAAAAATATGCTTCGAATACTAGCAATCATAGAAGACTATATGATGATTGAGTATGTGCAGCTCTTACTTAGACTTTGTTGAGAATAAGTTGAATTGCAATTGTTTGGTGACTAAAAACATAGGTTGTTAAGTTTCAAGAGAATTCATTGTTTGAACCATAACATGTGAATTGGTCGCTACTTTAACATGAGAAAGAGTTGTTGTTATGATGCTAGGAAAAGTGAATGAAATTATCATTGGTCAAACTTACACACAATGCTAGCATTCACACTTCATAAATTATTTCTTTTATCATTTACCTATTCGAGGACAAGCAAGAATTAAGCTTGGGGGTGATGATATGTCTCCAATGTATCTATATTTTAAGAAGTATTCATGCCATGTTTACAACAATTTTATATGGTTTTGATATGATTTGAATGGAACTAACCAGGACTGACGCTGCTTTCAGCAGAACTGCCGCGGTGTTGTTTTTTGTGCAGAAATAAAAGTTCTCGGAATTGGACGAAACTTTTTGAAAAAAAAGTTGGAAGAAAAGAGAAATAATGGAGCAAAGAACCACCAGAGGGGGGCCCCGTGCTGCCCACAAGACAATAGGGTGCGCCACCCCCCTGGCGTGCCCTGGTGGGTGGTGGGCCCCCTGAGACCCATCTTCGTGCGATTCCAACGCTGAAAAATCCTATATATTCAGAAGCCCCCGAAAGTTAACCTAGATCCGAAGTTCCGCCGCCACAAGCCTCTGTAGCCACGAAAAACCAATCTGGACTCTGTTCCGGCACCCCGCCGGAGGAGGAAATCATCATCGGAGGCCATCTTCATCATCCTGGCGGCCTCCATGATGAGGAGGGAGTAGTCCACCCTCGGTGCTGAGGGTTTGTACCAATAGCTATGTGCTTAATCTCTCTCTCTCTCTCTCTCTCTCTCTCTCTCTCTCTCTCTCTCGTGTTCTGGATTTGACACGATCTTGATGTATTGTGGGCTTTGTTAATATCGTTGGATCATATGGTGTTTTCCCCTTTCTATCTTGTTGTGATGAATTGAGTTTTTCCTTTGAGATTTCGTTATTATCGGATTGAATACTTTGTTGGATTTGAGAGCACTTGATATATGTCTTGGCACTCAACTCGTGAATTACCGAGGTGACATTGGGGTAATCTATGCATAGGGGTTGATGCACGTTTTCGTTCTTGTTTCCCCGGTAGAAATCTTGGGGCACTCTTTGAGGTTCTTTGTGTTGGATTGAGTATTATGAATCTGAAATTGTTTGATGCATATCACATAATCAACTCACGGATACTCGCGGTTACATTGGAATATTTAGGTGACATTAGAGTTGGTTGATGTGTATCATATGGTGTTATTTTAGTACGAACTCTTGGATAGATCGACCGGAAAGGATAACTTGGTGTTATTTTAGTACGAACTGTTAGATAGATCAATCGAAAAGGATAACTTTGAGGTGATTTTGTACCCTACAAACAATTTATTCTTATGTTCTCCACTAGATAAGAACTTTGGAGTGATTCTTCGTCGCACGTTGAGGGATGGTTATATGATCCAATTATATTAGTATTGTTGAGAGATTGCACTAGCGAAAGTACGGACCTAGGCCTCATTTTCAAGCATTGCAATACTTTTTGTGCTCACTTTCGTTACTTGTTGCCTTGCTGTTTTTTATTGTTACTATTAAAAAATCAATATCTACTATCATTACTACACTTGTATCACCATCTCTTCGCCGAACTAGTGCACCTATACAATTTAGCATTGTATTTGGTGTGTTGGGGACACAAGAGACTCTTTGTTATTTGGTTGCAGGGTTGTTTGAGAGAGACCATCTTTATCCTACGCTCCCACGGATTGATAAACCTTAGGTCATCCACTTGAAGGAAAATTGCTACTGTCCTACAAAACTCTGCGGTTGGAGGCCCAACACGAGTTTACAAGAACAAGTTCTTGTAGTAGACATCAATCCTCCACTTGCCGTTATCGGAGGAGGCCCATGGGCAAAGCCCCGTGGTGGATGGCTGCGACGAGGATGCGTGCAGTCCGTGTCCACCCCATTTCTCCCCTAGCTACATTTTCACGATGCCAGCTCTAGATCCAACCTCGTGCCCCGCGGCGGACGGCGGTTACGAGGGCGCATGCGGCCCGTGGACCATATATGTTGTTCCAGCGGCCCGTGTGTCACACACATAGCAATAAACTCACAAAAACATCATATATGGTACACACAAGCTTCATCTGAAGTCACAAAATAGTTACTTAGCACAAGTGTCTCCTCACTAAACAACAATGTGGCCAATGCATGTTACATAAAATCACGTGATAAAAGCAATACCACAATTAGGAAAAGCTGGAAGAGGATTATCAAGTTCTTGAACCCACTCAACCCGATAAGTTTTCCTACACCATTGCCTACTTCATGATTGCTCTTCTCAATGAGCACATACTTGGTGTAATCATTCTCTGCCTCCTTCCTACTATTGAACAATTTGAAGGAGCAACATTTGCAAGCAATCACTTGCTCATTGCATGAAGACCATAAATCGTAGACTCCTAGACATGTAGCTATGTACATCACATACCACTTCATCTACAAAGAAATAGAATAATATTTCAAGAAGCAACGCAACTTAAAAATAACAAATAACACATGTAACATAAGCCACATATGCATTCATGACTAATTATTACTCCTATAAAGGATGGTGGAGTACCCGCCTCCCAGGCTCTCCGCGGGCGAAGCAAGTCTCATGGCCGTATGTGGCGTGGTGGCTTGCCACGGGAGCCACTCGGGAGCGCTCCGGCCCATGCGATCTGCTCGGACGCACGTCTGGGCAACCCAGTTGAGAGGTCCATGAGGGTTGGACCGCCCGGCGCGCCAGGAGCCATCGCCATTGGGCCATGTCGGGCGTGCCCGCGGGGGAGGTACCACGCGCGCGGAGACCTGGCTGGTACGTCCATGACGGGTGACCTCACGCTTATGTCTTGCCGTTGGGGCTACTCATGGGCGATGCAAGCCATCGGATCTGCCCGGACAGCTCACGTCTATGCGACCCAGCTAGGAGGTCCATGACGGGTGGACCGCAGAGCACTACCGGGGCCACTATCATTGGGCGATCTTCGTTGCGCCCCAGTGCTACTTGTGATAGGCGTTGGGATTCCCTCAAGAGGAAGAGCGAAGTAGTGTAGTAGCAAAAAGTATTTCTCTTAGTTAAGAACCAAGGTTTATTGAACTAATAGAAGACACCACACAGACAAGATAAATGGTTCCTGCACACACACAAAACAAATGCTTGCACCCAACTACAACAAGGGGGTTGTCAATCCCCTCGTTCTCGCCAATTGCTATGATTAAATCTGATAGTGGTAGATAGATAAAATAAAATATAAATAAAAAATAAATAAAACATCAATGTATTTTTTAGGTTTTAGTAAATATAAAGTAAATGGACCCGGGTTCCATAGGTTCACTGAGGCATCTCTCTAATAAGCATAGCAATGGTGGGTAAACAAATTACTGTTGGGCAATTGATAGAATAGCTCATAATTATGATGATTCTTCATAGCATGATCAATATATAGACATTACGTCCGTGACAAGTAAACTGTTAAACTTAATGACGCCTACTACTATTATTCCTCCCTTGACTGCTATCCAGCATGCACCTTAAGGTGTTAAATTCATAACAAACAGCGTAATGCTTGGAACATGATGACATAATGTAAACAAAGTAAAACCAAATAATATGTTCTAACCCCATCGTTTTACCCTTAGTAGCAACAATACAATACGCGTTATGCGACTCATCCTGTCACAGAGTAAGGACACCACAAGATTGAACCTAGTACCAAGCACCTCTCTCATTGAAGATAAATCAATCTACTTGGCCAAAGAAGACATATAGATCGGAGAGAATTACAAGGCTATAAAATCACATATAATAAATCTCAGAAAAGACTCAATTACTTTCAGTGAATAATCTGATAATAAACCCACAATTCACCAGATCCCAACAAACACACTGCAAAAGTTTACATCACATTGATCTCAGATGAAGATCATTGTATTGAAGATCAAGAGAGAGAGAGAGAGAGAGAGAGAGAGAGAGAGAGAGAGAGCCATCTAGCTACTGCTATGGACCCGTAGGTCCTGTGGGAACTATCCACACATCATCATGGAGGCAGCAAGGTCGACAAAGATTGCCTCCACAATGGTTTACCCCTCCGGCAGAGTACCGGAAAAGGTCTCTAGATGGGATCACGGAATAACAGAGCCTTGTGGCGGCGACAAAATTGTTTCACGACCTCTCCTGGTGGTTTTTGGATATACAGGAATTTATAGCACTGGGATTAGGTCAAACGGAGGCAGAGGGGGGCCACAAGGCACCTGGGCGTGCCCTACCCCTCAGGGCGCGCCCCCTACCTTTTGGTTCCCTCGTGTATCGCCTGGTCTTCTCCCGACGCTTCCATATCCGGGTTTATTTTAAGCCATGACAAACTTCTATACATCAGTTAACCTCAGGGTTAATACCCTCGAAAGGAAACCTGAAGGCATGGCTGCATGGTTGGTTCATTCTGTTTTATTTTTTAGGTGTGGTGAGCTCATCCATTTAAGTCCAGCGGCAATGCCGGTCGACCACGTGTACTACCGACCAGCCAGGTCCCTCACCGGCTCCACCAAACAAACCCCGAGTGCCGGTCTTCACGAGCCTCTCTCCTTTACGAGCGCGCTGCACCGGAGCCAACGTGCCTTGGCCCCCATGTGCCAAAATGGAGGGGGCTTTATTAACAAGCGTGACACCGCTCTTGGCTTTGCATTTTGCCGTCCTGCAGGCTAACCGAACCTTTCTCTCGAGATCCGCTATAAAATTCCCTGCCCGGCGTGCCTTTGTTACTTGGCCCCCATTGTCGGCTGGCGTAGGCCTCAAACGAGCCAGGTCGGGTCGACGTCGGTTATATTCATGTCGCGGTGCTTTCGTGTGGCAGTTACTTATGCTTTACCTTATTGGTAATGTTCCAGTCTAAATCCGAGCCAGCTTCCGAGTTACTTCCCACATGCTTTTGCTTTTGAATAGACCTGGGCATCGCCGGGCCGGGTCGGGTTTTAAAAAGCCCGACCTCAAAATCCCAAACCCGAGCCCAGCCCGCAGCCCGGTTAAAAGGCTATTTTGTCTATTAAAAAGAATAAAATACCTAATTTTGGGGCTATATAATACTATAGTATAACTACTTTTCATAAAATATATTAAATGATAAATTTTATCGGGCTTTTCCTAGGCTTCGGGCCGGGCTTGGGCCGGAAAAGTGAGGCTGATGCCCGGCCCAGACGTCGGGCTTCGTGTCGGGCTGCCCATGCCTAGGTTCACTTTTGAAATACTCCCTCCGTTCCTAAATACAAGTCTTTTTAGAGATTTCAATAAGGACTACATATGGCGAGCTTCGGAGTTACTTCCCACATGCTTTTGCTTTTGAAATGCTTCCTACATATATTGTTTGCATGTCTTCAAGAAAATCCCTACAACCTGTAGCCAATCTAGAAAAAAAATGGAGGTGGGGTTGGGCTGCCTGGGTCATGCAAATATGTGTTTGACTGGGCCTGCAAGTAGCTGGGCTGGGCCTACAAGGAATTTTACAGCACTAGGGGGGCGACCTCAAAATCCCAAACCCGAGCCTGGCCCAACCCGGGCCGCAGCCCGGTTAAAAGGCTATTTTGTCTATTAAAAAGAATAAAATACCTAATTTGGGGGCTATATAATACTATAGTATACCTATTTTTCATAAAATATATTAAATGATAAAATTTATCGGGCTTTTCCTAGGCTTTGGGCTTGGGTGGGAAAAGTGAGGCCGAAGCCCGGCCCAGACGTCGGGCTTTGGGCCGGGCTGCCCATGCCCAGGTTCACTTTTGAAATACTCCCTCCGTTCCTAAATACATGTCTTTTTAGAGATTTTAATAAAGACTACATACGGCGAGCTTCGAGTTACTTCCCACATGCTTTTGCTTTTGAAATGCTTCCTACATATACTGTTTGCATGTCTTCAAGAAAATCCCCTACAACCAGTGGCCAGTCTAGAAAAAAAATGGAGGGGGGGCTGGGCTGCCTGGGTCATGCAAATATGTGTTGGACTGGGCCTGCAAGTAGCTGGGCTGGGCCTTAAAACTAGCTGGGCTGGGCCTACAAGAAATTTTACAGCGCTGGGGGGCGACCTCAAAATCCCAAACCCGAGCCTGGCCCAACCCGGCCCGCAGCCCGGTTAAAAGGCTATTTTGTCTATTAAAAAGAATAAAATACCTAATTTTGGGGCTATATAATACTATAGTATACCTATTTTTCCATAAAATATATTAAATGTTAAATTTTATCGGGCTTGGGCGGGAAAAGTGAGGCCGAAGCCTGGCCCGGACGTCGGGCTTCGTGCCGGGCTGCCCATGCCCAGGTTCACTTTTGAAATACTCCCTCCGTTCCTAAATACAAGTCTTTTTAAAGATTTCAATAAGGACTACATACGGTGAGCTTCGGAGTTATTTTCCCACATGCTTTTGCTTTTGAAATGCTTCCTACATATACTGTTTGCATGTCTTCAAGAAAATCCCCTACAACCAGTGGCAATTCTAGAAAAAAAATGGAGGGGGGGCTGGGCTGCCTGGGTCATGCAAATATGTGTTGTACTGGGCTTGCAAGTAGCTGGGATGGGCCTTAAAACTAGCTGGGCTGGGCCTGCAAGAAATTTTACAGCGCTGCCCCCCCCCCCCCCCCCACCCCACGACCTCAAAATCCCAAACCTGAGTCCGGCTCAACCCAGGCCGCAGCCCGGTTAAAAGGCTATTTTGCATATTAAAAAGAATAAAATACCTAATTTTGGGGCTATATAATACTATAGTATACCTCTTTTTCATAAAATATATTAAATGATAAATTTTATCGGGCTTGTCCTAGGCTTTGGGCTTGGGCAGGAAAAGTGAGGCCGAAGCCCGGCCCGGGCGTCGGGCTCTGGGCCGGGCTGCCCATGCCCAGGTTCACTTTTGAAATACTCTCTCCGTTACTAAATATAAGTCTTTTTAGAGATTTCAATAAGGACTACATACGGCAAGCTTCAGAGTTACTTCCCACGTGCTTTTGCTTTTGAAATGCTTCCTACATATACTGTTTGCATGTCTTCAAGAAAATCCGAAATCACTAATTAAGGAGTACTCGTTACAAAGAACACTCCACCTTCCCAGGTCACGACAAGTGGCGCACATGCAGCGCGCCACTTGTCGCAACCTAGTAGTTTTCCCTTTTTTCGTAGATCCGTTTATTCAAAACGTTTTATCTCTTAAACCGTGCGTCCAAATCTCAAACCGTTTTCATCATTGGATTCCTCATGTCGAGATCTTCAAAACTAGATTCCATGTTGATAGGTATTGACGAACTTTTTTTCATGAAAAAAACCGGACCAAAAAAACCAGACGAAAAAACCAAATCGGGAGCACGGTTTTTTTCCCTTTCTGAAAGAGGCACGCCCGTGCCTTTCGCGAAATCACAACAGGGCCTCTCAGGGAAGCAAAACTGTGACTCTCGTGGAAGGAAAAAAACAGAAAACGCATTTTTTCCTTTCCGAAAGATGCACGCCCGTGACTCTCGCGAAAGCACAACCGTGCCTCTGGCGAAAGCAAAACCGTGACTTTCGCGAAAGAAAAAAAAACAGAAAACGCGTATTTTTTCCCCTTTCCAAGAGGCACGGCCGTGACTCTCGCGGAAGCAAAACCGTGACTATCGCGAAAGAAAAAAACAGAAAACGCGTTTTGTTTTTCCCTTTCCGAGAGGCATGGTCGTGACTCTCGCGAAAGCACAACCGTGCCTCTAGCGGAAGTAAAACCGTGACTCTCGAGAAAGAAAAAAACAGAAAACGTATTTTTTTTGTTTCCGAAAGGCACGGTCGTGACTCTCGCTAAAGCACAACCATGCCTCTCGCGGAAGAAAACCGTGACTTTTCGCAAAAGAAAAAACGTGTTTTTTCGCGTAAAAATTTTTTTTTGGGTCGAAAAGATAAGGAAGACCGGGGGAAAACCAAAACGTCTAAAAAACCCGGAAAAAACGTTTAAAAAGCCGAAACGTGTGCAGAAAAATAAAAAAACAAAATCTGAAGGGAGCGTCCAAAGCGCGACACGTGGCGAATGGCTGAGAGCTCGCAAAGTGGCGCCGATCGTTGCGAGGCTCGCGAAGGAGCGCTCGTTGACTAGTTGCTCCCAAGAAAATCCCCTACAACCAGTGGCCAATCTAGAAAAAAAAATGGAGGGAGGGCTGGGCTGCATGGGTCATGCAAATATGTGTTGGACTGGGCCTGCAAGTAGCTGGGCTGGGTGGATTCGCCCCTGCCTACAACCGCGCAAAAAAAGAAAGAAAAGTAGTGTCAACGAAATGCACAGTTTTCAATCAATTATTATATCTGAATAAGTATATTATGTACCGGCAGATTTAAAAAAGGAAAACTGCAATGTAATCTTTAATCTGCAAGTAGTTTCTTGGCAGAAAACTGCAAGGAAATGGCACTGCCACTGGCTAAGTGTACCACTGCATCAATGATCAACCACGATTAGATGTCCATTTCACTGACTAGCACAAATTATGGGGCCGGCTATATAGATATAAGTCGCCTAAAATTTTATTTTGGATAAATCGATTTTCTGGACCGTTAGATTATGATACAATGGTTGTCCTTTCTTCCACCTTGAATCGTTCCTCCACTGCTTGTCTCCGGCTCACCTGATCAAGACCTTTCCTCCAGCTGCGACGGCACGTCTCGCTGCTGCTCCCCGCGCCATCCCCGCCTTCGAGTGGAAATCGATACTAAGAGGGCCCTACCCACATCGGTCAATCCTCGAACTCGCCTCCTCCTGAGATGTTGCAATGTCTTCGATTCCAGCTCATTCCAAGCTCAGCCTCGCCTGTGGCCCAGCGCCTCACTATCGCTCTGGCTTGCCTCCCTTCTTCCAAGAAATCGACTTACCCAAATTACAAATTCAGGCAACTTACCTGCCGTCTTAACCAGACAAGAGTAATAGTTCCTGGTTAAGAGGTTTGCACCCTGCAAAACCAACTCACAAGGGGGTGGTTTTTGCGATAGGCGCCACGTGGTGGAAATTGGGGGGAAATTTGCCCTCCCGTCTATGAAAATTATAGGGATATGGTGCCATACAAGTAATCAACCAGAGTAAGGTTTCCCCACTTTTGGCGGTTTATTGAGATATGGTGTCATACAAGTAATCCATACATGAACTGTGCTAGAGTTGCTCTCACAATAGTTGCATCACCTTATACCACTCTAATCTCGACACCAACAGCTACCAGTTAGTACCACCAGTCTAACAAACTAAAGAGCAGCAGCTGAATCCTTCTATACATCATACCAAACACATCAGCAGAAACGAGAGCGATATCATCTTTCGTCGATCTGAACTTCCAGACCCTCGTCTGGGTAGAATGGTGAAACACGACAGGGCAGAGTAACAGCTCACTTGGTTCGGGTTGACCATGTTGCCAGAAAGACTGAATGGTGACAGGGTAATCACAGGTTAGCCGGTGCAGCTGCGACGGCATACACCGATGGCACAGCGTGAGTGGTCGCTGGGGCACCAGCATGGGAGTAGATTGCCAATGCGGCTCTTTCAGCACTGGACTGCGTAGTTTCTCCGGTTGCACCCTCGCTGCCTGGGGCATACCCATAGTGCATGACAAGTTGCAGGTTCGTCCCGGCCACTTCATGTGGTGCAGCTGCGACGGCGTACACCAATGGCGCAGCCTGAGTGATTGCTGGGGCACCCACATGGGAGTAGACCGCCGATGCGGCTCCTTCAGCACTGGACTGCGTAGTTTCTCCGGTTGCACACTCGCTGCCTGGGGCGTACACACAGTGCATGACAAGTTGCGGGTTCTTCGCGGCCACTTCATGTGGTGCAGCAGCTCTGAAACACAAAAAGTACGAGGAAAAAGCACGATCAATTACTTGTGCATGTAGCAAAGGAAAAAAAGACACAGGAATAGATGGCGGCTTCCGATCTACATTGTCCCTGCAAGTAGTTCCTTTTAAGAAGTATCTAGAATAGCTGAAAATTACGGTTTTGAGACGTCAACGAGGTGGGCATTGACCTATATGTATACAAATTGGATTGCAAAAAAATAGCTTTGCATGTAGATATTAAGAAACAGAGAAGTACTAGGCCCAACTGGTGGCTACCATACATACCTCCCAGAAGTAGTTTCCAGGTACTGAGACTTCACAGCATCAAATAGATACGGATCATTCCCATTAGCATCATAGTTGGGATCAGAGGGACAGGCAGGGTCTGTAACATGTTCTGGCACAGGGTGTTGGGCTTGCACATAGACAAGTTGCAAAGGAGGCGCTTGGGCGTAGTGGTAGGTGGCAGGCGATGCACCATATGCTTGATAACCTGCTTGATACGGATGCGCAGTTGTGGTCACATAGTAAGCAGGCGCGGCGAATTGAGCAGTCGGAGCAGGAAGTTGAGAATCTGGGCACGCAGAAGGTTCATTTGGCACCAGCTGAGCAGCTGGAGTGAGAACATAGGCGCTTGGGTGAGGCACATAAGCAGCTGGCTGCGTTGGGTCTGAAGATAAAGCTGAAGGAGTCAGAAAAGCAGCAGATGGAGCGGAATGACTGTTGCCAACATAATGCAGGGGTGGTGCCTCTGGCACTGGCAGTGAAGTAATTGGACGGAACAATGCTCTCAGTTTCTCAACCTACAACAGAATACCAAAAACAATGGAAATTCAATGCAGGTAATGTACGATAAAGTTCACAGCTACCACTGATAAAATTAAAGACAGAATAGAAAGATGGAGGATAAAGATGTTATCCCTGTCTATTCCAACTAGCCGATACACTGATATGATTATACCAGTAATTTCACCTAAAAACTCAAGAGAAGAAGTGATAGAAAGAAGAACATGTTCCCATTACACCCACTTTTTTCATCTCTATACCATGTTGCTATTTACCCAGGAAAAGGAAATAATTTGATTACAGAGGTACTCCCTCTGTAAACTAATATAAGAGTGTTTAGATCACGAAAATAGTGATCTAAATACTCTTATATTAGTTTACGGAGGGAGTAGTATATTGTAATCCCTCTCAATCTCGACTTGCTTCTACATATGCTTACACCACAGCAGCAAGTTGTGAAGCACATAGCTCTCTTAATTCTGTTTTTCATAAAATAACCTTCCATCAGTAGTTCAAACTAGGCACAACAAGATGTGAATTGACTAGTTTGATACTTTAATGTATACATTAGACCATAAAATAAGCGAGAATGAGTGTTCATCTGGCAGACTGCCCTAAGTTCAAACCAATTTGTACAGGAGTTGTCTACAAGAAAGATTCAGCACAATTCATTTCACCTCTACTCAAGTAAAAGAACATCAATAAACACTGATTCCACTTACTTGTGTAAAGGTAAGTTCTGGCAAGAATTTGCCGGGATAATTCTCTTTTATGGTGTATCTTACGGTTTTCCCTGGGACAGGCATGAAATCGCCATCAATCATAAATTTGACCTGCGTATACAAGAACACTGAACATTGAGTATATGAATAATAACAACGTACGGCTAATCTATCAAGTTGATTGCTGGATGCCAATGGAAACTGAAGAGCACAATATGAGCCAAGATGAACTGAAATTTCAGAAAATTGAAATTGACAGGACTCCTTTGGGAGGCAACCATGCAGATTTGGGACCTGATGATTTGCCACTGAAATGTGGCACCAGGACCCACATTTCAGCGACGCATCGAGTGGCAAATCAGCACTGCATCCTTGGGAGAGATTCATACACGCACAATCACACATGACTCCAGGCCTGGAACGCTAGGGGGCCCGGGACGGTACCTGGGCAGGTAGGCGGCCCTGGAAGGCGGCGGGCTTGAGGTCGCGCCCGCCGTCGGAGTCGGCGCGGTAGGGCCCGTAGAGGTACTTGGCGTCGTAGTCGAAGAGGAAGAGCACCGCGCCGCGCCTGATCCGGGAGACAGCGCCCAGCCTCCGCCGCGGCAGGCCCAGCACCCTGTACCTGAAGCACTCGGGCTTGGTCGCGCCGTCGCACCTGAAGATGAACCCCGCCGGCAACGGGGCGTCGCCCTCCGCCGGCTGAGGCCCCGGGTCCTCCTTCGCCATGGGAGCGGAGCCGGGGAGAGCGGGCCGCCTTGTTTTATTTTTATATATATATATATATGTTGAGTTTGGGCCTTGGGCGAGCAGGAGTGGAGGTTTTTTTTTTTTTTCACGATAGGACCAGCCGACCAGGTGCTTGTAAAGTTATTTTGGGACGGAGAGAGCATGATATATGTATACTTTGTGTTTGTAAAGTTACATGATGAAATATGTTTGTATACGAGCCACAGATAAAAAAAAGAGTCATCGCATCGCATCAAAACCTATTTCATCCATATGTGTGTGTGTATTTTTTTTCAGAAAATTTTCAAAGTTAAAAAGATGATTTCCAAATATTCCAAAAAAATTCAAGCCGGGGAGCCAAAATTCCACACTTGGTACTCAGACATTACGAT
Organism: Aegilops bicornis; assembly: GCA_021605145.1. Lineage (NCBI taxonomy): Eukaryota > Viridiplantae > Streptophyta > Magnoliopsida > Poales > Poaceae > Aegilops > Aegilops bicornis. The sequence goes on along the minus strand of CM038673.1, from coordinate 757,138,371 downwards.
ACCATCACAATCACATACTCACTCCTTGCCAAATTATAGTGAATAAAATTATTATTTTTAAATCTTTGTAAACTTTGACCAAATTTATAGGTATAATATGAATATTTACGTTCAAAAATATATTTTACGATGAATACAATGGTAATGATTTAGTACTGTAAGTTGATAGTTTTTCTATAAACTTGGTCAAAATTTACAAAGTTTGACTTTGAAAACAATTATGTTAAATCTATAACTTGGCGTTGGAGTATGCGCTGAAGTACTCAAGCAACTGATCTCACCAGCGGAAGCTTATTTAAGATGTTGATGACGCTCCAGGCCTCCGTAGCCACATTATTTCTTATTGCTATTCACAACTCATTCGAGTTAAGCTTCAACAATACAACATTCTGATTCGAAATTACAAGAAAGTTACAACGTCGGCGATCATCGCCATGGCGCTTAGATCGGATGTGCGGCGAGTCGGTGGTCAAAGTTGATGACGAATGTGCGGATCTCCATGGGCGTCAGCTCCACGATGAGCTTGGAGGGGTCCACGGGCCTCCACGGACCACATTTTCTTTTGGGAGGCCCTGCCACCTTCCACTTCAGTCTCTTCTTCTCCATGGCAGCGCGCTCTTGGTTCGCTGATAGGCTTGTTTCGATTATCTTGCCGATCTGGAGTATCAGGATTGGGAAGGGTGTGAGAATATTCATCAAGATCCAATCAAATAAATAAAATGGTGTAGATTTTAATGGAGGTTACCTTTTTATCTGGGAATACCCTCTTGAGGTCGACACTCGCCGGAGCCGAGAGATCCTTATGCTCTCCAGCCTACATGCACAGCACAATGTTTTACAAAAGGTACAATATCTGATTGGAGGAGAGAAAGTAAATGAGAATGGCCAAAGTATGAGACCTCGTATAGGTGAGCCAACCGAAGGAGAACACTTCCATCTTCGAGTTCCTGTAAAACGTATACGTACTTTTAACACGCGCAGCAAACGGATCCAGATACCATTTTCATCAATATTCTGTTGTGTTGATTACATTTGTTGCAGCTAACTGGCTGGTATTACTTGTAACCTCTCAAACCAGCAGGATTAGAAACTAGCTTGCAACATTGCAAAATAAATGGTATGGCACTCAGAGTTATCAGATCAGCACTCACTTGCCCAGTGCATACCGATTTTTCCCTTGTTAAGGAGAGATGATAACAATGGTCCATTCTCCATAGACATACACATACCTCAAGAGTAAGCAACGCGACATTTTCAGGAAGGCTGTAAGTTGGACCCATTGCAGAGAATGATGAAACATGTGAATTCGCCCAGTTGCTTCCATCCTGGAAAAAACAAGTAGGGGAATGTTCAATATGACGAGAATAACTGTTTGTTCGATCACGAGTGCAACAAAATTTATGCTGTACCTTTTCTGCGAACGCAAGAAGAAGAGGAGAGTACAGTTCCTGACCAAATGTACGACGCCACCTAGCTCCGTCACCTTGTGGGTCAATTTTGAGATAGTATTTTCCTTGAATCTGTTGATAATGTAATAACTTGCTTTAGATAATGCTTCTGCACAACATATTGTGTGCTTGCAAATAATAGAACAAATTGATCTGCACAATAGGATTTGGTGGTATATGCAAACATCTGGTTTTCAATTCCATCCAAAGCACATGGTCAGAAAGATATTCATTACTTACAACTAGTCCTTCACATTGATCATCCAAACAGACTTCTTCCTCTAGAGCTTCCGCAACACCACGACCATCATCATTGAGTAGCCTCCTACACAAGGAGTAAGAAATATTGAACCAAGCAGAGGTAGAAAAAGAAAATTGCTAAAGTATGAAAGAAGGAAGAAAATACTGTGCAAATCTGATTGTGACATGTACCTGTGTAGCATTAGCTCTATTTGTCCATCCTTTATGCTCGAACCTCCAACAGACCTGTCTACAAGTATAGATAACTCTTTGCTGCCATCTTCCACATAAATGCCAAGATTAATCTGAAAATAAATACAGATCTATCAATCTGGGTATAAATCAGCCCCATCACAATCTACAAGTGAAACTACAGAATACTTTGCAACTATGGATCCTCCACAATTCAACTTCTTATAACTTCCATAATCACCAATAGCCCCTCGCCTACCAAAGTTCTCCAACACGGCTAAAATCTGTCATTAAATGATCAACTTCCTATGTCAACCCTCTTGTATGTCACCAAATGCAGAGACTTGCCTCATCTGTCATTAAATGTCAAAATTTGTGTGTCCTTTTGCACTGCAAGATCACATCATCTCGTCTAAGCTACAAAATAAAATCACTACATGTATCACGTCTTATTCTTAGGGTGTTAAATAAGTAAAGAAGAGAGCTACTTTAGCTGTCATTAGATGTCTGTTGCCATCTACAGGTAGAGTCAATGACCAAAAACATATCAATTACAAAGTAAACCAAAAACCCTCCAAAAACAAAATATGTGTAAACTGAGGGGAAGTGTAAAGTGAACTCCTAACTACTTCCAGATGTTGACTCAATGGGGGAAAAGGATGAAAGAAGCCATTTCTTAAGGATACTACTAAGCTTCCTTGTTTAAAATATAATAGAGCAAACAAGAGCTCACAGGATAATAGTTTCCAGCAACAGGTTGGTTTACTTGAATCTTCCACTGGAGCGATAATCCCGTACCTGAAAGAAAAAAGGGCATCTTATATACTAAAATAAGTAATGGCATAAGTGTGCACCGTTACAACACTTAATTTATATTGCAGTTATCCTCTATAACATCGCTAGTTTCTCCCCCCCTTGCAAAACTAGCGCAGGAATCATTAATGCAATTGTCTGTGAACTATTTTTTTGCTTTCACTACATTTATTCGAAAGACAACAGACATTTTTTGTCTGGGGAAAGGGTCAAGTGCTAGTGGTAGTGCATCATACCCTTTTGATGAAATCACGCCCACTGGAATCAGTGTAAAATGTTTTGTTTGTTGCCATGCTTGTAATGATTTCAGTTGAAAGTTCTTTTCCATTTTCATCGTCGACTGGTATTGGTCCAACCTACAAATAAAAAAAATTATTCATAAGATGTTAGAAATATGTAATGGCAGAAAAGAAACAAGGCGAATGCATTGTCATGCAAAATGTAAAGGCCTCCAAGAAGAAATCAATGCAAGGTGCAATGACACAGCACTCACTATGAACTCGGTTTCCATATAGTCCTTTCCCTTGTAAACTCTAGTTATCTGCACAAAGATAAGAAAAGCTATATCAATTATCAAGAATACAAAAATATTTTTAGTCGATAAACAAGGAATGAAAAAACAGAATAAAGTCCATATTTTTGGTACTATCAACCTCACATTTCTTTTACATATACATTTCACCAAGTATTTGCCTGATCTAATCATAGGTGAACCGCACATGTTATACACAAGATGTTGAATGGACAATAGTAAATCTACCGAGTCTAAGGTATATGATAATTCAGAACGAATAGCATTACTATCAAAATTTCCAAACGAATAGCGTCATGTTGCTGTAGCAACAAAGATGTGTGCTAGAAATTCGTTGAGAACATGAAGATCAGGAACAAAAAAGAAGCAAGTAAATCCTTATGAGTGGTGGTTCAGACAAGCAGTATTCATATGATTAACCTGATATATCCATGGATTAATCTGCTGATGCACTTCATCCAATATGGGCCCACGCAGAATCATGGGAGGAACCTTGAAGCGGGAAACATAAATTCGTCAGATTGATAATGCACCTTTTTTTAAGATCCCTTTGATCCATTCAGTATTTTAGAGATACTTTGATCCCTTCTTCATACCTGACCATCAGTTTTGATAGGAACAACGTCCTTAGGGCGAAATATGTACGCTCCAGAAGCCTACAGTCAAGGAAAAAGCAAACAAATGCTAGTGTAAGTACTTGCTAATTTTAAGGGGAAATAGACTATTTGTAGAATCCCTAGTGCACCTGAGGATCATCTCCGCCTCCATCTTGTCCTATGTAATACTTGTACTTCTGCTCGAAATTTGCTTCAACCTTGAAATATGGTAATGATTCTTGAGTACAGGTGATTCTAGATAACAAGCAAAACTAAAAGCGAAATTCAATATCCAATACCAGGATGGACATATGAGCTGCTAGGGTAGATAAGCCTGGATAATCTTAGTGTACAACTTTTGTACTTACTATTTAAGATGAAAGCAAGGCAAGAGGTAAAACCGTTTCAGATTGAAAATAATGCTGGGAAATTAGCAGATTACCTGAGTCTTGCTATCGGAGTACTGTGATAATGCTCCAGCTGCATCATATTGAAGTTTCAAATGCCCTTGCCCAACTTGCAGATTCCTACTTTCACTTCCCTGAGAGTTTAGAGTGGATGTCGAAGAGATAGATGCTGAAATGTATATAATGCAACAGAGAAATTGTCAAACTTTCGAGCAATCCTTTATATTTTGTTGTATATCAAGACGAAAGATATGGAATTCACCTGATCTCTTTCCGCTCGAGATAAAATAAGTGCTAAAACCAAGTGGTGGTACCGAAGCAGGAAAAGCAACCCAAAACTTAGGACTTGCGGCAGGCGATGTGCCCAAGTAAGCCTTGACATGTCTGTCCCGTAGGTGCGATGAGGCATTAGCTATAGGCAGAAGTTGCGATTCAATTTCTCTTCCCTCAGAATCATGGACAACAATTGAGTCACTCATGACCTGTTAATTTTACAAAGAGGCACATTTAGTTTTCATTCTACAGTATGGGAGTTTCATGGTAGTGGCACTATGTATAAGCACATAGTGTTCATAAACAGAATGGATGGATGTATGAATCAGAAAAGACCAACAAAATATTTTGTTTTTCAGGGAACAAAAATTGCATACTGGTATGCGGAGGACATCCTCTCGTTTCCATCCAAGAGAGTTGTACACAAGAACAACCTGTAACAAAAAGTTGAAAACAACAAATTAGATGTTACACGGGTTTACTTTCAAAGAAAGTGTCGTGGATTTATTAAAACCTATACAAATTTCATCTTGAGAAGAGCCATGCATGAGTTAAGAACACAACTCACCAAGCTTTTTCCTTGAGATAAGTTCATCTCGGAAGGGGGACAATAAGTAATGTTCAGGAGAGGACACTGAAAAAAGTTCAGTAAACAGTAAATACTAAGTCATTTTTAACTAAAAAGGCAAATTAGTTAGAGAACCTGCAAACCCGACCTGCCCAAACTTTGTCGTTGGGGACGAACAACGAGAATTTGAGTCTGACTCACTCAAGCAACCGAGAGAAGTGGAAACCAGTTCCTCCGCCTGGACAAGAATCGAACCAAATCAATCCATCAAATCTCAAAAGAAATCATCAAATATGAAATACAGCAATTTTCTCGAGAAATTACTTTCTTATAGCCAATCGATAATCTCTTCGCATAATCATTTGCAACGTGTTGCTTCTCTGTTCCTGTAACAGCATCATGATGCTGAGCAAGAGCTAGGGCATCTCCTAAGCTATCTGTTGTGGAACCTGACTTGCTTCTTCCAATGAAGAACTCCAGCTGCCTAGCTGCCTGAATGTGAAAACATATTAACCTTTAAGCATGAACGGCACCAAGTGACCAAGGCAGTATATCATATGGTGTTGGACATCTAGAGGGAAACATTAAAAGACTAGGTAAAACTACCAAGTAATATCCACTCATCATGCGGACATATCGTTTTAAGGCGGGTCTGCTTGTGAAGTAACCTGTCCAGTATGCATTGGGGTTATCTGCATATCTGATCAAAGAAACACAGCCATATGAATGAGAAGGAACAAAAGTACAAAAGCGAAGTTAATTGTACCAATCATGAATATAAGATAGAACATACGGAAAGAAATCGTTTGTCTTAAGAGGCCATGGCTCATTTGCAGAAAATTTCGCATCAGTGTAAATGGAAGGAGTAGAGTACAGGGCATTCACACGGCCATCCTGAGGTATGGTCAAAGAGAACAAGCATGGTGAGTTATAATGTGTTAATAGATATTTTAGATAAAATATCTGCACCATTTACTTATTTACCAATTTAAAATGCTCAAATAAAATCAACTAGTATCAAGGAAGGCATGGACCATTTTCTTAAGCATTTATGTCCTTACCTAATTATACGACACAAGAAAAAAATCAAATGCATCCCATGAATTGTTCCCATATTGATACTAGTGTGTGAGAAGACTGAAACATTTCAAGCATATTGCATGATCCATAACTGAAACAATCATGATGGTGACAGCTCACGAGATATGATTAAGTAGTGCTGTGATTATAAGTTTGTGATATAGCTTCGATATTACTAAAGAAATACACCCACCGATTCACAATACAAATGGTTTAGGACATTTACGGTCTTCAAAGTACCATTTTGACCATATTCTTAAATATGTTGTTTCAAACAAGCATAATTATCTTTCAAAAAAATATGTCATGAAAATCTAGTATTGTTCGTCTTGTTCCAGGCTCATCCTTTACCTTGTTCACATAATGAATTAATTTGTCCATCTGTCTGAACCAACTTTCTGCGTATTGATATTTGAAGTCTGTTCCCATTGTAAACATGATATGGTTTGTCCTTGTAACATTTGCCTACAAAAAGAAAAGATATAATGAATATAAATTACAATGAACACCTGTACTACCAAATACTAGAATAACTTTAAGTATGAAATGATGCGGTTTAAATAACGGAAATCTATTTGTAGAACGGTCTGTATTTGGCTTATCGACAGAACCACGTGCGCGCTGTAAGATCGACCTCACTTCCATACTTTCCACGAACCACACGGCTCAGCAGTATGGTGGACACGGGTTTAGGACAGACAGTGTTACCTGTCGGGACGTTTCTGTTGCATCCTTTAAATTTTCAGCATGAAATGCTAAGGTCGAAGTAACATAGAAATCTGAAGCCGCATTTTCAGTGTTAGGTATGAACTTGTGAATGCAATCCAGATGGCCGTTCTAATTAAATAAGAAATTTGTAGTAGAGCAATTGATTTTCATCCAGTGCATATAACTGGGCAAATTATGCACCAGCGTAAAAGTATGAACATATATGAGACCCTACTGTACCTGTGCCAGCGCTGCAGCAACAAAATCATTCACCCGTTGTTCAACATTGTAATCAAAAAGAAGGGGATCATCCTACATAGACAAAAGTAGTAAACAATAGGTTTATTCCTGGTGTTGATTAAATTAACATACCTGAAGTTCTCATCAATTTACCTGGACAACAGGGGAAGTATCATCGACTTCAAAATAAAACTCACCAGGTGGTGGTTCATAATTTTTTGGGAAGATGCCAGCAAAAATCTGAAAAGAAAATGAGCAGATTTCCCACCATTACACATGAAACGTGTTTACCAAACTTTACGAACTTGAAAGTGATTGTTCAGCAAGAAAACTGGCAGGAGTGCTGCATACTCATTGACAATAAAGAAACTGTTACAAAATATATATGGTCATGGTTTTTATTAGGAGCATGCCACCTCAGTAAGGTGCAGATCACTCGCAACGAGAAATACTGCTAAGACCCCATGGGTGCGTCGCAGTGCAGGTCTACGCTAGATCATCAGAATGATTCACTGTATAGTTACATTACGGAAAAGGAAAATGCTACTTACATCAGCTGATGAGCCGAAGGTCTTGGAGCCCCTCCATACAACCTCGAGTTCTTTTGTCACATTCCTCGTGTCACGATCTTGGTAATCAATCCGAAAAAAATATAAGGCATCAAATCCTACCTGAAAGACGGTAAAATGTGTTACACGGGTATACTTCTTATGCACAGTAGCCATATATCCAATCTAAGGCTGTGAGGTTGGGACAAGGTTGTATTGTATCAAGAGCAAAAGATGGATCTTGTAGAGAGAATAAGAATAGCAGAGACAAAACAATCACGACAAGAGAGAAAAGATTTGGGGAAATGACAGCACGTTATTTAAGTATAACCTTGAACAAGTACAGGGGATTATCACTCCCTCACAAGTCACAACCTTTCAAATAATTTGCCTTGGGTCCATGCCCTATACAAGAATCTAGTGCTAACAAATAACCTAGTCTTTAATCCATTCTTGCACTCTTAACCTTACTTTGGATGAGATCTTGGCCCCTCAGATTGCTAGCTATGGTGATACCTAATGGTTATATATTGTCCCACACATGTTCTCCAACTTCTCCTCCGACGAAACTAGAAGTCTCTAAGAGATTAAATTAGTATAGAAATCCCTAGTCATACATCTCAACTAAATGTTTATGCAGCCATCTCTACGCTGACAAGTCTGACATGTTTGTCAAAACACTGTAGGCGTAGCTGAAAATTCAATGAAGTGACCGAGTTGTGTAAATTATTTAGTTATATGTTAGGTGGTCAAGAAGTGCAGTCAACCACTTCACTCTTGAGAGCATAGCCCTTGGCGTTCCTATTATGCATGCTCTATGAACCAACAGTGCCACATCTCAACCTTCAGGTATTATTGTAACCAGTGATGACAGGTAGCCTATCATAATGGTACAGAAGTCAGCATCCTGAGTGTGAAACTCACCTTATCATGCAAATGAGATGTACACGGAAGTAACAGTGGACCATAAGGAAAAAAAAGTCAGACAAAATCTGAAAGCATGACATAATAAAGTGGATACAGTGAATTACTTCTGCACCGAGCAGGTAAGCCTGAACTGCAGAGTGCCCAAACGGATCGATCTGCCAGCCAATCCTCGGAATCTGACCAAACTCCTCCTTGATGAACCTGTGCCCCAGCGTAGTCTGATCGATCATGTCAATGTAGTGCACAGTCGCCTCATCATGCATGCACATACCCCCATTTCTGCAACATTGCAAGGAGTAATATGCCATCAATCCTTTATAGAACATAGACACGATTGCTAGTGCAGCCTAAAAAAGGAAAGTTGTTCAAAGAGCCAGCATACATGAACTCCAACCGCCCGGAGCTGACGAGCCCCTTCACCGTATCCTTGATCATGTCGCTCTGCTGCCTCCACCATCTCTGGAAAAACGCCTGCAACCAAACCATTCATAGACGGTCACTGAAGATAAATCACAGCATATAGAACCCCAAAATGAACCCACATTGTAACACCATCCGTTCTATTTGGATGCAGAACTGCTGGTCCAGCCCCAATTCCGGAAAATGACAGCAGGGGACAGAGTTCCTATAATACTCTGACAGACATGAAACGGGTGTAAAGCAGCAGAGCGGTTACAGGTAACTGATGTACAGTGCTCTGCAACCTCCCAATTCCAGAACTCCGAGCTTTTCAGATTGTCTGGCGAACATTGACGGTCTCCTTACCTGCTCGACGTAGATGAACTTGCGGTTCTCGTCCTTGAGCAGCGCCGGCACGAGCGAATCCAGCACGTTCTGGACGCAGGCATTCTGCGACCAAAAAAGACCCAACTTGAGCCTCAACGCTATGCACGCAAAGTCTGACGGCAGCCGGAAACGTAAATAAATCCACACCAAAACAAGGGTAACAAATCTGGAGGAAAGGGGGGGAGAAAAAATCTCGCACAAGTCCGGCGACAATCCAGCGGCGGAACTCGAACCTGGATGGAGTTGTTGGATCCGACGTAGTACTGGTCGACGGTCTTGAGCCAGCCGACGTCGTCGTGGGTGTGGGGGACCACGTGCACGTTCAGCTTCCCGTTGACCACCCCCGCCGACGTGTTGTACGGGATGTACACCGCCTCGCCGCTGCCGGGGCCGAGCACGACGGCGGCGGCGGCGGCGAGGAGGAGGAGGAAGGCGAGCCGGACGGGGCCCATGGGCGGCGACGGCGTGGTCGCCGCCGGTCGGGAAGCCTCCCGGGGAGAGAGCGCGACGGGGAGGAGGAGGGGGCGGTGGCGGTCGTCGGGTTGCGAGAGTAACTGATGAGTGCGCCGGCCGGCGGGCGAAGTGGACTAGCTAAGAGCAGCGGGGAGCGGGCCCACCTGGCGGCGGGAGGGCGCGCGGAGTGGGCGTGCAGGTGGTTGCGCCCTCACTGTGCCACGTCGGCTTCGGCTGGATGCAGGATATGCTCTGCTGCATTTATCCAGTAGTAGAGCATATTTCAGTGTGGTCCTCCGGCCTTCTCCCGAATTACAGCCGCGTTATAATGCATATAAATAAATCAAATAAATGACTGAGGTCATCTTTAGGGTTGAAGTTCATTCCTCCCGCGTATGTCCTGGCGTGTACGAGTGCCCAACAGGCTCCCAAAATTCAATCATTTGGACAGGTCGACAGGTCGGGATCCCCCAAATTCAGACCATATGCGGTGGAGAAATATGGTTGTCCGGACTATCCGCATGTTATCTCCAACACGCTGGCCCTACACAAAAAAAACCACGATGCACCTTCCCTTCATGGTGGAGGCAACTTGATATAGAAACCCTAGTCAAGGGGCGAGGAGGAGTTGAGCGGTGGAGGCGCAACCTCATTCTGTAAGAGGATCCCTACACGGAGGGGAATCGACCGCTGGAGATAGAGAGAGAGAGGGAGAAGAGAGGCTCATGCGGTGCGGGCTGAATCAGGAAAAAAATCAGTAAACCTGATGGTAGGGAAACGATAAAAATTTGGTGCGGTATCCCCTTGATCGGTGGGAGTCGTGGGTACAAATGAGGATTACTATGGATTGTTATTTAATAATAGATTGCCCTTTAGTAACATAGAGAGAGAGAATATAGACATGTAATTGATTCCTTTTCATAAATGTTGCCTTGTGTTATCAAACATTGATTTTTTTTCATGGATTTGGTTTGTAAAGATTGATTAGAGATCACCGTGATTGATTCTTTTACATGACGATATTACTAAATATACTGAAGCTCGGTCTACATGATTTGTTGAGATTTGGCAGATAAAAACCAAATTAATTAACTAGATCAATGGGCTAAAAACTATTTAAATAAATTGGTGGGATAGAAAAAAAAATCAGTGGGGAGGTTTAACCGGAATGGAGCTGATGCTAGCACCTCACCATAGTGTATAGGTCTGTGTCAATTCTGATAGTATGCGGAGCACAAAATAATAGGTTGGTCACGGAAAATGAATCAGAAAAAGGAAGCCAAAAAATGAAACTTAGAAAAAAACAAAAAAACACGCACACACGTCAAATGGGCCGGCGAACTTCGATTATAGTTAATGTTTTGGTAAGATTTGATTTGTTTTAGCCTTTTAGGTATGAGTAGTGGAAGGCAAGGAAAGTTTTGTTTTGTTCAGATATTGTTTAGATTTGATTGAGTGAATGCATGACCTTGTTTTGGGAAAGTGCCAATTTAATTGGGTTTTGTTTTGGGGAAGTGTCAATTCTGATAGTATGCCGAGCACAAAATAATAGGTTGCTCATAGAAAAACTAAATAGAAAAAATAAGCCAAAATATTGAAACATACAAAAAAATAAAAAATAAAAACGCTTGCACGCGTCTGGCCGGCCAACTTTGATTATAGTTTAACGTTTTGGTAAGATCTGATTTGATTTGAGTAGTAAAAAAGTTTGGATTTAGTTGAGATTTTGTTAAGATTTGATTTGAATGATTTAAATGCATGACATAGTTTTGGAAAAGTGCCAATTTGCTTGAGTTAATGCACACATCAAATGGATCGGCCCAACTTGCCTGCGCTTCAATGGAAGTTCGTCTGTATGATGCTCGTGGGCGTAATATCAGGTTTGCCGAGGGGTTGATGGGAGTAAGGCAAGACTACCAACTCCCGAGAAATTAGTTTGCTTGCATTGCTTAGAAGTAAAGGACCTAACGTGGATAAGGACAAGGATTGAAGCATAATCAAGCATGAAGACAAATGCTACTTTGCACTTGACTTGTATGCAGGGCGGAGCCATGGTGCGCCATCTAGGGTCATGGCTCTCCTCATGCTGATTCTTTTAAAGGAACCTCTAAATTGTTAACTTGAAATAATCTAATTTATACGTTTACCTCCCTCAACATTTTCTCTCTTTCATGGACCCCTTGAATTCCTGGCTCTGTCCATGCTTGTATGTGATGTGAGACTTGATGTTTAGATTGTCAGATGGTTGAAGACTATGGTGATGATGCTTTGAGTGTAGATTGATTTTTAAATGTGAAATGTATTGGAATTGTGCTTCGGATGCTCAGGTTTGGATGCTTTTTTTTTATTGCGGGGCTTCATTTTTTAGGGAAAGCCTACTATGCTTAAAATTGGATCGCGCACCGTTTACAATCTCCGCCCGTGTGCAATATGTGTATCATTGGCTCATTGCACATTGTTTTTGGTTGGTTAGCTGTGTGCAATGTATGTGGCATCACACGCTATTGGGATGACATAACCATGTGTCATGATGGCTACATCACACATGGTTGGTATGGAAACCAAGTGTGATCCACTTTTTTGACCGTGCGCGGTTGCCCAATTTGTATTGATGTGAACAAGTTTGTTGACAACTAATACACCTTCGATTATATCATCTACTGGAGGTCATGGAAAACATTAGCGTGAAGGGTGGCATCTGAAAGGATCTCAATGACAATAGTGGTGACACAATGATTTTACTCAGATTCATGCGCCTGTATGGGTAAAAGCCATACTTCATGCAGAGTTTCATTGATCGGTTACAAAAATTATAATGTGGTGGATCCGATCTAAATAGATCTAGGTTACGGCCTTCTACCTTCGTAAATCAAATGATGCTTGACAGTTGGTCGTCTCCCCCTTATATAAATCGGTTGCTGCCACAATTCACATAGTTATCTTTGGGCAGATCTAATACAATCTAGTGATCCCACGATTACATGCAACATGTTTCATGTAACGACAAATCCCTGACTTATCACTCATGTGCTTATCCTTCCCGAGTGTCCTACTCGGGGCACTGGGCGCGAGACTAGAGGGGTGATGACCCACAAGTATAGGGGATCTGTCATAGTCCTTTCGATAAGTAAGAGTGTCGAACCCAACGAGGAGCAGAAGGAAATGACAAGTGGTTTTCAGCAAGGTATTCTCTACAAGAACTGAAATTATCGGTGACAGATAGTTGTATGATGAGATAATTTGTAACAAGTAACAAGTAACAAAAGTAACTAAGGTGCAGCAAGGTGGCCCAATCCTTTTTGTAGCAAAGGACAAGCCTGAACAAACTCTTATGTAAAGCAAAGCGCTCCCGAGGACACATGGGAATTATTGTCTAGTTAGTTTTCATCATGCTCATATGATTCGCGTTCGTTAGTTTGATAATTTGATATGTGGATGGACCGGTGCTTGGGTGATGCCCTTCCTTGGACAAGCCTCCCACTTATGATTAACCCCTCTCACAAGCATCCGCAGCTACGAAAGAAGAATTAAGATAAATCTAACCATAGCATGAAACATGTGGATCCAAATCAGCCCCTTACGAAGCAATGCATAAACTAGGGTTTAAACTTCTGTCACTCTAGCAACCCATCATCTACTTATTACTTCCCAATGCCTTCCCCTAGGCCCAAATCATGGTGAAGTGTCATGTACTCGACGTTCACATAACACCACTAGAGGAAAGACAACATACATCTCATCAAAATATCGAACAAATACCAAATTCACATGATTACTTATAACAAGACTTCTCCCATGTCCTCAGGAACAAACGTAACTACTCACAAAGCATATTCATGTTCATAATCAGAGGAGTATTAATTATCATTAAGTGTCTGAACATATGCTCTTCCAAGAATAAACCAACTAGCATCAACTACAAGGAGTAATCAACACTACTAGCCACCCACGGTACCAACTGAGGTTTTGAGACAAAGATCGGATACAAGAGATGAACTAGGGTTTGAGAGGAGATGGTGCTGGTGAAGATGTTGATGGAGATTGACCCCCTCTCGATGAGAGGATCGTTGGTGATGACGATGGCTACGATTTCCCCCTCCCGGAGGAAAGTTTCCCCGACAAAACAGCTCTGCCGGAGGCCTAGATTGGTTCTGCCCAGGTTCCGCCTCGAGATGGTGGCGCTTCGTCCCGAAAGCTTCCTTCTCATTTTTTCCAGGTCAAAACACACCATATAGCAGAAGATGGGCATCGGGGGCCTGCCGGGTGGCCCACAAGGTAGGGGGGGGCGCTTGATACGTCTCCAACGTATCTATAATTTTTTATTGCTCCATGCTACTTTTATCTACTGTTTTGGACTATATTGGGCTTTATTTCCCACTTTTATATTATTTTTGGTACTAACCTATTAACCGGAGGCCCAGCCCAGAATTGCTGTTTTTTTGCCTATTTCAGTGTTTCGAAGAAACGGAATATCAAACGGAGTCCAAACGGAATAAAACCTTCGGAAACGTGATTTTCTCACCGAACGTGATCCAGGGGACTTGGACCCTACTCCAAGGAACGAAAGTGGCGGTCACGAGGGTGGGGGGCGCGCTCCCCTGCCTCATGGGCCCCCTGTTGCTCCACCGATGTACTCCTTCCTCCTATATATACCTACGTACCCCCAAACGATCGTAGCAGAGCCAAAACCTAATTCCACCGCCGCAACTTCACGTATCCACGAGATCCCATCTTGGGGCCTGTTTTAGGAGCTCACGAGGGGGCATCCACCACGGAGGGCTTCTACATCATCACCATAGCCCCTCCGATGAAGTGTGAGTAGTTTACTTCAGACCTTCGGGTCCATAGCTAGTAGCTAGATGGCTTCTTCTCTCTTTTTGCATGTCAATACAATGTTCTCCCCCTCTCTCATGGAGATCTATTCGATGTAATCTTCTTTTTGCGGTGTGTTTGTTGAGACCGATGAATTGTGGGTTTATGATCCAGATTATCTATGAATAATATTTGAATCTTCTCTGAATTCTTTTATGTATGATTGGTTATCTTTGCAAGTCTCTTCAAATTATCCGTTTGGTTTGGCCAACTAGATTGGTAGTTCTTGCAATGGGAGAAGTGCTTAGCTTTGGGTTCAATCTTGCGGTGTCCTTACCCAAAGTGTCGAAAAGGGTTGCAAGGCACGTATTGTATTGTTGCCATCGAGGATAACAAGATGGGGTTTTTATCATATTGCATGAATTTATCCCTCTACATCCTGTCATCTTGCTTAAGGCGTTACTCTGGTTTTAACTTAATACTCTAGATGCATGCTGGATAGCGGTCGATGAGTGGAGTAATAGTAGTGGATGCAGGCAGGAGTCGGTTTACTTGTCTTGGACGTGATGCCTATATACATGATCATACCTAGATATACTCATAACTATGCTCAATTCTGTCAATTGCTCAATAGTAATTTGTTCACTCACCGTAGAATACTTATGCTCTTGAGAGAAGCCACTAGTGAAACCTATGGCCTCCGGTTCTATTCTCATCATATCAATATCCATCACTTTAATACTTGCTTTGTTTTTACTTTGCCTTTTACTTTTCACTTTGCATCTCTATACCAAAAATACCAAAAATATTATTTATCATCTCTATCGGATCTCACTCGTAAGTGACCGTGAAGGGATTGACAACCCCTAATCGCGTTGGTTGCGTGGAGCTATTGTTTTGTGCAGTACGAGGGACTTGTGCGTGGCCTCCTACTGGATTGATACCTTGGTTCTCAAAAACTGAGGGAAATACTTACGCTACTTTGCTGCATCATCCTCTCCTCTTCGGGGAAATCCAACGCAGTGCTCAAGAGGTAGCACAACGCTCCTAGGGGGTAGGGCGCGCCCACCACCCTTGTGGATGGCAGGTGGCCCCCCTCTAGTGCTTTCTTCGCCTAATATTTTTTATTTATTCCAAAATGATTCTCCATGAAGTTTCAGGACTTTTGGAGTTGTGCATAATAGGTCTCTAATATTTGCTACTTTTCCAGTCCAGAATTCCAGCTGCCGGCATTCTCCCTCTTCATGTAAACCTTATAAAATAAGAGAGAAAAGGCATAAGTATTGTACCATAGTGTGTAATAACAGCCCATAATGCAATAAATATCGATATAAAAGCATGATGCAAAATGGACGTATCAACTCCCCCAAGCTTAGACATCGCTTGTCCTCAAGCGAAAGCCGAAATAAAAAAAATATGTCCACATGTTTAGAGTTAGAGGTATCGATAAAATAAAATACGGACATGAGGGCATCATGATCATCTTTAGAACAACAACATATAATGTCATATAATTTCTTATGCTAAAGTAACAATTCGTTCACAAGGTAAAGTATGAATCAAAAACTTCATTGAAAACTAACAAACTATGATCTCAGTCATGAAGCAATTGCAATTTATCATAACATCGGAAAGAGTCAATTTAAGAGCTTTTCAGCAAGTCCACATACTCAACTATCATTTAATCTTTCACAATTGCTAACACTCACGCGATACTCATGGGTTCAAAGCTTCAATCAGACACAGATAAATATAGGGGCTTATAGTTTCGCCTCCCAACCTTTTACCTCAAGGGTAATGTCAACAATAATACTTTATGATAACCTAAATCCGAGTGGATATATATATATCTGGATCCCTCCAACACATAGTGCTTGCCAAAAGAAAAAAGTGTAAAAAGGAAAGGTGAAGATCACCATGACTCTTGTATAAGGGTAGAAGATAAAAGTAAAAGATAGGCCCTTCACAGAGGGAAGCAGATCTTGTCATGCGCTTTTTATGGTTGGATGCACAAAATCTTAGTGCAAAAGGACGTCACTTTATATTGTCGCTTGTGATAAAGAACTTTATTATGCAGTCCGTCGCTTTATTTCTTCCATATCACAAGTTCGTATAAAGCTTATTTTCTTCACACTAATAGATCATACATATTTAGAGAGAAATTTTTATTGCTTGCACCGATGACAACTTACTTGAAGGATCTTACTCAATCCATAGATAGGTATGGTGGACTCTCATGGCAAAACTGGGTTTAGGGATGTTTGGAAGCACACGTAGTATCTCTACTTGGTGCAAAGAATTTGGCTAGCATGAGAGGGAAAGGCAAGCTCAACATGTTGGATGATCCATGACAATATAACTTCTATTCGAATATAAGAAAACATAACCCATTATGTTGTATTCCTTGTCCAACATCAACTTTTTAGCATGTCATATTTTAATGAGTGATCACAATTACAAAAGATGTCCAAGATAGTATATTTATATGTGAAGGCTCTCTTTCTTTATTACTTCCTATTAATTGCAACAATGACCAAAACTATGTTTGTCAACTCTCAACAAATTTTATTCATCATACTATTTGTATGTGAAGTCATTACTCTCCATAATATCATTATACGATCTTTTTATTCTTTTTATTATTTATTTTTATCTTTTTATTCCCTCAAGATCATAGCAAGATAGCAAAGCCCTCAACTTAAAACTACTCTTTATTATATATAACTCACGGACTCGATTACATAGATAGATCTCAAAACAAAACTCCAAGCTAGATCATACTAAAACTTTATTCTACTAGATCAGGATATAACCAAAAGGATCGAGCTAAGAAAAACGATAAAAGTAAAGGAGGGAAGTGCCCATACCCATGTATTTATGTATCTTTCTTCGGAGGTGGTGATGTGATATTCTTGGCGATGATGCCCTTTAGGATGTGATTCTCCTCCTCGAGCCTATTATTTTGCTGCTTAAGATCCATTACCTCCTTGCGGAGTTTACCCGTGACGACTAGAGCTCCATTCACCCATGCATGGATGTTTCATATCTGCGGGGGAAAAGGGAACACTCTTTTTCATATTTTCATAAGAGAGAAATTTAGCAATGGGATGGATGACCGAATTTGGTATTGCTGAGCTCTGAAGTTCCTCCATCATGAATCTAGTTTGAAGACGAGAGGTAACTTCTTGATCCTCCTCCATGGCATCCACCCTTTTCAAGTCGGCCTCCATCTCTTCTTCTGTTGATGGCCCGAAGTGGTCAGCTTCGCTGTTTGCTCTTGGCCCCGGTGTCGGATGAGAGACACGACTCTCTCCGACCGACTCTTGCAAAGACATCTTGCTCCAAATCTGCTACAGAAACAACTCAAAAAGAAAACATGGGATATTACTATGGTACGGTGGTCAAAACCTTCAGGACATTATATAATGAATTTTTACCGACCAAAAGAAGTATTATGCAAGAAAACGGAGTCCAGAGGGCACACGAGGTGGCCACAAGGCAGGGGGCGCGCCCAGGGGGTAGGGCGCGCCCTCTACCATGTGGTCTCCTCATGCATCTTTCGGACTACAATTAATTTTCCTATTTTTTTAAATATTCCAAAACGGAGAAAAATTGCTATTAGAACAGTTTTGGAGTCGGTTTACTTACCGTACCACATACCTATTCCTTTCCGGAGTCTGAAATGTTCTGGAATGTATCCCTTACGTACTCCTCCGGTGTTATGGTATTAATTATATTGGTTTCAACATTTATGGGAGTACCCGAGATATAATGTTTGATTCTTTGACCATTTACCACCTTCGGATCTATGTCTTCGGCGTTGTTGATTTTGATGGCACCGGAATGATAGACCTCCTCGATAATGTAAGGACCTTCCCATTTAGAGAGAAGTTTTCCTGCAAAAAAATCTTAAACGAGAGTTGTATAGCAAAACATGATCACCTACATTAGACTCACGCTTTTGTATCCTTTTGTCATGCCATATTTTAACATTTCCTTTAAACAACTTGGCATTCTCATAGGCTTGGATTCTCCATTCGTCAAGCGAGCTTATGTCAAATAACCTCTTCTCACCAGCAAGTTTGAAATCATAGTTGAGCTCTTTAATTGCCTAATAAGCTTTATGTTCTAGTTCGAGAGGTAAGTGACATGCTTTCCCATAAACCATTTTATATGGAGATATACCCATAGGGTTTTTATAAGCAGTTATGTAAGCCCATAATGCATCATCAAGTTTCTTAGACCAATTCTTTCTAGATTTATTAACAGTCTTTTGCTCAGCCTCCCCCTTCCTGCAATTCGGCCTCCCCCTTCCTTCCCTCCTCTCTCCCCTTTCCTTCCCTCTCTGGAAAAGATGGTAGGGGGGGCGAATTGGACAAGGCCCCCAAGTAGGATTCCTCCTACTTGGGGCGCCCCATGGACGTCCCCCTCCCCCTCCCACCTATATATATGTGGGGAGGGGGCGCCTAGAATAGACAACAAAAACATTGTTAGCCGTGTGCGGTGTCCCCTCCACAGTTTACGCCTCCGGTCATATTCACGTAGTGCTTAGGCGAAGCCCTGCATGGATCACTTCACCATCACCGTCACCATGCTGTCGTGTTGACAAAACTCTCCCTCTACACTTTACTGGATCAAGAGTTCGAGGGACGTCATCGAGCTAAACATGTGCAGAACTCGGAGGTGTCGTACGTTCGGTACTTGATCAGTCGGAATGAGAAGAAGTTCGACTACATCAACCGTGTTTTCAAACACTTCCGCTTTCGGTCTACGAGGGTACGTAGACAGACTCTCCCCCTCTCGTTGCTATTCATCTCCTAGATATATCTTGCGTGAGCGTAGGATAATTTTTGAAATTGCATGCTATGTTTCCTAACAGTGGTATCAGAGCCAGGTCTATGCGTAGATGATATGCACGAGTAGAACACAAAGAGTTGTGGGCGATGATAGTCATACTGCTTAGCACCAACGTCTTATTTTGATTCGGCGGTATTGTTGGATGAAGCGTACGACCAACCTTACATGACCACGTTCATGAGACCGGTTCCACCGACAGACATGCAACTTGTTTTGCATAAAGGTGGCTGGCGGGTGTCTGTTTCTCCAACTTTAGTTGAATCGAATTTGACTACGGCCGGTCCTTGTTAAAGGTTAAAACAACAAGTTTGACGAAACACCGTTGTGGTTTTGATGCGTAGGTAAGAATGGTTCTTACTAGAAGCCCGTGGCAGCCACGTAAAACTTGCAACAACAAAGTAGAGGACGTCTAACTTGTTTTGCCAGGGCATGCTGTGATGTGATATGGTCAAGACATGATGTGATATACGTTATTGTATGAGATGATCATGTTTTGTAAAAGTTATCGGCAACTAAAGGTGAGCCTTATGGTTGTTGCTTTATTGTATGAAATGCAATCGCCATGTAATTGATTTACTTTATCACTATGCGTTAGCGATAGTTGTAGAAGCAATAGTTGGCGAGACGACAACGACGCTACGATGGAGATCAAGGTGTCAAGACGGTGATGATGGAAATCTTGACGGTGCTTTCGAGACGGAGATCAAAGGCACAAGATTGTGATGGCCATCATGTCACATATTTTGATTGCATGTGATGTTTATCTTTTATGCATCTTATTTTGCTTAGTACGGCGGTAGCATTATAAGATGATCCCTCACTAAAATTTCAAGGTATAAGTGTTCTCCCTGAGTATGCACGGTTGCGGCGGTTAAATCGTCTTAGAGACACCACGTGATGATCGGGTGTGATAAGCTCTACGTTCACATACAACGGGTGCAAGACAATTTTTGCACATGAGGAATACTCGGGTTAAACTTGACGAGCCTAGCATGTACAGACATGGCCTCGGAACACTGGAGACCGAAAGGTCAAACGTGAATCATATAGTAGATATGGTCAACATAGAGATGTTCACCATTGAAGACTACTCCATCTCACGTGATGATCTGACTTGGTTTAGTTAATTTGGATCACGTGATCATTTAGATGACTCGAGGGATGTCTATCTAAGTGGGAGTTCTTAAGTAATATGATTAATTGAACTTAATTTATCATGAACTTAGTCCTGATAGTTTTTGCATATCTATGAGTAGATCAATAGCTCGCGTTGTAGATCCCCTATGTTTTTGATATGTTCCTAGAGAAAACTAAGTTGAAAGATGATAGTAGCAATGATGCAGACTGGGTCCGTGATCTGAGGATTATCCTCGTTCTTGCACGTAAGAATTATGTCCTTGATGCAATCGCTAGGTAGCGGACCTATTGCAGGGAAGCAGATGAGCGTTATGAGCGTTTGACAAGCTCGGTATGATGACTACTTGATAGTTTAGTGCACCATGCTTTACGGCTTAGAACCGGGACTTCAAAAATGTTTTGAACGCCACAGAGCATATAAGATGTTCCAAGAGTTGAAATTGGTATTTCAGACTCATACCCATGTCGAGAGGTTTCAGGCCTCTGACAAGTACTTTGCCTACAAGATGGAGGAGAATAGCTCAACCAGAGAGCATGTGCTCAGAATGTCTGAGTACTACAATCGCTTGAATCAAGTGGGAGTTAATCTTCCAGATAAAATAGTGATTGATAGAGTTCTCCAGTCACTGCCACCAAGTTACTGGAACTTCGTGATGAACTATAATATGCAAGGGACGACGAAAATGATTCCCGAGCTCTTCGTGATGCTGAAATTGGCAAAGGTAGAAATCAAGAAAGAGCATCAAGTGTTGATGGTTAACAAGACCACTAGTTTCAAGAAAAAGGGCAAAGGAAAATAAAGGGAACTTCAAGAAGAATGACAAGCAAGTTGCCACCCCCGTGAAGAAGCCCAAATCTAGACCTAAGCCTGAAACTGAGTGCTTCTACTTCAAAGGGAATGGTCACTGGATGCGAAACTACCCCAAATACTTGGCGGATAAGAAGGATGGCAAAGTGAAAAAAGGTATACTTGATATACATGTTATTGATGTGTACTTTACTAGTGTTCATAGTAACCCCAGGGTATTTGATACCGCTTCAGTTGCTAAGATTAGTAACTCAAAACAGGATTTGCAAAATGAACAAATACTAGTTAAGGGCAAGGTGACGATGTGTGTTGGAAGTGATTCCAAGGTTGATAAGATCACCATCGCACACTCCCTCTACCTTCGGGATCAGTGTTGGTCCTAAAAATGTTATTTGGTGTTTGCGTTGAGCATGAATATGATTGGATCATGTTTATTGCGATACGGTTATTCATTTAAGTCAGAGAATAATTGTTGTTCTGTCTACATGAATAAATCCTTCTATGGTCATACACTTAATGTAAACGGTTTACTGAATCTCGATCGTAGTGATACACATATTCATAATATTGATGCCAAAAGATGCAAAGTTGATAATGATAGTGAAACATATTTGTGGCACTGCCGTTTAGGTCATATTGGTGTAAAGCGCATGAAGAAACTCCATGCGGATGGATTTTTGGAATCACTTGATTATGAATCATTTGATGCTTGCGAACCATGCCTCATGGGCAAGATGACTAAAACTCCGTTCTCCGGAATAATGGAGCGAGCCACTAACTTATTGGTAATAATACATACCGATGTATGCGGGCCGATGAGTGTAGAGGCTCGCGGCGGGTATCGTTATTTTCTGACCTTCACAGATGATTTGAGCAGATATGGGTATATCTACTTAATGAAACACAAGTCTGAAATATTTGAAAAGTTCAAAGAATTTCAGAGTGAAGTGGAGAATCATCGTAACAAGAAAATAAAGTTTCTACAATCTGATCGCGGAGGCGAATATTTGAGTTACGAGTTTGGCCTTCATCTAAAACAATGTGGAATAGTTTCACAACTCACACCACCTACAACACCATAGAGTAATGGTGTGTATGAACGTCGTAATCGTACTTCATTAGATATGGTGCGATTTATGATGTCTCTTACCGACTTACCACTGTCGTTTTGGGGTTATGCATTAGAGACAACTGCATTCACGTTAAATAGGGCATCGTCTAAATCCGTTGAGACGACACCGTATGAAATGTGGTTTGGCAAGAAACCTAAGCTGCCGTTTCTTAAAGTTTGGGGTTGTGATGCTTATGTGAAAAAGCTTCAGTCTGATAAGCTCAAACCCAAATCGGAGAAGTGTGTCTTCATAGGATACCCAAAAGAAACTGTTGGGTACACCTTCTATCACAGATCCGAAGGCAAAATCTTTGTTGCTAAGAATGGATCGTTTCTAGAGAAGGAGTTTCTCTCTAAAGAAGTGAGTGGGAGGAAAGTAGAACTTGATGAGCTAATTGTACCTTCTCTCAAATTGGAAAGTAGCTCATCACAGAAAACCGTTCCCATGATGCCTACACCGACTAGAGAGGAAGCTAATGATGATGATCATGAAACTTCAGATCAAGTTACTACCGAACCACATAGGTCAACCAGAGCACGTTCCGCACCAGAGTGGTACGGTAATCCTGTTCTGGAGGTCATGTTCTAGACCATGACGAACCTACGAACTATGAAGAAGCGCTGATGAGCCCTGATAGTAGTGTTACTATCTACAAAGCTCGAATTGTCGCAAAAAGGTTTTTCGACAAGTTCAAGGTGTTGACTACGATGAGATTTTCTCACTTGTATCGATGCTTAAAGTCTGTCCGAATCATGTTAGCAATTGCCGCATTTTATGAAATCTGGCAAATGGATGTCAAAACTGCATTCCTTAATGGATTTATTAAAGAAGAGTTGTATATGATGCAACTAGAAGGTTTTCTCAATCCTAAAGGTGCTAACAAAGTGTGCAAGCTCCAGCGGTCCATCTATGGACTGGTGCAAGCATCTCGGAGTTGGAATATACGCTTTGATGAGTTGATCAAAGCATATAGTTTTATCTGAGACTTGCGTTGAAGCTTGTATTTACAAGAAAGTGAGTGGGAGCACTACTGCCTTTACGATAAGTATATGTGAATGACATATTGTTGATCGGAAATGATGTAGAATTTTACGGAAAGCATAAAGGAGTGTTTGAAAGGAGTTTTTCAAAGAAAGACCTCGGTGAAGCTACTTACATATTGGGCATCAAGATCTATAAAGATAGATCAAGGCGGCTTGATAAGACTTTTCGATGAGTACATACCTTGATAAGATTTTGAAGGAGTTCAAAATGGATCAGTCAAAGAAGGAGTTCTTGCCTGAGTTGCAAGGTATGAAGTTGAGTTAGACTTAAAACCCGACCACGGCAGAAGATAGAGAGAGAATGAAAGTCATTACCTATGCCTCAGCCATAGGTTCTATAAAGTATGCCATGCTGTATACCAGTGTTGGGAAACATAGCAGAAAACAAAAAAATTTCTGACTTACGCACCAGCCCAGGACCACTATGGAGACTGCATACAAGGTTTGATCTTTTTCGTTACCGACTCGTAGCATAGTGGAAGTAGAGTCGATGACGAACGGCGGTGCAGACCCCCGCAGCTAGGATTTACAACCTCCCAACCGCGAGGATGTATACCCTCATCCGCCCCATGGACAGCTCTCCGGGAGGCGGTCGGACAGTCCCTCGGACTGTGTTGCGGACAGCCCTTCGGGAGGACCCTCAAAACTCGGACAATCACTCGGACAGCCCTTCGGGAGGACTCACAGAACTCGGACCGTCACATGGACAGCCCTTCGGGAGGCACTCTCAAAACAGCCCCTCGGGCAAAAGGATCGAAACTACGACCTCTCTACGGGGTTGCACACATACGGTGTCATCTATCTGGCAGGGCTTCGCCGTCCAGAACTAGTTCCCACCGGAACCCAGACAGCCTTTCGGCTCTACGAAACTATTTCGCTGGGAGGGAGAGAGAAGCCAGATCATGCATGACACTTGTATGTGAGAAAGAGTGTGTCTTTAGGGAGCCCCCTCCACCTTATTTATAGGCCAAGCCCAAGGGTGGTTTCTCCAAGAAGCCAAGGGGATAATACCAAAAGGCCCTCAAGGTGGCTTCTCCAAGAAGCCAAGCAAAAAACACTTTCACTATTCATGACGACATTTTTCAGCGTCCATTCGAACTGAAAATATTTATGTGGGCTCAGAACATTTCCAGTACCCACTAAAACAATTTTCAACGCGTTCCGAAACAATTTCAGTTTAGTGATTTTTATCCGCGAAAAGCGAACAAGAATGCGTTTTCACTATTCATGAAGACAGTTTTTCGCGTCCATTAAATCCGAAAATATTTCTGTGGGTCGTAGAATAATTCCAGTACCCACTAAAATGATTTTGGATTCATTCTGAAACAATTTCAGATTAGTGAATTTCATCTGCGAAAAACAACCAAAGCGGTACCGGCAGCTCCGAAACATTTTCGGTTTTTATCCCCAAAAATTCCCAGAAGTTTCCAGAATAATTCTGGCACCCTCCAAGAATTATCAGGCATGTCCCGAAACCAATTTGACTTAATGGTATATCCCGAAACAACTTTTCGGTGTTACGGAACTATTTCGCTATTCTCTCTCCGGAACTCTTCCATTGTCTCCGAAACTTTTTCGGCAAATTTCTCTCAAACTCCCTATCTAGTATTCAGCAGATAGATGACCCTTAAGCGTGTGACCCTGTTGGAAATATGCCCTAGAGGCAATAATAAATTAGTTATTATTATATATCCTTGTTCATGATAATCGTTTATTACCCATGCTATAATTGTATTGATAGGAAACTCAGATACATGTGTGTGTACATAAACAACACCATGTCCTAGTAAGCCTCTAGTTGACTAGCTCGTTGATCAACAGATGGTTACGGTTTCACGACCATGGACATTTGATGTCGTTGATAACGGGATCACATCATTTGGAGAATGATGTGATGGACAAGACCCAATCCTAAGCCTAGCACAAAGATCGTAGTTCGTATGCTAAAGCTTTTCTAATGTCAAGTATCATTTCCTTAGACCATGAGATTGTGCAACTCCGGATCTTGTAGGAATGCTTTGGGTGTACCAAAGCGTCACAACGAATCGGGTGGCTATAAAGGTGCATTACAGGTATCTCCGAAAATGTACATTGGGTTGGCACGAATCGAGACTGGATTTGTCACTTGGACGGAGAGGTATCTCTGGGCCCACTCGGTAGGACATCATCATAATGTGCACAATGTGACCAAGGGGTTGATCACGGGATGATGTGTTACGGAACGAGTAAAGAGACTTGCCAGTAACGAGATTGAACAAGGTATCGGGATACCAACGATTGAATCTCAGGCAAGTACAATACCGCTAGACAAAGGGAATTGAATACGGGATTGATTGAATCCTCGACATCGTGGTTCATCCGATGAGATCATCATGGAACATGTGGGAGCCAACATGGGTATCCAGATCCGCTTGTTGGTTATTGACCAAGAGAACATCTCGGTCATATGCGCATGGTTCCCGAACCCGTAGGGTCTACACACTTAAGGTTCGGTGACGCTAGGGTTATAGGGAATAGATATACGTGGTTACCGAATGTTGTTCGAGATGCGGATGAGACCCGGACGTCACGAGGAGTTAGGAATGGTCCGGAGGTAAAGATTGATATATTGGACGAAGGGTTTTGGAGTCCGGAAGTGTTCCGAGGTACCGGTGATGACCGGCATGACCGAAAGGTGTTTGGGAGCCCGGCAAGTGTTGGGGGGCTTCATGGGCCAAGGGAAGGGGGCAAACCAGCCCACTAAGGGCTGTCGCCCCCTCACCTATTCCCACGTGACCAGGGTTTGGGCGCCCCATCTAGGGTTCCCACCTGGCTTGGGGCCAAGTCACCCAAGGGGAGATCCCATCCGCCTGACGCCCGACCCCCTAGGGGAAACCCTAGGGCGCCTCCCCTCCCCTTTCCCCCTATATATAGTGGAGGTTTTGGGGCTGCCTAACATACGAGAACATCTCCCTCTTGGCGCAGCCCTACCTCTCTCCCTCCTCGTCTCTCGTAGTGCTTGGCGAAGCCTGGCTGAGAATCTGCTCCTCCACCACCACCACGCCGTCGTGCTGGCCGCTGGACGGAGTCTTCCCAACCTCTCCCTCTCTCCTTTCTGGATCAAGGCATGGGAGGCGCCACCGGGCTGTACGTGTGTTGAACGCGGAGGTGCCGTCCGTTCGGCACTAGGATCTCCAGTGATTTGGATCACGACGAGTACGACTCCTTCAACCCCGTTCTCTTGAACGCTTCCGCTTAGCGATCTACAAGGGTATGTAGATGCACTCTCCTTCCCCTCGTTGCTAGTTTCTCCATAGATAGATCTTGGTGACACGTAAGAAAATTTTGAATTTCTGCTACGTTCCCCAACAGTGGCATCATGAGCTAGGTCTATTGCATAGATTCTATGCACGATTAGAACACAAAGTAGTTGTGGGCGTTGATTTTGTTCAATATGCTTACCGTTACTAGTACAATCTTGATTCGGCGGCAATGTGGGATGAAGCGGGCCGGACCGACCTTACACGTACACTTACGTGAGATGTGTTCCACCGATCGACATGCACTTGTTGCATAAGGTGGCTAGCGGGTGCCGTCTCCCACTTTAGTCGGATCGGATTCGATGAAAAGGGTCCTTATGAAGGGTAAATAGCAATTGGCATATCACGTTGTGGTTTTTGCGTAGGTAAGAAACGTTCTTGCTAGAAACCCATAGCAGCCACGTAAAACACGCAAACAACAATTAGAGGACGTCTAACTTGTTTTTGCAGGGTATGCTATGTGATGTAATATGGCCAAGAAGAATGTGATGAATGATATGTGATGTATGAGATTGATCATGTTCTTGTAATAGGAATCACGACTTGCATGTCGATGAGTATGACAACCGGCAGGAGCCATAGGAGTTGTCTTAATTTATTGTATGACCTGCGTGTCATTAAACAACACCATGTAATTACTTTACTTTATTGCTAACCGGTAGCCATAGCAGTAGAAGTAATAGTTGGCGAGACAACTTCATGAAGACACGATGATGGAGATCATGATGATGGAGATCATGGTGTCATGCCAGTGACGATGATGATCATGGAGCCCCGAAGATGGAGATCAAAATGAGCAAAATGATATTGGCCATATCATGTCACTATTTGATTGCATGTGATGTTTATCATGTTTATGCATCTTATTTGCTTAGAACGACGGTAGTAAATAAGATGATCCCTCATTAAAATTTCAAGAAAGTGTTCCCCCTAACTGTGCACCGTTGCGAAAGTTCGTCGTTTCGAAGCACCACGTGATGATCGGGTGTGATAGATTCTTACGTTCACATACAACGGGTGTAAGCCAGATTTACACACGCGAAACACTTAGGTTAACTTGACGAGCCTAGCATGTATAGACATGGCCTCGAAACACAAGAGACCGAAAGGTCGAGCATGAGTCGTATGGAGGATACGATCAACATGAAGATGTTCACCGATGATGACTAGTCCGTCTCACGTGATGATCGGACATGGCCTAGTTGACATGGATCATGTAATCACTTAGATGACTAGAGGGATGTCCATCTGAGAGGGAGTTCGTTGGATGAACTTAATTATCCTGAACATAGTCAAAAGATCTTTGCAAATTATGTCGTAAGCTCGCGTTTTAGTTCCACTGTTTAGATATGTTCCTAGAGAAAATATAGTTGAAAGTTGATGATGGCGATTATGCGGACGTAAGAAAGCTTATGTCCTTAATGCACCGCTTCGGTGTCTTTGAACCCCAAAAGCGTCGTGCTGTGGATGTTGCGAACATCGGACATACACGCTTTTGATAACTACGTGATAGTTCGGTTAAGCGGTTTAGAGTTGAGGCACCAAAGACGTTTTTCAAAACGTCATGGAACATATGAGATGTTTCGAGGGCTGAAATTGGGATTTGGGCTCGTGCCCACGTCAAGAGGTATAAGACCTCCGACGATTTTCTTAGCCTGCAAACTAAGGGAGAAAAGCTCAATCGTTGAGCTTGTGCTCAGATTGTCTAAGTGCAACAATCACTTGAATCAAGTGGGAGTTGATCTTCCAGATGAGATAGTGATGTTTCTCCAAAGTCATTTCCACCAAGCTGTTAGAGCTTCGTGATGAACTATAACATATCAGGGATAGATATGATGATCCTTGAGGTATTCGCGATGTTTGACACCGCGAAAGTAGAAATCAAGAAGGAGCATCAATTGTTGATGGTTGGTGAAACCACTAGTTTCAAGAAGTGCAAGGGCAAGAAGGGATACTTCATGAAGCGGCAAATCAGTCAGCTTGCATCTAGTGAAGAAACCCAAGGTTGAACCCAAACCCGAGACTAAGTGCTTACGTAATGAGAGGAGCAGACATCAAGGCAGAACCACCCTAGATACTTGGTAGATAAGAAGGCAGGCAAGGTCGATAGAAGTATATTGGATATACATTATGTTAATGTGTACTTTACTAGTACTCCTAGTAGCACATGGGTATTAGATACCGGTTCGGTTGCTAAGTGTTAGTAACTCGAAATGAAAGCTACGGAATAAGTGGAGACTAGCTAAAGGTGAGCTGACGATATCTGTTGGAAGTGTTTCCAAGGTTGATGTGATCAAGCATCGCACGCTCCCTCTACCACCGAGATTGGTGTTTGCGTTGAGCATAGACATGATTGGATTATGTCTATCGCAATGTCTGATTATTATTCATTTAAGGAGAATAATGGTTACTCTGTTTATTTGAATAATACCTTCAATGGTCTTGCACCTAAAAGAATGGTTTATTGAATCTCGATCGTAGTGATACACATTTTCATGTCAAAGATATAAGATAGTAATGATAGTACCACTTACTTGTGGCACTGCCATGTAAGTCATATTGGTGTAAAACGCATGAAGAAGCTCCATGTTGATGGATCTTTGGACTCACTCGTTTTGAAAAGTTTGAGACATGCGAACCATGTCTATTGGTGTATATGCATGAAGAAACTCCATGCAGATGGATCGTTTGGACTCACTTGATTTTGAATCACTTGAGATATGCAAATCATACCACATGGGCAAGATGACTGAAAAGCCTCGTTTTCCAGAAGATGGAACAAGATAGCAACTTGTTGGAAGTAACACATTTTGATGTGTGCAGTCCAATGAGTGCTGAGGCATGCAGTGAATATCGTTATGTTCTTACTTCACAGATTATTTGAGTAGATGTTGAGTATATTTACTTGATAAAACACAAGACTGAATTATTGAAAGGTTCAAGTAATTTCAGAGTGAAGTTGAAGATCTTCGTGACAAGAGGAAAAAATGTATGTGATGTGATCATAGAGATGGATATCTGAGTTGCGAGTTTGGTACACAATTGAGACATTGTGGAAATTGTTTCACAACTAACACCGCAGGAACACCATAGTGTGATGGTGTGTCCGAACATCATAGATGCACCCTATTGGATATGGGGCATACCATGATGTCTCTTATCGAATTACCACTATCGTTCATGGGTTAGGCATTAGAGACAACCACACTCACTTTAATAGGGCACCACGTAATTCCGTTGAGGCGACACCGTTTGAACTATGGTTTGGAGAAACCTAAATTGTCGTTTCTTAAAAGTTTGGGGCTGCGACGCTTATGTGAAAAAAGTTTCAGGTTGATAAGCTCGAACCCAAAGCGGATAAAATGCATCTTCATAGGACACCCAAAACAGTTGGGTATACCTCCGATCTCGATTTGGAAGCAAAAGGATTGTTTCTAGAATTAGGTCCTTTCCTGAGGAAAAAGTTTCTCTCGAAAGGATTGAGTGGGAGGATGGTGGAGACTTGATGAGTTTATTGAACCGTCACTTCAACTAGTGTGTAGCAGGGCACAAGAAGTTGTTCCTGTGGCACCTACACCAATTGAAGTAGAAGCTTATGATAGTGATCATGAAGTTTTGGATCAAGTCACTACCGTACATCGAAGGGTGACAAGGATGCGTACTACTTCAGAGTGGTACAGTAATCCTGTCTTGAAGGTCATGTTGCTAGACAACAATGAACCTACGAGCTATGGAGAAGCGATGGTGGGCCCAAATTCTGACAAATGGTTAGAAGCCATGAAATCCGAGATAGGATCCATGTATCAGAACAAAGCATGGACTTTGGTGGACTTGCCTGATGATCGGCAAGCCATTGAGATAAATGGATCTTTAAGAAGAAGACGGACAAGGACGATAATGTCACCGTCTATGAAGCTAGACTTGTGGCGAATAGTTTTTCACAAGTTCAAGGAGTTGACTATGATGAGATATTCTCATCCGTAGCGATGCTTAAGTCCGTCGGAATCATGTTAGCATTAGCTACATTTATGAAATCTGGCAGATGGATGTCAAAACGAGTTTCCTTACCAGTCTTCGTAAGGAAAGGTTGTATGTGACACAATCGTAAAGTTTTTGTCGATCCTAATGATGCTAAAAGGTATCTTTGGCTCCAAATGATCCTTCTAAGGAATGGAGTAAGCATCTCGGAGTTGGAATGTGCGCTTTGATGAGATGATCAAAGATTTTGGGTTTATACAAAGTATATGAGAAACTTGTATTTCCAAAGAAGTGAGTGGGAGCACTATAGAATTTCTGATGAGTATATGTTGTTGACATATTGTTGATCGTAAATGATGTAGAATTTCCGAAAGCATACTGAGGTTATTTGAAAGGTGTTTTCAATAGAAACCTGGATTAAGCTACTTGAACATTGAGCATCAAGATCTATAAGGATAGATCAAAAATGCTTAATGGTACTTTCAAATGAGCACATACCTTGACATAATCTTGAAGGTGTTCAAGATGGATCGACCAAAGAAAGAGTTCTTGCACGAGTTGTAAGGTATGAAGTTAAGAGTTAAAGCTCGACCACGGCGGAAGAGAGAGAAAGGACGAAGATCATCCCCTATGCTTCGGACATAGGCTCTATAGTATGCTATCTTTGTGTACCGCACCGGAAGTGTGCCTTGCCATGAGTCAGTCAAGGGGTACAAGAATGATCCAGGAATGGATCATTGGACAGCGGTCAAAATTGTCCTTGCAGCAAATAAGGACATGTTTCTCGATTATGGAGGTGATAAAGAGTACGGCGTAAAGGGTTACGTTGATGCAAGCTTTAACACCTATCCGAATGACTCTTAGTAGCAAACCTGATACGTATAGTGGAGCAACCATTTGGAATAGCTCCAAGTGGAGCGTGGAAGCAGCATTTACAATATGACCTAGAGATTTGCGAAGTACATACGGATCTGAATATTGCAGAGCCGTTGACTACAACCTCTCTCACAAGCATAACATGATCAAACCCAGAACTCACTGAGTGTTAATCACATAGTGATGTGAACTAGATTATTGATTCTAGTAAACTCTTTGGATGTTGGTCACATGGCGATGTGACCTGTGAGTGTTAATCACATGGCGATGTGAACTAGATTATTGACTCTAGTGCAAGTGGGAGACTGTTGGAAATATGCCCTAGAGGCAATAATAAATTAGTTATTATTATATTTCCTTGTTCATGATAATCGTTTATTACCCATGCTATAATTGTATTGATAGGAAACTCAGATACATGTGTGGGTACATAAACAACACCATGTCCCTAGTAAGCCTCTAGTTGACTAGCTCGTTGATCAACAGGATGGTTACGGTTTCACGACCATGGACATTGGATGTCGTTGATAACGGGATCACATCATTTGGAGAATGATGTGATGGACAAGACCCAATCCTAAGCCTAGCACAAAGATCGTAGTTCGTATGCTAAAGCTTTTCTAATGTCAAGTATCATTTCCTTAGACCATGAGATTGTGCAACTCCGGATCTTGTAGGAATGCTTTGGGTGTACCAAGCGTCACAACATAACCGGGTGGATATAAAGGTGCATTAAGGTATCTCCGAAAATGTCTCATTGGGTTGTACGAATCGAGATCGGGATTTGTCACTCCGGTTGACGGAGAGGTATCTCTGGCCCACTCGGTAGGACATCATCATAATGTGCACAATGTGACCAAGGGGTTGATCACGGGATGATGTGTTACGAAGCGAGTAAAGAGACTTGCCAAGAATTTAGATTGAACAAGGTATCGGGATACCGACGATCGAATCTCGGGCAAGTACAATACCGCTAGACAAAGGGAATTGAATACGGGATTGATTGAATCCTCGACATCGTGGTTCATCCGATGAGATCATCATGGAACATGTGGGATCCAACATGGGTATCCAGATCCCGCTGTTGGTTATTGACCAGAGAACGTCTCAGTCATATGCGCATGGTTCCCGAAGACGTAGGGTCTACTCACAGAAGGTTCGGTGACGCTAGGGTTATAGGGAATAGATATACGTGGTTACCGAATGTTGTTCGGAGTCCCGGATGAGATCCCGGATGTCACGAGGAGTTCCGGAATGGTCCGGAGGTAAAGATTGATATATTGTACAAAGGGTTTTGGAGTCCGGAAGTGTTCCGGAGGTGCAGGTGATGACCAAAGATGACCGAAAGGTGTTTGGGAGCCCGGCAAGTGTTATGAGGGCTTCATGGGCCAAGGGAAGGGGAAAACCAGCCCACTAAGGGGCTGTCGCCCCTCACCTATTCCCACGTGACCAGGGGGGTTTGGGCGCCCCATCTAGGGTTCCCACCTCCGGCTTGGGGGCCAAGTCACCCAAGGGGGAGATCCCATCTGCCCTGGCCGCCGCCCCCCTAGGGGAAACCCTAGGGCGCCTCCCCTCCCCTTTCCCCCTATATATAGTGGAGGTTTTGGGGCTGCCTAACATACGAGAACATCTCCCTCTTGGTGCAGCCCTACCTCTCTCCCTCCTCGTCTCTCGTAGTGCTTGGCGAAGCCCTGCTGGAGTACCGCGCTCCTCCACCACCACCACGCCGTCGTGCTGCTGCTGGACGGAGTCTTCCCCAACCTCTCCCTCTCTCCTTGCTGGATCAAGGCATGGGAGACGTCACCGGGCTGTACGTGTGTTGAACGCGGAGGTGCCGTCCGTTCGGCACTAGGATCTCCGGTGATTTGGATCACGACAATGCGACTCCTTCAACCCCGTTCTCTTGAACGCTTCCGCTTAGCGATCTATAAGGGTATGTAGATGCACTCTCCTTCCCCTTGTTGCTAGTTTCTCCATAGATAGATCTTGGTGACACGTAAGAAAATTTTGAATTTCTGCTACGTTCCCCAACAGACCCTATAGGTTCGGTGAAGTATAGACATGACCCGGAACCCCTTCCTATCAATGATCAACATCGGAGCCGTGGACACCCATATTGAACCCTATACCCACACGAATGAATATTCGAGTGAACCTCCAGTTGCAGTGAGCTATTCCTGTTGCTTCACGATATGTCACAAACACCCGAGGTGAGATTTATTGCATCCCCATGGACGAACAATTTGTCCACCATGCAAGTTACCTCGTTACCGGTTTTGTTCTCTTTTCTCGTTCCCGTGTTCTGGCATCCCCATGATCAAATCACAAAGTGTCTGGCCAGACGACGATGGATACCGTAACACCGAGAGGAACCAGAGATATCTCTCCATCGTCGGAGGAGAAAATCCCAATCTTGAGCTATCAAGTTACTTGACATACTTTTCCATGAACCCGTAAGTCGCCGTAATAGCCACCCATTTACGGATGACGTTTAACAAACCCCAAAGTTCATGAAGCAAGCATGAAGAAACTCGATACTCTCATGGTCTAAGGAATCATGCAAACGTTAACCATCTCTGTGTTATGTACCATTAACTTGTGATGAATGAATCTCATAGCATAACATTGATACGTCCATTTTGCATCATGCTTTTATATCGATATTTATCGCATTATGGGCTGTTATTTCACGTTATGTCACAATACTTATGGCTATTCTCTCTTATTTTACAAGGTTTACATGAAGAGGAAGAATGCCGACAGCTGGAATTCGAAATTTGGAAAAGGAGCAAATATTGGAGACCTATTACATGCAACTCCAAAAGTCCTGAAACTCCACGGAATGTCTTAAAATAAATAAAGAAAATCAGCGCCAAAGATGAAGGCCAGGGGGCCCACACCCTGCTCACGAGGGTGGGGCCCCCCTGGGGCGCGCCCCCTACCTCATGGGCCCCCTGGTGGCTCTCCGATGCCCATCTTCTCCTATATGAAGTCTTTCGATGAGAAAAAAAATCAAAGACAACCTTTCGGGACGAGACTCCGTCGCCACGAGGCGGAACCAATCTAGGGCTCCGGCGGAGCTGTTCTGCCGGGCACACTTCCCTCCGGGAGGGGGAAATCATCGTCATCATCATCACCAACGCTCCTCTCATCGGGAGAGGGCAATCTCCATCAACATCTTCACCGGCACCATCTCATCTCCAAACCCTAGTTCATCTCTTGTATCCAATTCTTGTCTCCAAGTCCGGGATTGGTGCTAGTAGGTTGCTAGTAGTGTTGATTACTCCTTGTAGTTGATGCTAGTTGGTTTATTTGGTGGAAGATCATATGTTCAGATCCTTTATGCATATTATTACCCCTCGATTATGAACATGAATATGCTTTGTGAGTAGTTACGTTTGTTCCCGAGGACAAGGGAGAAGTCTTGCTATTAGTAGTCATGTGAATTTGGTATTAGATTCGATATTTTGATGAGATGTATGTTGTCTAACCTCTAGTGGTGTTATGTGAACGTCGACTACATAACACTTCACCATTATTTGGGCCTAGAGGAAGGCATTGGGAAGTAATAAGTAGATGATGGGTTGCTAGAGTGACAGAAGCTTAAACCATAGTTTATGCGTTGCTTCGTAAGGGGCTTGTCGGTGTCAAAACCGGCGGATCTCGGGTAGGGGGTCCCGAACTGTGCGTCTAGGCGAATGGTAACAGGAGACAAGGGACACGATGTTTTTACCCAGGTTCGGGCCCTCTCGATGGAGGTAATACCCTACTCCTTCTTGATTAATATTGATGATATGGGTAGTACAAGAGTAGATCTACCACGAGATCAAGGAGGCTAAACCCTAGAAGCTAGCCTATGGTATGATTGTTGTTCGTCCTACGGACTAAAACCCTCTGGTTTATATAGACACCGGATAGGTTAGGGTTACACTGAGTCGGTTACAATGGTAGGAGATCTACATATCCGTATCGCCAAGCTTGCCTTCCACGCCAAGGAAAGTCCCATCCGGACACGGGACGAAGTCTTCAATCTTGTATCTTCATAGTCTTGGAGTCCGGCCGTGATGATAGTTCGGCTATCCGGACACCCCTAGTCCAGGACTCACTCAATAGCCCTCGAACCAGGCTTCAATGACGATTTAGTCCGGGCGCAGATATTGTCTTCGGCATTGCAAGGTGGGTTCCTCCTCCGAATACTCCATAGAAGGTTTTGAACACAAGGATAGTGTCCGACTCTGCAAAACAAGTTCCACATACCACCGTAGAGAGAATAATTTTTGCACAGATCTGCTGACGTATTCCGCGGCGTGACATCACACCCCGGCCAAGCCTTTATATGAATCTGTTCCACCTCAGCGCGTTTAGCGAGGCGGTTTCCTTGGCACGTCTTATCAAAGCATAGATCGTGCCCCCCTTATTCCGGGATTCCCATCAATACGGACGTGGGTAACCCAAACGTGCCCGTTGGCACGCCTCCTCTATCGAAGGCGAGTCCTAATCGACCACGGGGAGGGCTCTTGGTATTCAACCTCTTTATAATGAGACCAAGGCCCTCTTCTTTTTACACCCTCGATCGAGTTCGCCTCGCTTGAGTTCTAACACCCAAAGCTTCAGATTTAGGCGCTTGGGACCTTCGGCGATGTCCGGCTCCGATCAAGACGATCGATGGATGTCTTCTTCCGTCACGAAGAAGATGTGCTAAAGCTGCGACGCTTGGTGTCGACCGGCGAGATTTCGCATAGGCTGCCTGCTCCAGGGCAGGTCATTCCCACTCCCGAGCCCGGCGAGAGCGTGGTGTTCGCGTCACACTTCCTTCGGGGTCTAGGCTTCCCGACGGATCCCTTTGTGCGGGGGCTCATGTTTTATTATGGGCTGGATTTCCATGACTTGAGTCCGGAGTCCATCCTCCATATCTCGTCATTCATTGTCGTATGTGAGGCCTTCCACCATATTACCCCTCACTTTGGATTGTGGCTCAAGACCATCAAGGTGGAGCCAAAGATGATCGAGGGGCAGCAAGCAGAGTGCGGAGGGGCGGTCATAAGCAAATGTGCTGATGCTCCGTGGCCCGAGGGCTCTTTTCAAGAGGAGCTTGGTTTGTGGCAACGGGAGTGGTTTTATATCACTGCTCCTAGGGGCACCAAATGGGTGGCGCTTCCCGCCTTTCGCTCAGGTCCACCACAGCGGCTGGCGTCATGGGCCAACAAGGGGCTCGACTGGGGGCATGGGGCGTTCCTTTGTTGCAGGGCCGTGTTGAGACCTCCAAGAAAGAGAGATCAATCTAATTCTGATGGCGCAGGTTATGTTGATTCGGCGCCTACGCCTGCAAAACATCGCCCCCTCCGCCTGTGGGAATTCAATCCGGAGGGACCACGAGCTCTCCAAAATTTTATGGGTACGACGCCTGTGGAGATGTATAAACTGTTCTTGGATCACAAGAGAAGTGTCCGGACTGGCCGAGGACGCACGACTAAGCTGCAATCGCCCAAATACTCAAGTAAGTTGTCCTGTAACCGGACAGGCTGTTCATTCATTTATCATATACATGCCCTTTAAAGGAGCCGTTTCTTGAACAGGAGTGGATAACCAAGGCAAAGTTAATAAGGTGTCCGGCTCCCCTCCCAGAGAACACGCTGGATCCCATGCTGGCCAAAATGTTGAAGGCCGCGCCTTTTAAAGAAGGCGAGGGGAGCGGGGAAGCAACTGCCTCCACAAAGGAGGCCTTTGAGGAGGGAGGGATCAAAAGTCCCACCCTCCAAGGAGAGAAGAGGACCGTTTCGGAAGATCTGGAGGTCAAGGCCTCGAAGAGGGGAAAGAAATCTTCGTCAGAGAGTCCGCTACTGGAAGTACCCCAGCCGCCTTTGTTTCCCCAAGGGGATCAGCCCTCCAGCAAGCCGTAAGTAAAAAAGAAGGGGTTTTGTAAGTAAGGAGCATCCCTATATTTATTTCTGAAGATAATCGAAATTGTACCTTGTAGTTCGGATCTCAGCCCTTCTCAGCAGAGCTCGTCTTCGGGGGATCTTCTTCCGGAGAATATGGAGAGCGAAATGCCTCCACCTGTCGCACTCTCATGCGAGGCGGACGACCCTGAGGTGTCGTCTCGGAGGGTTCCCCCAAGTCCGGCGGGGCCGGAAGGTCCGGCGCCAAGTGGTGTGCGGTCGGAGGAGCTGAAGGATCTGCTCGGGCGAATGGCTATCTCAGAGGATCACCGTGTGCTAATGGGTACGGTGATTGAAAGAATTGCATCCGCGGAGAGCGGATTGCATGAAGCCGTCAGAAGCTTACTGACGGGTTTCGAGGTACGCAAAAATGATGTACCTTCTGACAATTATGCATATAGAATGCGCCCTGTATAGATAGTAGCCCCTGAGACTCGGTATGTTGTCAAAATTGACAGCGTGCCGAGGATCAAAATCTCAGTTATAACATATCTCCGCTCCTAAATAGGTGGCGGGCGTCCGTGGCAGTGGATCGATGAATATGCCGAACTAAAGCGGCAACTTGACGAGGCGGATGCGGACATCGCTTTGGTCAATAAACGGTTTGATGAGTCACAAGGTATGCGACTTCTACGCGGACACCTGGTAAGGGAGCTTGACGCCCATGCCTTACTACTTGTATGCTTAATGCAGATGGTGCCGCTGCTGTGGAGGAGCTGCGGGCGGAACTCGCCCGAGCGAAAGAGCAAGCTAGAAATAGTAATGCGGCCGCTTTAAGGGCGTAGAAGAGCTAGAAGTTTAACGGGCTGCTCACCGCCAAGAAAGAGGAAATGGCCGATATGGCGGAAAGTTGAAGAATACTACCGATCGCTGCGAGGTTCTTGAAAAAGAACGTCAAGCGGAGCAAGAGGGCCCGAAAAAGGCCGCCGCCGAATCCAAGGATGCCCGTTCGGCTTTGAGAGCTGCCAAGGAGGAGCTGAGTCAGGCCGGGGCTATTGCGGCTGGAAAACCGTTTCATTGCGGAGGAAATATCTGGATCCGAAGTATGCTTAGTTGGACAAGTTGTGGAGTTCGGAGGATGCTTATCTGGACTTAGCGGCGAGCGCTGCGGACGCGATTGAGCACTTCCGAGGCCAGAAGGGGCACAGAAGGGAAGAGCTATATTGGTCACAATTCCATAGTCCGGAGCGCCCTCTTCCGTTGACCGATCAGTTGGCCGAATGGGCCGAGCTGAATCAATTATCCGGACTTGCCATGAAGCATGTCATGACTCATTTGTGGTCGGCGGACCCAGTAGAAGAGTTATTTTTGGTTTAGTGCAGCGGTTCCTTGATGCGGTACTGCGTGTCGACGCAATGAAGCGGTCGGCGTGTATTGAGGGAGCGCGGATGGCTCGCCCGTGTCAAGACATCTTGGCGGAGATGAAGGCCATCGACGTTGCATCCCAAGATTGAGACGAAGCAGTACCGCCGAGCACTATTTTGAGGAAGTCCTGTAGGCGCTCGTTTAATAGAGACGCAGTGCTTTCGAAGGATATTATGTTTAAATGACATGTATGATTTGTGAAAGCAATGTTTCAATATAATATAAGAGCTTTTTATACTTGTGCGTTCAAGTAGTAAACTACTCCCTGTAAGCCGTTTATGTATATGTATATATAACTCGAAAGATGGCAGTCCTGGCTTCAGCCCCCACGCACATAGTGTGGGGGTGTTTGCAAAGAAGGCGCTTTTTCACACTTAATCCAACGTCTTGGTCCTGTTAAGGAGGTGGTAGCGTAGCAAACTAGGCAACCGGACTATAATGATTTATCACTTCCACTTAGCCATAGGAGTTCGAGGGTGGGGCTACTATATAGCCCCTGGGGGCACCGCATTCTCCCGAATTCGGGGTGCGTATGTGCCTGACCGAAAAACGGTCCTTCGTTAATGTTGAGAAATTCTAAACATTCCGGTGAGTCATCGAGTGGTTGACCAGTCTCTCGCTATATCATGACAGTCAGTTTTCGGCTTTCTCTCTTTGAGGTGCTCGCCCGGCGAGCAAGGGGCACAATGTGATAGTTCTCCGGTGCCGCGTTAGCCGATAGAACGGAACATAAGGCAGCAAACACAGAGCCGGGCAAACCCAACATTTGACCAAAGACATGATTCGGAGCTGATGCATATAAGGCCTAACTTCGAGACGCCGAATACTCCCTAAGGTATTCGGTCTTTTATAAAACGGGCAGAATAATGCCCTAAGCCCCGTGTCCAGTGCACGCATAAAAATTCTGGTGCGGCCAATGCCAAAACGCCTTGACCTCCTCCTCGGTTATAGTAAGAAACCGGGGATGTATATCAACAAGAGACAGTAAAAAAGGTTTACGCAGGTCTTAATCTGAAAAGAATCCTTGCAACGGGTCCCTCATCGCACGCCTGCTGTGTCTCCGTTGCAGCCGTATCCTGGACGGGTGTAGCACGTTGTTCATCTGTAAAAGGGAGGAACTTAGTTTAAAAGAAAAAGGATCGTGCAAAAGATGTACTTTATATTAAATAAACAGAGTACGATTCGAAGAAGTAAATAAAACTGAGCTTTATTGTCTCTTGTTGTACATGGATGCAGCCCCTTGTATGGGGGTATGCCGCTAGTAGGCGACAGACTCGTCTAGCCGTGTCCGGGGTTTGAATGACCTATTCAGGTTCTTTGACTAGCGGAGTCGGATAGGTGTGGGGCTGTCAAGGCAGTCTCATGTTCTTCCGTGCTCGATTAACACTTAATACTCCCTTTTAATGAGATGATGCCGCGTGGGCCGGGCATTTTAAGTGTTAGAGATGCATAATGCGGTATTGCATTAAAGCGGGCAAAAGCTTCGCGTCCCAATAGTGCTTGATGGCTACTTTTAAATGGGGCGACATGGAAGACTAACTTTTCGCGACGGAAGTTGTCGGATGAACCGAACACAACTTCTAGCGGCAGGGAGCCCGCATAATGGGCATATGGGCCTGGCATTACCCCTTTAAAGGAGGTGTTGCTATGGCGAATTTTGGTTGGGTCTATCCCCATCCTGCGGATTGTGTCCCGATATATCGGGCTTATGTCCTTGCCGCCATCCATGAGGACTTGTGTAAATTGGAATCCATCGATTATAGGATCCAATATCAAGGCAGTCCATCCTGCGTTCCGGATACTTTCGGAGTAGTCCTGATGGTCGAAGGTGATTGGTTTTGACAACCAGTGTTGGTACTCCGCTAGGGTGGTATGTGCGGCGCACGTCTTAATGGGCGCTTGTCGCGACCAGACCCGAATGGATCCAGCGCTCTGTGCTCAGTGTCATCCCTGGATCAGTAATGCTGACACCACACAGTACTTGAAGGATTTATAGCGAGTAGCAATCACACACTTATTACATCGTTGTCCACAAGGGAACTTAATACAATAATATGGCTTAAGGCCATCTAATAATAACAATGGGAAGGCTTGGAAAACGAAAGTGAGTCCATCAACTCCAACGGCATCACCGAGTATAGAACCACGACCTAACACCTTACTAAATAAATGCGAAAAGTACGCAACATGAAAAGTTGCAGCCCGAAAACGGGTCAAGACATGGAATATCTTTGGCAATGTAACACATAGAGAACAATGAAGCAATAAGCCTATACTACATGCATATTTGGCTGGTGGTAAGGCTCTACGGTTACATTTTTGGCATAAAGCTGATTTTTCCCTACATCAAAGGAATAATTTTATTTAACTATCATGGTGGTTGTTAAACATTGAGAATGGTTGATGACATCCTCAATCCCAATTAAAAAGTACTCATTAAAACCCAATAACTTTATTATTAGAAGTAACATGTTGAGATTCACATGATATTCAAGTACTAGATACTCAAGACTTGTCCATAACGGGGACACGGCTAACCATGATTAGTTTATACACTCTGCAGAGGTTTGCGACTTTTCCCCACAAGACTCGATCGCCTCCGCTTGGTTCTCGCACTACATGGTGTTTGAGAAGCGGATGACCGAGACATAGTCTTTCGTAAGCGCTAGCACCTTACATGTGGGTAGACCGTACCAACCTACATCCCCTACATCAGCTAGCCTACCCGTAAGAGTTCGCACAACTTAGTCAACTACGCCAGAGCCCATAATTGGCTTGTGGCTGCACACGGAAGTTTCTAGTTTGAATAATCTCATGATCCCTTAGAGCCCGGGTGGCGGTCCAGAAGAAATCTGAGCAAGTCCTCGATAGAAACCAGTGCCTCAATCCACCCAGATGTGTGTTTAAGTTGCCACCTTAGATAAACCATTAATTAACAATCTCACATCTGTCATGGATATTCACTCACCCAATCCACGTCTACTAGCATAGCATGGCATAATCAAGCAAACGTAGAAGTAGCTCCCAAGGTTTCATAAGTAAAACAGGTAATAGGTACTACCTCAATCTACTTCCCAAACCCACAATTTAATTAGATCCTAAACATGCAAGTGTTTGAGGGTTTGATCTAATGCAATAAAACTGGGTAGTAGAAAAGGTATGATCAAAGTGTTACTTGCCTTGCCGATGATCCATGAGTCCTAGAGATTCAAGTAACAAGCGGCGACTCCGGGTGATCTAACGCAGACAAACAACAAGCATACATTAAGTACTCATGTATTTCACAGTGAAATCTCTAATAAAAGATCTAACCAAATAGTTCAACTTAAGAACCCTGGTTGAAAAAGAATCGAATCAAATAAAACATCTAAAGTCGGAACTCGAGAGAGAACGACTCGGTTTAGCAAATCTGAAATTAGGTCAAAATTTCATAGTAGCAAAACTCTGTGTAAATAGGTTAGTCGAACGGCGGTTTCACATTTGAAACTCCGTGCGCTTGAATCACTGATTTCGATAAACGAGCAAGAAATAAAACAGATTTGAAAATCGGATCGTAAATCAAATCGTAAAAATAACGGATTAAATCCGATTTAAAAGAAAAACGACGAACGGATTAAATAACGAACGTTCGTTAACAGAACTAATCCAACGAACGCGTTTCATTGAAGCGAACGGGTCGGTGAACGCTCACTAAATAAGAAAACCAAAAAATAAAACCAATCTAGGTTTTTGAAAAAACCGAACATCTTTTTTTAAATAAAAACCGGTCGGTTTATTAGGGAAAACCGGATCGGGCGGCGGCGGGCGGCTACCTCAGTGGCTCTCCGCGGGTTCCGCGGGTCGGGAGGGGCGGCGGGTCGGCGGGCGGTGAGGTGCTCCGAAGGGCGGCGACGGCGGGATCGGTGGCGTCCTCGGTGGCGGGCGTGGCTCGGCCGGGCGGGCGCTGGTGGCGGCGGGGTGAGGAGAGAAGGGGGGCGCCGGGTTTTAAGGAGGCGTCGGGTGGCTTGGGGAAGGGGTAGCCGGGCGTGGGGAGGCGGACTCGGCGGGGGTGGCGTCTGGCGGCGGGACTCGCTTCGGGCGGCCGAGCCATGAGGGAGGAGAGGGAGGTGGGCCGGGCGCTGGCCGGGCTGGGCTTGGTCAATGGGCCTTGGCCTGGGGGGGGCGTTTTTTTAAATAAAATTAAATCAAAAGAATTTTAAAAAAATACCAAATGAACTCCAAATTAAATAAAACAAAATTTCCCCGACTCCTAAAAATGAGTCGAACAAAATGAACTTTAAAAACGGCAAACATGCATAAATTTTTAAATGCTCATTTTTGCCTAAGCAAAATAAATCTTCCAAAACCAAATTTTGATTTATTTATAATATCTTCATTTTCCTAAATGTTGGGAAAGTCATATTATTCCCTCTCAAAATATTTTTATAGGAAAAACTTTATGAAGATAATTAAATAAATCCAATGATCCTATTTCCAAAATTTGAGAAATCCCAAATATGAAAATAATGAA
The DNA here is from genome assembly GCA_021605145.1 of Aegilops bicornis. Lineage (NCBI taxonomy): Eukaryota > Viridiplantae > Streptophyta > Magnoliopsida > Poales > Poaceae > Aegilops > Aegilops bicornis. The sequence continues at coordinate 757,094,824 of CM038673.1, read as the reverse complement.
ACTTCCAACTTCTCCGAGGGTCCTTGAGTTGCGTGAAATTTTCTAGGATCGGAAAATGCGAGAAAATATGATATGCATGATGACCTAATGTATAACATTCCAAATTGAAAATTTGGGATGTTACAAACCTACTCTCTTAAGATGAATCTAAGCCCTCGAGATTCGGGTTGGCTAGAAAATAGGTGAGGGTGGTCCTTGAGCAAAACTTCCTCTCTTTCCTGGTGGCTTCATCCTCGGTGTGGTGGCTCCAATGAACTTTGCAAAACTTGATAACCTTGTCATGAGTAACTCTGCTGGCATAATCGAGAATCTTAACCGGTTTTTTCCTCATATGTCAAATCATCATTCCTCTTAATTGCTTCCAGTGGCTCTGTGTCGCTTAACGGTACATCTTCTATATCGGGGTGACATTTCTTCAATCGAGAAACATGGAATACATCATGAACTCTGACAGTCCTTCCGGTAATTCCAACTTATAAGCAACTTCTCCCATGCGTTGCAAAATCTTATACGGTCCAACGAAACGGGTGCTAACTTTCCTTTAACTCCAAAACGCTTAACTCCTCAAGCGGGGATACTCGAGATATACTCTGTCTCCAACTTCATACTCAATCGCTGGCGCTTTGAATCGGCATAGCTCTTTTGTCCGGACTGGGCTACCTTGAGCCTGTCTCGAATCAACTTAACTTTCTGCTCGGACTCCTTAATCAAATCTGGTCCAAACAACCGGCGATCTCCGGTTCGTCCCATAACAACGGTGTCTGCACCTTCTTCCATACAAAGCCTCGAAAGGTGCCATCTTCAAGCTGGTTTGGTAACTGTTGTTGTAGGAAAATTCTGCATACGGCAAATTGTCATCCCAGCTAGATCCATAATCTAGGGCACAAGCTCTCAAAGATGTCCTCCAAAATCTGATTGACTCTCTCGGTCTGTCCATCGGTCTGTGGGTGGAAAGTCGCATCAATTCCAATCGGGTTCCCAATGTTTCGTGCAACCGGTTCCAAAATTTCGAGGTAAACCGGGTTCCTCTATCTCGATACGATGCTCCTCGGAACTCCGTGTAAGCACACAATTCTGGTCATGTATATCTTTGCCAACTTAGCAATCGCTATAGGTGGTCTTGATCGAATAAAATGAGCTACTTTGGTCAAACGGGTCGACTATAACCCAAATCGAGTCATATCCTCGAACGAGTCTTTGGCAATCCTGTGATAAAATCCATGCCTAGTTTATCCCACTTCCATTCGGTATCGGCAATGGTTGTAACAATCTCGCTGGCTTCGATGTTACGCCTTTACTTTCGACATACATCGCAAACTGCTACATACTCCGCAATATCCTTCTTCATTCCGGTCCACCGTAAAGTATTCTTCAAATCCAAATACATCTTGGTATTTCCTGGGTGAATCGAATAGGGTGAATCATGGGCTTCTTGTAAAATCAACTTCGATCTCTCGGGTCATTGGGCACATAAACACGGTCTTCAAACCATAGGGTATCGTGCTCATCCTCACGAAATCCTTTAGCTTTTCCTTTGCTCATTTTCTCCTTTATAGTGGCAACTTCCTTATCTGCCTTTTGGGCTTCTCTGATTTTGTCCATTAGTGTCGACTGAATCTCCAATGCTGCTACATAGCCTCTCGGAACTATTTCCAAACATAGCTCTCAAGGTCTTCGCTAACTCATTGGGTATTCCTCCCATCATTAGGGTATTGACGCGTGGCTCTTACGGCTCAATGCGCCTGCCACGACATTAGCCTTCCCGGGTGATAATGCAATCTCATGTCATAATTCTTGATAAGCTCTAACCATCTCCTTTGTCTCGAGATTCAATTCCTTACGTGGTGAAGATGTACTTCAAACTCTTGTGATCCGTATATACTTCACAATGATTTCCAATGAGAAAATGTCTCCACGTCTTCGTGGCATGCACAACGGCTGCTAACTCCAAATCATGAGTGGCATAATTCAACTCATGAGGCTTAAGTTGTCGTGAAGCATACGAAACAACTCTTCCTTCCCGCATAAGCATCGCTCCAAGTCCTCGACGTGAAGCGCCGCAATACACCTCATAATCCTTAGTCCGATCCGCAATATCAAAAGCTGGTGAGGTAACTAATCTTTTCTTCAACTCACGAAAACTAGCCTCACAGTCCTCGGTCCATATGAATTTGTTTTCTTTCTTCAACAATTCAGTCATAGGCTTTGCAATCCTTGAGAAATTCTCAATGAACCTTCGGTAGTATCCTGCGAGTCCAAGGAAACTCCGAATCTCTCCAACCGCTGTTGGTGCTTCCCATTTGGTTACGGTCCCAACTTTTGTGGGGTCAATCGCTATCCCTTCTCCGGATATAACATGTCCGAGAAATCCAACTTCCTTTAACCAAAACTCACATTTGCTGAACTTGGCATACAACCTGGTGTTCCCTCGGTTTCTCCAAAACCAATCGCAAATGTTCCTTGTGTTCCTCTTCATTCTTCGAGAAAGTCAAAATGTCATCAATGAACACCACGCATTTAACTTATCCAAAACTCCATAAACACTTTGTTCATCGTGTTCATGAAATAAGCTGGTGCGTTAGTCGATCCAAATGACATAACGGTATACTCGTGATAGTCCATATCTCGTGGTAAATGCTGTCTTGGGTATGTCCTGCTCCGAATCTTCAATTGATGGTACCACGATCGCAAGTCGATCTTGGAAAACACCTTGGCTCCTTGCAAGCGATCAAACAGATCATTTATCATAGGTAGTGGGTACTTGTTCTTGATTGTTACTTCATTCAATCCACGATAATCAACAACCATTCTTAATGATCCATCCTTCTTCTCCACTAGCAAAACGGGTGATCCCCAAGGTGAAGAGCTTGGGCGTATAAAACCTTTATCCAAAAGCTCCTTAATCGCTTCTTGATTTCCGCCAAATCCGGTCTTTGGCATCCTATACGGTCGCTTCGATATCGGGCTGTTCCTCGGCAACAGCTCGATCAAAAACTCAATGTCTCTATCCGTGGCATTCACAGCAACTCTTCCGGAAATACATCAGAAAATCCTTCACCACCGGTACTTCTTCTGTACCACTCCTCGATAAGCAATTAACTTGTTTCTCTTCTCGGTGATGCCTTGATACATACTTAATCCTTCTTCCTTACGGTGTGGTGAGCAAAATTGACTTTGTGGTGCAATCTATGTTTCCTCCATACCTTGATAACCAATCCATACCTAATATCACATCCAATCCTTGGGATTCCGTAACTATTAGGTCTCGAGGGAAAAACATAGTGTCCAATCCTTAATGGCAATCGATCACACCATTTACTAGCCATGTACTCGCTCGGGTGAGGTTACTAGCATGGGTGACCTAAGGGCTTGGGTTGGTAACTTGTACTTATCCACAAATCCCCTTGATATGTATGAATGCGATGCACCAAAGATCGAAAAGAACAACCGCAGAAATGACTTAACCAAAACTTACCGACATCTTGCATCGGGCTGATCTTCAACCTCCTCCACTTCAATGTGGTTCACCGTCCTCTATTGAAAGGGTTGGGCTTCTTTCAGAGCTTCCATTGCCATTTCCATTCGCCTTCTCGGATACCATTGGCATAATGCCCGATCTTTGCGGCACTTAAAACAAGTAATATGACTCAGGTCTACTTTGGATGGTGTTGACGGGTTGGTGCGATTACATCCGTTGCTTCCTCCATTCCCTGCTCCCATTCTTGGTGCTGTTATGGTTATGCGAATTACCTCCTCCATGGGTATGCTGAAACTGAATTTCGACTTAGGGGTATAACGAGGTTTTTGCCGAGCTCGAGTTATACTTCCCTTGCCCATACTTCCGCTTACGGTTCTCAATTTGTCAGCTGCTTTCCTTCAATCATTAGAGCTCGGTCTACTAACTCCTGGTAGTTATTGAAACTGGCTACCATCAACGGCATGTCAACTCATCATTCAGTCCTTCTAGAAACTTCTCTGCTTAGTTGCATCAAGAGTAACGTCATCCGGGGCATAACGTGCTAGTTTACTAAAGTCATCCACGCATCGCCAACAGTCCTTCCTCCTTGGCGAAGTTGCGAAACTCACGCTTCTTCATGGCCATAGCTCCTGCTGAAACATGGGCGGTCGAAAAGCTTGCTGAAATTGATCCCATGTGGCCGGTGTCTCTGGTGGTAAGTGGTCTGTGAAATTCTCCCACCATGCTGCGGGTCCTTCAAGCTGATGTGCCGCAAACTTCACTCTTTCTCCATCCGTGCATCCTGCAGCGGGTCACTCCTTCCTATCTTATGGAGCCGGTCATCCGCTACAATTGGCTCGGTGCTCTTTGGAATACACCGCGGTTTAGTCTAAGGAAACGAGTCGATGATCCGCAGTGGTGGTGGCGGTGGGTTGTTGTTGTTGTTGTTGTTCGTTCTCGCACCAATGTTTGAATCAGGGTATTACGCCGCTTGGATCGGTTGGGTGATCTCTGGCGGAAAACAAATCCGGGTCGCGGCCTCGGAGGAATCGATGGGTTTAGAAAAGATGAGAATTTAGAATAGAATGAGGTCTAAGGGGAATCACTACCCAAATGCACATGAGCAAATACACACAAAATCACTTCATTCAATCAAACAAAGGCTTACAACAATCTAACTATCGCAAAAGTGCGTGTACTATAATGTTTACATGGAGGGAAATACTACTAATATGTGGGGGTCTTCTACTAATTTGAACCGGTGGAAGACTCCATAATGTCTGCTCCAGCTTCGTCTTCAAAGTCGGGTTCACTTGGATCCGAATCTGTGTCGTCGATGTTGATGTAGTCGCTTGGGCAATTGACATACTGGTCTTCATTCCTGAGCGCCAACTTCTTCTTGAGTTCTTCAATCTCGTACTTAAGGTCGTTATTGTGTCTTGCCAGAGCTACGATCTCGTCCATATAGTCCTTGCGAGTTGTCTTTAGTTCTTCTTCAAGCTCGATGATCCTTCCCTTTGCATTCTCGCAACTCCAACATATCATTGCACATCCGGTTCTCCCGACGTCGAATGTGCTGGGTTTAACTCTGGATGAATGCGGCAATGGATCTATCCTTCTTGGTGCTGACGACGTCCCATTTGTCGTCTCGGCGTCCGCAAATCTGGTAGATTGTGTCCTTGAGGTCTTCTTGATAAACTTCTCCAATGCGTCCCATGGTGATGTGAGCTGCCATGCTCTTTCCCAGACTCCAAGTTGGTGCACTGAAAACACTATCTATAGGCTTGTTGATTGGGGCGAATGTCCTTCTGGAACGTGAGCGTGAATCTTCCAGCGCTCCTCTTCGTGCAGAGTGGCGTTGAAAGTCCGGTGAAGCTTGGTAATCCAATGTTTAGGTACTTGGTAACTTCCTTCAAGTGAAATCCAAAAGGTGTGCCATCATCCGGTTGGGTGTACTTGATCTTCAAGGCCCTTCATCCTAAAGAGAGTAGAAAAGATGAGGAGTTAGAAAATGGGAAGAGAATAGTGATCTATGGTTTTATCTTAGTGGTCGTGTCTCATACGGTCGTGTGTGCTCGATACCATTCTCTGTCGCGACCGGACCGAATGGATCCGGTAGCTCGTGCTCGGTGTCATCCTGGATCAAGAATGTCGACACCACACAAGATTTCAAGGATTTATAGCGAGTAGCAATCACACACTTATTACATCGTTGTCCACAAGGGAACTTAATACAATAATATGGCTTAAGGCCATCTAATAATAACAGCGGAAGGCTTGGAAAACGAGTGAGTCCATCAACTCCAACGGCATCACCGAGTATAGAACCACGACCTAACACCTTACTGTAAATGCGAAAAGTCTGCAACATGAAAAGTTGCAGCCCGAAAACGGTCAAGACATGGAATATGCCGCAATGTAACACATAGAGAACAATGAAGCAATAAGCCTATACTACATGCATATTTGGCTGGTGGTAAGGCTCGACGGTTACATTTTTGGCATAAAGCTGATTTTTCCCTACATCAAAGGAATAATTTTATTTAACTATCATGGTGGTTGTTAAACATTGAGAATGGTTGACAGCATCCTCAATCCCAATTAAAAAGTACTCATTAAAACCCAATAACTTTATTATTAGAAGTAACATGTTGAGATTCACATGATATTCAAGTACTAGATACTCAAGACTTGTCCATAACCGGGGACACGGCTAACCATGATTAGTTTATACACTCTGCAGAGGTTTGCTCACTTTTCCCCACAAGACTCGATCGCCTCCGCTTGGTTCTCGCACTACATGGTGTTTGAGAAACGGATGACCGAGACATAGTCTTTCGTAAGCGCTTAGCACCTTACATGTGGGTAGACCGTACCAACCTACATCCCCTACATCAGCTAGCCTACCCGTAAGAGTTCGCACAACTTAGTCAACTACGCCAGAGCCCATAATTGGCTTGTGGCTGCACACGGAAGTTTCTAGTTTGAATAATCTCATGATCCCTTAGAGCCTGGGTGGCGATCCGAAGAAATATAGGCAAGTCCTGATAGAAACCAGGTGCCTCAATCCACCCAGATGTGTGTTTAAGTTGCCACCTTAGATAAACCATTAATTAACAATCTCACATCTGTCATGGATATTCACTCACCCAATCCACGTCTACTAGCATAGCATGGCATAATCAAGCAAACGAGAAGTAGCTCCCAAGGTTTCATAAGTAAAGCAGTGTAATAGGTACTACCTCAATCTACTTCCCAAACCCACAATTTAATTAGATCCTAAACATGCAAGTGTTTGAGGGTTTGATCTAATGCAATAAAACTGGGTAGTAGAAAAGGTATGATCAAAGTGTTACTTGCCTTGGCGATGATCCATGAGTCCTAGAGATTCAAGTAACAAGCGGCGACTCCGGGTGATCTAACGCAGACAAACAACAAGCATACAATAAGTACTCATCTAATGCACAGGGAAATCTCGAATAAAAGATCTAACCAGATAGTTCAACTTAAGAACCCTGGTTGCAAAAGAATCGAATCAAATAAAACATAGAAAGTCGGAACTCGAGAGAGAACGACTCGGTTTAGCAAATCTGAAATTAGGTCAAAATTTCATAGTAGCAAAACTCTGTGTAAATAGGTTAGTCGGAACGGCGGTTTCGTTACGAAACTCCAGGCGCTTGAATCACCTGATTCCGATAAACGAGCAAGAAATAAAACAGATTTGAAAATCAGATCAGAAATCAAATCAGAAAAATAACGGATTAAATCCGATTTAAAAGAAAACGCATTTAACGGATTAAATAACGAACGTTAGATTATCAGAACTAATCCAACGAACGCGTTCATTGAAACGAACGGGTCGGTGAACGTTCACTAAATAAGAAAACCAAAAAAAATAAAACCAATCTAGGTTTTTGAAAAAAAAACCGAACATCTTTTTTTTTAAATAAAAACCGGGTCGGTTTATTAGGGAAAACCGGATCGGGCGGCGGCGGCGGCTACCTCCGGTGGCTCTTCGGCGGGGTTCCGGCGGGGTCGGGATGGGCGGCGGGGTCGGCGGCTGGGCGGTGAGGTGCTCTTTAGGGGCGGCGACAGCGGGATCGTGGCGGCGTCCTCGGTGGTGGCGTGGCTCGGTCGGGCGGGCGCGGTGGCGCAAGGTGAGGAGAGAAGGGGGGGGCGGGTTTTAAGGAGGGGGCGTCGGTGGCTTGGGAAGGGGGTAGACGGGCAGGCGTGGAGGCGGACTCGTGGCGGGGTGGCGTTGGCGGCGGGCGGACTCGCCAAGGCCGAGCGCGAGGTGAGGAGAGAGGAGGTGGGCCGGGGGCTGGGCTGGGGCCCGGCTGGTTGGCTGGCCGGGCCTGTGGCCCAGGCGCGTTTTTTAAATAAAATTAAATCAAAAGAATAAAAAATACCAAATGAACTCCAAATTAAATAAAACAAATTTTCCCGACTCCTAAAAATGAGTCGAACAAAATGAACTTTAAAAACGGCAAACATGCATAAATTTTAAAATGCTCATTTTTGACTAAGCAAAATAATTCTTCCAAAACTAAATTTTGATTTATTTATAATATCTTCATTTTTCCTAAATGTTGGGAAAGTCATATTATTCCCTCTCAAAATATTTTTATAGGAAAAACTTTATGAAGATAATTAAATAAATCCAATGATCCTATTTCCAAAATTTGAGAAATCCCAAATATGAAAATAATGAAACTTCCAACTCTCTCCGAGGGTCCTTGAGTTGCGTGAAATTTTCTAGGATCGGAAAATGCGAGAAAATATGAGATGCATGATGACCTAATGTATAACATTCCAAATTGAAAATTTGGGATGTTACAGCGCTGCTCTATTTTTTCCTTTTATCACGTGAAGTGAGTTTACTGTTTTAACCTCTTGTGGGAAATTCTTTTGTTTTCCGGTGCTCTGCTTGTGGGGTTCGTCATCATCCTCGCTTGGTGTGTCGGGCCCCTTGTGTTCGGCGTTGAGTCTGCCGGACTGTTTGAAGACCCAGCAATCTCTGTGGGTATGGTTTGCAAGCCTCCCGGGAGTACTGTGGATTTGACATATCTTGTCCAAGATTTTGTTTAAGTTGGATAGCTCATCGCTATTGTCCTTAAGGGGCAATTTTTTATTGTTCTGCCGTGAGCTTTTGAATCCGGCGTTGACTGCTGTGCTCTTTGGACCGTTCCCTTTAATCCGGCGCTGGTCCTTGTTGCGCCGTGGTTTCCCATTTCCATCCTCGACTTGGATGTACTTGGGTCGCTGGTGCTGCATCTTGCTAGCCAGCTATCCTCTCCCGCGCAAAAGCGGGTCATGAGGCTTGTTAATGCAGCCATGGTTCTCGGCTTCTCTTGGCCGAGGTGTCTGGCGAGCCATTCATCTCGGACATTGTGTTTGAAAGCTGCTAAGGCTTCGGCGTCTGGACAGTCGACTATTTGGTTCTTTTTGGTGAGGAACCTGTTCCAGAATTTGCGGGCTGACTCTCCGGGTTGTTGAGTTATATGACTTAAATCGTCTGCGCATCCGGAGGACGGACATAAGTCCCTTGAAAATTTGGAAAAGCATCCTCGAGCTCTTCCCAACTTCCAATGGTATTTTCGGGGAGGCCTTTGAGCCAATGCCGGCTGGCCCTTTGAGCTTGAGGGGTAAGTATTTTATGGTGTGGAGATCATCTCCTCTAGCCATGTGTATGTGGAGGATATAGTCCTCAATCCAGACTGTGGTCTGTTGTTCCGTCAGATGCCTCTATGTTTACGGGTTTGAATCTCACCGGGAATTCGTGATCCAGCACCTCATCGGTGAAACACGGGGTGTCTGGCGCCCTATATTTGGGTGTGCCGTGATGTTCGGATATTTGGCGTGTTGCATTGCTTTGAAGAGCTTGCTTTCTCGGCCCATAGATGGACCTTACTAGGCCATCCTTTTGATGTGAATCCTTATGCGGATCGGCGTGCGAAGCTTGTGTGCGGCGCCATTTGCCACTCTCTTTTTGCCGTGGGGTCGTCCATCCGATCGGGTGGCCTTCTTATTTTTTGATTGTGGGGGCTCTATGGCCGCCTCATCAAATTCGGGCAGTAGTTTTCTCTTTGGGTAGCTCTTTGTTCGGCGACTGTCGCCGTATTTGTCTGCGGTGTTGAATACTCTGCCCCATCTGATTCTGAGTGCATCTTCCGCTGTTTTGAGCTTCCGCTTCTGCTTTTTCAGGCTACGCGCAGTGGCAACGAGCCTTTTGTGGAGGTTATTTTGCTCCAACAATTTGTCCGGCGTGAGATCGTCCGGACTGTTGTCTTCGCTGGGGACGGGTTGTTTATCCAAGTTGTCTTGTTCGGACGATTGCTCGATAGCATGTTCGTCGTCCACCGGTTCGCCCTGCTCTATGGCTGGGTCTTTGTTGAGGCGGGACTTGATTCAGCGTTTATGTTTCCGTTTTGACTGCTTTTCGAGGGATTTATCCTTCATAGCGTCCCGTTGTTCCTCGTCTTCATTTCCTTTAGGTGTATCCACCATGTATACATCATGGGATGAGGTGGTTGTCCAGCATCATATAGGTGCTGGTTCATGGTTGTCTCCTACATCGTCGTCCATACCGTCGATGTCTTGAGTCGAAATCGAGCACGCCGTGTAAGCTTTTCGGCAGTAGCTCTGAAGTGGGTGGTGGGTGGGCGTTGAATTTATTCGTCGTTCGCATCCCAACCTTCCTGACCGTAGTCCGGCCATGGCTCTCCGGATAAAGAGAGAGACTTTAGTGAATTCAGGATGTCGCCAAAGGGCGAGTGCTGAAAGATGTCCGCGGCAGTGAACTCCATGACCGGCGCCCGATCAGATTCGCTTGGCAGGGGCGCGGAGGGTTCGGAGTCCGGAGAGGAGTCCGGCACCCGGGAGTCACGGTCTTTGCAAAGGACAGGGGTTGTGTTCGGCTTAATCATCATAGAGATTTCAGCCTCCGAGGTGGTGTCCAACCAACCATCCTCGATCAGCGAGATCGGCTCCGAATCAATGTTCGGAGCGGACACTAGTGCAGCCTCCGTGACACCGCTCGGCAGAGTTAGATCATGCCCATCGAGACGGCGGCGCGCTTGGTTGTGGCTCGAATCCGTCGAAGATCAAGTCTCCGCGGATGTCGGCCATATGATTCAAGCTTCCAAATCTGACACGATGGCGGGCGTGGCTTTCAATCTGCTCCGGATGGCCATTAATTGGCCCGCATGATGCAAAGCCGCCGAATACGAAGATCTGTCCGGGGAGAAAAGTCTCACCCTGGACCGCGTCGTTATTGATGATCGAAGGAGCCATCGGGCCTATCGGTGACGCACAGAGGAACTCTCAATGAAAGCACCAATGTCGGTGTCAAAACCGGCGGATCTCGGGTAGGGGGTCCCGAACTGTGCGTCTAGGCGGATGGTAACAGGAGACAAGGGACACGATGTTTTTACCCAGGTTTGGGCCCTCTCGATGGAGGTAATACCCTACTCCTGCTTGATTAATATTGATGATATGGGTAGTACAAGAGTAAATCTACCGCGAGATCAAGGAGGCTAAACCCTAGAAGCTAGCCTATGGTATGATTGTTGTTCGTCCTCACGGACTAAAACCCTCCGGTTTATATAGACCTTTGGATAGGTTAGGGTTACACAGAGTCGGTTACAATGGTAGGAGATCTACATATCCGTATCGCCAAGCTTGCCTTCCACGCCAAGGAAAGTCCCATCCAGACACGGGACGAAGTCTTCAATCTTTTATCTTCATAGTCTTCGAGTCCGGCCGTGATGATAGTTCGGCTATCCGGACACCCCCTAGTCCAGGACTCCCTCAGGGATGATTTGGATCCATATGTTTCATGCTATGGTTAGGTTCACCTTAATACTTTTGTTGTAGTTGCGGATGCTTGCAATAGAGGTTAATCATAAGTGGGATGTGTGTTCAAGTAAGAATAGCACTCAAGCACCGGTCCACCCACATATCAAATTATCAAAGTACCGAACGCGAATCATATGAACGTGATGAAAACTAGCTTGATGATAATCCCATGTGTCCTCGGGAGCGCTTTTCCTATTATAAGAGTTTGTCCAGGCTTGTCCTTTGCTACAAAAAGGATTGGGCCACCTTGCTGCACTTTATTTACTCTTGTTACTTGTTGCTCGTTGCAATTTACCTTATCACAAAACTATCTGTTACCACTTATTTCAGTACTTGCAAAGAATACCTTGCTGAAAACTGCTTATCATTTCCTTCTGCTCCTCGTTGGGTTCGACACTCTTACTTATCTAAAGGACTATGATAGATCCCCTATACTTGTGAGTCATCAAGACTCTTTTCTGGCGCCGTTGCCGGGGAGTGTAGCGCCTTTGGTAAGTGGAATTTGGTAAGGAAAAATTTATATAGTGTGCTGAAATTTTCTGTCACTTGTTTCTATGGAAAGTAATTCTCGAGGGGCTTGTTCGGGTATCTTCACCCCGGCCCAAAGAGAGCAAAGAGTTGCTCCTCAACCTCTTGAACGTATTGAAAATGAAACTCCTTTTGAAGTTCCTTGGGTATGATGGAAAAACTGCTGGCTAATACTTTTACAGGAGATGGAACAAAGCATCCTGGTGAACATCTACTCTATGTGGATGAAGTTTGTGGATTATTTAAGCTTGCAGGTATACCCGATGATGTTGTTAAGAAGAAGGTCTTCCCTTTATATTTGAAGGAAGACGCATTGACATGGTATAGGCTATGTGATGATACGGGATCATGGAACTATAAAAGATTGAAATTGGAATTTCATCAAAAGTATTACCCTATGCATCTTGTTCATCGTGATCGCAATTATACATATAATTTTTGGCCTCGCAAAGGAGAAAGCATCGCTCAAGCTTGGGGAAGGCTTAAATCAATGTTATATTCATGCCCCAATCATGAGCTCTCAAAAGTGACAATTCTTCAGAATTTTTATGCTCGGCTTTCTGATAACAATCGCACCATGCTTGATACTTCTTATGCTGGCTCTTTTATGTTGAAGACTATTGAATTCAGATGGAATTTATTGGATAGAATTAAACGCAACTCTGAAGATTGGGACCTCGACGAACGTAAGGAGTCAGGTATGACACCTAAGTTTGATTGTGTTAAATCTTGTATGGATACCGATATTTTCCGTAAGTTTAGCACTAAATATGGACTTGACTCTGAGATAGTGGCTTCTTTCTGTGAATCTTTTGCTACTTATGTTGATCTCCCTAAGGAGAAGTGGTTTAAATATCATCCTCCCATATAAGTAAAAAGTAGCTGCACCTATTAAAGTTGAAGAAAATATTGTCACTTATAATGATCCTATTGTTCCTACCTCTTATGTTGAGAAACCACCTTTCCCTGTTAGAGTAAAGGATCATGCTAAAGCTTCAACTGTTGTTAAGTAAAAGCAATATTAGAACTTATACACCTCCTGAGCAAGTTAAAGTAGAACCTAATATTGCTATTGTTAAAGATCTCTTGTCGATAATATTGATGGGCATGTTATTCAATTACGTGGTGAAACTGCTAGAATTGCTAAACCTTGTGCTAAAGATAAACATAAACCTATGGTAGGCGTGCTGTTATTTACATTAAAATAGGAGATCATTGTTATCATGGCTTATGTGATATGGGCGCTAGTGCTAGTGCAATACCCATTGAATTATACAAAGAAATTATGCATGATATTGTACCTATTGAGTTAGAAGAAATTGATGTCACAATTAAGCTTGCCAATAGAGATACTATTTCACCAGTGGGAATAGTTAGGGATGTTGAAGTCTTGTGTGGGAAAACTAAATATCCTGCTGATTTTCATGTTCTTGGTTCTCCACAAGATAGCTTTTATCCCATTATATTTGGTAGACCCTTCTTGAATACTGTTAATGCTAAGATAGACTGCGAAAAGAATGTTGTTACTATTGGCTTGGATGATATGGTTCATGAGTTTAATTTCTCTAAATTTAGTAAACAACATCGTGAGGAAGAATTGCCTAGTAAGGAGGAAATTATTGGTCTTGCTTCTATTGCCGTACCTCCTAGTGATCCTTTGGAACACTATTTTCTAGACCATGAAAATGAGATGTTCATGAATGAAAGAAGGGAAACAGATGAAGTATTATTTAAACAGGAACCTATTCTGCAACATAATTTGCCTGTTGAAATCCTAGGGGATCCTCCTCCACCCAAGGGTGATCCCGTGTTTGAGCTTAAACCGTTGCTTGATAATCTTAAATATGCTTATCTTGATGAAAAGAAAATATATCCTGTTATTATTAGTGCTAACCTTTCAGAGCATGAAGAAGAAAGATTATTGAAAACTCTAAAAAAGCACCGTGCCACTATTGGATATACTCTTGATGATCTTAAGGGCATTAGTCCCACTCTATGTCAGCATAAATTAAATTTGGAAGCGGATGCCAAACCAGTTCGTGATCCTCAACGACGTTTGAATCCTAAAATGAAAGAAGTGGTAAGAAAAGAAATACTCAAGCTTCTGGAGGCAGGTATAATTTATCCGGTTCGATAGTCGATTGGGTAAGTCATGTCCATTGTGTCCCTAAGAAGGGAGGTATTACTGTTGTCCCTAATGATAAAGATGAATTGATTCCGCAAAGAATTATCACAGGTTATAGGATGGTAATTGATTTCCGCAAATTAAATAAAGCTACAAAGAAAGATCATTACCCCTTACCTTTTATTGATCAAATTCTAGAAAGATTATGCAAACATACACATTACTGCTTTCTAGATGGTTATTCTGGTTTCTCTCAAATACCTGTGTCGGCTAAAGATCAATCAAAGACTACTTTTACATGCCCTTTTGGTACTTTTGCTTATAGATGTATGCCTTTTGGTTTATGCAATGCACCTGCTACCTTTCAAAGATGCATGATGGCTACATTCTCTGATTTTTGTGAAAAGATTTGTGAGGTTTTCATGGACGACTTTTTCGTCTATGGATCCTCTTTTGATGATTGCTTGAGCAATCTTGATCGAGTTTTGCAGAGATGTGAAGAAACTAATCTTGTCTTGAATTGGGAAAAGTGCCACTTTATGGTTAATGAAGGTATTGTCTTGGGGCACAAAGTTTCTGAAGAGGTATTGAAGTTGATAAAGCCAAGGTTGATGCTATTGAAAAGATGCCATGTCCCAAGGACATCAAAGGTATAAGAAGTTTCCTTGGTCACGCCGGGTTTTATAGGAGGTTCATTAAGGACTTCTCAAAAATTTCTCGGCCTCTGACTAATTTATTACAAAAAGATGTACCATTTGTCTTTGATGATGATTGTGTGGAAGCATTTGAAATACTTAAGAAAGCATTAGTCTCTGCACCTGTTGTTCAGCCACCTGATTGGAATTTACCCTTTGAAATTATGTGTGATGCTAGTGATTATGTCTGTAGGTGTTGTTCTAGGGCAAAGAGTTGATAAGAAATTAAATGTTATCCATTATGCTAGTAAGACTCTAGACAATGCTCAAAGAAATTATGCTACTACCAAAAAGAAACTTTTAGCGATTGTATTTGCTTGTGATAAATTCAGACCCTATATTGTTGATTCTAAAGTAACTATTCACACCGATCATGCTGCTATTAAATATCTTATGGAAAAGAAAGATGCTAAACCTAGACTTATTAGATGGGTTCTCTTCTTTGGAAGAATTTGATTTGCATATTGTTGATCTGAAAGGAGCTGAGAACCCAGTTGCAGATAACTTATCTAGGTTAGAGAATGTTCTTGATGACCCACTACCTATTGATGATAGCTTTCCTGATGAACAATTAAATGTCATAAGCACTTCTCATAGCACTCCATGGTATGTTGATTATGCTAATTATATTGTTGCTAAATTTATACCACCTAGCTTCACATACCAACAAAAGAAAAAGTTCTTTTATGATTTGCGACATTACTTTTGGGATGACCCACATCTTTATAAAGAAGGAGTAGATGGTGTTATTAAACATTGTGTACCTGAGCATGAACAGGAACAGATCCTACGCAAGTGTCACTCCGAAGCTTATGGAGGACACCATTTGGAGATAGAAGCGCACATAAGGTATTGCAATCTGGTTTTATTGGCCTACTCTCTTCAAGGATGCCCGTAAGTTTGTTTTGTCTTGTGATGAATGTCAAAGAATTGGTAATATTAGTAGACATCAATAAATGCCTATGAATTATTCACTTGTTATTGAACCATTTGATGTTTGGGGCTTTGATTATATGGGACCTTTTCCTGCCTCTAATGGATATACCCATATTTTAGTTGCTGTTGATTATGTTACTAAGTGGGTAGAAGCTATTCCAACTAGTAGTGCTGATCATAACACTTCTATTAAAATGCTTAAGGAAGTTATTTTTCCGAGGTTTGGAGTCCCTAGATATTTAATGACTGATGGTGGTTCACACTTTATTCATGGTGCTTTCCGTAAAATGCTTGCTAAATATGACGTTAATCATAGAATTGCATCTCCTTATCACCCAAAGTCTAGTGGTCAAGTAGAATTGAGTAATAGAGAGCTCAAATTAATTTTGCAAAAGACTGTTAATAGGTCTAGAAAGAATTGGTCCAAGAAACTTGATGATGCATTATGGGCCTATAGAACTGCATATAAGAATCCTATGGGTATGTCTCCGTATAAAATGGTTTATGGAAAAGCATGTCACTTACCTCTCGAACTAGAACATAAGGCATATTGGGCTATTAAAGAGCACAACTATGATTTCAAACTTGCCGGTGAGAAGAGGTTATTTGACATTAGCTCACTTGATGAATGGAGAACCCAAGCATATGAAAATGCCAAGTTATTTAAAGAAAAAGTTAAAAGATGGCATGACAAAAGGATACAAAAGCGTGAGTTTAATGTAGGTGATTATGTATTGCTATACAACTCTCGTTTAAGATTTTTGCAGGAAAACTTCTCTCTAAATGGGAAGGTCCCTACGTTATCGAGGAGGTCTATCGTTTGATTGCCATAAAAATCAACAACTTCAAAGGCACAAATCCAAGGTGGTAAACGGTCAAAGAATCAAACATTATATCTCAGTTAATCCCATAAATTTTTAAACCAATATTATTGAAACCGTAACCCCGGAGGAATACATAAGGGACACTTTCCAGACCGTTTCAGACTCCGAAAAGAAATAGGTATGTGGTACGGTAAGTAAACCGACTCCAAAACAAATTTTAAGGCAATATTTCTCCGTTTTGGAATATTTAGAAAAATAGAAAATTAAGTGGCAGTCCGGGAAGGACACGAGGCCTTCACGAGGGTGGAGGGCACACCCTACCCCCCTGGGCACGCCCCCCTGCCTCGTGAGCACCTCATGTGCCCTCGGGACTCCGTTTTCTTGCACGATACGCATTTTGGTCGGTAAAAATTCATTATATATTCTCCCGAAGGTTTTGACTCCCGTATCACGCAAATATCTCCTGTCCTTGTTTCGAGCTGTTTTTCTGACAGATCTAGATCATCATGACGTCCCCAAGTGCTTCCAAGGACAAGTTCTTCGAGAAGGTGATCAACCCTTACCTCGTGGAGGTGCTGCGACACCCTCAAACCATTGAGATGCGTGATGGGTTGCTGCACATCCGCGATGTTGAGGGACCCAACGGAACCGGAAGCGTGGAGGCGAGGCTCGAAGCAATGGAGCAACAAGTTTTCAAGTGCCAGGGGATGGTGGAGCATGGAATTAACGCTAGCCACAAGATGCTCGCGGAGTTCACCAACAACTACGAGCCGGATGCCAAGAACACCGAGGAAGCCATCTTCGTTACATGAGAAGATCGAGCACCTCCAAGCCCAAATCTATGATCTGCAAAATCAAAACTGTGAGTATGAATATAGATTCAAAAGGATGAGTTTGGCTTTAGATTTGAGTATTCCGGAGACTCGATCATCCTTCTATGATGGTGAGCCTATGCCATGGAAGGTGGACGACAAGCCCGCATCATCAACAACACCTCCACTTCCTCCAACAACAAAGAAGGAGACATAATCACATGGGTATGGGCACTACCCTTGGCAACTGCCAAGCTTGGGGGAGGTGCCCCGGTATCTTATCACCATCACAACTTCTACCTTTACTGTTTTTCTTAGTTCGATCCTATTAGTAGTACCTTGATTTAGTAGAATAAAGTCATGGCATGATCTAGTTTTGAAGTTTTGCTTTATGATCCCTCTATGTAATCGAGTTCGTGAGCTATATATATATATAATAAAGATTAGTGTTGAGTCAAGGGCTTGATTACTTTGCCATGATCTTGGGTGAATAAAAGAAAATAATAAAAAGAAACAAAGAGTTCATATTGATCTTATTGAAAGTAATGACTTCACATAGAAAGAGTATGATGATTAAAAGTTGTTGGGAGTTGGCAAATATGGCTCTGGTCATCGTTGCAATTAATAGGAAGTAATAAGGAGAGAGAGGTTTCACATATAGATATATTATCATTGACATCTTTTATGATTGGGAGTACTCATCAAAATATCACATGCTAAAGAGTTGATGTTGGACAAGGAAGACAACATAATGAGTTATGTTTTCTTGTATCTGAGATAAAGTATGTTGTCATGGATCCTCTAACATGTTGAGCTTGCCTTTCCCCCTCATGCTAGCCAAATTCTCAGCACCAAGTAGAGATACTACTTGTGCTTCCACATACCCTTAAACCAGTTTAGCCATGAGAGTCCACCATATCTACCTATGGATTGAGTAAGATCCTTCAAGTAAGTTGTCATTGGTGCAAAGCAATAAAAATTGCTCTCTAAATATGCATGACTTATTAGTGCAGAGAAATAAGCTTTGTACGAACTTGTTGTGGAAGTAATAAAAGCGATGGACTGCATAATAAAGTTCCACATACAAGGGGCAATATAAAGTGACGTTCTTTTACATTAAGATTTTGTGCATCCAACTATAAAAGCGCATGGCAACCTCTGCTTCCCTCTGCGATGGGCTTATCTTTTATTATTATCTTATACCTTATGCAAGAGTCACGGTGATCTTCACCTTTCCTTTTTCATTTTATCCTTTGGCAAGCTCAGCATGTTGGAAAGAACATGATATATATATATATATATATATATATATATATATATATATATCTAATTGGATGTAGGGGAGCATGAATTGTTATTGTTGACATTACCCTTGAGGTAAAAGGTTGTGGGGCAAAACTATAAGCCCCTATCTTTCTCTGTGTCCGATTAAAACTCCATAACCACAAGTATTGTGTGAGTGCTAGCAATTATGAAGGACTAAGTGATAGTTGAGTATGTGGACTTGCTTTTAAGCTCTGACATAGACTCTTTCCGATGTTATGATAAATTGCAATTGCTTCAATGACTGAGGTTATAATTTGCTGGTACCCAATAAAGTTTCTGATTCATACCTTTTGCATTGTGAAAAGATCATCACTTGAACATAACTAATCATATGACAAATCTATATATGTTGCTGTTATGAGAATAATCATGATGCCTTCATGTCCGTATTTTATTTTTATCGACGCCTCTACCTCTAAACATGAGGACATATTTATTGTTATCGGCTTTTCGCTTGAGGACAAGCGAGGTCTAAGCTTGGGGGAGTTGATACGTCCATTTTGCATCATGCTTTTATATCGATATTTATCGCATTATGGCCTGTTATTTCACGTTATGTCACAATACTTATGGCTATTCTCTCTTATTTTACAAGGTTTACATGAAGAGGGAGAATGCCGGCAGCTGGAATTCTGGGCTGGAAAAGGAGCAAATATTGGAGACCTATTCTGTACAACTCCAAAAGTCCTGAAACTCCACGGAATGTCTTAAAATAAATAAAGAAAAATCATCGCCAAAGATGAAGGCCAGGGGGGCCACACCCTGCTCACGAGGGTGGGCCCCCCCTGGGGCGCGCCCCCTACCTCGTGGGCCTCCTAGTGGCTCTCCGATGCCCATCTTCTCCTATATGAAGTCTTTTGATGAGAAAAAAATTAGAGACAACCTTTCGGGACGAGACTCCGCCGCCACGAGGCGGAACCAATCTAGGGCTCCCATGAGCTGCTCGCCAGGGACACTTCCCTCCGGGAGGGGGAAATCATCATCATCATCATCACCAACGCTCCTCTCATCGGGAGAGGGCAATCTCCATCAACATCTTCACCAGCACCATCTCATCTCCAAACCCTAGTTCATCTCTTGTATCCAATTCTTGTCTGCAAGTCCGGGATTGGTGCTAGTAGGTTGCTAGTAGTGTTCATTACTCCTTGTAGTTGATGCTAGTTGGTTTATTTGGTGGAAGATCATATGTTCAGATCCTTTATGCATATTATTACCCCTCTGATTATGAACATGAATATGCTTTGTGAGTAGTTACATTTGTTCGTGAGGACAAGGGAGAAGTCTTGCTATTAGTAGTCATGTGAATTTGGTATTCGTTTGATACTTTGATGAGATGTATGTTGTCTAACCTCTAGTGGTGTTATGTGAACATCGACTACATAACACTTCACCATTATTTGGGCCTAGAGGAAGGCATTGGGAAGTAATAAGTAGATGATGGGTTGCTATAGTGACAGAAGCTTAAACCCTAGTTTATGCGTTGCTTCATAAGGGGCTGATTTGGATCCATATGTTTCATGCTATGGTTAGGTTCGCCTTAATACTTTTGTTGTAGTTGCGGATGCTTGCAATAGAGGTTAATCATAAGTGGGATGTTTGTTCAAGTAAGAACAACACCCAAGCACCGGTCCACCCACATATCAAATTATCAAAGTACCGAACGTGAATCATATGAACGTGATGAAAACTAGCTTGATGGTAATCCCATGTGTCCTCGGGAGCGCTTTTCCTATTATAAGAGTTTGTCCAGGCTTGTCCTTTGCTACAAAAAGGATTGGGCCACCTTGCTGCACTTTATTTACTCTTGTTACTTGTTGCTCGTTGCAATTTACCTTATCACAAAACTATTTGTTACCACTTATTTCAGTACTTGCAGAGAATACCTTGCTGAAAACTGCTTATCATTTCCTTCTGCTCCTTGTTAGGTTCGACACTCTTACTTATCGAAAGGACTAAGATAGATCCCCTATACTTGTGGGTCATCAAACATCAATCCGGGTCAACTCAACACAAATGTTCTCTTAACATTGTGCCCTCAAAGTTGCTGGCATTGACATGCCCATGATCAGGAAAACAGAACCATCATGCAACACTTGAGCTAGTCGTAGAGACCAGACTAAGAATACTTCTTACCGTTTATTATTTCACACGTGCATATGAGTCTTCCTCCGAGCCTCGTGTTATTGCAGACTCGAGAACCATAGCAGTTATAGCATGGAACATAAACATAATTATGAACTTGGAGATAAATAATATCATTTATTATTGCCTCTAGGGCATATCTCCTACAACCATACCTATTGTGTACCATGCCATGAGTTTGGCAAAGGGGTACAATAGTGATCCGGGAGTAGATCACTGGACAGCGGTCAAAATTATCCTTAGAGGACTAAGGAAATATTTCTCGGTTATGGAGGTGACAAAGAGTTCATCGTAAAGAGTTACGTCGATGCAAGCTCTAACACCGATCTGGATGACTCTGAGTCTCAATCTGGATACATATTGAAAGTGGTAGCAATTAGATAGAGTAGCTCCATGTAGAGCATTGTAGACATGGAAATTTGCAAAATACATACGGATCTAAATGTGGCAGACTCATTGACTAAACTTCTCTCACAAGAAAAACATGATTACACCTTAGTACTCTTTGGGTGTTAATCACATGGCGATGTGAACTAGAATTATTGACTCTAGTAAACCCTTTGGGTGTTGGTCACATGGTGATGTGAACTATGGGTGTTAATCACATGGTGATGTGAACTATTGGTGTTAAAACACATGGCGTTGTGAACTAGATTATTGACTCTAGTGCAAGTGGGAGACTGAAGGAAATATGCCCTAGAGGCAATAATAAAGTTGTTATTTATATTTCCTTATATCATGATACATATCTATTATAAATGCTAGAATTGTATTAACTGGAAACTTGATACATGTGTGGATACATATACAAAACACAGTGTCCCTAGTAAGCCTCTACTAGACTAGCTCGTTATTCAAAGATGGTTAAGTTTCCTAACCATAGACATGTGTTGTCATTTGATGAACGGTATCACATCATTAGGAGAATGATGTGATGGACAAGACACATCTGTTAGCTTAGCATAATGATCGTTAAGTTTTATTTCTATTGCTTTCTTCATGACTTATACATGTTCCTTTGACTATGAGATTATGCAACTCCCGGAGACCGGAGGAATACCTTGTGTGCTATCACACGTCACAACGTAAATAGGTGATTATAAATATGTTCTACAGGTATCTCCGAAGGTGTTTGTTGGGTTGGCATAGATCGAGCTTAGGATTTGTCACTCCGAGTATCAGAGAGGTATCTCTAGGCCCTCTCACTAATGCACATCACAATAAGCCTTGCAAGCAATGTGACTAATGAGTTAGTTGCGGGATGATGCATTACGGAACGAGTAAAGAGACTTGCCGATAACAAGATTGAACTAGGTACGAAGATACCGATGATCGAATCTCGGGCAAGTAACATACCGATGACAAAGGGAATAACGTATGTTGTCATTACGGTACGATCGATAAAGATCTTCGTAGAATATGTGGGAACCAATATGAGCATCCAGTTCCGCTGTTGGTTATTGACTGGAGAAGTGTCTTGGTCATGTCTACATAGTTCTCGAACCCGTATGGTCCGCACGCTTAACGTTTGATGACGATTTTGTATTATATGAGTTATGTGATTTGGTGACCGAATATTGTTTGGAGTCCCGGATGAGATCACGTACATGACGAGGAGTCTCGAAATGGTCGAGAGGTAAAGATTCATATATAGGACGATAGTATTCGGACACCAGAAGTGTTCCAGGGGTACCGGGTACGTATCGGGTCACCGGAAGGGGTTCCTGGCACCCCCCGGCAAAGATATGGGCCTCATTGGGCCAAGGGCGGGACAGACCAGCCCCTATTGGGCTGGCGCGGCCCCATATAGGCCGAAAAGGAAGGAGAAAGGAAAGGGGGGAGAGAGAAGGAAGGGGAGGCAACAGTACAAAAAAAAGACACATCCGTGACATTTTGGGCCGAACGAATTTTTTTTCTG
Source organism: Aegilops bicornis (assembly GCA_021605145.1). Lineage (NCBI taxonomy): Eukaryota > Viridiplantae > Streptophyta > Magnoliopsida > Poales > Poaceae > Aegilops > Aegilops bicornis. Next base: position 757,072,204 of record CM038673.1, on the reverse strand, counting down.
TCATACTTATGACACTTCTATGACGATAATTGTGACAAAACCGGTATCATCATAGATGTGGTGGGCTCCTACTTCTATGACAAAAAATCATGACAGAAAATGGGCTTTTTGTCCTGGGCGGGCCGGAGACGCAGCTGCATGACATTCTTTGGGCCGTCCATGACGGAAAAAACCATGGTAGAAGCGAGGGCGGGGAAAATTTTGGGGAGTTGCCGGTTACGGTGGGTGGTCGGGGGCCGAGCGATGCGCATTTCTCTTGTACACGTACGCGCATGTGTGCGAGGCGTTGGGCTCTAACTGAACCCGAGCGAGGCGTTCGGCTCTAAGTGAACCCGAGAGATTGTAATCGCAGCTACGCTACATCGAACCCGAGCGATCGATCGATGGCTGTTAACTGAACCTGATCGACCGATTCCTTCGCCACTGCTGCTAACTGAAGCCGGTCGTTGCTGCCTCTGGATGAACAGTGAGCGTTGCTGGGGGGGGGGGTTGGATGAACAGTTCTCGGTGAGGGTGGATGAACAGGACCTCGTGGTGTTGCCTCTGAATGAACAGGACCCCGATCGATCGAGCCGGTTGGGGCTGGTTGAACAGGACCCCGTGGAGGGCTGGATGAACAGGACCACCCCGTGGAGGGCTGGTTGAACAGTAGCCCGTGGAGGGGCGGTTGAACATGAGCCCGTGGAGAGGGCTGGTTGAACAGTAGCCGGTGGAGTAGCGCACGGTGGAGGCTGGATGAACAGGAGCCCGTGGATGAGCGATTGCGGTGGAGGCTGGAGGAGGTCGACGGTGGATGAACAAGAGCCCGTGGAGGCCGGAGGGGTCGACGGTGGAGATGAAGAGTATCTCGTGGAGTCCTGCTTTTGCAAGACGCCACACCCCTCCCGGCGAACAGGACCCTGTTTCGACCGTAGCGCCCAACACAAGTCCGCTTTCTCTGCTTTTGGTACGCTGCACCCCTCCCGATGAACAGGATCCCGTTTTGACCGTGGCCGGTCGAACACAAGGCCGTTTCTTCCGTTCCGCGGTACGCCAGGCCTCGTTTCCATCGGTTGTTATGTCCAAGCCCTCCCGATGAACACGACGACGCATTCCGTTCCGACCCAGCCGGTTGGCTCCCCATGAACACGACAACGACGCAGTTTCTCCGTTCGGACCCATCCATGTACACGAGCCCTGGCCGTACGTATGCGCGAGTAGGCGTTCGAGACCCCGCCCATATGTACGTACGTGGCCATATTTTCTTTCTTGCACACTGGTCGATGTACGTACGTGTACATGCTACGTGCATGCCTCTACATCGACCAGTATGTACGTACACGTTCACGACCAGAATGACAACACTACGTAAGCTTCGACCAGGTGGGTCCCTACTATCAGGCACTTCCTTGCGTGCGAAGATGTAGCTAGTGGGTCCCAGCAGTCAGGGGGGCAAATCGTTTTTTTTGCCCGGACGCACTTCCTTGCGCGTCAAGATGTAGCTGGTGGGTCCCAGCAATCAGGGGGAAACGTTTTTTCGTGAAATACAGTGGCCCGTCCGGTGGGTCCCCGCTGTCAGGTGGAGGAATAATTATTTTTCGCGTAATAAGGAGGCACTTCCTTGCTGTGGCCATGGACCCAGTTGTCGTCCTCTCCACGTATAGTCCACGTCTGATGGAAGCCGTTCCTTGACCACGTTGACCACGCCCCGCCAAGAGCACCAGGGCGATGGACGACGGCGAGGCCTAGGAAGGGGACGACATGGAGCCGGGGAAGACGCGGCAGTGGATGCCCACGCGTAGTGGAGTATGAGGGTTCACTGGTTCGCTGCGGTGTGAGGCTGCCGTCGCCGCAGAATAACAGGGGGTGTGGGTGAGTAGAGGGATGGCCTGGCCAGCGCTAGGAGTAATAGGGGGCGGTGAGGCCTCCGCCGCATCGCAGCCGGCCACGGGAGGCAGGAGCAGGAGGCATGACCCACTACAAAAAAAAGACACATCCGTGACATTTTGGGCCGAACGATTTTTTTTGTCATACATATGACACTTCTATGACGATAATTGTGACAAAACCCGGTATCATCATAGATGTGGTGGGATCCTACTTCTATGACAAAAATCATGACAAAATGGGCTTTTCGTCTGGCGGGCCGAGACGCAGCTGCATGACATTCTTTGGGCCGTCCATGACGGAAAAACCGTGGTAGAAGCGAGGGGAGGAAAATTTCGGGAGTTGCCGGTTACGGTGGGAGGTCGAGGCGGAGCGATGCGCTGCTTTCTCGTGACGACGCTGGTGCGTGTAGGCGCCGGCTCTAATCGAAGCCAAGTGAGGCGTTGGGCTCTAATCGAACCCGGCGACAGTAACCGCAGTTACGCTACATCGAACCCGGAAGCGATCGGTCGATGGCTGTTAATCGAACCCGATGGAGCGATTCCTTCACTACTGCCGCTAATCAAGTCGATCGATGCTGCCTGGGATGAACAAAGGCGTCTTGCGGGGGGGTTTGGATGAACAGTGAGCGGTGGCGTTGCCTCTGGATGAACAGGAACCCGTGGTGTGGAGGGCTGGATGAACAGTAGATGGTGGAGGGGTGTGGCCGTGGAGGGGTGGTTGAACAGGACCCCGTGGTGTGGAGGGCTGGATGAACAGTAGATGGTGGAGGGGTGCCCGTGGAGGGGTGGTTGAACAAAGAGCCGGTGGAGTACCGCGTGGTGGAGGCTGGATGAACAGGAGCCCGTGGAGGCTGGAGGAGGTCGACGGTAGCCCGTGGAGGCTGGAGGAGGTCGACGGTGGAGATGAACAATATCCCGTGGAGTCCCGTTTTGCGGTACGCCACACCCCTCCCCCCTCCCCCCCGTTTCGACCGTAGCGCTCCAACACAAGTCCGTTTCGTCCGTTTTGCGGTACGCCACATCCCTCCCGATGAACATGACCCCCGTTTCGACCGTAGCGCTCCAACACAAGTCCGTTTTGTCCGTTTTGCAGTACGCCACACCCCTCCCGATCAACAGGACCCCCATTTCGACTGTAGGAGGTCCGTTTCCTCCGTTTTGCGGTACGCCAGGCCCCTCCCGATCAACAGGACCCCGTTTCGAACGTGGCCGGTCGAACACAAGGCCGTTTCCTCCGTTGTGCAGTACGCCAGGCCTCGTTTCCATCGCCTGTTCCGTCCAAGCCCTCCCGATGAACACGACCACACATTCCGCTCCGACCCAAATGGTTGGATCCCCATGAACACGCATTTACGACGATGTTTCTCCATTCCGACCCAGCCATGTAATGCGATGCGCGATAGGCGTTAGAGACCCTGCCCGTATGTACGTGACGCGTGGCGTATTTTTCTCTCTTGCACCCTCGCCAACAGACGTACATGTACATGCTACGTGCGCCTTTACTACGACACGCAGCGCACCTCTACATCCACCAAAGATATATGTACGCATTACGTTCGCGACCAGAATGACAACGCTAAGTACGCTTCGACCAGGTGGGTCCCGACTGTCAGGCACTTCCTTGCATGCGACGATGTAGCTGGTGGGTCCGAGCAGTCAGGGGGGCGAATCGTTTTTTTTTCGGACGCACTTCCTTGCGTGCGAAGATGTAATTGGTGGGTCCCAGCACACAGGGGGAAACGTTTTTTCGCTAAATACGGTGGCCCGTCTGGTGGGTCCCTGCTGTCAGGTGGAGGAATAATTATTTTGCATGTAATAAGGAGGCACTTCCTTGCTGCGGTCGTGGACCCAGCTGTCAGACTCTCCAGGTACAGTCCATGTCCGATGGAAGCCATTCCTTGACCACGTTGACCATGCCGCATCGAGAGCACCAGGGCGGTGGACGACGGTGATGCCTAGGAAGGGGACGACACAGAGCCGGGGAAGACGCGGCAGTGGATGCCCACGCGTAGAGGAGTATGAGGGTTCACTCGTTCGGCTGTGGTGTGAGGCTGCCTTCTCCGTAGAATAACAGGGGGTGTGGGTGCATAGAGGGATGGCCTGGCCAGTGGTGGGAGTAGTAGGGGGTGGTGAGGCCTCCGCGGCATCACAGCCGGCCACGAGCGGCAGGAGCAGGCGGCACGACCGGCGCTGCTTTGGGCGGCTGGAGCAAGAAGACCAGAGGTTGAAGAAGCACTACGACCATTGGATGGACAGCGTACGGTCACTGGAGCTAGAATCGTTCATATATTGACTAAAGTTGACATAGGCCTCCGTCCCACTCAACTTAGTAGGCCCACAAGTCAGCCTCCCACCAAGGTTGGTCCCAGCTAGCAGGGGGGTATTCATTTTTTTGTGCGTAATAAGGAGGCACTTCCGGTGGGTCCGAGTGACAGCTGGGGGACGTTTTTTCGCGAAATATGGTGGCCCGTCTGTGGGTCCCAGAATGTGGGGAAACATTTTTTTCACGAAATCTGGTGACCCGTCCGGTGGGTCCCTGTGGTCAGGTGGAGGAAGAAGTATTTCCCGCGTCATAAGGAGGCACTTCCTGGCGGCGGCCGTGGACCCAGCTGGCCACTCTCCACGTGACAAGATTTCTTCCGATGGAAGTCGGTCGTTGACCACATTGACCACGCCACGCCGAGAGCATCACGGCGGTGGATGACGGCGAGGCCTAGGAAGGGGACGACGGGAGCCGGGAAGACGCGGCGGTGGAAGCCAGCGGAGAGGAGTACGAGGGTTCACCGTTCGACCGCGGTGTGAGGTTGCTGCCGCCGCAGGGCCTGGCCATGGTGGGAATAGTAGGGCGGTGAGGCCTCCGGCAAAGACACCGGCCATGGGAGGCAGGAGCATGCGCGGCACGACCGGGCGCTGCTTTGGGCGGCCGGAGCAAGAACACCAGAGGTTGAAGAAGCAAGACGGCCGTTCGATGGCCATCAGACGGTCACCGGAGCTAGAATCGTTCATATTGACTAAAGTTGACAAAGGCCCCGTCCCTACCAACTTAGTAGGCCCTAAGTCAGCCTCCCACCATGGTGGGTCCCAGTTAAGGTGGGGAGTATTCATTTTTTGTGCATAATAAGGAGGCACTTCCGGTGGGTCCGAGCTGACAGCTGGGGGAATGTTTTTTCATGAAATACGCTGGCCCGTCCGGTGGGTCCCAGCAATGAGGGGGGACACATTTTTTTCACGAAATAAGGTGGCCTGTCCGGTGGGTCCCCGCTGTCAGTGGAGGAATAATTATTTTATGGCGTAATAAGGAGGCACTTCCTTGCGGCCGCCTGGACCCAGCTGTCAGCCTCTCCATGTACAGTACTCTTCCGATGGAAGTCGGTCGTTGACCACGTTGACCACGCCACGCCGAGAGCACCAGGGCGGTGGTCTGGACGACGGCGAGGCCTAGGAAGGGGACGATGCAGAGCCGGGGAAGACGCAAGGTAGCCCGCGGAGAGGAGTACGAGGTTCATTGGTTCACTGGCCACCTTGCAGAATAACAGGGGTGTGGGTGAGTAGAGGGATGGCCCGGCCGGTGGGAGTAGTATGGGGCGGTGAGGCCTCCGCGGCATCACCCGCCACGGAGGCAGGAGCACGCGACACGACCGGCGCTGCTTTGGGCGGCTGGAGCAAGAAGACCAGAGGTTAAAGAAGCACTACGGCCGTTGGATGGACATCGTACGATCACTGCAGCTAGAATCGTTTATATTGACTAAGTTGATAAAGCCCTTGGTACTCGTCAACTTAGTAGGCCCACAGCTCGGATTTGGCAGAGAACATATAGCCCATTTGCGATTTGTTAGAATGTACAGCCCATTTTTCAATTCTAATGGAATTTACTATAGCCCATTTACGGGTTTGTTAAAAGTACAACCCAACTTCTAGGTAGGACAACGATTAATAATTTCAAACAACCGCTCAAAACAGAATTAAAAAAAATCCCACATTTTGATGGGATCCGAAATATTTTTATCCGAAATTTCTAGTCAGGTTAAATATAATTTCAAAATAAAGTTGTATCAAGTTAAAATCCAACGAAATATTTGGCGCTACAAGTAATGAAATTAAAATTTCTAAATTCCAAAAATAATATATTTTTCAAACTAATTACGTGTTTGGTGCATAGTAATTGCCCAGTTATTATAATTACATCCCATTTCTTATTTCTTAAAGTCCATTTTCTTGTTAAGCTTAATGCATACCTCCTAGGAAACTTTGCAGCCCAGCGGGGCGGATAACAACTTGACCCGGATATTGTGTACAACCTGTCGCCCGCTTGCATTGCCGATGTTGAAAAAAAGGCCTGTGTAGTACAAAGACAACCTAACATGGTTACTCAGCCCACATTCAGGGGACGCCGGAAAGGGCCCAACAAGGCTTCAGACAACTTTTTGAAGTCACTGAGCTCAATTAATAACTTAAGAAAAAAGTTAGATTACAGTGGAACCTAATTAAAAGCTGTCACGAGCAAATAAATAATTCAACGGGTCCCACTTGTGCGTGTGCGTGTGTGTGTGCGCGTGTGTGTATGTGTGTGTGTGTGTGTGAGAGAGAGAGAGAGATAGAGAGAGAGACCCATCGGTCGATGCTCGTAAATACATCTTTCAGCCATATGCATTGCTGATGCTCAGTAAAAACTTATATAGTTGACACAATCATATAGAACATCATAGCACAATCGAACTTGCATACAAAAATTTCACGCAGCGCCACAATCAGGATGGAAGCGGTGGATCGCTACGGGAAGGGCTATGTTGAAACCAACGAAGTCGTACATAACGGTTCATCGCCTTTATAAATGACGGGAAATATCTTGAATGTTGTGCAAAGAAAGCATGCAGACAACACAATAAGTTCTGCTAGCACATTAAGTTGACGTACAACCCTTTCTAAAAAAGTTCAGGTACAAAATTAGAACATGTCACAATCAAATGTATCGGCATATCAGTGCTTCAGACCCATAGCTCGGATTTAACTAGTACTATCTGACAAGATTCAGTTGTTACCTCAAATTAGAGCACATCCAGGCAGCCAGCCCTGCCTCTTCTCCCAAAGAAGCAGTGGCCTCCGCTGCATGATGGAGTAGGCCCTGTGCCATCCATCGTTCCGAGCAACACGGGAAAGTCGGCGTTGACTCTGTAATGGGCGTCGTCGGCGGACCACAGCACAGCCGAGGCGGCAGGACTTCGATTGATGGATTGACCACTTCTTCGACATGCACGAACACTCGATACAGGTACATCCCTAACATGGTCCGCGGCGGCCTTGGTGGCGACAAATAGTACAACCCCGGTTCCTGCACCGGTATCTCAACACCAATCACCTTCGGTATGGTGGACGCCTTATTCGTCCATGCCATAACTGTCAGAGCCCAGCTGTCTGGAGGAACAAACATACTTACGAGCTCACCTCCAAGGTCGTTGATAAGCTCGTTCATGGACTCGCTGTTCCAAGCACGTCGAGGCATGCCGTGGAAGGTAAGCTTTGTTAAAAACTCAACCTCAGAGGGCACCGAGCCCCATCCTGGGTGCCACCGATCAAAGCTCACCAGCGTGCCATCGCAGAACAATCGCCGGGAAGATTCGAACACACGACTGCAGTCGAATGTTGTTCGGAACCTGACGAAGAAATCAGCCGGTGGCGGACAGACTTCGACGAGCAAGTCACTTATTTGGATGCCGTGCACAATGCCAAGATCTTTGACAAGGTCGTCCGGCGAGACGGGAGGCCGGTCGCTGTTGATGGTTACCATCAACACTTTGCCGGCAAACTGGTCGTCAAGCGCCGCCATGCTACTGTTGAGCGACAACACGCAATGATCAAGGCGGGACGGACCTCGGGATCTCCGCTCGGAGATCCGCGTTGACCAGCGACATGATAGTGTGCTTGAGTACAGGAGAACAGGAGGGGATTTGGGGAACTGGAGTAGGAATCGAGATTCCAGAGGTGGGGAGGGGCGGAGACTGGGATGAAAAGGTAGCATGAATTTTGAGCACGCGCTAATATGCTCTCGGGCGGCATAGCGCATGAAAACACCGGTGGTGCCCACATGTCGGCCTAAGAGTCCTTCTTCTTTATTTTTTGGAGAGCCCGACCTTTTTTTCAGGATCTTTTGAGAGCCTCGCCTGAGAGTCATAATTGACATGTTTGGCATTGCGTTACTACTCGGCCCATATTCAATGACACCTCACTGGCCCAAACAAGTGTACAGCATCGAAAAGACATTGAGCTCAAATTATATAACTTGAAAAAGGAGATATACTCTAAACACTTTGGAGAATGGTGATGCCTCATTTAGCCCACCAAGAGTTCGAGACAATAAACAGTTCAAACAACGATATATACAACATTCAAACACTAACTAGTGACTACTACTGACATAAACAACAAGACATGATAGTTCATAAGAAGTCTTGCTACACCACCAAAACGTACCCATCTGCAGCGCTCAGACTCTCGTGATCCAGATGAGAATGGCATTCTAAACAGAAGCAACTATTACATAGAAAGAGTGACATAGATGAGGATGAACAAATGACAAGGAATATGCATAACAAAAGAAAGAACTACCCATCCGTAACCAGCAAAGAAAGACAACAAAGTCATTCAAGAGATGATCCAACACCATCATAATTTGCATCCCGCTTGACGACCGGTGATCCGGAGACACGATACTCCACCCTTTCAATGCAACAGCCCAATTACCTATCAACCTCAAGGCTTGAACCACATCATCGCCTGTCAGAATTGAGACATCCAAGGATCAAAGTTAATCCGGATGCCTTTGTCATTCTCACCTTCTTTTGGCTGCGGGCTGTATCGTTGACAATAAGGGGAGTATGCTCCCGAACTCCTAGGGCTTGCCGTGTAGACATAGTTTTCCATAGCAAACAGAGCCTCTCTTCCATCAAGGTCCTTGCCAACGGTGATCTCCTGGTTAATCGGATAATTGAGTCCGAGAAACAGAGAGTGTGAACCAAGGCTGTTTACCCGCCTCCAACTAAAAATTCCTAAAGGCCCCAACAAGCTGGTATCCTGCTCATAGACGTAATACCATCGTCCGGATACTCACGTATTACACGGTGCTTGTATACTGATGGGGTTTTTGCAATATAACTTTTCCGCTCATGTGTCCGAATGATCATCAGTCTTTTGCCATCGCCTAATCGAAAGCGAGGAACCGCTTGTGCTTCCTCGCTTTTTGGAAAAGGTGGTGTAATTACAAAGGGCAAGAATCAGGGACACTGCGTCATATCAAAAAGGACAGGAATTGTTAATGTAAGATCAGCATTGTTCAGAGTATGAGTAGGATAATGCAAGAAACAACATTGATATGTCCCTGTTGGAACTGGGAGGAAAATACAGGGAAATGTATACTGGGTTCGAAAATATAGAAGTGCCATGCATGGTTATACTCATGTTATCTCGCAATCGATTCTTCACCATGTTATGTAATCATGTTCTGTCCTCACAAACAAATTCTTCAAGGTAACTAACATACCATGCATTGTTATATACTCGTGTTCTGTGGGCAAAAATTTTGTGAGAATATTATTCTAGTCATTGATTCTTTGAAGGGCTTAATATAGGTATGTACACATGGTAAGCATTGCAGGATTTCACTACAAATATAGAGTTCTCCATATGCACATTTACTTCCCTAATGTATGGTTAGATGAAACCAACAGTGTGGTGCATGTTTCTACATCATGAAAATGAGGAAACTAACATGGCCATTGATACACACTCATATTTAGTAGTAGTATATAGATTATCGTAAAATAAGGATAATATCCATATATTCCTAACCGCTTGATTATTCAGGGTACAAATTGGCTGTAATGACATGGTCACAATCGCATGAATTAACTCATTCCAAATATAGCTGATTTACTGGCGTCTCTAATATATTGCCATAGTTCTACTCAAATTCTGCTCAAACAGGATATGCCAATCATCAAAAGAAGTTCAAGCGGTGTCATGGCGTCATCATTAACATGAGACGGAAACAACTTACACGCTACCGTCCAAAGAATACGTGGTGCCATCTGCTTTGTCGATCGTGGTAGATGATGCCATTGTGTTCAATAGCATCACGTATGTGTGTCGGCTTTGACGATGATCCACTACGAGCCGAGTTGTCTCCAGCTAAAAAAGGCACCGGCGTAAAGATAGGCGAGTCCGCGGTCGAACAAGGCAATTAGCTTGAAGTCTGCGTAATTCGCATGTCATGTGGGTACTTGGTAGATTCCAATCTTCTGTAAAACAAGGTCCATCCAACTGACGTAGTAATCTTGATGACTTGGACCGCGATGGTAATACTCTATATAATCCAACGGAGGAAGGATAATCTCATGGGAGGTCTGGAAGTTCACGAGCACCAACTTTTTACCGTCTTCTCTGAAGGCAGCCATCCAGTGGGAGTTCATGTCGACCCAAAGACATACCTGCCAAGAAGTTTCGGGCGATGGTGATCGGATCGATGTCGAGGGAAATGATGTACGGCGACACACTACATACCTGCAAAGAAGTTTCGGCTAATGGAGATCGGATTGAAGTCGCGGGGCATCATGCACGCCTTCGTATCATGGTGAGCCAATCTCGCAAGACCAGATAGCAGCAAGCAGGGTGTCTTGAAAAGCTTAGGACTCGCTTCGACGATGGTTGTGTGCATGTCCCTCGAGCATGCAGCCAGCCGTAGGGCGGTCAACATATTCATACACGAACAAAAGAGGTCGAGGATGTCACTGGGGAGATTGCTCCAATCGCGGCTCATATGGATGCTGCACGGTTCGCGTTCGGCCATGGTGGAGTTTGGAAGGGGGCTTGATTTACGGGGGAGAAGGATGTCGGTGCTGGAGCGGCTAGCGAGGGAATAGTGGTACTGGGGGAGGCGAGTGAGGCGACAGTACACGGGGGCACAGTGAGATGGAGAAGGAGACGGAGACGGAGACGGAGAAGGAGATGGAGATGGAGTGGTGCTATGGGAGCGGAGAGGGAGACGAGGCGAGGCGCCAATGTGTCAGACAATGGCGGTGACAGATGACAAAGGCATAGGGTGAGGCTGACTTTGGTAACCCGAACACGCCGCCTCGCCTGGACTAGTGTCAGGTGCAGGGTGTTGTCACTTCACTGTGAGGACCAGATGAATAGTATTTTGACCATCAAGTGTACCACAGTTGAACTAGTACTACTACTAGTAGTAGGAACATGAGTACTCCAGTATTGTATAGCGGAAATAGGTCTCCCGTGCTAGCATGCATGTTCACTTCATCGTTCAGGTATCATCCATATTGCAAGCAGAACCAAATTCTCGTGCATGCCCAATCAACGCCCTGCCGCGATGCATGCAGTGGTCATTCTGGTGCATCAAGGACGGCATGCAGATCGTTCCACACTTGAGAAGAGGAAAAATGGAAAGGTAGAAGGCGGTGTTGGGGAACGTAGCAGAAATTCAAAATTTTCCTACGTGTCACCAAGATCTATCTATGGAGAAACTAGCAACGAGGGAAGGAGAGTGCATCTACATACCCTTGTAGATCGCTAAGCGGAAGCGTTCATGAGAACGGGGTTGAAGTGGCCAAGGGGGGAAGAGTGCCTCCCAAGTCAAGTGGAGGCCTCCCCCTTTAGGGTTTTCCCCTTCCCATGCGCATGGGCCTTGGGGGGGCTGGTGCCCCTGGCCCATTAAGGCTAGGGCGCCCCCATACAGCCCATGCTACTGTATTGGACGTGGTGGAACAATTTCCGGACCTCCGGACCCCTCCGGAATCCTCCGGAACCTTCGAAGCTTCCGGTACAATACCGAAAAACCCGAACTTTTCCGAACCCGAACAACAACTTTCCATATATAAATCTTTACCTCCGGACCATTTCGGAACTCCTCGTGGACGTCCGGGATCTCATCCGGGACTCAACAACATTCGGTAACCACATACAAACTTCCTTTATAACCCTAGTCGCCATCGAACCTTAAGTGTGTAGACCCTACGGTTCGGGAACCATGCAGCATACATGACCGAGACGTTCCCGGTCAATAACCAACAGCGGATCTGGATACCCATGTTGGCTCCTACATGTTCCACGATGATCTCATCGGATGAACCACGATGTCGAGGATTCAATCAATCCCGTATTCAATTCCCTTTGTCTAGCGGTATTGTACTTGCCCGAGATTCGATCGTCGGTATCCCGATACCTTGTTCAATCTCGCTTCCGGTAGTCTCTTTACTCGTTCCGTAACACATCATCCCGTGATCAACCCCTTGGTCACATTGTGCACATTATGATGATGTCCTACCGAGTGGGCCCAGAGATACCTCTCCGTTTACACGGAGTGACAAATCCAGTCTCGATTCGTACAACCCAATGCAGACACTTTCGGAGATACCGTAGTGCACCTTTATAGCCACCCATTCGTTGTGACGCTTTGGTACACCCAAAGCATTCCTACGGTATCCGGAGTTGCACAATCTCATGGTCTAAGGAAATGATACTTGACATTAGAAAAGCTTTAGCATACTGAACTACGATCTTTGTGCTAGGCTTAGGATTGGGTCTTGTCCATCACATCATTCTCCCAATGATGTGATCCCGTTATCAACGACATCCAATGTCCATGGTCAGGAAACTGTAACCATATATTGATCAACGAGCTAGTCAACTAGAGGCTTACTAGGGACATGGTGTTGTCTATGTATCCACACATGTATCTGAGTTTCCTATCAATACAATTATAGCATGGATAATAAACGATTATCATGAACAGGGAAATATAATAATAACTAATTTATTATTGCCTCTAGGGCATATTTCCAACAGGCGGCAGCAGAGGAAGAGAACGCTGGCTAACGAGGCTGGGAGGGGATCGAGAAGGAAGTTAATGCTCCACGCCTAAAGGTTTTGGGAAAACCTGATTTTCATAAGGTGACTTATACTCACCTAAACGGAGGGAGTATTCCTTAACCAGAGAATGTTGTGTCTCCCACTCACGGGCTCAAAAAAAAGCTACGACACATTTTTTTATCTATTTGCATAGGTCCCACCTATCAGGAAGGATGGGCACGTACACGAACAGGTACGACTACTCAGTCTACCCGCACAGCCTTTTCATTTAGTCTACCTAGCCGTCTAATCAACTGCCTGCATGCCACTTCTCTCATTTACTTCTCCATCGGAACCGATTCGCCTCGGCTTCTTCACCTCCCCTTCGTCTTCATTTGCATCCAAACCCCACTGCGTTCACATTGTTTTAACCTCTTTAAATAATCATCTACTACTTCAGTTAGACTAGCCATCTAATCCTAGTTCTCCAAACCATAGCCCTCCGTTCCAGCGGTTCCAAATGGCGAAAGAGATCGAGATGCAGGTTTTTAGCGTCCAACATGTCCTCGTCGAAGGCTCGATGCGCATTGTTGCCACCGTCACCGTCCACCCAAGGGTTGTTCGGCAGTGGATCAACAATGTATCCAACTCCCTCAAAAAGGTAGAGACGAGGGTCATCGGTCTCGACGCATTGTACACGGAGCATGCCCTTGGGAAGATCCAGCGCGCCGCCGTCCTTCAGATGTGCCTCGAAGATGATGTTTTGGTGTACCACATCATACACTCGCCCTCCATACCAGATGAGCTTCACGATTTCTTGTCTCGGGAGGACGTATACTTCTGTGGGGCAGCCATCGAAGGGACAAACAGAAGCTGGAGCCGTACAACCTTGATTTGAAAAGCATCGCTGACCTACAAACCAGAATCAAAATTCCTGTAGAAGATTGTGATAAACAGACACCATCCCTATTCGGCGTAGCAAATTTTGTGCCGGTACAAATCTTGGAAGGGTGATGAGACGATGGCATTAAGGTAAATGCGGATGGGAGAATTATCCCTTGACGTCTGGCGGATAAAATATGCTGCCCTCGATGCCCGTGGTGAGTTTCGAGATAGCTGCAAGGTCCAAAGAGCTTGTTGCGAAGCCGTCTCCCACAGAGAATGAGAACAAGAAGAAGAAGAAGAAGAAGAAGAAGAAGAAGAAGAAGAAGAAGAAGAAGAAGAAGAAGAAGAAGAAGAAGAAGAAGAAGAAGAAGAAGAAGAAGAAGAAGAAGAAGAAGAAGAAGAAGAAGAAGAAGAAGAAGAAGAAGAAGAAGAAGAAGAAGAAGAAGAAGAAGAAGAAGAAGAAGAAGAAGAAGAAGAAGAAGAAGAAGAAGAAGAAGAAGAAGAAGAAGAAGAAGAAGAAGAAGAAGAAGAAGAAGAAGAAGAAGAAGAAGAAGAAGAAGAAGAAGAAGAAGAAGAAGAAAACGCTGCACCAAATAGGAGGGCATTATGGATGGATGAACTATTTCCTCTCTTGTAAAAAATTATTCCCTCTCGGTGTATATTGATATAGATGGACTATTTCGATGGTGTGCATGTCTTTGGAAGAGAGTAGTAGCGTGGGTCCGCTTGACTATAAGGAACTATTTATCCGCATATATAGCTTTCTCTGCCACTCCTTCCAGTGATCGGTATACAATGCATGTGTCCGTAGACATGACAACTTGTCCATGGAAGTTCAACTACGGCGACCATCACATTTCATCTCGCGATTCCCACGGCGCCTCTCCAACCCACGGCACCACGCCCCCCCGACGTGCGCCTCACCCCTCTCGGCCGCACCGCCCCTCTGCCTTTGTGTGCATGACATGTGGGCCACCTAAAATGCGGCGAGCATCAAATTTCTATCACAGCCACCGGCGATTCCCACGACGCCGCTCGAATCCATGAAACCACACGTCCCCCGACCTGCGGCTCACCCCTCTTGGCCCCACTGCCCCTCTGCCTTCAGGAGCATTACATGTGGATCAGTCACCTATCGGGTCCACATGTTATTGACTCAAAGGTAGTTGTAGTAAGGCGCCGAAGCTCAGTCCCGACGGCCCTGAGAGGGAAATGTAACTCTTGCGCCAGGGCTTGTGGTGCTCCCACAGCATGAACTCATGCCAAACTCGAGATTTGTTTCTTCACTATACATGCACGCAACGATTTAATGGACATTGTAATCTCAACATGTGATGGGGAGCTCTAAATTTGAATTTGAAACTTATAAAACGAAAATATTCAAAACAAATAAATTGGGAGAGAGGGAGTATATCGTAGGATGTGTCCCATACAAAATAAGTCCCCTGGTTTGTCACCGCGAAGATGCGATTAGAAAGGAGCACAACGTCTTCCTACTCGTACGACAACAAATCGGCATGAGCAGCATGATGGTCCGCCTTTGACCGCCATGTGCAAGGTTTGTGCTATCTTTTATTCAATCTCACCGTGGTTCCATACATTGACCAATTCATGCGGTGGCCCGTTGCATGGCTGATCCCAATGTTGGACAAAGGTTCTACAGGGAGCGGTGTCACCTTTGTAAATGTTGTGCAAATTGATGTTGGTACCCTCCGTACATATGCAAGCCAATCTCCACTGCTTGCAAGAGCCTAGCCTGTGAAACAGTGGGCAGGGGGAGAATTAGGAAATGGACACGGAAGTAGTCTTTAGAATGCATTTACTACATGATAAAACTCATCTTACCCGCTCATCGGAGGAAATCCGAGTGCCCCTCGACGTCGGCATCTCAAGGGGGCGTCAACTTGCAACTATGGCCACGCCGTGCTGGAGAGACCCCCAAGGAAACATCCTCGTGCGTTCCACGGAACATCAAGATGCATTTGTATGAGTAGTTTATCTTGTGAGAGAAAAGGATGAACGAGGGGAGGCCTCTAGAGATAGAGATGGACACTACTACTACCAATGTGTTGGCCCGTGCGTTGCAATGGATCCAAACTAGTAGAATAATACTTGTTCACGTGATTGAAATATAAACACTCTAGTTTTGATATACATGTGTCAATGAACCACGACAGCTTGTCCATGGAAGTTGAACCACGGCGACCATCACGTTTCTTGTTTCTACCACTGCCACACCCACACGCGATTCCCACGACGCCGCTCCAACCCACGGCACAACGTCCCCCGACGTGGCTATCACTGCCTTGCCCTGCCTTTCCTTCGCTGACAGGTGGGACCCACGCTTATGGGTTGTTCATGCCCCTCATCCCTCTCAACTCCACCGCTCCTCTGCCTTTGTGTGCATGACATGCGGGCCAGCTGAACTGCGGCGACCATCAACTTTCTACCACAGACACACCCGATTGGACACGGTTTACTGCTCGCTTCCACTGCGGTTCGAACCGATACTCCGCACCATCGAATTTTCATCCGGCGGCTGTGACACATTTCGTCTCGGGCATCAATCCTCACCTGGAGTACTTATGTACTACGGTAGTACCCACGGTGTGGCCATCTACGCCTCGTAACGCCCCGACGCCCAGCTGTGGTACCCTCACCACGGCCACACCACCACCGGCCGGTTCATCTCGAACGAGTGAGTCACGAACCACGCTACCACCATGAAATGACATGTGGGCCAGCCGCATTTAAGGCCCACATGTCATTGACTCATAGGCCGGGCACTAAGCCACTGAAGTTCGGTCCCGTGGGCCCCGAGAGGAAAATGTAACTCCTGCGGCAAGCCTTGTGGTGCTCCCGCATGATCTGAGCTCGTGCCAAAACTGGAATTTGTCTCTTACTACTACTAGTACTAGTAGGAAGGTACACGATGCATTGAGCATGAGATTACAGTGGTTTGTTCATTATGCTTATACATTTGTAGTTTTATGGATTCTAACATGTGGCAAAATTTGGTGGAATTTAAGGTTAGGCAAGTTTGATTAACTCAGGTGAGTGTTTGGTTCAAGCCACACCTTAGGCAAGCCACACTGGCCCCACATGACATACACACACAAAATGTGGCAAGATTCCTTAGGCTTGCCAACTTGTGGCAAAATTTGGTGGAATGTAAGGTTAGGCAAGTTTGATTAACTTAGGTGAGTGTTTTTTCAAGCCACACTGCCCCACATGACATACACACAAAAATGTGGCAAGATTCCCTTAGGCTTGCCAACTTGTGGCTCTCATTTTGAAGAACTTATTAATAACTTTGCCTGAGCTTAGTTGTGGCAAATTTAGTCATGAATTAGGTTCAACCATGGAGTCTTCTAGATTATACATGTGGCAGAATCTGGTGGATGATCCAATGGCCAGTAGTGCTCGGATTTGCCATCTTTGTACCATCGTATTGGCTTCATCCAACGACCAACTTTCAAAGTTTTTCACACACTATATAGGGGGTATAGATATAGATGTGCGGTCCGCTGCAATGGATCCAAAGTATATCTATTTAGTGGAGTGCACTCTAAACACATTATCTATTTATTTTTCTCTAACCTTCCTTAGCCATGCAACCAAGCCACATAAGCTTCATGGATGCCCAAACATCATATTATTCATACTACGTTGATTGAAAAAAAGATAAATCACCCAAAACAAGATCTTCCCGTTTTTTGTTCCTACGATGTTGTGCCGTGCATGTATCTACTAGTTGTATAGTGGTAGTGCTAGTAATATAATAGTATTAGGAGTACAAACTTGGTAGGAGTGGTACTAATACAGAATGCTCCTACTCTATCAATGAGCCCCGTCGACACAAAATTCTTGGCTTCCGTACTACAGCTAGATCTTCCCTTGTTTACGCTTTTCCAACCCGGCGGGCAGGTGGTGTCGGTTTTCTCAACGGCGGTCCCACATGAAAGTGAAAATGCTAGGCACAGAGGCGGAGCTACGTGAGGGCCAACACGTGCCTTGGCCCGCCCAACCTAGCAGGATTTTCGTAGTTGTACATCCAGTTTTGAGGCCTGGAACGTCAACGCAAGTGTAATTTCTATAGCCTGGCTAGACTGGCACGCCCAACGTTTTGCTTCAAGCTCCGCCCTTTGCTAGGCAACACGCCTTCCCTAAGCTATGTGTCGTGCCGAGCAGGCCGTGGTTGTACTCCCGATTCCGGGCGTGTGGGGGTGCGGCCTTAACGTGGCAGGCCTTTTCCTTTTACTAGCAATGTGCCCGTGCGCTATGACGGATCCAAAGTAGTAGAATAGTAGTATTTGTTCACAAACTTGAAAGAAATCACTATTGTTTTGATATACTCCTAATATATTACTCCCTCCGTACCTAAATATTTGTCTTTTCTGAAATTTCAAATGGACTATCACATACGGATTATATAGACATATTCTAGTGTTTCTAGCAAGATGCCCGCTGCTGTACCTGAAGTTGATGGAAAAGGTAAGCACAACTTATAAATTGACGGATGGAGTACTAGTTCTGATGATGCCAAATTTTGGTCCCCATTGTATTTCATGCCAAATTTTGACCATAGATTAAACTAAGAAAATGTTCACACATGTCACCAAACATTATAATTTTCAAAACTATGTTCAAAGACGAATCCAATGAGATAATTTTTCTTGACATGCATTAAGATTTTGTTAGTTAAATCTTTAGTCAAAATTTGGCACAAACTATAAAAGGGACCTATAAACCAGGACGGAGGTAGTACCCACTATGAAGGTAGTAACATAGTCTAGGGATATGTGTATGTTACTAGTGTATGTTACTCACCATTGTGGCTAGTCTAACACATAGGCGTGGTGCATTAACTCTCATGTTGTTTCTTATTTTTTGACATAAATAGAGGAATCAACCAAGAAGAGATGTGGGGCTTGTATGCTTTTAATGACTTGAGACTATCAAACATGACATGCAAAGTGAGTTCATTGCACAAGAACAAATACAACCCACGTCAGCACACACGCATCTTATAGCATCACCTCCAATGGCTATAAAAGATGAATGAGACCAAATTATATCTCATCTAGATGAGTTCTAGCAAAACTTTATTAATAATACTTAGTACTCCTGCGCCATGTATCATATAAGTATCATGTAGTACTTTATTTATTGCCATGTATGACACATAGTTCACAGCGCTCTCTATCGTACCACCTTTTTTTAATTTCAAGTTTTGCTCCATGGCGCAATCCATCGATACTACTACTGTACAAAAGTGGAGTATATACATTTTTTAAAAGGCTAGAGGGCGGGGCAGTCTAGCTCGGTCGGTTTGACGAGAGGCGAGGGCCTTTGTGATTTGACGGCTCATTAATGTTATCAAATCGAATAGTACTGCGCCGCCCGCTGCACGCCCGGCGCCTCCATTAAACCCCTCCGTTAAACCCGCATGCAAACCAAGAATCCTACCCCGGTCACACGTCCGTTCATGAGCGGGCCGGAATTAAACGCAACACCGGCCGAGCTCCTCCCGTCCGCCCTCAGTTTAAACGAGGCCAGACGCCGGCCAAGCTCCTACCGTCCGCCCTCTATTTACACGAGGCCAGACAGCGGGCAAGAATCGCACCCCTCCGCCGCTCCCCCATCTCCTCCTTCACCATTTTCTCCACCCTTCCGATGGCTTTCGATGAGCCGTTCTCTGGCATATCACCCGGCTGGGTGGCCCGCCGAGCACTCCGGATACGGGCGAGGCCGCTCGGTGCTTCACCAACCTCGCTTGGCCCGACGGAGCGATTGCCGCTAAGCGGTAGCGTGGTTCAGCAATTCGCCGCTCCAGTTCAGCTCGATGAGGAGTGGCGAGTTGCTCCACGCCGGCACGGCGGCGAGCACGCCGGTACGGGCGCCATCGCTGCCGCGTCGTACCGCGCCACCAGTGTCTGCGGTGGCCGCGCCTCCCGTGTCTGTGGGCGCACCTCCCGTGCCTGCGGCAGCGCCATGCAGGCAGAGACAGAAGCCGGGTGCGTGGAGAGCAACAAGTCGGTGGCCAGCTTCTTCATGTCTGCCGCCATCATCGAGGAGAAGTAGAACACGGGAGGCCGCTGCCACTTGGGACCCATGAAGGCCACCGCCGAGGCGACGACTGCGGATTCAGGTGGTTTCTTTCCTGCTTCGTCTCTTCCAGGACCTTCGTCGACCCTGCAAGTGTCTGACGGACATGAGGAAGACAAAGGGATTCATGGTGACCATTTAGAACTAAAATAAGTCTAGATATATCCATTTCTAGGACAAGTATTTCCGGAAGGAGGGAGTATTAATTATACAAGAGAGCCGGCTTGGCACCTCTTAGTTCATGTAAATGTAATGAAATCCATCATGTTTATATGAAGATCCGGCTTTTTTATACGAAATCCTTCATGCTTATGTGAAATCAGTCCGTGTTTGCACGAATTTCATCTGGTTGGTTAGAGTTGTAAAAATGTATGTTGGGCGTTTGATGTAAATCCTCCATGAAGGAAGCGGGAGGAAATTTGCCGGCTGCCGTTGGAGATGCTCTTTATGTTGGAAATAATAGAGTGACATCCAATCCATTTGAGTTAATTGCCTGTATGATTGTCCCTCTATAAAAGTTAATTGCATGTACAGTGTACACGTGACTTGCGGTGGTGGCTACAGACCGTGCATGAAAGTTAAAAAGAAATAAGTCCATCCTTAATATTCTAAGTACTCTGTGGGTTCCACTGTCAGCACAACAGCGAAAGAAGTATATATTAAATAAGTAGAGTAATATATAATATACAAATCTAAAGTTAAAAGATAGAATTCGAACTCATGTCATCGCGTTGCGAGCATCCGGCGCTAACCAGCCCAGCACATTTTTCTTGTAGACCATGCTGGAGATATATCTCCATGTCTACTCTTATATATACTCCATTCGTTCACAAATATTTGTCTTCTTCAGATTTCAAATGGACTACCACATACGGATGTGTATGTAGACATATTTTAGAGTGTAGATTCACTCATTTTGCTACGTATGTCTTTTCATGAAGGGGTCAGATTTGTCCTTGATTTATTTATGAGGTATCCAGATGGCACCGCACCGCCAATAAAAGAGGGTAACATCAAAATTATGGACTACTTTTTTGAGTATGTTGGTAAGGTCCGGTCATAGTCACTTGTTGAAATCTCTAAAAAGACAAATACTCCCTCCGTCCGGAAATACTTGTCATCAAAATGGATAAAAGGAAATTTTCTAGACGTATTTTAGTTTTAGATACATCTATTTTTATCCATTTTGATGACAAGTATTTTCGGACGGAGGGAGTAGAAAACAGAGTTGGTGATGATGGTGTGCGTGCCATCCTGCAATATAGGCCGTCGGATTTATATCTAACGGATAGGAAAGAAACTATGGCAATTTTGCAAAAATATACCCACACGTCTCTCCATGTTCGCAAATAAGGCCTTCCCTTGTTCAGCCTTTTCTCTCACAAGATAAACTACTCATACAAATGCATCTTGATGTTCCGTGCAACGCATGGGCAGCTAGCTAATTTCTTTTAAAGTAGTTGCTGCGATAATTGGGTTGAAGTGATATGTTTTATGTCTGCCCCGAATGATTTCAGATTCACTGGTTCTCCCTCCGTTCCAAAATAGATGACCCAACTTTATACTAAATTTAGTACAAAGTTGAGTCATCTATTTTTGAACGGAGGGAGTAGTAACAAATAAAATGTTGCCTTGTTAATTAACATAAAACAGGGTGAAAACTATCACATGAGGCCGGTAAAAACAAGGCACACTGGGTTCAGCGTCATCGTCACTACAGTTGTGCGCGCGTGAGAAGTCTACATATCGAGGGGGCTACCGAGCAAGGCACCGAGACACAATGTTTGAGAGAGAAACCAATTGAGATTATGATCAGATCGAGTTGTCACCCTTCTGCTGTCATTGTTGGGGGGAGGAGAGAAAGGCGTGCTCGAGAGTGTGCGCGGTAGGCACAGAGGCACAACTAGCGAGTGTGTGTGTGTGTGTGTGTGTGTGTTTGAAAGAGGAGTCGATAGATTATTATCAAGATCGATGTGCCACCCTACTCCTTCAGTGCCGGGTAGTGTGTGTGTGTGTGTGTATGTTTGAGAGAGAATCCAGTCGATAGATTAGTATCAAGGTGTCACCCTACTCGTTCGGTGCCGGGTAGTGTGTGTGTGTGTGTGTATGTTTGAGAGAGAAGCCAGTCGATAGATTAGTATCAAGATCGAGGTGTCACCCTACTCCTTCGGTGTTGGGAAGTGTGGGGGGGGGGGAAGGGGGCAGTGACACTCACATATCTCTAGTCTTATAAAAAAATAGAGTTGGTGATGATGGTGTTCCTGCCATCCTGCAATATAGGCCATCCGATTTATATCCGACGGACATGAAGGAATATATGGCAATTTTGCAAAAAGATACCCACACCCCTCTCCGCATTTCCAAACAAGGCATTCCCTCGTTCATCCTTTTCCCCCACAAGATAAACTTCTCATACAAATGCATCTTGATGTTCCGTGCAACGCACATGGGCATCTTGCTAGTAGGGAGAAGGAGTTTGTGTGACACATATCTAGCTATGTTAAGGGATAGGTAGATAGCATATGTGTGAGAGACATTATTATACTTTGAGACATTAGTGGCTGTGGGTGGGCGGAATTAAAGGGGTGGGCGTGTTAGACATAGAGAGCATGTGTGTTTACGTGTGAGAGACTTGTAGGACGGGTAGAAAGATCGAATTTAACCACGACGGAGGGAGAGAAATACATGAAGTGCGCGTGTGTGATTCCGATGCCGACAGGGAAATGAGATATGTATGCGTGTGAGAGAGATTGCACAATTCATTCACGTAACACTATCTAGCGATCGTGGACGTGAATCGCTTGAACATAAATCAATATCTACTTCGTATCGTGGCCAAAGGTACAATATCGATTCAATGCTATAAAGATTGGACACTCACATATCACATTTTTTCTATTTAAATAAACCTTTTTCAGTTGTGCATGCCAAAATTACAGTGATTTTTCTTCAAACAACCAATGTAGCTATCATGCACATGCACCATTGTTACTCTTGCATTCAAATTCATTAGTCTTGGATGATTTAAGTTTCTATTTTGAAGTAATATATATGTAATATTCATATATGAATTCAACGGTTATGCAATTTATGAAATGGAGGCTATGTAATCATATGAGGTAACACTTTTAAGTAGCTAACTACAATATCCATTTCTTTTTGTGCGCCTCTACACTAACATGTCAATGCATTATGTTTAAAGTAAATAACCAATGGCACTAAATTATCTATTTACACGAGAAATACATAGGTTGATCGTTTGATCCCTTTTTTTGTGAACGCGCCATTACACCCGTACGATTGGCCGCGCCCGTGTGAACGGCCAAGTTATCGGCGCATCATCCCGAGTTATTGTATTTTTTTTCTGGGGTGGAGTTCACACGGTTATTAATCACGACGCTGCGTGCCCGTGTACACAGCCTAGCATGACCTTCCCGCTAGCACGGTCCAAAATTAGTTGAAACTGGATATGAACGATTCCGCGGGCGGCAAAATCTCCCGCCTCCTTCTAAAATTTCCGCCACCTTAGTCTTTAGCATGCGAAATCCCCTTTTGTCCTTGGTGCACGGAGACCAACAGTTACAATACCTCCCTCATCTACATGATAGGTCGGGGCTGCTTTGGTAACTTCCGGTTCCCCCACTACACGCCACCCCCATTTCCTCTCCCTCCTCCCATAAAAACGACTAACTCCACAAAGACCAGAGCATCTTACATCACGCCGTCTGCATTTCATCGCCTCTTTCTCCCTCCCTCTCGAAACCCTAGACTGCTCATCCACCGGTGTACCATAGCCCATTCGCTGTCAGCGGCGTCCACCTCGCCGGATCTGCTTCTCCGACCGCATCTACCCCTCCCACCTCCCCTAGAAACAAGTAGACTGCTCATCCACCACTGTACCACAACCCATTCACTGCCGGCCTTGTCCACGGCGCCGGATCTGCTTCGCCGCATTTCTCATCAACCGCCACAAGATATGCAGCGGCTCATTCGTACTCCCCACCGGAGACGATCGTCCACACCCCCCGGAGCCGCCCCACCGACGCCCCCGTCGACGGCCTCTGATCCTCTTCGCCGACACCTTCCTCAACCCTACCAGAGGCGCTTTGCCGACACCTTCCTCAACCCTACCGGAGCCGCTTCGCCGACACCAGCGTCAACCCTACCGGAGTAGCTTCGCCTATACCATTCTCAACCCTACCGGGGCCGCGTTGCCAACTCACAAGTCCACGGCCTCAGATCCGCTTCCTCGCACCCTCATCCAACCTACTGGAGCAGCTTCTGACGCCCCGTCCACGGCCGCAGATCCGCATCGTCGACATCACCCTTAACCCAACCACTGAAGCAGCCGACGCCCGTCCATGGCCGCAGATCCGCATCGTCGACACCATCCATAACCCAACCACCAGAGCAGCTTCTGACGCCCCGTCCACGGCCGCAGATCCTCGTCGTCGACACCATCCTTAACCCAACCACCAGAGCAGCTTCACCTAAGCCCTCGTCCGCGGCCACAGATCCACTTCGCCCACACCGTAGTCCACCCTACCGGAGCCGCTCCACAAACACCCTACTCGACGGTTCTAGATCTCCTTACCGGACCCCGACAGCCAGCGCAGTGTCAACACCCTCGACGTTTCTAACCTGATTCTCATCATGCGGAGAGATGCCAAGCACCCGCCACGGCCTAGGTACTTGTCACCTTTAAACCTGTCTAGCATCACCTGCCCGATGTACTTCAAATATACTAACCGGCCGCTGTTACCTGTTATGCAGTTGGCAAAAACTACAAGGACGATGTTTCTTCTGGATCTAACAGCTTGGCCAACCAAGATCCTGGACTGAGACATTGCTATGATCTTGTAAGCGCGTCTCTCTCTCTTGTATTGTTCTGCGGCTCGCCGCGTGCTTTGCTAGGATTTTCACCAAGATAATCCCTTTGTGCGCATAATGATTTCGACTACTGGCTGCTAAATTAGATATGTAGATGTCATACATGATACTACCTCGTACCTCCGTTCCTAAATATAAGTCTTTCTAGAGATTTCACTATAGGCTACATACGGAGCAAAATGAGTGAATCTACACTCGAAAATGCATCTATATACATCTGTATGTGGCCCATACTGGAATCTCTACAAAGACATATATTTAGGAACAAGGGCAGTACATTACACAAAATCGTAGGTGGCATGTAGGAATTCCAGTGCACTACATTAGGCTCCCTTAGAGTGCCTACCAGTCCACCATACAGAGTCATGGCTAGTTTATGGTACGCACACAATCGTTAATTGGTGGTTTAAATATGCGCAAGGGATATGCAATGTAGTATCATGTAGAGATGTCTGAAATTAGCCGTGTCAACTTGCTGATAGGGTTACACAATGAAAAAGTACAAGATGTATGTGGCAATTTCATGGAACATCGCAAAAAAAGGAGAGGCAACGGTGAGCCTATACAGTGTGCTATGGTACGTCACTCCTCCATTGCAAGCATCGTGACATGTTATTTGTATGCCAGTTCTATTAGCCAAGTTTCTTAGGGACAGTTATTACGAGTTATCCTAAGAAAATAAGCACCTGTGAATATAAGCTCCATGTAATACGCCAACCAGTTCTTTTCATTGCGTTTTCAGCTTATCTTTGGTATGATCAGTGGAAAGTCTAGATTGCATTATATATTTTTTTCATTTTTCTGCACATATGGAAATTAATTTGACTTGCAAACATCACAAATTGAACCCAGTGTAGTAATTAATATGATAGGAAAACAGACCATCACTATTTGCTCAAAATGCAAATACAAAGATACCATCTACTTGGCACAATCTACTTTGGTCAATGTTTTCCATAGAGATCCCATTGCCTAATTTAAACGAAGAACCCATGACCCACATTTAAATGAAGAACAATTATTTGTTGAAATTCGATGGTCCAAGTGGCTAGTTATTATCATATAGCAGCACCACCTGAAAGCATCATATAGCAGTAGCAGCAGCTCATAGCAACTATCATACAACAGCAGCAGTCTGCAATTCATCATATACCAGCAACAGCTCATAGCAATTCATCCTTCAATAGCACCTCAAGGCCATGGCCTGGGAGGAGGGGAGGGGGAACAAGGTGCCTTCTGCCGCAGTGTGGCATCAGCCGTAGTTGTGCAATGGCCGGAGTAGTGCGTTAGACGAACAACGATGGAGCAGCTTTGGAGACCATGAGAATGAGGCGGCGCCATAGGGAGGAGCAGCCAGTGGAGGTTTGCCCCTACCACGCCGGCCATGTAGCCTAGCTGGACATAGCATCGCCGAGGACCAGGCCAGATGGGACCAGTGGTGACGGCTGTTGGAGGAACCCTAGTGCCGCAGTGGGGATCGAGGTAGAGGGAAAGTGGAGAGGAGATGCAAGGTGCAGTGGCAACGTAATGCTTGCGTGTTTGTTTTTACTTGAGGGTCGTGTGTGACACAAAGGCCATAGCTTGCATTTTGAGTGTAATATAGGCAGACAACAGAGTCATTTCACTATTCCCCTTCCCTTCAATTTTTAGTGAGGTTCTACCCGAAACACCCCCCTCCAAAGAGAAATTAGTTAAGCCCAAGTCCATAACTCAAAAATGACTTCTTTACATCTTTTATGGCTTATTTTGACAATATACCCTAAAAAGGCGGAATCGAACTGGCCCTTAACCTGCAATTCAATTGTGCGTGCAATGATGAATCACTCCTGCCTGCTATATGTACATTTAGGCATCATCATACATGGCATAACTAAATACATGTGATTTCCATTGTAGAATCTGGAATATGCAATGTTTATGTTAGTTCATACGTTGCACATGATGTTTAAATGCCCCTTAAATCTGGTCACCAAGTGATGGTCTTTAAGCCTCCTTCTTTGCTTCTTTTCTTGATATGTAAGATTTGCTTACACATCTGCTCAATTGCTTGTTTGCATCAGCCAGCCATACTAGGACTGTTTGCTTTGATTACTTGTTGTTCTTGACCTAACACTCTAACAGAGCTTGTCAACGATTTAAACACTAAGGGCTGCTTTGTAGTGGGGCCTTGTATAACTCATAGGTGAATAAAGGTTTGGTCAGACATCACAAGAGGCTCTCCAAGAGTACCTGGAGATCCAGTTCGAAGGTATGCCTAGTTTTTACATAGCGCGGACATAGTAAATGCTCATTTCATTGTGTGCAAGTGCAAGAGATGCGGGATGTTTCATTATGTGGTGTTGTTTTGTTATAATCTCATCCTTTTGTGTTCACAGACTGGAAAGTATGCATATTTATCTTCCAAGGAGACGAGTAACTAGTTTGTGTCACCTTGCGGAGGGGTGCAATGAAGATAAGATTGAGGATTTCCAAGTACAAGATGTTAGGACGGAGCCTTGCAAGAGAAGTAGGAGCTGCGCTGAGCCTCTTCAACCTGCTAAGGTAAGTCACTGTATGCAACTCAACAGTTCAATTCCTTGTTTATTTCAGGCATAGTTAATTTTCTCTTTTCAATTGCTTTATTTGTCCTCACTTAATGAGATGCCCAAATAATTATGCTTGATGTTCGGTACTTGTATCACTATTAGTTGACATAATTAAAGGCCTTACCATTTAATTACTCTCGCCAAGTGTGCCTGAAGCTTTGAAGTCTATTAACCAACTATTATTGCATGAGGCTCACAATCTAGTTTATACTATGCTAATGATTGCATAGTTTTGCCTGTTGTAGTATGTTTGTATGAAACCCTCTGCTGTTCATTATGCTCCCTAAGACTTTAATTGAGGTACAGAATGGCCAACTGCATGCTTACTTATACGCAACGAGCTGTCTAAATTTGTAACTTGTCTGTGTTTTTGATTGGGCCCCAACATCATGCTCCTCTGGTGAGCTAAGAGGGATTTCTGTATGCAGGCTGCACAGACTATCTTTTTTATAATTTTTAAAATATCACCTGCTTATGCTTCATGACGTGTAACATTTTTTGTGAAAGTGACGTGTAACATTATTGTTAGTCCTGTTTTGCCATGTAGTACAAAATAGTGTCTTGTTCGCTTCACTGTTGTAACTATATATTTGCCCTAGTCATGTGTACTTACAGAAACATTTCAGGATGAAGTGACATCAACACAAAAATCTGCGAGCAGTGCGGCATGGCCGTTACCAAATGATTATGGATTGGAATTGGAATGTGCTGATGTTCTCGAGCATCAACTAGAGGTGGAAAGACAACATGCACATGATTGTCAACGTATAATCAACAAGTTGAGACTGGACATGCAGGTATTAGATGCAGGAGTCAAAAAAATGAAACAAGAAACCGAGGTAACCATGAAGGAATTGGAGATTTTGCAGACTGAAATTTGTGCTATCTAAATCCGGCCAATCCTATTTTCTGAAGAGATTATAGTTCAAATGGAGTTAAGTTGATGCGCGTCCATGATGTATGAGCCGTATTTGCCCAGTGTATGTAATTTGATGTTTGTGTATGCTTTATTATCACCTGTGCTGTACCATAATTCCTAGTGGGTATAATCAGCTGTAATTTCTTTATTGTATAGTGTAGGATTATTCTACCTTTCTATGCCTTGATCTCTTTGTTGTATAGTGTAAGCTTTTTAGAGGTGATAGTATTGAGTAGGATAATTCTTTGAATATGCTATATCGTTCAAAAGGGGGCCAACTCACCCGACCATGGGCCTTCTACGTCTCGTAGGATCCATGGGCCTTCTACGTTTCGTAGGATCCATGGGCCTTCTACGTCTTGCAGGATCCATGGGCCTTCTACGTCTCGCAGTGTCCATGGGCCTTCTACGTCTCGCAGGATCCATGGTCCTTCTACGTCGCGTAGGATCCATGGGCCGCCGACTCATTTATGGGTCTTGTACTGGCCTTTAATGGGCCGTAGACGGGCCTATAATGGAAATCGTACGTTTTATTGGCCAACCATAACGGGCCGTTAATAGGCCCTATTTGGTGATGCTATGAAAATGGCCCAATAGACTAACAGACCACAAACGGGCCGACTGTAACGACGGGCTGAATTTGAACCACAAGCAGAAAATGACAGTAACGGGCCGTAAGTAATGAATCGTCGCAAATAAGCCCAAGAATAAATGGGCTCGAGAAGGCCGAAGATAACATGGGCTGTAAACGGCCCAACTGAATAACGGGCCCTTAATGGGTATAAAGCGATACACTGTTCATTACGGGCCAGTTTCACCACGGGCCTTTAATGGGTCTAAAGTAATACACTGTTCATCACGGGTCAGTTTCACCACGGGCCGTTAATAGGCTAAGAGTTACATAGGGCCTCATGTGGGCCGAAAGACGTCATGGGCCATACATGGGCCGTGGCGAAACGGGTGGAATCATATTGGATGGCCCAGATGACGCTACTGGGCCTAATTTGGATAGGGCATAAAGGGCCTTGGGTTAGTGGGCTGTAAATGGGCTATATGCGAACAGGCCGTTAACAGGCTTTCCATGGGCCGGCCCGTCACCTTTTGACCAAGTCAAACGGGTGACGGGCCGGCCTTTTCACAGGAATGGGCCTCTGTTGGGCCGTGCCATGTGTCGACGTTTCATAGGCGCCTTCTGTCCAATGAGTGGATGACATCTGTCCCAACAATGAGCCGACACGTGTTTCCTCCAGCCAATGATGATTTTACACGTGGAAAATCCCCATTGGTCAGGGCTGTTAACGGGTTATCGGATCCAAAACCCGACCCGATAGCTTAAAGGTGTTCTGTTACGATGGATGCCACGTGTCGGTCACCCTTGATTTAAAGCACTTACGGACGCCGCGATTTATCGTCAAGGAAGTGGACACTTCCGTGATGATAATTTTGGTAATGTCATCGAACACTTCTACGACAACACAGGTATGGCTATCTCGATTCTGTCATAAATTTGTCATGGATGTACATGCATGACACAAAATGCGACCTACTGTGACAAACACGTATCATCACGGAAGTGTATATTTTTTTTAGTGACCGGCGCTGGTTTGGGCGGCTGGAGCAAGAAGACCAGAGGTTGAAGAAGCACTACGGCCGTTAGATGGACATCGTACGGTCACTGGAGCTAGAATCGTGCATATTGACTAAGTTGACAAAGCCCTCCGTCCCCGTCAACTTAGTAGGCCCACAAGTCAGCCTGCCTCTATACTGGGTCCCAACTAGCAGGGGGAGTATTCATTTTTTTGTGCGTAATAAGGAGGCACTTCCTTGCGTGCGAAGATATAGCTGGTGGGTCCAAGCTGTCAGCGGCGGTAACGTTTTTTTCACGAAATACAGAGGCCCTTTCGGTGGGTCCCAGATGTCAGGTGGAGGAATCATTATTTTGCGCGTAATAAGGAGGCATTTCCTTGTGTGCGGCGGTGGACCCAACTGTCAGCCTCTCCACATACAATCCACTTCAGATGCATGTCGGTCGTTGACCACGTTGAACAGGCCGCGCCGAGAGCACCAAGGCGGTGGACGACGGCGAGGCCTAGGAAGGGAACGACACGGATGCAGGGACGACTCGGCAGTTGTTTCCCACGCGGAGGGGAGTACGATCTGACGAGGGTTTATCGGTCTGCCCGTCGTCACGGAGAATAACAGCAGGTGTGGGTGAGTAGAGGGATGGCTAGGCCAGCAATGGGAGTACGGTGGGCGGTGAGGCTCACTGGGCAAAGACACCGACCAAGGGAGGAGGGAGCGAGCAGTCCACTTGGCGCTTGTTTGAGTGGTCGGAGCAGGAAGAGCAGAGATTGAAGAAGCATGACTACTGCTGGATGGACATCCAACGATCCTTTGCCAGGCCAAACTTTTTTAGGAAAGCCTCAAATCTGTGGAAAACATCATACAACCCATCTGCCATTATTTCTAATAATTTACAGCCCATTTGCTAATTCTTAAGGTTTTTTCTGGAGCCCATATTCTTTTTGTTAGCATTATATCCCATATTGTGGCCACGGTTAAAAAATTGTACGAAATTGTGCATATTTCGGTGCGGTCCGAACTGTTTTTAATCCCGAAATTTTGAGTCACATTCAAACTGATTTTAAAAATAAATGTATATCAATATAAAATCCAACAAATTGTCCACGCATAAAAATCAATGCAATTTAAAATCTCGAAATGAAAAAAAGAAATTTGAAACTAATTGCCGGCTTGATGTGTTTTAAAAATGTACAACTCATTTCTCATTACTGATAGGCCATTTTCTCGGCCAGCCGAATGAAGCTATCCTCGTCTTGAAAGATTTGCAGCCCAACAGGCCTGACAAAGTGACTTACTTGGCAAATCACAAAAACATGGGTTGTGGCCGTGGACCCAGCTTCGGCCGTGGACCCAGCTGTCAGCCTCTCCACGTGCAGTACTCTTCCGATGGAAGTCGATCGTTGACCACATTGACCACGCCGTACCGAGAGCCCCAAGGCGGTGGACGAAGGCGAGGCCTAGGAAGGGGACGACGCGGAGCCGGGGAAGACGCGGCAGTGGATGCCCACGCGGAGAGGAGTACGAGGGTTCACTGGTTCAGCTGCGGTGTGAGGCTACCGTCGCCGCAGAATAATAGGGGGTGTGGGTGAGTAGAGAGATGCACCGGCCAGCGGTGGGAGTAGTAGGAGGCGGTGAGGCCTCCACGGCATCACAGCCGGCTATGGGAGGCAGGAGCACGCGACACGACCGGCGCTGGTTTGGGCGGCTGGAGCAAGAAGACCAGAGGTTGAAGAAGCACTACAGCCGTTGGATGAACATCGTACGGTAACTAGAGATAGAATCATTCATATTTACTAAGTTGACAAAGCCCTCCGTCCCCGTCAACTTGGTAGGCCTACAAGTCAGCCTCCCACTATGATGGGTTCCAGCTGGCAGGGGGAGTATTCATTTTTGTGTGTAATAAGGAGGCACTTCCTTGCGTGCGAAGATAGCTGGTGGGTCCGACCTGTCAGTGGGGGGCATGTTTTTTTTGCGAAATACAGAGGCCCTTCTGATGGGTCCTAGATGTCAGGTGGAGGAATCAAAGACTTGAGAAGGCGTACAGAACAAGCTAGTATACCAGTAAAGAGACGTTGCCGAGTTTTAGAAAAAGAGAGACGTGCTCCTGTAGCTGGTTCGAATCCAAACCTAGACTATGACTATATATGGTGTTATGCTACTCTGCAAGTAATGAAACTGACATATCCAACGTTCTCTTCTCCTCTTCTCCTCTTCTCTACTTACTCTGCAAGTAATGAAACTGACATATCCAACGTTCGCTTCTCCTCTTCTCCTCTTCTCTACTTACTCTGCCTAGCATCAGAAGCTCTGGCCGCAGCAACCACGTCCGCTGGCTGCTCGTCCACCCGCTCTTCAGCAGGCAACAACCAAATATGCGCCAAGTCGCCACCCGTACCATCGCCCGTGGGTCTCATCACACCCCCGCCAGCACACGCACCGCAGTCGGTTGCTCATCGCAACCCGCTGCCGTTGGTGTGGTGCCACTACTGCAAATCATGCAGAGTCATCCATCGCGTCTCAACCACAATCCTCAACCCTGGTCGAGTCTTCTACAAATGCCCGAATCATGGGGTAATAATATGTTTAAGTGTTGTTCTGCTGCTTCTAGTTGTTGATTTTTTAATAGTTTGGTTGATGATCTTCCAATTTGATTCGTGCAGAAAAGGGAAGATTCGTGTGATTTGTATTTCGGGAAGTTCTTGATGTGGGGAGTGCAGCTACATTGATTATTTGGTTAGCCGAGGAATCCCAATACCAGCAGGTTGGGGTGTTGGACAAGTAACTGAAGGAACGACAGAAGAGGAAGATGCGGAGCAGAAGGTTAAAGATGCAGTTCCTCTGATCATGGCCAATCAACAGCTGCTGAACGGCCTTGATAGCAATGAGGAGATGAAAGAGCTTGTGAAGATGATGGGCAAAAATGATGTGCTCTGTAGGATGATTGTCTCTTTATTTGCAATGTATGTAGCACTCGTGATGTATTCAGTGGCTATGACATGAGCACTTTGCTGAAACTAGTAATGAATGAAACCTGTGTAGCAGGCTGGGTGTAGTGTTGTGAACATCTAATGATTTATATTAACGGAAGCTCATAAATAAATAAATAGCAGAGGCCCTTTTGGTAATAAATAAATAAATTAGCAGAGGCCCTGTCGGGTCAGCTTTGTTCTCATTCGAAGAAGTCGAGCAAATTGCAGTCCAACAACAAACTATGTCATCAAATTCAAGTTTCACAGCCAAATATGAGTACAACTAAACAACAATGTCATCATGTTTTAGTCGTCATACAATCACCAAACACAAATCAGCATACATAACAAGTGATGTTCTCACAGGAAAATACTAAACAACATGTTCATCAGGTTTCAGTTGTCATAGAAAACACAATTTCATATAGTAGATAAAAAAATGTCTTCTGACAGGAAAATACGACAAAAGCAATGTAATCATCATCCACAGCAGCATCGTCAACATCTTCGCCATGTGTATCAGTCTGAATCGTAATTCCCCACGGTGTCATCTTGTTCTTCGTCCTCAACGTCCTCGAACGTTGGCTTCTTCTTGATCAACTCTTGTATGTCCACAGCACGACAGGCAATCTTTTCGCCGGCGTCATTGACGTGATGGTTCTCAAAGATATTAGGAACATATGTGTTATCTTGTACATCAGGAGCAGTGTAAGCATCATCTTGTTGTGCAACTTCATTAAATGAATTCCTCTGCTCAAACCTTTGCAATACTCTCCAGTCATCGCTACGTGCAAATGTGTCTTCCAAGAAAAATATCTGTGTTGCTTGATTTGCCAAAATAAAAGGCTCATTGGTCTGGTACGCCGCCTTGACATTGATGGATTTGAAATAATCATCAGCTCTGGGTTTTGCGATCCTGGAAAACAGGTTATACCAACGACAACACAACAGAACCACACACCGATGATCCTCGAACTTGGAGATATATCGCAATGTAACAATGTATGTTATGTTAGCATACATTTCGATTGTCTCTTTGTCATAATGATCCGTGCTCATGATGGCACTGTTTTGTGTCTTCCTGCCTTCGTCTCGTGCAAGGGTGTTGTAGCGCACATCTCCAACAACGCAAAATTCATAATGTCTTACCCGAGTATCAGGACCCATTGCTAGTGAGTAAAGGGCATCATCAACTGCCTGCCCATCCTCCCGCATCTTCTTAACCTATGGTTAGAAAATAAACAAGCTGATCATCTTATGTACTCAATATATTAAAAGAACTGACAGTGCAATTCAAAAGCTTACATGGCTCTTGAACCCTTTCGCAAATCCTGCGATAACCAGTTTGTCAATGTTTCCTGGATTTTGCGGCAGTAACTCCTTTTTGTACATGCTGCACAACATAGTGATCGTGTCAAACATCTAAATATATAAGAATGTGTTGCAAGTTTAGTAGATTACGATGTATAAGCTGCAGTACTTAGCACTTACTTGATATAACGTAGTATTTCAGGACAGTTATTCAACACATACCAAACCATTTTGTCCAAATCGTTGGGTTTGTCCTCTTGTCGACTCTTCCCTGTAACTCGAATAGAATAATCAAAAACATTGAGCCCGGGATTGTCTTCATCCACCTCTTTGCTAAGCTAATCAGCTGTTTCAATGTATTTTGAGCAGAATGTCAATGCTTGTATAGCAATGTAGGCTTATGCAATGGAACCCTCGGGTCTAGCTCTATTCCTAACATAGCCCTTGAAAGTGCCTAGCCGCCTTTCAATAGGGTACATCCAGCCATACTGTACTGGACCTCTAAGTAGTGCCTCATCAGGTAGATGAACAACCAAATGCACCATCACATCAAAGAAGGCGGGAGGATATATCTTCTCAAGGTCGCATAGGATAGTTGGTATCTTGTCTCTAAGATGCTCTAAAGCATCTATCCTGATATTTCTACTGCAGAGTTCCCTGAAGAATTGTCCCAACTCTACAACCGCTGCTCAGTATAAGTCGTATGCCCAATCCTCTAAGGATAACAGTAAAACCCTTTGAAGTAGGACGTGGCACCATGAGTTTTCAACCCTTGTACCTTGTTTCCATCTTGACCGACTCTCCTTTCGTGGTTCAAGCAAATCCATGTGGGAATCTCACACGTGATGAGACCTCGCAGAATTCTTTTCTTTTTACCTTGTCCAAGACGTACACACCGGTGCCATATCCCGTGGTTTACCTTCATCTTGCACCGCAAATCTCGCCCGATACCTGTGTGTGTCAAATCAATCCTAGATTTTAAGGTATCTTTCGTCTTGCCTTCAATATTAAGAAGTGTGCCGATAATCTTGTCACATATATTTTTCTCGATGTGCATCACATCAAGATTATGCATGGATCCGAATCTTTCCAATACTCCAAGTCCCACAAAGTGGACTGCGGGTAAACAATAATCTCTCTTACGCCCTCGCCACGCTTCCTTTTCCCGCTACCATTACCAAAGCATGGTTTCACGGTGTAATATGCCTGACCTTCTCTAATTCCACTTGCAACTCATCAGCGGTGAGCCTCCTTGGCGCATCACGGCTTTCAT
Organism: Aegilops bicornis; assembly: GCA_021605145.1. Taxonomy (NCBI): domain Eukaryota; kingdom Viridiplantae; phylum Streptophyta; class Magnoliopsida; order Poales; family Poaceae; genus Aegilops; species Aegilops bicornis. The sequence goes on along the minus strand of CM038673.1, from coordinate 757,036,958 downwards.
GCTTTGCATTGAACACATGTCTTCGGTATTTTCTAGGATGCGGCTTGTCCTTGGCAAGGAAACGGCGGTGTCCAATGTAACAGATCTTGCTAAGTATTGCGTATGACATCGGATTCCTATCACAGCGAACACATGCATTGTAACCATGTGTCGTTCGCCCTGACATAGTGCCCAAAGCCGGATAATCATGGATGCACCAAATTAGAATAGCACGCAGAAAGAAATCAGCTGGTGGGCTGCTATATAGGTCTCGAGTGAGAACACCCCTACATAGCTGCTGAAGTTCCTCCACAAGAGGCTCCATGAACAAATCAAAATCCTTTCTAGGACTTTTTGGACCTGGGATGAGCAAGGCCATCATGTAGTTTGATTCTTTGGTGCAGACATTTGGAGGCATGTTGTAAGGATAACAAGCATCGCCACATGCTATATGTGGCGCCTGTGGCCAAATGGGTTAAATCCATCCGAAGCTAAGCCAAGTCTAATGTTTCTCGGGTCAAGAAGAAACTTTTCGTGTTTACGATTGAAGCTTTTCCACTCACTACCATGTGATGGATGGCTCATTACATTCTCGATCTCTGTACTCCTGGTTCCTAGAATGCCACAGTACATCCTCTCTTGTTTCAGCATCATGAAACAACCTCTGCAATCTTGGTGTAATTGGAAAATGTCTCAGAACATTATGAGGAATCATCTTCACAGCGTTGCCATCTTTCCATCTTGATGATTTGTATTTCGGGCATTCACTTAAGTTGACATAATCCTTCCGGAACAGAACACAATTATTCTTACAAACATGGATCATATCATATCCAATTCCAACTGCATGAAGGAAATTCTTCATTTTACTCTAGGTGTGTGTGGCAGCTCGGGCGATCTGGGAAAGCTTTATGAAAACAGCCAACATCGCATCGAATGATTTGTTGGTCATCCGCTCAGATGTATTCACCTGAAGAAAGGTGACCATAGCTGAGAATACTGACAGCTTATTTCCTGGGGTGACAGCCACGTTGCATTGTTCCAACATGCGGGCCCACCGTTTTTCTTCTGCATGTGAAAGTTCACGGAATGCATGAGCATTTCGTAGCATTGTTTCAATGTTGGTCAAACTCACTGGCTCCGCCACCACCTCCTCCTCCTCTTCCACCTGAGCATCAAGCAGATCAAGATGGTGATCTGCTGCTTCTATGTAGTCAATAACATTGACGTTCACAACTTCACCATGATGAAACCACCTAGTATATGTGACCGACATCCCATACAAGTGTATATGATTTTGCACAGTTGACTGGGGTTGTCGGAGTAATTGGACACGGATACCCCAAAGACGGTGAGACGATATTTCAAGACATCGGGGCTAGCAAAGCCCCTCAGTCAGATTGCCCGGCCGCTCTTGCCGGCTCCCCGTCCGATCGCCGCTTTCGCCGGTCATTGGCCGATCAAGCCAACCAACCGGTTGCCGATTGCCAACCAAAGAGCTGCCGACAAGACAACCGTACCGCGACGCCATCATGTACAATGTCCCTTGTCCCTGGGCACTATTTATGAAGTGACCCAGGGGACAAGGATGACACCCACCATGCCTTGCTCCCATACCACCACATAGCTTAGGAAGTAAGCTAGCCATGCCTATATAAATGTACACATCCATCCATCCAGGGGATGGACTCACACTCACATGCACTCACGCATGAGCACCCACATGCTCACGGCCATGAGCATGGCCGGCCACTAGCATGCCACATACGAGGCATATACGAGGCCAGATGCCAGATGCCTATGGCACCGACCTCGACATCTACCAGGAGCACTCTGTACTAGATATATCGATACACTCGGACATGCAAAGAAGAGGGAGTATTATCTCTCCGAGAGCTCCGCTGGGTAAACCACCGCGTGCTACTCGCATACCCGCTCCAGTCCTATCGCCAGTAGCCTCTTACCCTCACACTAAGCCCTTGTGGCATCTGTCGACCAAGAAGCCCCCCGTGAGAATACCACGATAGGGGTCTTGTAACTGAATTCATACAATCGCTACATCGCAGCAGAGCACATCTGATTTCGGACCACCGTACTCAGCTCGATAAATTTCATGAAGTTTTCAACCCCTCGACATATGCAGCGGAGAATATTCGAGCGAAGTTATCCAAGTCATGTCCATCTGTTAGACATACAAATTAGTTCTTGTACTAGATATTACAGGAAAAACATATATGCTTTTTTATGAAGTCCAAAAAAAAAATACCTAGGTCGATGTCTAAAGCTATGGCAAGATATTTGGACGAGCAGATCTAAGTAACGAAATATATGTAAAGGTAATTCAGCAAACAAATTTGAGTGCTAAATTATGGCAGGCTGTTTCAATTGTCAATGAGCCGAGCACACAGCCATCAAACTATCGAAGGCCATCGCAGCAACAAAGATCGAGTATAAAACGGTGTAGAGCTATTTCACCTAACAGATTGGCTACTAGACCATGGCAATCTACGTCACAATAAATATATGGCAGGATATTTTAGCAACTAATCGGCCTTGGCATGCCATCTCAGCTAAGCAGATTGAGTGCCGAACAGGGCAAGGAAGCATCTTAAGCGAGCATATTGATTGTAAACTACTTCGCAAACAAAGGTGAGATTAACAGCGTCTATCAGCTAACATTCAACGCTACACCGACATGCACGGGGCCTCAGTCTAGAATGCGCGTACCGTGGGAGAAGCTGACCGCCGTGCGTCTCCACACGAACGTCGCAAGCGGTGGCGGCGCTGACCGCCGTGCACCTCCACAAGAATGTTGCCAGCGGTGGCGGCGTGGCTAGAGGACGGCAGTCTACGAAAGCGTACTATGGGAGCGAGAGAATCGCCGTGCGTCCCCCTTGACGAACCGCGGCGCGGACGTATCGGCATGGCTGGGAGGGTGACTTTGGCAGAGCAAATGGAGTGGAGGGGGGCGGGGGAGGGGGGTTTGGGGAATATTATTGGCTAGTTGGCCGAAGGGCGGTTGAATCTAGGATTTGGGCGGAATTTTTGGGTGGGGGGGGGGAGGATTTTCGCGCGGTGGGCGGGGGGAGTTTTGCGCATGGTCGGTTTCTCCAAGTGCAGTCCCACGTGTCAGTGAAGAGGCAAGTCAAGAGCTGCCTGCTTATGCGTGAGCCGTGTGCAGGACCGAACATACGTGGGGTGCAATGCGACCGCGACAGGGGTGCTGTGAGTGTACCGCCTTTTTTCCTTTTAAACTAGGTGCTTCGCCCCCTAAAAAAAACTTGTTGCTTCACGCGATCCATCGATACTACTACTAGTAATCCGGTAATCCAGACTAAAACGGCGCGGCCGGGTCTTTTTCCCCAGCGATATCTTTGGGAGGTTGGCTTAGTTGGGTTTTTAGGACGAGTAATGCTACACCCACGTAATCCCGATTCACGTAATTAACGTAATGTAAAACGTATGAGCTGTTGATTGTAGATTGGGGAGGGAGGGCCCACCACCATGAAAATAAGGGGAGGAGAGAGAGGCAATTTACGTTAACCCTTTCGTAGGTTCCCGTAGATGTACAAAGATGTGAAATGCGTGAATGTGTAGTGGACGTACTATTGGAGTGCCTAAGATAAATTGTGTATGTATAGACCCTATGAGTTTATTTTACTTCGCATGTTAGCTTTGTCTCGGTTCAATAAAAAGAAGAGTTGGTGATGATGGTGTGCATGTCATCCTGCAATATAGGCCGTCCGATCTATATCTAACGGATAGGAAGGAAACTATGACAATTTACCCGCACTCCTCTCCACATTTGCAGATAAGGCCTTCCCTCGTTCATCCTTTTCTCCCACAAGATCTTGATCTTCCGTGCAACGCACGGGCATCTTGCTAGTACTCCTACAATATACTATATTATTGTGAAAGTTCATATACACCGGCCGAGATTAATGCAAACACGGCAGATTTTCATTACATTTCGAACTTTTATAGGACAGAAAAATAAAAGAAACCCGACCCTAAACCTATTCTACGGTGGCGACCGACGTCCTCCATCTGCGATCTCTATGTACGGGGGCGGGGTTCAAGACCCGTGAAGTGAAGGTGCGGTCTCCGGCGAGGAAGAGTAGAACACGGGATACGGACCGGCCATTTGACACACCATGCCCTGCCGCCTCCCATGCCCTACTCATCCTCAGAGTAGTCACCGACCTCGGCGGTGCCGGGCGTTGGACGGCGGCAAGTAGGACGGGTGGCTGACAGTGCTCCTGTCGTCGGCCGCCGGCGTGGCCACCGCTTGTGCGGTCGCGTCCGCGTCCGGCTATGCCGCTATTGCGTCACGAGAGGCGACTTGGGCGAGAGCGGCGACCTCGAGCTTCATCCCCGAAGACAAGCTCTCCCACAGAGCGTTCACGCTTGCGGTCATGGCAGATGTGGTGCCAGGTAGGAGGACGATGCGCTCTGGTGTGGAGGTTAGCTGGGCGTTGCCGCTTTAAGTAGCGCATTCCGGTGAGGCCAAGCGTCCTGGTGCGTCATTAAGTCACCGGAGTTGGTTCCTCGGGCACCGAGCCTCTTAACGACGGCATACGGACAGACGACATGAATGCGGGCAGCTGGCGCCGGCTGGGATCGCACCGCGCGTAGTCAGTTGCGGTCGTGGCAACATTGGAGATGTCCTTTGCTCACATGCGATCGACGCATGTCATTGAAAAAGCAAGACGACCCGACATGGTCTCGGGTCCTGAGGATGCAGTTGGCCGTGCTACACCACTCCACAGACGCGTCCCGGCCCCGTGCATCCTCGACGAGCCGGTGTTGGGGTGTGTGTGTTTGGATTATGGCCAAAGTGCATCATACCAAAATTTTGGTCCTGACCCAAAGATTGGTCATTGTTTGGATGGTTGACATTTTTTTGGCATGCCAATGAACTCTAGCCAACTGTAGTTCATTTTTCTTGCCAATATCGGCCAAATCATGGGCAACCAAAACCTCAACCAAAATTTTGGCTACCCAATGCTTTGATGGAGCAATCTTGGGCACAAACCAAACATACTGTTGGTCGTGCCACAACACTAACGCCACCCTCGGCACACTGAAACCGACCGTGTCTAGCGACGATGAGCGTGTTGCTCACCGCGGTCGCCGTGTCCAGAGGCGGTGCTGGAGCTGCGCCATGTTGTTGGCCCCCACGACCCACATGAACGGTTGCCGATGGCGAGGAGGTCATGGGCCAGCTCCTCCATTGGACTAGTGTGCGCTACGTTGTCCCGACAGGTGTGCCCCACATGTCGGTTTCCTTGTTTTCCCGGCCATATTCGAGCGTCAGTGCTCCGCGTTGCGCATTAGGCCTTTCACTATGTAGGCCAAGCGAGACAACTTATTGTTTATTTGAGCCGTTCAAGTATAATCATGTGGCGTTTGCTTATTTCTCATTCCTCTCCAACCCTCTTCTCCATCGATCATGTCGCCCTCCGGTCGAGTCCATCCTCCTGCATACCTCATTTGAACATTCCGCCGAGTATCATTTGCATGTAGGCCTAGACCATGCTTGTATTTCCAATGTTTTGTAATTTGTCCGACATGCATACAAACAAACGGTTCGTTTAAAGATTCACTTTGCGTCCACTACGTGTCGCTTCGCGTCTTAGTTTTGACATCCCATTTGGTTCATGCCCCGACACATGTTGACAAGATCGATTGATGTTCAGAGATCAATTGCGTGTCGTGCAAGAAGATAAAGGTTTGGTCTGTTTCTATGATAGAAATGACCCACGGTGGGGGGGGGGGTCTGTGGGGCTCAGAGGGAGTATATTGTACGTTTCTAAGCGAAACGAACGTATTGTACCCACCCTAGTCCTCTTTCAATCAATCTCCGGACCCCGAGATGAAATCGAGAGAGAATGAGTGGGGGCATGTGTGATACCTAAGGCAGATTCAAAATTTTGAACCGGTGATCATAGCATCCGCAAATCATATATAAAGGGTATTCAATGTTCTTTTCGTTTTTAAACGAAAAAAATACTCCCTCCTATCCTTTCTAGTTTACATATAAGTTTTATGTGTAGTCAAAGTATCTCTACTTTGATAAAAAAGTATCAACATTCAACAACGCCCAATCAATATTGTTATATTCGTACGTACTCCTAGATTTGTACTCGAGGTGGTTTCCAATTTGTTTTCAACCACGTGAATGTGCTTGTTCTTGCGCATGCTCTTCCTACTAGGATTTTGCCACGTATAGCCAGTCCAATAGTAACTTTTTTAAGCTCCCTGTCCAATAGTACTAGTGGAGTACTAACAACATCTGTACTAGGGTATGCAGTGCTCATAGTTGTACTCCCTCCTTCCATTTATATAGGGCCTATGTGGAGGAGAGAGAGATGTGAAAAAGTAAGGGGAGCGAGCTCTCATGCAAGAGCCTAGCTATATACGCATTCCTAGTTAAATACAATAAATATGAAGAAAGAGATGGAGAGGAGATGGAAAAAAGTACTAATACAATAGCCAAACTTATAATATTTTTTGCGGGAAATAGCCAACCTTATAGCCCACACTACTGTATGAGTGCATATAATAGATGATGGCTATAGATGACATGGCAGTTCCTTATAGCCATCGACTGGCTATATTATTAACCATGCACTAATGCGTTTTTCAAAACCGCATTTGACTATTGACAAGATTAATAGTACATGAGATGTATAATGTGAAAATTATATCATTGGAAGCTCCTTTCACATACGAATTTGACCGTATGCTTTGTGTAAGTTGCATGTCATATATTATTACTCTAACATTTGGTCAAAATTAGCCTCGAAAAACGCATTAGGCCTTGTATAGTAAATGGAAGGAGAGAGTAGTTGTGGAAGTGGATCCTCTGACGTAGGTATCCCTGCCTTACCCTCCCTTTCGGTCACTTACTGGCGGACCCCATGCTTGCTAGGCCCTGCATGTCAGTTACTCAATGGGTTCGGCCACATCAGGGGATCCTCATCCATAGTATACTCCCTCTGTTTTTATTTACTCCGCATAAAATGGAGGGAGTGGTAGTATAAATGACGCAGGCGGGGGAGGGACATCGGTTTGCTCTCAACTGCGGTCCCACAAGCAAGCGAAAACGCAAGACGAAGCGCGTTCCATTCGGTGAGCGACGTGGAGGGTCCAGCATGGCGGGCTGCAACTCGAACGCGACAAGAGCGATGTATAGTCAAAACCGATTGACCGGTCGTCACTGGAACCACTATTCACACCAGAACCTTCGTTGCTCGGCCTACGCCAGCCACTGCCCTAAAACCACAGCTAATCTCCAGCCCTTCCCCCACCTTTCTATCCCCTAGCCCGCATCAAGCATCCCCTAGTTAGCCGAAAAGCCTTGGTGCGCTGCAAGATCACGTATTACAAGATGCTGACGCCGGAGCGCCGCGCAGAAATCGCGGCGGTGGTCGGTGCCACAGACCTCCGTTCCCAAGCTCGCTTTGTGGTGGGCCAATCCCCGAGTTCTCTGGAGCCAAGCTACGAGGAGGAGGAAGCCGATCCAATGTTCATGGCGGAGGTCGCAGCGTAGAAGGCCCCCGATGGGTATGAGACGATGGACGTCGACTTCGCGTTGGCGTCGAAGTCCCCATGGTGCAAAGCGGACCAGCGGTTCAACTCGGCGATACTAAAGGAGGACCGGAGGCAGAGGCTCAACTCGACGCGGAGCGCGTGCATGCCGCTGCCATCGAGGCTCTCCTGCAGGCGGAACCGGATGTCGTGGATGTGAACCAGGCGGCTGAGGCTCAACTTGAGGTGGAGCACGCGGATGCCGCTGCCATCGAGGCCCTCCTGCAGGCGGAACCGGACGTCCTGGACTTGAACCGGGCGGCAGAGGCTCAACTCGGCGCGGAGCGTGCGGATGCCGCTCTCATCGAGGCCCTCCTACAGGCGGAACCGGGCGTCCTGGACTTGAACCGGGCGGCGGAGGCTCGACTCGACACGGAGCGCGCGGACGCCGCTGCCATCGAGGCCCTCCTGCAGGCGGAACCGGACGTCCTCGACTTGAACCGGGCGGTGCTCTCGTCCGTGCAAAGCGCCCGCATGCTCCGCATGAACAAGTAGCTGGAGGCCGAGGACAACCACAGTGCGGAGACACACGTCGGCAGCTACGGCTGGTTCGTGCCGGCAGCCAAAGACGACGAGGCCGTCTCGTTCCGCGAGCAGTGATATTTTTCTTTATGTTGTTGTTTTTATGGATCTTTTGATGTGTAAAAACATATATTGTTATGCAAGTCGCCTGACTTGGGCCAGTCTACCATTTCAGGCGGTTGGATGAATATCCTACGTCTCCTAACCCTCCTTCCTCACCTCTTCTTCTTCCCAACAGACCACCGCACGGGCCGTACGGATACTCCCCAACATGCGGTTGGATAAACATACTCTATGAATGAAAATTATGTGTCAGCGGTAGGATGGCTGAGTTTGGTTTGTTCACATGCGACAGCACGTGTCAGTGAGGGTGCGTTCCCTTGGTTGGGTTTGCGGCGTGCAGGAGCGACTGTGTGAGGGTGCGACTGCCAAGTGCGCAGGAGCGACCGTGTGAGGGTGCGGTGCGACCGCGAAAGCCGTGTGCAAGTGTACCTCCTTTTCATTTTGAAAACTTTAGGCAAGCTTGGCAAAAATATGTGGCGAAGTATGGCAATGCAAGGCCTAGACCCAAACAGGATAAGTACGTACTACATACTAGGAGTACTAGTGTTAAAAAAGAAAGGCGGGTTTTTCCTTCACGGGATTAATCGATACAAATCCTCGTTTCACATGTCAATTAATGCGTATTATTTTTCTCCAAAGCCCAAAGAGCTAACCATCTCACTCCTCATCGCTTGATTAATGCAGCACCATGCAAACCAACCTTCTCACTTCCGCATGCATGCAGGGGATAATGTCCTTGGTTGCTAGTATGAGGCAAACCTCCATCAATTTTTCCTCGATTAGTGTTAGTGGCCTTTTGCAAATTGTAATTTTGATATACTGGCCCTGTGTACAAAAAAATGGAAGTAGTAACTATATTTGACTTCCTTCCCCATCACGGTGACGTCGATGATATCTCGAACGTTGTGGTTTGACGAAGTGCGTTCGACGGAGAACACCATTGAGGGAGACCACGGTAAGTCGTTCGCAAGTGCCGCCTGCAAGCCGAGACAACCGCCTTATTTGCATCCAGGAAGTCCGTTGAACCAAAGGACGCGTAAATGTACTAGTACTACTCGTACACAATAGCGTCGTTCGTCCAGCTTAGTGCGGTGAGATGGTTTCTCGAAGAAGACGATAGAGAAGCGGAGTCAGCGAAGAGTGAAATAATGGTTGCTTTGTCCATGCTTTGTGATTTGACACCTCACTGCTTTGTGATTTGTGATAGAAGGGACAGGGGAGTAGACTCTATGCTCTAACTGTACATGCGTCCAAGCACGGGAGAAAGAGGAGAGACATTGCATTTTTCTATTTCTTCAATCAATCAATCAGGGAGCTTCGGTTCCATCCTTTTGGCTTTGGCAACACCGTCCACAATGGTTCCCACGATGCCAAAAGCTATTTTCACATTTGGCTACACATTGTGGATGCCCTTAACCATACCACTTGGTTCTGCTCCTCGTGTGCTATCTATACAAATCTCAATTATATTGATCTAAAAAATTATAGAATCAAGATTAGTAAAAAGGAGGTGATTTTGCCGCGCGGATGGCGGGGGAGGTTTCTTATTTTTAGAGGACGTTGTCCTGGCGGTTTGCTAACATGTGGTCCCATGTGTCAGTGCTTTACCAAGCCGATCCGCTTCCCACATGAGGCAGAACAACGGCAGAAGCAACACGTGGTTAACTTGAAGAAGATGAGGGAGAAGCGGATTTAGGAACGAGTGAAATGATGGTTGCTTCATCCCTCCAACTTCTTTTTTTAGCATTATTACTTCGTCCCTCCAACTTAACTGCGGGAAAGGTGCAGCTTTGTAATTTGACGCCTCATTGCTCATTACTACGCCGGCGCCATGACTGGTCGCTTCACCCCAGCTGCTCTGCATTGTATTCCGGTATGGCACGTGGACCCGCTAGATTGATGTCCCACATGTCGGCGAAAGGGACTAGAAGATTTATGAAAGCGAGCGCTCCACTCTTACGATGGAGGAGTACACGACATGACGGCCCAGTGAACTGTCACTTGTACTGTATAGTACTATAGTTTTGATGTTTCGCACGATCCATCGATACAAACCCGATTAAACAGGAAAGGGCGGTATTTTTCCCGCGCGGTATATGATAATGGCCATACATTTCAAAGGCAATTTTAATGTATGCAAACTGAATAATTAAGTAACAATATGATATCTAGTAAAACTAAAAACACATATGATTTATTGTGTTAGAGTGTAGTAGTAGTGTTATATTGCATAGTTGTTAGATGTAACATGCGAGAACGTGTAGAGATGTAGTTTTGGAGGGCCTACAGAGAGAAAAAGCGTAATCGTTCACCGAACTTCAGAATAAGTTGATTACGGTCACTATATACGCTTATGGCGATGATTGTACGGTCACTTGCTCATGGTTCGCATCGGATTGCACTCTGTTGACCGCCAAATAGTCTGCGTGGCACCATGTTGACTAGTTAAATTGACCATGTTCCTTGTGGGTCCCACCTGCCGGTTTGCATAGGGAAAAGGTCGATAAACACAAATTTACGCAGACGCGACAAGACTCCAACCCGCGCGGGAATCACCTGGTTGTGTATGTGTCTGTCAGGGCCAGATGTGTGCGCATGCACGTGTAGGTTGAGCACTTGAGCGTGAGAGTGTGTGTTGGTCGTGTGGTGTACTGGTGTGTGCATGCATGCGTGTGTGCGTGTGAGTGTTGCGTGCGTGTGTGGCAGCGTGTGTACGTGTGAGTGTTGCGTGCGTGCGTGGGTGCATGTGTTCGTGTGAGTGTTGCGTGCATGCAGTTCATGTGCATGCGTGTGTGTGTGTATAATCACCACATCAGCTCCTGTGTGTTAAAACAGACAGCTCAGCATACCAATACAAGGCCACCTTGTCTGTTGTACCCGCGATCATGACTTCGAACCACCATCCAATATTTTTTTTGTCGTTTGTTTTCATTCTTACTAGCAAGATGCCCGTGCGTTGCATGTAACATCAAGATGCATTTGTATGACTAGTTTATCTTGTGAGAGAAAAGGATGAACGAGGGAAGGCCTTATTTGCAAATGTGGAGAGGTGTGTGGGTACCTTTTTGCAAAATTGTCATACTTTCTTTCCTATCCATCAGATATAAATCGGACGGCCTATATTGCAGGATCGCAGGCACACCATCATCACCAACTCTGTTTTTTTATAAGAGTGTATTTTATATTTTATAAGAGTGTAGATGTAGAGTAGATACAAGCCGGCTGTGTGGGCCCGATGGTAGTGAGATAGTGTGATGCAACACTAGAGGTGCCACGTGGAGCGCTTTAACTGGTCAACTAGTCGTGTCTTGAGCAAATACAGAGTTGTACGGTGAGCCCGTGACTGTATAATAACCACAAAACGTAAATGGTGACCGTAATGAGTGGATTCTGAAGTCCAATGTACGTATCGTGCTTTCGCTTCAAATACAATGATCGTCATTGTATATATCGCAAGAGAAAGATGAAACATGTGTGAATGTGTTGGGGGCTTACTTTTAGAGGACCTGGAGATAGTTTGTGTGCGTACGTGAAAGGGGCGTAGAGGGGGGTATGCGATGGAGAGAGAGAGATGCTCTTCGTTTCTCTTTATTATGACTAACTTTATATATAGTATAAAAATATACAAATTCGCAGTGCAGAATAAATATCATTGTGGGCACCATGCAGTGCAAATTAGCGTTCATACTCCTCCATATAACTTTGTAATGTTGTATATATGTAGAAATTCTAAAATAATTTTTGGCCACACTTTATTCAAAAGGAATGTTAAAAGTAAATAAACGTGAAGAGAGGGCTTTTTAGATCAATGGGGTACGTGTTGTAACATGTGTGAATGTGTAGTTGATGCATTTGGCAGGGCCTAGAGAGGTATGTGTGTGTATTACGTATTCGAGAGAGGCATGATAGACGGGCTGGCGGGGGGGGTGTGGGAGAGATAGCACGAGAAATGAGAGTGGTCTAGAGAGAGAGATGAATATGACGTCACGGCGAGAGATTCCCTTGAGTGTGTATATGCAAGGGGGGAGTGGATAGAGGCACTAGGAGAATATTTTTTGTGTGTGTGGTGTCTGTGTTGGTATGTGTGGGTGTGAGAAGATAACGTGACGTGGGGGCAGAGGGTGTGTCACCGCGTGAGGTCCGGTGGGTCGAGGTGAGGTCCTTCGTTCGGTTCCGTCCTACGCCACATTGGTCGGCCTGTGACACATTTAGGGAGACCCATGGATGACTAGTCGTACAAGACAAAGATAGCATAATTTTGAAGGACTCTGTGTCCACTGACAAAGCCGGCTAGGATTTGTAACCCTAGGTTCTCGGACTAAGGTAACCCCTTTATCTCCGATATTACTATTCATCCAACCTAACTTTAAGGGGCATCCTATAGAATGCTCTGCTAGAATCATACTCGTCGATTTGGAAGAGAGGTGTGAGACAGTGCATGAGATACAGGCATAAAGATAATGTGCATACAGGAGACACGTAGGCGGGTCTATGTATATATAAAGGGTCGATGGGGATTGTGCATTTGTATGCTTGCGAGAGGAAGAGTGCTTGTGATAAAGGTTAGTGAAAACAGTCGTAAATGGTTACGAGAGGGAGGGAGGGTTATATCGAGAGCATGTAAAAGTAGAAAGACACCTCGGGAGAGAGTGTGTGAGCATGTGTGAGAGACCACCGATGGAGAGTGAAACTACACGTAAAAGACTGATGTACACATTGATTAAAGATATAAATTGTATCCAAATATTAGGATGGGATCATGATATTTGCAATTCGCGTAAGGAACAGTCATTGATCCATCAGACATCTAGATTATATCGAATTTGAGCATGTGTATGTTATTATTCGACACAATTGATCCACATAGTTAGTCTTTTGAACTGCAGACAATGCATCGCTTTAGCAATCGAATATAAATGTGAGTATAGTTCATGTTGTGTGTGTAAAGCACATTATACATACGAAAGTTACACAATGAACATTATAAATAGCTACCTATGAACTAGCATACATTTGAATTCAACTTAAGGTGGTTTAAAAAAATCGAATTCAACATGAAGTCCATTCAATTATTTGAATCTGATATCATGGCATTTGTAAATCATACCTAAATTATGGGGGCATCAATCTTTGCTCTGATTTTGTACATAATATCATATGTAGTCGTGTACAAAATAGATTCAAATTTAGCTCCTCCATTCCAAAATAATCGTAGTTATAGGATTTTCAAGTGTCAAAATTTCAAAAAGAAGCAAATAATTTAATGAGGTTTTCAAACATACAAGGTCAAATTTAACGTTGTCTATTTAGGTCAATCCTCAAAGTTCAAGAGTACTCTAAACGTGAATACTTGTGTTTCAAAATTTCAAACGAAGCGCCAAAAGAGCCTCTACTCGACCGAAACCGCATGAGACCAATGTTTGGTAGTACAAGGAAATTATTTTTCTAATAACTCCGACCCGTGAAACCTACCGGTCCGACGTCCAAAGGTCTAAACCGGGGTAGTTTGTAGCTTCATCTAGACGCCACACAACCGCCTCCGAAAAACATTCATACAAAATGGCCGCCTAAGCACACATGCGCGCGGCCGAAATCGCTCCCGCCCACTATTTGGGACACCTGGGATTACCATCCTACCCCCGACCCGTAGTAGGTCCAAAATTTAAGAGGGGGGCAAAGTTTGTACTTTCCCCAAATTTCAAACAAGTGCGTCCCATCTTCTGTATAAAAAAGCCAAAACAAGCGTCCCTGCATCAAACATGGTTCGCCTCCCCGCCCCGTCCGATTCCCCATTCATACTCAGGTGCAAAACTACCTCTCCACCAGCCATGAAACCCCGACGCCCTCCGTCCACCACCCCATCCCACCCATTAACCGCCGCCTCCTCCATCACACCGAGCCGATACCACGCCGCCGCCCACCGCAACCTCAACCACAACGCCCTCCACGGCTAGTAGTTGAAGCCGAGGCCGAGCCGTCCGTACCCAAGCTAGTTCAACCACGCCGTCCTATGCCTCACCGCTGCCGCTCCAACTTCGCCACCCTCCACCGCACTGTAGCTGTTCCTCGCCACGCCCTTCGCCGCCGCCTCAGATCTGCTTCCCCTCCGCCGATATACGGCCACGGCAATACAGTCAACAATTTGGCCACGGGTTCATCCAAGGATCCACGGTTCTCCAAAACATCGGTTCCCCCGGGAGAAAAAATAAGATCGCCGCGACATATGGAGGAGACCACACTGGCAACCGATAAGGGTACTCCTCTTCCATTATTCGTGCAAATCTTACGTGTCTGCTTGCACGGTATTCAGCCCACAGAAGACACTAGTTGACCGCTTCTTCTTGATACTAGATGTTCCTAGTAACTCGTGATGCACAAGGTTTCTCCTCATATACTATTTCACCTTAGCTAGTGGTCCGTCGCCCCCCTGAATTTCAATTCCTGGTCAGTTGATTCCCAATTAACGGAAGCATTCCCCGGTGTAACAAGCGCTAGTCCGCCAATTACGCCGGGGAAGCAGCGCCTCGGTGTTTATCTTAGGGGCGTGTGAGGCCTAGAGCTACTGGCGCCCGATCTGGAGGTTGGCCGGGATTAAAGGGATGGCCTGGGGCGCTACCAAGCACCGCGGTGGTGTGAGGTCGAGGGGATGGCGGGGCGGCGGGGGCAGGGGTCTGGACCGGTGGTCGCTGGCGGTTCAAGAAAGATCGTCAACAATGATTGGCGGGAGGTAGACGAGGGCATCTGCCCGTTCCTTATAGATCAGACGGTTCATTAAAAAATTAACTGACCTATTTATTTTCAGTCGATTGTTATCTTGATATGACCACATGTGGTGGTGTGCTGGAGGAGTACCTGCATTTCCTGTGCTCATATATTACAAAATCATACGGAGTAGAATCTAATTTTTTTTGCCATGCAATGTTGTAGAGCTATCATATGTCTCCTGTCATTTATTTTTCAGCCACCTGCTATCTGCTACTTTTACAAAGGTAATCAGTTCTGCACACACTTCACCCATACTCTCACTATTATGTTTTTATGCAAGGGTATTTCAGAGTCTGCCTCGAGAGAAGCAGAAAAGAAAAGAGAGAAGTTGCTCCAACTTTCTACGCGGGTAAGCACGGCACGTTACAGCGCTATAAAGGGTGCAGTGTCAGCAGATGGAGACGGTAAACGTAGCTCTGGAGTTGATGACCTCGCTCGCAATGAACCACCATCCCAGGTGCTTGCTTTAACTTCACGGTGTCATATGTGGTTGCATGTTCCATATGGTGTCTAGCTTGTATTCGAGAGGCCGAAGTCGGTCTTTATTAATATAAGGAAAGATATTTTCTACATGAACCACCATCCCGTGAGCACCAGAAGACAAATAGCTAGTCAGGGCACTAGCCGAGCCAGTGACAAGCCCAGCAAAGACAGGCATCACCTGGAAGCCAACTAAAAAGCCGCGATGGTGGCGAAGCAGCCCGCCTCCCACCAGGCTCTCAGATCCTAGATGATCATGCTCACCACTCCAGCCGGATGTATAGCTTGTATTGCTTCCAATTTGGTTAAATTGCATCTGCTTAGCTTACACATTATACCTTTGAATATGACATGCCTTCGCTTTTTGGTACATACTAGTACATCTGTGTATTAACCATGTTCTCACATCAAACTAATGTTCTTGTGTATCCCTCATCAATCACTTATGATGAGGCAGTCAGGCAAGTGGACTATGATACGTCCATTTTGCATCATGCTTTTATATCGATAGTTATCGCATTATGGGCTGTTATTTCACGTTATGTCACAATACTTATGACTATTCTCTCTTATTTTACAAGGTTCACATGAAGAGGGAGAATGCCGGCAGCTGGAATTCCGGGCTGGAAAAGGAGCAAATATTGGAGACCTATTCTGCGCAACTCCAAAAGTCCTAAAACTCCATGGAATATCTTAAAATAAATAAAGAAAAATCATCGTCAAAGATGAAGGCCAAGGGGGGCCCACACCCTGCTCACGAGGGTGGGGGGCGCGCCCCCCTACCTCGTGGGCCCCCTGGTGGCTCTCCGACGCCCATCTTCTCCTATATGAAGTCTTTCGATGAGAAAAAAATAGTAAGCAACCTTTCGGGACGAGACTCCGCCGCCACGAGGCGGAACCTTGGCGGAACCAATCTAGGACTCCGGCAGAGCTGTTCTGCCGGGGACACTTCCCTCCGGTAGGGGGAAATCATCATCATCATCATCACCAACGCTCCTCTCATCGGGAGAGGGCAATCTCCATCAACATCTTCACCAGCACCATCTCATCTCCAAACCCTAGTTCATCTCTTGTATCCAATTCTTGTCTCCAAGTCCGGGATTGGTGCTAGTAGGTTGCTAGTAGTGTTGATTACTCCTTGTAGTTGATGCTAGTTGGTTTATTTGGTGGAAGATCATATATTCAGATCCTTTATGCATATTATTACCCCTCTGATTATGAACATGAATATGCTTTGTGAGTAATTACGTTTGTTCCTGAGGACAAGGGAGAAGTCTTGCTATTAGTAGTCATGTGAATTTGGTATTCGTTCGATATTTTGATGAGATGTATGTTGTCTAGCCTCTAGTGGTGTTATGTGAACGTCGACTACATAACACTTCACCATTATTTGGGCCTAGAGGAAGGCATTGGGAAGTAATAAGTAGATGATGGGTTGCTAGAGTGATGAAGCTTAAACCCTAGTTTATGCGTTGTTTCGTAAGGGGCTGATTTGGATCCATATGTTTCATGCTATGGTTAGGTTTACCTTAATACTTTTGTTGTAGTTGCGGATGCTTGCAATAGAGGTTAATCATAAGTGGGATGCTTGTTCAAGTAAGAACAGCACCCAAGCACCGTCCACCCACATATCAAATTATCAAAGTACCGAACGCGAATCATATGAGCGTGATGAAAACTAGCTTGACGATATTCCCATGTGTCCTCGGGAGCGCTTTTCCTATTATAAGAGTTTGTCCAGGCTTGTCCTTTGCTACAAAAAGGATTGGGCCAACTTGCTGCACTTTATTTACTCTTGTTACTTGTTGCTCGTTACAATTTGTCTTATCACAAAACTATCTGTTACCACTTATTTCAAGATTTGCAGAGAATACCTTGTCAAAATCGCTTATCATTTCCTTTTGCTCCCCGTTGGGTTTGACACTCTTACTTATCGAAAGGACTACGATGGATCCCCTACACCTGTGGGTCATCAAGAATCTTTTCTGGCGCTGTTGCCGGGGAGTGAAGCGCCTTTGGTAGATGGAATTTGGTAAGGAAAAATTTATATAGTGTGCTGAAATTTCATCACTTGTTACTATGGAAAGTAATTCTCCGAGGGTCTTGTTCGCGGTATCTTCACCTCTGGCCCAAGAGAGCAAAGAGTTGCTCCTCAACCTACTGAACCTATTGAAAATGAAACTCCTTTTGAATTTCCTTCGGTATGATGGAAAACTGCTAGCTAATACTTTTACAGGAGATGGAACAAAGCATCCCGATGAGCATCTACTCTATGTGGATGAAGTTTGTGGACTATTTAAGCTTGCGGTATACCCGATGATGTTGTTAAGAAGAAGGTCTTCCCTTTATCTTTGAAGGAGACGCATTGACATGGTATAGGCTATGTGATGATACGAGATCATGGAACTATAAAAGATTGAAATTGGAATTTCATCAAAAATATTACCCTATGCATCTTTTTCATCGTGATCGCAATTATATATATAATTTTTGGCCTCGCGAAGGAGAAAGCATCGCTCAAGCTTGGAGGCTTAAATCAATGTTATATTCATGCCCCAATCATGAGCTCTCAAGAGTGACAATTCTTCGGAATTTTTATGCTCGGCTTCGATAACAATCGCACCATGCTCGATACTTCTTGTCGGGCTCTTTTATGATGAAGACTATTGAATTTAAATGGAATTTATTGGATAGAATTAAACGCAACTCTGAAGATTGGGACCTCAACGAAGGTAAGGAGTCAGGTATGACACCTAAGTTTGATTGTGTTAAATCTTTTATGGATACCGGTATTTTCCGTAAGTTTAGCACTAACTATGGACTTGACTCTAAGATAGTAGCTTCTTTCTGTGAATCTTTTGCTACTTATGTTGATCTCCGCAAGGAGAAGTGGTTTAAATATCACCCTCCCATAGAAGTAAAAGTAGCTACACCTATTAAATTTGAAGAAAAGACAGTCACTTATAATGATCCTATTGTTCCTGCTACCTCTTATGTTGAGAAACCACCTTTCCCTGTTAAAATAAAGGATCATGCTAAAATTTCAACTGTTGTTCGTAAAAGCAATATTAGAACTTATACACCTCCTGAGCAAGTCAAAGTAGAACCTAATATTGCTATTGTGAAAGATCTCTTGTCTGATAATATTGATGGGCATGTTATTCAATTCTCATGTGAATCTGCTAGAATTGCTAAACCTAGCGTTAAAGATAAACATAGACATGTGGTAGGCGTGCCTGTTATTTCTGTTAAAATAGGAGATCATTGTTATCATGGCTTGTGTGATATGGGTGCTAGTGCTAGTGTTATACCTTATGATTTATATAAAGAAATTAAGCATGAAATTGCACCTGCTGAGTTAGAAGATATTGATACAATTAAACTTGCCAATAGAGATACTATATCTGCAATGGGAATTGTTAGAGATGTTGAAGTCTTGTGTGGGAAAACTAAATATCCTGCTGATTTTCTTGTTCTTAGTTCTCCACAAGATAGCTTTTGTCCCATTATATTTGGTAGACCCTTCTTGAATCTGTTAATGCTAAGATAGACTGCAAAAAGAATGTTGTTACTATTGGCTTGGATGATATGGTTCATGAGTTTAATTTCTCTAAATTTAGTAAACAACATCGTGAGGAAGAATTGCCTAGTAAGGATGAAATTATTGGTCTTGCTTCTATTGTCGCATTCTCCTAGTGATCCTTTAGAGCACTATTTGCTAGACCATGAAAATGATATGTTCATGAATGAAAGAAGGGAAATAGATGAAGTATTCTTTAAACAGGAACCTATTCTGCAACACAATTTGCCTGTTGAAATCCTAGGGGATCCCCTCCACCCAAGGGTGATCCCGTGTTTGAGCTTAAACCGCTTCTCGATAATCTTAAATATGCTTATATTGATGAAAAGAAAATATATCCTGTTATTATTAGTGCTAACCTTCGGAGCATGAAGAAGAAAGATTATTGAAAACTACGAAGAAGCACCGTACGCTATCGGATATACTCTTGATGATCTTAAGGGCATTAGTCCCACTCTATGTCAACATAAAATAAATTTGGAAGCGGATGCCAAACCAGTTCGTGATCCTCAATGACGCTTGAATCCTAAAATGAAAGAAGTGGTAAGAAAAGAAATACTCAAGCTTCTGGAGGCATGTATAATTTATCCCGTTGCTGATAGTCAGTGGGTAAGTCCTGTCCATTGTGTCCCTAAGAAGGGAGGTATTACTGTTGTCCCTAATGATAAAGATGAATTGATCCCGCAAAGAATTATCACATGTTATAGGATGGTAATTGATTTCCGCAAATTAAATAAAGCTACTAAGAAAGGTCATTACCCCTTACCTTTTATTGATCAAATGCTAGAAAGATTATGCAAACATACACATTATTGCTTTCTAGATGGTTATTCTGGTTTCTCTCAAATACTGTGGTCGGCTAAAGATCAATCAAAGACTACTTTTACTTGCCCTTTTGGTACTTTTGCTTATAGATGTATGCCTTTTGGTTTATGTAATGCACCTGCTACCTTCCAAAGATGCATGGTGGCTATATTCTCTGATTTTTGTGAAAAAAATTGTGAGGTTTTCATGGACGATTTCTCCGTCTATGGTTCCTATTTTGATGATTGCTTGAGGAATCTTGATCGAGTTTTGCAGAGATGAAGAAACTAATCTTGTCCTGAATTGGGAAAAGTGCCACTTTATGGTTAATGAAGGTATTGTCTTGGGGCACAAAGTTTCTGAAAGAGGTATTGAAGTTGATAAAGCCAAGGTTGATGCTATTGAAAAGATGCCATGTCCCAAGGACATCAAAGGTATAAGAAGTTTCCTTGGTCACGCCGGATTTTATAGGAGGTTCATTAAGGACTTCTCAAAAATTTCTCGACCTCGACTAATTTATTACAAAAAGATGTACCATTTGTCTTTGATGATGATTGTGTAGAAGCATTTGAAATACTTAAGAAAGCATTAGTCTACCTTTTGTTGTTCAGCCACCTGATTGGAATTTACCCTTTGAAATCATGTGTGATGCTAGTGATTATGCTGTAGGTGCTGTTCTAGGGCAAAGAGTTGATAAGAAATTAATTGTTATCCATTATGCTAGTAAGACTCTAGACAGTGCTCAAAGGAATTATGCTACTACCAAAAAGGAACTTTTAGCAGTTGTATTTGCTTGTGATAAATTCAGACCCTATATTGTTGATTCTAAAGTAACTATTCACACTGATCATGCCGCTATTAAATATCTTATGGAAAAGTAAGATGCAAAACCTAGACTTATTAGATGGGTTCTCTTGCTACAAGAATTTGATTTGCATACTATTGATAGAAAAGGAGCTGAGAACCCCATTGCAGATAACTTATCTAGGTTAGAGAATGTTCTTGATGACCCACTACCTATTGATGATAGCTTTCCTAATGAACAATTAAATGTCATAAGCACTTCTCGTAGTACTCCATGGTATGCTGATTATGCTAATTATATTGTTGCTAAATTTATACCACCTAGCTTCACATACCAACAAAAGAAAAAGTTTTTCTATGATTTGCGACATTACTTTTGGGATGACCCACATTTGTATAAAGAAGGAGCAGATGGTGTTATTAGACGTTGTGTGCCTGAGCATGAATAGGAACAGGTCCTACGCAAGTGCCACTCCGAGGCTTATGGAGGACACCACGCTGGAGATAGAACTGCACATAAGGTATTGCAATCTGGTTTTTATTGGCCTACTCTCTTCAAGGATGCCCGTAAGTTTGTTTTGTCTTGCGATGAATGTCAAAGAATTGGTAATATTAGCAGACATCAAGAAATGCCCATGAATTATTCACTTGTTATTGAACCATTTGATGTATGGGGCTTTGATTATATGGGACCTTTTCCTGCCTCTAATGGATATACACATATTTTGGTCGCTGTTGATTACGTTACTAAGTGGGTAGAAGCTATTCCAACTAGTAGTGCTGATCATAACACTTCTATTAAAATGCTTAAGGAAGTTATTTTTCCGAGGTTTGGAGTCCCTGGATATTTAATGACTGATGGTGGTTCACACTTTATTCATGGTGCTTTCCGTAAAATGCTTGCTAAATATGATGTTAATCATAGAATTGCATCTCCATAACACCCACAGTCTAGTGGTCAAGTAGAATTGAGCAATAGAGAGCTCAAATTAATTTTGCAAAAGACTTTTAATAGGTCTAGAAAGAATTGGTCCAAGAAACTTGATGATGCATTATGGTCCTATAGAACTGCATATAAAAATCCTATGGGTATGTCTCCGTATAAAATGGTTTATGGAAAAGCATGTCACTTACCTCTCGAACTAGAACATAAGGCATATTGGGCTATTAAAGAGCTCAACTTATGATTTCAAACTTGCCGGTGAGAAGAGGTTATTTGATATTAGCTCACTTGATGAATGGAGAACCCAAGCTTATGAAAATGCCAAGTTATTTAAAGAAAAAGTTAAAAGATGGCATGACAAAAGGATACAAAAGCGTGAGTTTAATGTAGGTGATTATGTATTGCTATACAACTCTCGTTTAAGATTTGTTGTAGGAAAACTTCTCTCTAAATGGGAAGGTCCCTACGTTATCGAGGAGGTCTATCATTCTGGTGCCATAAAAATCAACAACTTCGAAGGTGGTAAACGGTCAAAGGGTCAAACATTATATCTCAGGTAATCCCATAAATGTTGAAACCAATATTATTGAAACCGTAACCCCGGAGGAATACATAAGGGACACTTTCTGCACCATTTCAGACTCCGAAAAGGAATAGGTATGTGGTATGGTAAGTAAACCGACTCCAAAACAATTTTTAAGGCAATATTTCTCCGTTTTGGAATATTTATAAAAATTGAAAAATAAGTAGTAGTCCGGGAAGGACACGAGGGTGGTGGGCGCGCCCCCCTACCTCGTGAGCACCTCGTGTGCCCTCCGGACTCCGTTTTCTTGCACGATACGTATTTTGGTCGGTAAAAATTCATTATATATTCTCCCGAAGGTTTTGACTCTCGTATCACGCAAATCTCTTCTGTTCTTGTTTCGAGCTGTTTTCTGTCAGGGTTTTCAAGGCTAGGCATCATGTCGTCCCCCTCCTCCAACAATGGTGACAACGATGCTTGGCTAATGAAGATAGATCTGAAGAGGGAAGAACCCATGAAGGTCAACAAGGATGAAAGGATCAAGAAGGCCACGGAGGATCAGTTCCGCAAGAAAAGACATCCTTCAACTTGATCATAACTTTCTTACCCCAACTGAGATCGAAGCTTTCAAGATGATTGAGTTAGCTCGTATACAGAACAAGTATCTCACACAAGAAAATATTTTGTTGAAGGAGCATATTGTTGCACTCAAGGGCATCATCCGCAAGCTAGAGGACCTCTTACGCTTGATGTGCGACTATCCATCATCTCCACCTTCACCGACAACGAAAGAGGCATAATCACATGGGTATGGGCACTCCCCCTTGGCAACTGCCAAGCTTGGGGGAGGTGCCCCGGTATCGTATCACCATCACAACTCCTATCTTTACCGTTTTTCTTAGTTCGATCCTATTAGTAGTATCTTGATCTAGTAGAATAAAGTTTATGGCATGATCTAGTTTTGAGTTTTGATTTATGATCTCTCTATGTAATCGAGTCCGTGAGCTATATATATAATAAAGTTTAGTGTTGAGTCAAGGGCTTGATTATTTTGCCATGATCTTGGGTGAATAAAAGAAAAAGAATAAAAGAAACAAAGAGTTCATATCGATCTTATTTGAGAGTAATGACTTCACATAGAAAGAGTATGATGATTAAAAGTTGTTGGGAGTTGGCAAATATAGCTTTGGTCATCATTGCAATTAATAGGAAGTAATAAGGAAAGAGAGGTTTCACATATAGATATATTATCATTGACATCTTTTATGATTGGGAGCACTCATTAAAATATAACATGCTAAAGAGTTGATGTTGGACAAGGAAGACAACGTGATGAGTTATGTTTTCTTATATCTGAGATAAAGTATGTTGTCATGGATCCTCTAACATGTTGAGCTTGCCTTTCCCCCCTCATGCTAGCCAAATTCTCAGCACCAAGTAGAGATACTACTTGTGCTTCCAAATACCCTTAAACCAGTTTAGCCATGAGAGTCCACCATATCTACCTATGGATTGAGTAAGATCCCTCAAGTAAGTTGTCATCGGTGCAAAGCAATAAAAATTGCTCTCTAAATATGTATGATTGATTGGTGTGGGAGAAATAAGCTTTATACGATCTTGTGACATGGAAGAAATAAAATCGACGGACTGCATAATAAAGGTTCATATCACAAGGGGCAATATAAAGTGACGTTCTTTCGCATTGAGATTTTGTGCATCCAACCATAAAAGCGCATGGCAACCTCTGCTTCCCTCTGCGAAGGGCCTATCTTTTATTATTATCCTCTACCTTATGCAAGAGTCACGGTGATCTTCACCTTTCCTTTTCATTTTTATCCTTTGGCAAGCCCAAAGATGTTGGAAAGAACATGATATATATATATATATATATATATATATATATATATATATATATATATATAATTGGATGTAGGGAAGCATGAATTATTATTGTTGACATTACCCTTGAGGTAAAAGGTTGTGGGGCAAAACTATAAGCCCCTATCTTTCTCTGTGTCCGATTAAAACTCCGTAACCACAAGTATTGCGTGAGTGTTAGCAATTATGAAGGACTAAGTGATATTTGAGTATGTGGACTTGCTTTTAAGCTCTGCCATAGACTCTTTCCGATGTTATGATAAATTGCATTGCTTCAATGACTGAGGTTATAATTTGTTCGTGCTCAATAAGGTTTCTGATTCATGCTTTTGCATTGTGAAAAGATCATCACTTGAACATAAGTAATCATATGACAAAATCTATATGTGTTGCTGTTATAAGAACAATCATGATGCCTTCATGTTCGTATTTTATTTTTATCGACGCCTCTACCTCTAAACATGAGGACATATTTATTGTTATCGGCTTTTCGCTTGAGGACAAGCGAGGTCTAAGCTTGGGGGAGTTGATACGTCCATTTTGCATCATGCTTTTATATCGATATTTATCGCATTATGGGCTGTTATTTCATGTTATGTCACAATACTTATGGCTATTCTCTCTTATTTTACAAGGTTTACATGAAGAGGGAGAATGCCGGCAGCTGGAATTCCGGGCTGGAAAAGGAGCAAATATTAGAGACCTATTCTGCGCAACTCCAAAAGTCCTGAAACTCCACGGAATATCTTAAAATAAATAAAGAAAAATCGTCGCCAAAGATGAAGGCCAGGGGCCCCACACCCTGCTCACGAGGGTGGGAGTGCCCCCCGGGCGCCCCTCCTACCTCGTGGGCCCCCTGGTGGCTCTCCGACGCCCATCTTCTCCTATATGAAGTCTTTCGATGAGAAAAAATAGTAAGCAACCTTTCAGGACGAGACTCCGCCGCCACGAGGCGGAACCTTGGCGGAACTAATCTAGGGCTCCGGCAGAGCTGTTCTGCCGGGGACACATCCCTCCGGGAGGGGGAAATCATCATCATCATCATCACCAACGCTCCTCTCATCGGGAGAGGGCAATATCCATCAACATCTTCACCAGCACCATCTCATCTCCAAACCCTAATTCATCTCTTGTATCCAATTCTTGTCTCTAAGTCCGGGATTGGTGCTAGTAGGTTGCTAGTAGTGTTGATTACTCCTTGTAGTTGATGCTAGTTGGTTTATTTGGTGGAAGATCACATATTCAGATCCTTTATGCATATTATTACCCCTCTGATTATCAACATGAATATGCTTTGTGAGTAGTTATGTTTGTTCACGAGGACAAGGGAGAAGTCTTGCTATTAGTAGTCATGTGAATTTGGTATTAGATTCGATATTTTGATGAGATGTATGTTGTCTAGCCTCTAGTGGTGTTATGTGAACGTCGACTACATAACACTTCACCATTATTTGGGCCTAGAGGAAGGCATTGGGAAGTAATAAGTAGATGATGGGTTGCTAGAGTGACAGAAGCTTAAACCCTAGTTTATGCATTGCTTCGTAAGGGGCTGATTTGGATCCACATGTTTCATGCTATGGTTAGATTTATCTTAATTCTTCTTTCGTAGCTGCGGATGCTTGTGAGAGGGGTTAATCATAAGTGGGAGGCTTGTCCAAGGAAGGGCATCACCCAAGCACCGGTCCATCCACATATCAAATTATCAAACTAATCTAACGCGAATCATATGAGCATGATGAAAACTAACTAGACAATAATTCCCATGTGTCCTCGGGAGCGCTTTGCTTTACATAAGAGTTTGTTCAGGCTTGTCCTTTGCTACAAAAAGGATTGGGCCACCTTGCTACACTTTATTTACTCTTGTTACTTGTTGCTCGTTACAATTTGTCTTATCACAAAACTATCTGTTAGCACTTATTTGATTTGCAGAGAATACCTTGCTGAAAACCGCTTATCGTTTCCTTCTGCTCCTCGTTGGGTTCGACACTCTTACTTATCAAAAGGACTACGATAGATCCCCTATACTTGTGGGTCATCAGACTACTCCTCATTTAAACAATGCAGCATCGGCCTCCCGACATGATTCTCAAGAAATAACAAGGCTAGATGAAGATAGTGAACGTAGCTCTGTAGTTGATTACTGTCGTGGAATTGTCACGGCAGATGTCCTCTTGCAAGGACTTAATCGTGGAGCCATCGCAACTAGGAAGCTTAAAGGGGTTAATCGGGACAAAGGACACGATAGGGTTTATACTAGTTCGGCTCCTTACGGTGAAGGTAAGTCTACGTCTAGTTGGGTTGGTATTGCTTGAGGTTTCGATGACCAGGGAACGAGATACGCTATGCCCGGTTCTCGAAGTGTTGTTTCTTGCCCTAAGCCGCCATGGTCGCCCCTTATATACAGTTGACGCCTCATGGCTTACAGAGTCCCGGCCGGCTCATAAACAAAGGTCCGTCTCGGTGACTAGTCAAGTCTACCTTATGATACAAGTCATGCCATTATGGCGCTTTACTACAACGGGCCTTAAGTCGCTCAGGGCCTTAGGCCCCTTGTTGAGACGCCATCTTCATGCTTGTACTTGGGCTTCCTCTCGATGAGTCTTCTTTGTGTAACCCGGCCCTCCCGGGCGGCTTACACAAATAGTCATATCCCCAACATTAGGCCCAGATTGATCTGAACCTGTTCATGTCAATCTAAAAATATATTTAAAGAATAAATCTTCAGTCTACTGACTATCCAAAGGGTTTTCTTTAACCCGCCATGACGTCATCTTCTGGATCCGTCTTAACCCGGCGTGACATCATCCTTTCCTTAATTCATTTTCTATTCCATTGTATCCTTCAACGGATCTCTGCTTTTATTGCTTGTTCCGAAAATCGAGGCGTCGGGGCCGCTGGATAGTAATTCTTATCTCCTTGTTTCCCACGCCGTCTCGGTTATCTTCTCCCTATAAATAGGCGCGACTTCAGGTCTTTCATTCTTCTCCTTCCGCCGTCTTCTTCCTCTCTTCTCTGTCACTCAAGCTCCGCCGCTTGGCCGTCGAACCCCTCGTCTTCATCGGCTCAGGCCGCTGCATCAGCCTGACTCGGACCAGAAATCAACGGCGAACCTCCGCAGCTCGAGTTCATCCATGAGTTCCTCTCCTTTCCTTTCTTTAGATCTGCATCAGAACTTTCCTGAGTTCGTCAGTGTTCATCACCTCCCGAGCAAACCCTTGCTAGCTTGCACCTCCACAGCCTGCTTAGATCGTAAAAACTGTGCAGAACTGCTGCGGTAGTTGTTTGTGTTGATCTTGCATAAAAACAGATCTCATCTCCCTTGTTTGGGAACTTTCTTCGATTGCGTGAACTTCTCTGCTCTGTTTTAGGTCTAGAAAAAATTTCTTTCAGAACAATAATTTGATCCAAAATAATAGATGTCATCTGTGAAACTTGTTTCTATCACCCGGAAAGCTTCTTCTGGTAAATGCCCTTAAACACAACTGTCTAGGTGTCCGGTTTAAATAAGTGATACTGAGCTGTAATCCTTGCCGTCTTCTCATGACTTTAAAAAATTTGAATCGCTCTTGATGTTTGTAGCGGCTTAAATATTGTTGCACAATCACCCTTATATCATTAGGCCCCTTTAAGCCGCTATCTTCAGCAATTTGAATATTTTCTTCCGGGTTAAAATTTAAGCCGGAACTTCTTATTTTGCAATAGGCCAACTTGTTGTCATGGCGCCTAAGTCGACCAAAGCTCACGTGAACTCGCAACTGGGTCCCATCCACTGTCACCAAAAGCAAGTTGGCTGAATTTGTGAAGTCTGATCATTTGCCAAAAAAGGAGGTCATGTCTTATCGTGTTCCTGACCCATCCTAAGAAAAGCCTCAACCAAAAGACGGGGAAGTGATAGTTTTCACGGATCACATGAACCGGGGATTTGCCCCTCCCGGCTCAAAAATTTTCGGAGAAGTTCTGAATTTCTTTGACCTTAGACCTCAAGACATCGGGCCCAATTCCGTGTCAAATCTCTGCAATTTTCAAGTTTTCTGCGAAGTGTACCTGGGAGAAGAACCAAATCTGCTTTTGTTCAGAGAACTCTTTTATTTGAACCGGCAAAACGAACGTGCCAACATGCCTAGTCTTGAACTTGGCGGCATCTCCATCCAGCGGCGAAGAGATTGTCTTTTCCCTTATACTGAGCTGCCAAGTCACCCGAAAGACTGGAACCAGACGTGGTTCTACTGCCAAGATACATCACCGGCTGATGAGAAGCCACTTCCCGGCTTTCGCGCCCTGCCTCTCGAATCCAATCATCTGCTGGCAGAGAAGTTATCCGCTGTTGAACGCCTGCCTCTCAACCCCACCATCAAGAAGATCAAAGCTCTTCTAGGGAACGGTTTAAATGGCATCGACCTGGTTCGAGTCTGGGTCACCTGGCGGATACTACCATTAAGCCGCCGCTCCGGCTTAATGTGTACTTATACAGCGTAAAAGGATGACTCGATGTGTCATAGCTCGATGATTTATCGAGACGATGCGATGAGATGCTACAGTCCAATCTCTGTTGAAGGAAGGCATCAGAACCAAGAATGCCTTCGCTTACTTCCTTACGTAGAAGAAGAACCCGGCTCCGCGGTAAGTTACTAGTCTTCACAAATACTCTTTTATCTGTTACCTTCTTATACTTATGATTCTTTATCTGTTTCCACAGTGCCGGGCGATGATTTACGGAAGGTCAAGTATGACCATGAGGTTGCTAAACAGGCTGTATGCCAAGAAGATCGAAGAAAAGCCGCCAAGACGGGCACCTCTAAGAAGAAGAAACCCAGCGCCTCTGATATGTTTAAATTGGATGACTCTTCTTCGGATGAGGAAGAGGTAATCTTTTCCAATTTTCTTTAACTCCTTTGCCATTACTTTACTGACATTTGATCCTTTCAGGAGGATACTGGGAATAGTCAAGCAGCTGGCGAAGAGGTAACTGTAATTTCCTCCGACTCAGAGCCTTTGCCAACACAAAAAATCCGAAGGGTGACCCGGAAAGTAAGGTTTTCACACCCTCTGGCTTACCAAGATCCTCAATTTCTTTTGAAGCAACAACAACTTGAGAAACGGAGGCAAACTCGGGCCACTCAAGACGCAGAACTCTCCTCCGGCTTACCCGATATAACCAGGAAGCGTCGAACTGAGGTCATCTCCGCTTTGCGTTCTGTTTATCCTTTGGCGGGTTTATTTCATCAGCCTCTCAATTCATCTGACTCCAATTATCAGGATACCTCTCCGTCTTCCGGCGAGTCGATGCAATCAAACATGCCAGCCTTTAAAACAGCTCCCGGGTAATGCCACCTTTCTTACTTTAAGTTTTTCCATACTTATTCGTTGGTACTCATCCTTCCACTTTGATCGACAAACCGCAAGTGAAGCCTAGCAAGAGGGCCAAAAGAATAATTTGTCCCGAGACCCGTGGTCACCGAACCGGCAATTGACTCATCCGTTCTCGATAGCTCCACTCATCACCACCGCCGAACCGGCTTTTGATATTTCGTGTCAACCTCTCGACTACCGCGTAAGACGTTGTCCACGATTCGATAAGCGAAATTCCTAGCCGGTCAAGACGATCGAACCAGAAGTTGAATTTACGAAAAGCCAATATGTTGAACCGGCCGCCTCATCGTCTTGCTCGATGCAATCGCCAAGGAGGAGTTTGCCCAACGTCGGAAAACCAAACAGGACATCACCGATTATACTCACCTAAGCATTGGTGATATAGTCTCGGGCTATCGACCCAAGTGCACAATAGCCGTGACTGGAAATTGACATGGTGAAGCAAATACAACATAAATCTGAGGTATAACTTTAACTTTTTCCTAAACCTTACTTATCAGATTCGCCCCTCAAGTCTATTGCTTATGAATGAATATGATGTAGACTTAGAAATCTACTTCATCGTTAGTTTTGTCCGGCTTAAATTGAATATATTTAACTTGGTGATAGCATGAAACTTTGAATTTGGGTTACACATTAGCCCCCAAGTGTCAAGTGCCTTTACTTGTAAAGTGCTTGAGACTTAATATACATGATCCGTTAAAATAGGTTAAGAAATTCTTTAAGCATACATTAGCCCCCAAGTGCCAAGTATCTTTACTTGTAAAGTGTTTGGGACTTGAATGTAATCTTACCGTGATTCTTACCATAACCTGATGTCGATGCAGGCCACCATAAGTCAATTTGAGGCGGAGATTGCTGATCCAAGAGTCGGTTGAAAACCCAAGAGCTTGAAGCTCGTAAAGCCAACTCCAAGTTTGAATTCGGTGTCTCGAACAAGAGAAACTGAAGAAAAATTTTGAATCGGAGAAGAAAACTTGGGTTGAGGAGAGGGCTTCACCGGTGACTCGGCTCAAACAGCAGAGGCATCTCTTGCCGAGGTAATCACGAGTTGTCCGGCTTAAAGCGCCAGATATCTCAAATGGTCTCAGCAATCTTCGGTAAGTTACTATGTATAACTCTGAATATCACAATGGTTCCTTTGATTTCTATTTTAATTGTTGACTCCGGCTCACCTTATATGTATAAACGCAGCCCTGTGAGCACGAACCTCAAGCGAGAATATGTCGGTCAAGCTTAAGGCGGTGTACACTCTGGTGGAACAACTATACACCGGGTCACAACGTGCTTTAGCCGTTGTGGCTTTATCAAATGATGCTCCTTATCTCCCGCAAGATGTACTCAAGCGGCTTGCCGTGTTACCTCAACGGATTCAGGAGTTAAGGCGAGCATCTGGTAGAGCCGGGGCCATAGCCGCCTTAAGCCGGGCCAAAGCATTGGCTCCAGAGCTAGACTTAAACAATGTTGCTCTTGGATACCCTAGCTTAAAGGAGGATGGCTCGCATTCGGTCAATCGACTTCACCACCGTGGTGAGAGTCAGACGTCCTGTGGCCACCATCATCAAGAACGATATTGATCTTACAAAGTACCGTACCGGGTTATGACAACGAGAACCGGAGGATTCCAACTCCGCATTATGATGATGTCACCGATCCCTCCAACTCGTAAGCATACCTTTGCTCCTGAAGTTGACCCGGCCAGTTTAATAGATGATGAAGCTGAATTTGAAGCCTTAAGCGGCATTGACTGGACCTCGTCAACCTTCCAGGACAAAGTAGCAGACGAAGAGGCGGAGAAGGATAACCCGGAGTCGTCAAGTCCACCAAAGGAGTAATCCGCCTGGCACTTAAGTCTTTTAAAGAATACAATACTTCATTATTCAGACTCGTGGAGTCTTGTAATAGGGTAGAACTTCTTAACTCTGTCATGCCTTCGCGCATGTTTTGCGGTGCTTAACAATGTCTCAAGCCGCCAGCAATGTGCACTGTCGGCTTGCTAGAATCATCCAAAGGCTTTATGCTTTACTCTGTGTATAACACAAAAACTTCCTTTGGCATCTCACCACATCTGGGGTCATGTAAGATAACGTTAATCCGGAGTAGGAACCAAAACATCATAAGTATCAGCCGGTTTAAGGCGTACCTTACCGCTTACTCGATCCCAAAAAGGCATACCATACTTAACTTCGAAAATTGGCACATATAATGTTTACTCGCCCTTAGTATTATTTACTCTTATAGAATAAAGTAAACCTGATTTTCAAAGGCCTCTGATTTGAATACGATCAGTGGAACCGTTCCAGAGGGGTTAAGCTAAGATTCGGATACGATCATATAGCCCCCAATGGCTTTGGCGATGCCGATCAAATGGGTATCGATAGCTATGTTCTCTTTGGTTCGAATACGACCTATGTTTGAACAGGAAGCCCCCAAGTGACCATGCATGAGAGTTGTTTAATGACGTTGATTCGAATACGATCCATGTCAGGCCCAAAGAGGTTAAGCTATGATTCAAATATGATCAAGAAGCCCCCAAGTGGGTTCGGCAGTGTGCCAATCAATTGGGTATCGATAGCTATGTTCTCTTTGGTTCGAATATGACCTATGTTTGAACAGAAGCCCCAAATGACCATGGCTTGATTCAGATATGATCATAAGCCGGACCAAAGGGAAAACCGGATTCAGATATGATCCGGCTCCTCGTTAGTCAGCTTTCCATCACCTGGTAAAGAAGACACATAAACCTTGTAGGATGGAAAAGAAAGAGGTCCTGCTTTATTGCTTTATATAATATATACATTGCTAAAAAGAAAAGATAAATATACTCTGAAAGCCAA
Source organism: Aegilops bicornis (assembly GCA_021605145.1). NCBI lineage: Eukaryota > Viridiplantae > Streptophyta > Magnoliopsida > Poales > Poaceae > Aegilops > Aegilops bicornis. The sequence goes on along the minus strand of CM038673.1, from coordinate 757,004,817 downwards.
CGGCTTAAGTATAGTAGGGCCGGAGATGCGCTTATGTTCCACGGTCATGGTCTCCTCCTCCGACTTACGTGAGTCTTTATGCTCTCGAACATCGATGAGGTAATATGACCCGTTGTTAAGATTCTTGCTGACCACGAAGGGTCCTTCCCAAGGATGGGGCAGCTTGTGCATATCAGTTTGATCCTGGATGAGCTGGAGCACTAAATCGCCTTCCTGGAAAGTTCTGCTTCTAACCCGGCGGCTGTGATAATGGCGCAGGTCTTGCTGGTAAATCGCCGAGCGGGCTATGGCCAAGTCTCGCTCCTCATCCAACAAGTCAAGTGCATCCTGACGAGCTTTTTTGTTATCAGCCTCAACGTAAGCCGTTACCCGGGGTGAATCATGTCGGATGTCACTTGGCAGAACCGCCTCTGCTCCGTACACAATGAAGAAAGGTGTATAACCAGTAGACCTGTTAGGCGTTGTGTTGATGCTCCATAGCACAGAAGGTAATTCCTCCACCCAACAACCCGGAGTTCGCTGTAAAGGAACTAAGAGCCGGGGTTTGATACCTTTAAAGATCTCTTGATTAGCTCTTTTCGTCGACCATTAGACTGGGGGTGAGCAACAGCCGAAACATCAAGCCGGATGTGCTTTTGTTGATAGAACTCTTCCATGGCACCCTTGGAGAGATTAGTGCCATTATCAGTTATAATACAGTGTGGAAAACCAAAACGAAAGATCACCTTTTTGATGAACTGAACCGCCGTGGCTGCATCACACTTACTGACCGGCTCTGCTTCAACCCACTTGGTGAATTTATCCACTGCCACCAACAGGTGTGCCTTCTTATCTTTAGACCTTTTGAAAGGTCCAACCATATCAAGCCCCCAGACTGCAAACGGCCAAGTAATTGGAATCATCCTCAATTCTTGAGCCGGCACGTGAGCTCGTTGTGAGAATTTTTTACATCCGTCAGACGGTCGACGGATCCTCCGCATCAAGATGAGCCGTCACCAATAAAAACCATGACGAAAAGCCTTGGCTACCAGAGACTTTGAACCGCATGATGACCGCAATCACCTTCATGAATCTCATGAAGTATCTCCCGACCCTCCGTAGGGTGACACACAACGCTGAAACGCCTGTAGACGCTATGGTGATGTAACTCGCCATGAACAATCGTCATGGATTTAGACCGCTGACGATTTGTCTTGCCAAGGTCTCGCCCTCGTGCAATTCTCCTCGGGTCATATAGGCCAAGTATGGGACCGCCCAACTGGATGGCATGGGGAGCCGCCACCAACCGCGCCTCCGGGTCCTGCATCGCGAAGTTCTTCCTCTGTAGGCACTCGGCGGAAGGGTTATGCAAAATGTCAAGAAAAGTATTAGGCGGCACCGGCTTACGCTAAGACCCCACCGGCTTAAAGCATCACCGCCTCATTCTTCCTTCGATCAATGTGCTCTACTTGATAACCTTTGAAGTGCCTAGCCATCAAGATCAACCTCACGGCGATAAGCCGCCATGAGGGGATCCTTAGAATCCCATGTGCTCGACACTGCTGAGCGACGAGGTCTGAATCGCCCAAGCATCTTACTCGGCTCAAATTCATTTCTTTGGCCATCCGGAGGCCATGGAGTAAAGCCTCATATTCAGCTGCATTGTTAGTACAGGGAAACATAAGCCGGAGCACATAACAAAATTTGTCACCTCGGGGGGAAGTTAAAACAACCCCAGCCCCCGAGCCCTCCAACTGCCTGGACCCATCGAAGTGAATAGTCCAATACGTGTTATCCAGCTTCTCCTCTGGTGCCTGCAACTCCGTCCAATCATTGATAAAGTCCACTAGGGCTTGAGACTTGATAGTTGTGCGTGGCATATACTTCAAACCGTGAGGCCCAAGCTCGATGGCCCACTTGGCAACTCGTCATGTGGCTTCCCTATTCTGGATGATGTCTCCCAAGGGGGCTGAACTAACCACAGTTATAGGATGACCCAGAAGTATCGTTTTTAGCTTCCGGCTCGCCATGAACACCCCATAAACCAGTTTCTTCCAATGCGGATACCTTTGCTTGGACTCTATGAGCACCTCACTGATGTAATAAACCGGCCGCTGAACCGGATGCTCCTTGCCAGTCTCCCTACGCTCCACCACAATAGCCACACTAACAGCACATGAGTTAGCAGCAACATACAATAGCAATGGCTCTTTATCAATCGGAGCTGTGAGAACCGGCGGCTCAGCCAATTGTCTCTTTAAATCTTCAAAAGCAGCATCAAGAGCCTCACCTGCATAAAAGTGTCTCGCTTTTCATCATCATCGATACAATGGTAAAGCCTTCTCCCCTAGCCGGTTTATGAATCGCTTTAGCAAAGAACACGATTCGCCACCGCTGAACATCATTGATGCACGCTGGCTTAGCCAGAGAGGTAATCGCCTTGATCTTCTCCGGTTAGCTTCAATGCCCTGTTTGAGACCAGGAATCCCAAAAGTTTGCCTGCAGGTACACCAAATACGCACTTGTCCGGGTTAAGAATCATCTTGTAGGCCTGGAGATTATCAAAGGTTTCCTTTAAATCGGAGATCAAGATTTCCTTCTCTCTGGACTTCACCACAATGTCATCCACATAAGCATGAACATTGCGCCCAATCTGATTGTGGAGACAATTCGCACACACCGGCCGATAAGTCGCTGGGCACTCTTGAGCCCAAACAAAGATAGACACATAGCGAAGGCTCCAAATGGAGTAATGAAAGCCGTCTTCTCCTGGTCCTTAATCGCCATCTTGATCTGATGATAACCAGAGTAAGCATCCAAAGCTCAACCGCCGCAACCCGCAGTGGCATCGATGATTTGATCAATGCGGGCGAGCAAAGGGATCAGCGGACAAGCTTTATTTAGGTAATGCGTAATCGACACACATCCGCCAGGTGCCGTTTTTCTTGAGCACAAGCACCGGGTTAGCCAACCACTCCGGGTGAAAAACTACCATGATGAACCCTGCCGCTAAGAGCCGAGCGACCTCTTCCCCTATAGCCTTTTGCCTTTCTTCATTGAATCGCCGGAGAAACTGCCTGACCGGCTTATACTTTGGATCAATATTAAGAGTGTGCTCAGCGAGCTCTCTCGGGACACCCAGCATGTCAGAAGGTTTCCATGCAAAGATGTCCCGGTTCTCACGGATGAACTCGATAAGCGCGCTTTCCTATTTGGGATCCAAATTGGTACTGATGCTGAACTGCTTGGAAGAGTCACCTGGAGTGAAGTCAACCAGTTTTGTCTCGGCGGCCGACTTCAATTTCAAAGCCGAGTATTGCTCTGTGGTTGGCTTTTTCAAAGAGGTCATATCTGCCGGGTCAACATTAGTTTGATAAAACTTCAGCTCCTCAAAGACAAACGGATTCAAAGATAAGCCGCATCTCCTTCCTCGCACTCCAAGGCCACCTTTCGACTCCCATGCACAGTGATGGTGCCCTTGTAACCCGGCATCTTGAGTTGCAGATAAACATAACACGGTCGTGCCATAAACTTGGCATAAGCCGGCCGTCCAAACAGAGCATGATACGGGCTTCTGATTTTGACTACCTGAAACGTCAGCTTCTCAGCCCTGGAATCGTATTCGTCTCCAAAAGCCACTGCCAGCTCGATCTTTCCCACAGGATACGCCGACTTACCGGTACCACCCCATGGAAAACAGTGTTGACGCCCTCAAGTCCTTATCACGGACCCATACGGCGAAAAGGTCTCATAATAGAGAATATTGATGTCGCTTCCGCCGTCCATGAGCACCTTAGTGAATTTATATCCACCAACCTCGAGGGGCTACCACCATGTTAATCGACCGGGTTATCAACCCGGGGTGATCTTCTCTACTCCAAATGATAGGCTGTTCGACCACCTCAGATAACGGGAACCGCCGTTCAACCGAATTCACGGCCCTTTATGAACCTTCTGGTCACGTTTACACAAGTTAGTGGTAAACACATGGTATTGCCCACCGCTTAACTGTTTTGGATGGCTCGATAACTCGATCTGCCGCTGCTGTCCTCCTTGACCGGACTGCTGCTGATTATAGCCACCTTGACCACCTTGAAAGTCGGAACTTGAGCCGCCACCCGGGCCATGGAAACCACCTGCTCCTGAACCGCCGCCTGATCCGTGATTGCCATCAAACATGTTTGAATTCTTGAAAGCCTTCATGATCGTGCAGTCTTTCCATAAGTGGGTGGCAGGATTTTCCCGAGTACCGTGTCTTGGACAAGACTCATTCAGAAGCTGCTCAAGAGATGGACCTGAGCCACCAGATCGAGGAGGTCCTCTCCCCTTACGCTTCTTGTTATTACCTTGTGAAGGAAATATGCCCTAGAGGCAATAATAAAGTTATTATTTATTTCCTTATTTCATGATAAATGTTTATTATTCATGCTAGAATTGTATTAACCGGAAACATAATACATGTGTGAATACATAGACAAACAGAGTGTCACTAGTATGCCTCTACTTGACTAGCTCGTTAATCAAAGATGGTTATGTTTCCTAACCATAGACATGAGTTGTCATTTGATTAACGGGATCACATCATTAGGAGAATGATCTGATTGACATGACCCATTCCGTTAGCCTAGCACTTGATCGTTTAGTATGTTGCTATTGCTTTCTTCATGACTTATGCATGTTCCTATAACTATGAGATTATGCAACTCCCGTTTACCGGAGGAACACTTTGGGTACTACCAAACGTCACAACGTGAATCGGGTGATTATAAAGGAGTACTACAAGTGTCTCCAAAGGTACTTGTTGGGTTGGCGATTTCGAGATTAGGTTTTGTCACTCCGATTGTCGGAGAGGTATCTCTGGGCCTTCTCGGTAATACACATCACATAAGCCTTGCAAGCATCACAACTAATGAGTTAGTTGTGAGATGATGTATTACGGAACGAGTAAAGAGACTTACCGGTAACGAGATTGAACTAGGTATTGGATACCGACGATCGAATCTCGGGCAAGTAACATACCGATGACAAAGGGAACAACGTATGTTGTTATGCGGTTTGACCGATAAAGATCTTCAGAGAATATGTAGGAGCCAATATGGGCATCCAGGTTCCGCTTATTGGTTATTGACCAAGAATAGTTCTAGGTCATGTCTACATAGTTCTCGAACCCGTAGGGTCCGCACGCTTAAGGTTTCGATGACAGTTGTATTATGAGTTTATGAGTTTTGATGTACCGAAGGAGTTCGGAGTCCCGGATGAGATCGGGGACATGACGAGGAGTCTCGAAATGGTCGAGACGTAAAGATCGATATATTGGACGACTATATTCGGAGTTCGGAAAGGTTCCGAATGATTCGGGTATTTTTCGGAGTACCGGGGAGTTACGGGAATACAGGGAAGAGTATTGGGCCTTAATGGGCTTTAGTGGGAAGGAGCCAGGAGGTGGCGCCAAGGCCCCTCCCAAGCCCAGTCCGAATTGGACAAGGGGTTTGGGCGCAGCCCCCTCTCCTTCCTTCTCCACTTCCCCTTTCCCCCTTCTCCTAGTTGGACTAGAAGAAGGAGTCCTACTCCCGGTGGGAGTAGGACTCCCCTGGCGCGCCCTCCTCCTAGGGCCGGCCTCCTCCTCCCTCCCTCCTTTATATACGGGGGCAGGGGGCACCCCATGGACACACAAGTTGATCTACGTGATCGTTCCTTAGCCGTGTGCGGTGCCCCCCTCCACCATATTCCACCTCGGTCATATTGTAGCGGTGCTTAGGCGAAGCCCTGCGACGGTAGAACATCAAGATAGTCACCACGCCGTTGCAGCCGACGGAACTCCTCCCCGACGCTTTGCTGGATCGGAGCCCGGGATCGCCATCGAGCTGAACGTGTGCTAAGAACTCGGAGGTGCCGGAGTAACGGTGCTTGGATCGGTCGGATCGTGAAGACGACGACTACATCAACCGCGTTAATATAACGCTTCCGCTTTCGGTCTACAAGGGTACGTGGACGGATACTCTTCCCTCTCGTTGCTATGCCATCACCATGGTCTTGCGTGATCGTAGGAAAATTTTTGAAATTACTGCGTTCCCCAACAGTGGTATCCGAGCCTGGTTTTATGCGTTGATGTCATATGCACGAGTAGAACACAAGTGAGTTGTGGGCGATACAAGTCATACTTCCTACTAGCATGTCATACTTTGGTTCAGCGGTATTGTTGGACGAGACGGTCCGGACCAACCTTACGCGTACTCTTACGCGAGACCGGTTCCCTCGACGTGCTTTGCACATAGATGGCTTGCGGAAGACTGTCTCTCCAACTTTAGTTGAACTGAGTGGCTACGCCCGGTCCTTGAGAAGGTTAAAACGGAGTCTATTTGACAAACTATCGCTGTGGTTTTGATGCGTAGGTAAGAACGGTTCTTGCTCAGCCCGTAGCAGCCACGTAAAACTTGCAACAACAAAGTAGAGGACGTCTAACTTGTTTTTGCAGGGCATGTTGTGATGTGATATGGTCAAGACGTGATGCTATATTTTATTGTATGAGATGATCATGTTTTGTAACCGAAGTTATCGGCAATCGGCGTGAGCCATATGGTTGTCGCTTATTGTATGAAATGCAACGCCTGTAATTGCTTTACTTTATCACTAAGCGGTAGCGATAGTCGAGAAGCAATAGATGGCGTAAACGACAACGATGCTACGATGGAGATCAAGGTGTCGCTACCGGTGGCGATGGTGATCATGACGGTGCTTCGGAGATGGAGATCACAAGCGCAAGATGATGATGGCCATATCATATCACTTATATTGATTGCATGTGATGTTTATCCTTTATGCATCTTATTTTGCTTTGATTGACGGTAGCATTTTAAGATGATCTCTCACTAAAATTATCAAGTAGTGTTCTCCCGAGTATGCACCGCTATGAAAGTTCTTCGTATTTGAGACACCACGTGATGATCGGGTGTGATAGGCTCTACGCTCAAATACAACGGGTGCAAAACAGTTGCGCACGCAGAATACTCAGTTAAACTTGACGAGCCTAGCATATAACAGATATGGCCTCGAACACGGAGACCGAAAGGTCGGCGTGAATCATATAGTAGATATGATCAACATAAGATGTTCACCATTGAAAACTACTCCATCTCACGTGATGATCGGTTATGGTTTAGTTGATTTGGATCACGTAATCACTTAGATGACTAGAGAGATGTCTATCTAAGTGGGAGTTCTTAAGTAATATGATTAATTGAACTTTAATTTATCATGAACTTAGTCCTGGTAGTATTTTGCAAATTATGTTGTAGATCAATAGCTCGCGTTGTTGCTTCCCTATGTTTTTTTATATGTGTTCCTAGAGAAAATTGTATTGAAAAATGTTAGTAGCAATAATGCGGATTGGATCCGTGATCTGAGGTTTATCCTCATTGCTGCACGTAAGAATTATGTCCTTAATGCACCGCTAGGTGACAGACCTATTGCAGGAGCAAATGCACGGGCGTTATGAACGTTTGGCTGGCTCAATATGATGACTACTTAATAGTTTAGTGCACCATACTTAAACGGCTTAGAATCGGGACTTCAAAGACGTTTTGAACGCGTCATGGACCATATGAGATGTTCCAGGAGTTGAAGTTAATATTTCAAGCAAATACCCGAGTTGAGAGATATGAAGTCTCCAACAAGTTCTATAGCTAAAAGATGGAGGAGAATCGCTCAACTAGTGAGCATGTTCTCGATTGTCCGGGTACTTCAATCGCTTGAATCAAGTGGGAGTTAATCTTCCAGATAAGATAGTGATTGACAGAATTCTCTAGTCACCATCACTAAGTTACTAGAACTTCGTGATGAACTATAGTATGCAAGGGATGACGAAAAGCGATTCCCGAGCTCTTCGTGATGTTGAAATCGACAAAGGTAGAAATCGAGAAAGAGCATCAAGTGTTGATGATTGACAAGACCACTAGTCTCAAGGAAAAGGGCAAAGGGAAGAAGGGGAACTTCAAGAAGAACGGCAAGCAAGTTGCTGCTCGAGTGAAGAAGCCCAAGTCTGGACCTAAGCACGAGACTAAGTGCTTTTGCAACGGAACTGGTCACTAGAAGCGGAACTACCCCAAGTTTTTGGCGGATAAGAAGGATGGCAAAGTGAACAAAGGTATATTTGATATACAGATTATTGATGTGTATTTTACTAGTGTTCGTAGCAACCCCTCGGTATTTGATACTGGTTCAGTTGCTAAGAGTAGTAACTTGAAACGGGAGTTACAGAATGAACAGAAACTAGTTGAAAGGGGAAGTGACGATGAGTGTCGGGATTAGTGTGGAACCTAAATAAGTGTTATTTGGTGTTGAGCATAAATATGATTTGATCATGTTTATTGCAATACGGTTATTCATTTAAGTAAGAGAATAAATTGTTGTTACATTTACATGAATAAAACCTTATATGGTTACACACCCAATGAAAACGGTTCATTGGATCTCGATCATAGCGATACACATATTCATAATATTGAAACCAAAAGATGCAAAGTTAATAATGATAGTGCAACTTATTTGTGGCACTGCCGTTTAGGTCATATTGGTGTAAAGCGCATGAAGAAACTCCATGCTGATGGATTTTTGGAATCACTTGATTATGAATCATTTGATGCTTGCGAACCGTGCCTTTTGGGCAAGATGACTAAAACTCCGTTCTCCAGAACAATGGAACAAGCTACAGACTTATTGGAAATAATACATACCGATGTATGCGATCCAATGAGTGTTGATGCTCGTGGCAAGTATCGTTATTTGCTGACCTTCACAAGATAATTTGAGCAGATATGGGTATATCTACTTGATGAAACATAAATCTGAAATAGTTGAAAGGTTCAAAGAATTTCAGAGTAAAGTGGAAAAATCATCGTAACAAGAAAATAAAGTTTCTGCGATCTGATCGCAAGGACGAATAATTGAGTTACGAGTTTGGTCTTCAATTAAAATAATGTGGAAAAGTTTCACAGCTCACGCCTCCCGAACACCACACAAGCAATGGTGTGTCCGAACGTCAGAATCGCACTTTACTAGATATGGTGCGATCTAAGATGTTTCTTACCGATTTACCGTTATAGTTTTGGGGCTATGCATTAGAGACAGCTGCATTCACGTTAAAAAGGGCACCATCTAAATCCGTTGAGACGACACCGTATGAACTGTGGTTTGGCAAGAAACCAAAGTTGTTGTTTCTTAAAAGTTTGGAGTTGTGATGCTTATGTGAAAAAGTTTTCACCGGATGAGCTCAAACCCAAATCGGAGAAGTGCGTCTTCATAGAATACCCAAAGGTAACTATTGGGTACACCTTCTATCACAGATCCGAAGGCAAGTTTTTCGTTGCTAAGATGGATCCTTTCTAGAGAAGAAGTTTCTCTCGAAAAAAGTGAGTGGGAGGAAAGTAGAAACTTGATGAGGTAATTGTACCTTCTCCCTTATTGGAAAGTAGTTCATCATGTAAATCAGTTCTAGTGATTCCTACACCAATTAGTGAGGAAGTTAATGATGATGATCATGAAACTTCAGATCAAGTTGCTACCAAACCTCGTAGGTCTTCCAGAGTAAGATCCGCACCAGAGTGGTACGGTAATCATGTTCTGGAAGTCATGTTACTAGACCATGATGAACCTACGGACTATGAGGAAGCGATGATGAGCCCAGATTCCGCGAAATGGCTTGAGGCCATGAAATCTGAGATAGGATCCATGTATGAGAACAAAGTATGGACTTTGATTGACTTGCTCGATGATCAGCAAGCCATATTAAATAAATGGATCTTCAAGAGGAAGACGGACATTGATAGTAGTGTTACTATCTACAAAGCTCGACTTGTCACAAAAAGGTTTTCGACAAGTTCAAGGTGTTGACTACAATGAGATTTTCTCAAACTGTAGCGATTCTTAAGTCTGTCCGAATCATGTTAGCAATTGCCACATTTTATGAAATCTGGCAAATGGATGTCAAAACTACATTCTTTAATGGATTTATTAAAGAAGAGTTGTATATGATGCAACCAGAAGGTTTTTTCAAACCTAAAGGAGCTAACAAAATATATGCAAGCTCCAAATGATCCATCTATGGACTGGTGCAAGCATCTCGGAGTTGGAATAAACGCTTTGATAGTGTGATCAAAGCATATGGTTTTATACAGACTTTTGGAGAAGCCTGTATTTACAAGAAAGTGAGTGGGAGCATTACAACATTTCTGATAAGTATATGTAATCGGAAATAATGTAGAATTATTCTGCAAAGCATAAAGGAGTATTTGAAAGGAGTTTTTCAAAGAAGGACCTCAGTGAAGCTGCTTACATATTGAGCATCAAGATCTATAGAGATAGATCAAGACGCTTGATAAGTTTTTCAATAAGTACATACCTTGTCAAGATTTTGAAGTAGTTCAAAATGGAACAGTCAAAGAAAAGTTCTTGCCTGTGTTGCAAAACGTATGACTCAAATCCCGACCACGACAGAAAATAGAAAAGAGAATGAAAGTCATTCCCTATGCCTCAGTCATAGGTTCTATGAAGTATGCTATGCTATGTACCAGACCTATTGTATACCTTGCTCTGAATTTGGCAAGGGAGTACAATGGTGATCTAGGAGTAGATCACAGGACAGTGGTCAAGAACATCCTTAGTGAGGACTAAGGAAATATTTCTCGATTATGGAGGTGATAAAAGAGCCCGTCAGAAAGAGTTACATCGATGCAAGCTTTTTACACAGATCCAGATGACTCTAAGACTCAATCTGGATACATATTGAAAGTGGGAGCAATTAGCTAGAGTAGCTCCGTGCGAGCATTGTAGACATAGAGTATTTGCAAAATACATACGGCTCGAATGTGATGACCCGTTGACTAAGCTTCTCTCACGAGCAAAACATGATCATCCCTTAGTACTCTTTGGGTGTTAATCACATAACGATGTGAACTAGATTATAGACTCTAGTAAACCTTTTGGGTGTTGGTCACATGACGATGTGAACTATGGGTGTTAATCACATACAGATGTGAATATTAGTGTTGAATCACATGATGATGTGAACTAGATTATTGACTCTAGTGCAAGTGGGAGATCAAGGAAATATGCCCTAGAGGCAATAATAAAGTTATTATTTATTTCCTTATTTCATGATAAATGTTTATTATTCATGCTAGAATTGTATTAACCGGAAACATAATACATGTGTGAATACATAGACAAACAGAGTGTCACTAGTATGCCTCTACTTGACTAGCTCGTTAATCAAAGATGGTTATGTTTCCTAACCATAGACATGAGTTGTCATTTGATTAACGGGATCACATCATTAGGAGAATGATCTGATTGACATGACCCATTCCGTTAGCCTAGCACTTGATCGCTTAGTATGTTGCTATTGCTTTCTTCATGACTTATGCATGTTCCTATAACTATGAGATTATGCAACTCCGTTTACCGGAGGAACACTTTGGTACTACCAAACGTCACAACGTAATCTGGGTGATTATAAAGGAGTACTACAAGTGTCTCCAAAGGTACTTGTTGGGTTGGCGATTTCGAGATTAGGTTTTGTCACTCCGATTGTCGGAGAGGTATCTCTGGGCCTTCTCGGTAATACACATCACATAAGCCTTGCAAGCATCACAACTAATGAGTTAGTTGTGAGATGATGTATTACGGAACGAGTAAAGAGACTTACCAGAATCTAGATTGAACTAGGTATTGGATACCGACGATCGAATCTCGGGCAAGTAACATACCGATGACAAAGGGAACAACGTATGTTGTTATGCGGTTTGACCGATAAAGATCTTCGTAGAATATGTAGGAGCCAATATGGGCATCCAGGTTCCGCTATTGGTTATTGACCAAGAATAGTTCTAGGTCATGTCTACATAGTTCTCGAACCCGTAGGGTCCGCACGCTTAAGGTTTCAAGGCGATGCTTATATTATGAGTTTATGAGTTTTGATGTACCGAAGGAGTTCGGAGTCCCGGATGAGATCGGGGACATGACGAGGAGTCTCGAAATGGTCGAGACGTAAAGATCGATATATTGACGACTATATTCGGAGTTCGGAAAGGTTCGAATGATTCGCGTATTTTTCGGAGTACCGGGAGTTACGGGAATACGGGGAAGAGTATTGGGCCTTAATGGGCTTTAGTGGGAAGGAGCCAGAGGTGGCGCGCCCTCCCAAGCCCAGTCCGAATTGGACAAGGGGTTTGGGCGCAGCCCCTCTCCCTTCCTTCTCCACTTCCCCCTTTCCCCTTCTCCTAGTTGGACTAGGAAAGAAGGAGTCCTACTCCCGGTGGGAGTAGGACTCCCCTTGGCGCGCCTCCTCCTAGGGCCGGCCTCCTCCTCCCTCCCTCCTTTATATACGGGGCAGGGGCACCCCATGGACACACAAGTTGATCTACGTGATCGTTCCTTAGCTGCAGGTGCGGTGCCCCCTCCACCATATTCCACCTCGGTCATATTGTAGCGGTGCTTAGGCGAAGCCTCGCGACGGTAGAACATCAAGATAGTCACCACGCCTTGCGTCGTCTTGTGGAACTCCTCCCCGACGCTTTGCTGGATCGGAGCCCGGGATCGTCATCGAGCTGAACGTGTGCTAAGAACTCGGAGGTGCCGGAGTAACGGTGCTTGGATCGGTCGGATCGTGAAGACGTACGACTACATCAACCGCGTTAATATAACGCTTCCGCTTTCGGTCTACAAGGGTACGTGGACGGATACTCTTCCCTCTCGTTGCTATGCCATCACCATGGTCTTGCGTGATCGTAGGAAAATTTTTGAAATTACTGCGTTCCCCAACACCTTGAGCATTAGCATTGGCCACAAACGCCGGGTTACCGTCCGGCTTACGCTTGTTACCACCTTGACTTGCTTACCGTTGTCACGAATTCTTTCTGCCGTTCTTCCTTCTCTTCCCTGTCTTTTCCTCCTCAGACACGGGATCATCAGTAGTATCAGAATCGGCGTATGCCATCAGCGTACCCATGTCATTGCAATCACGCTTAAGGCGCCCCAACTTCTGCTTCAGCGGCACAAAACGACAATTCTGGTGGATCATAAGTACCGCAGAGCCGGCATCCATCTTATCAGATGAATGTATTATTTCTTTGACCCGGCGCACCCAATGAGTTGTGGACTCACCCTCCTCCTCGCTATAATTGGTCAAGTCCACAATGGACATAGATTGCTTGCAAGTATCCTTAAAGTTCTGGATGAACCGGGCCTTTAACTCGGCCCATGAACTGATGGAATTGGGAGGCAAGCTTTTCAACCAAGTTCGGGCGTTCCATCTAACATCATGGTGAAATACTTAGCCATTGCCGCGTCGCTGACTTCCAATAATTCCATGGCCATCTCGTAACTTTCAATCCATGCCCCCGGCTGTAAGTCGGCCGTGTAATTCGGCACTTTTCGAGGACCCTTGAAATCCTTGGGCAGACGCACATCTCGCAGAGCCGGCGCCAGAGGTTCTAGTGGCTACCCCTGCTCCAACAGAAGTCATTGGATACTCTGGGAAACCATCATACGCCGTCTGCTGAGCCGCTAATTGAGCCGCCCGTTCATCCTCCTGACGCAATCGATCCTGCACCGGGTTATAGCCGCCGGGTTGGTTGCGATGCTGGGCATTACTTGATAAAGCCTCTGACTCCATGTGTCTGCTGTAACTCGGACTCTGGTTTGGTCGAGGTGCTACCCAAGGCTGAGGAGTGGAATGAATCCTGTCCCTGCTGTAAGAATAGGCCTCTTGCTGTGCCAAGGCCGTCTGAAGAAGCTCCCTAACCCTCCGGGTTTCCACCGCCGTCAGGTCATCACCATCCACTGGAAGAGCCGCCAGACGCTACCGATGTCGCTATCAGGTTCTCCATGGGGTTGGAAAAGTGGCCCGGAGGTGTTGGTATGTATCGGGGCGGGGCCATGCTCCCGTGAAGAGGCACCGTCTCTCGAGGCTGAACCGGCCCTCCTGCTCCGGGTGCCATAAATTGATTGGCTTCGGGCGGATTGCTAGGACCAGCTCAGGGTGTCGTGAAAAGATTTCGAGGATCGTAAACCGGAGGTAGACGGGACTGGGTTTTCTGATGTCTCCTTCTCATCACCTCATTGGATGCATTCAGACTCATGTTAAGCTGGAAAGCCTCTGACTGGAGTCGCTGCGCCCGTGCATCTAAAGCCGCCCGCTCCGAAGCTAGCTTGGTGTCCTCAGCCGCCAAGGCCTCCTTGGCCTGGGCTATCTCCTCACGCACCTTTGCCACCTCCGCGTTATGCTCATCTGGATTTGCAGGAATAACCGTGGAGGTTAACAAGGCCGTCAACTTGTCCATAAGATCTATCAAGACTGAGCCGTGGCGGCGTGGGGCCTCCCCGCCGACCGCTTCCTAACCCGGACATTATTGCTGTCGCAGCCGTCAAGTTTTGGTCGGGTTGGGTACCAGCCATGAAGACTCCTGCCCAGCTTGGCGGCTCATAGCAATCTGGAATGCTAGAGTCGTCAGAACAGCCCCCTAGCATGCCTTCCTGGACCTGATACAGAGAATCTGTTGAGCCGGAGGATGAATCATCATCTGATGGGACGACCGTCTCTTCGCCATCTTTAGATCCTTCCGAAAGTGCCTCTCCATGAACATAGCCCACAAAGGCACGCTTCATCACAGGTTGAATCTGAGTGGGTCTCGCACGTTGAGCCGTCTCAATGAGGTCGGTACAGCTGTCCGGCTCTGGGCCCGGCTCACCAATCCGGCCGATGAAGACATGAATTCCGCCAAAGGGGACCCGCACCGTACTCAATTGAGTCGGCCTCGGGCCCCAGCCTTCGTTGTCGATGTAGATCTTGCCGCTGACGACTCTTGGTCATCCGCCCATCACGTATCCCTTGAGCCCTTGAAGCTACCTGCAAGAACTCAAATCCACCGCATACCTGGCCCCACAAAGGCGCCAACCGTCGTGGAATTGTCACGGCAGATGTCCTCTTGCAAGGACTTAATCGTGGAGTCATCGCAACTAGGAAGCTTAAAGGGGTTAATCGGGACAAAGGACACGAGAGGGTTTATACTAGTTCGGCTCCTTACGGTGAAGGTAAGCCTACGGCTAGTTGGGTTGGTATTGCTTGAGGTCTCGATGACCGTGGAGCGAGATACGCTATGCCCGGTTCTCGAAGGGTTGTTTCTTGCCCTAAGCCGCCGGCGGGTCGTCCCCTTATATACACGGGTTGACGCCCTGCGGCTTACAGAGTCCCGGCCGGCTCATAAACAGTGTCCGGCTCGGTGACTAGTCAAGTCTACCTTATGATACAAGTCATGTCATTATGGCAGTTTACTACAACGGGCCTTAAGTCGCATGTGGGCCTTAGGCCCCTTGTTGAGACGCCATCTTCATGCTTGTACTTGGGCTTCCTCTGATGAGTCTTCTTTGTGTAACCCGGCCCCTCCTGGGCGGCTTACACAAATAGTCATATCCCCAACAATTACCGCATTTCCCCTACACTAGCATCGCAGGTGCTTGCTCTAACTTGGCAGCATGATATGTGGTTGCATGTTGCATATGGTGTCTAGATTGTAATTCTTCCAATCTGGTTAAACTGCATGTGCTATTCTGCTTAGCTTATACATTATACATGTTAATGTGACATGCGTTCCTGTATTTAGTACATAGTACATCTGTCTATTAAGCATGTCCTTACATAAAACTATTGTTTTTTTTGTATCCCGCATCAATCAATATGACGAGACACCTTTTTGATATGATTTATAGCATGCGCTGCTTCTAATTTGTTGAAATTCCATTTATGATGGGACGCTTTTAACTTGGCAGAGTCATATTGGTTGCATCTTTCATGTGGTGTCTAGCTTGCATTGCTTCTTATTTGTTGGAATGGTTTCAGCTTAGTTTACACAAATAGTTGTGAACATGCCATGTCGTCCTGTTTTTCGTACATATTCCATCCTGGTATCATGTGTTTGCCTTACATCAAAGTAGTGATTATCAGTATCATGCATGAATGAGTTCTGAAGAGAGAATATTATTGCTTTTTCTTGTCAGTTTTACTTGACAATTCAAAATCAATAAAGTGGAAGGAAGTTAGCAAAGCAGCGGATAAAGGTGCTCCTTCCAAACGGAGGGCCTCTACAGTTTCTACTCCTCCATCCCCCCAAGATGATTTCCAAGACAACACATGCATAGACACTCAACGTAGCTATGTTTATGATGAGCACGTCTCCCCTAGTGCATGATCACCGGTGCTCCCTCTAACTTGGCACTGTTATATGTGGTTGCATGTTATGTGTGATGTCTAGCTTGTATTGCTTCTAATTTTGTTGAATTCCATCCGCCATTTTACACATTATACTTGCATAAGACACGTGTTCCTATTTCTAGAACATACAATATCTGTCTATCACACCATGTTCTTACATCAAATTACTATTTCTGTGTAACCTGCAACAATCACTTATCATAAGACACGTTTGACTTCGGAGTGTGATATATGTTACATCTCGCATTCTTTTCTAGCTTGTACTACTAATTTGTTGAAATGGCACTTATGACGAGACAGTTTTAACTTGGTAGAGTGATATTCGTTGCATCTTTTATATGGTGTCTAGCTTTCATTGCTTCTAATTTTTTGAAATGCCTTCTCCTTAGTTTACACATCATAAGCTGTGAATATGCAATGCTGTGAATATGCAATGGCACTAATGACAAGAGACCTTTAATTTGATAGTGTGATGTTGTTTGCATCTTGCATATGATTTATTTCTTGTACTGCTTCACATTTGTTTAAACGGCATTTATGATGAGACATTGTTAACTTGGCAGAGCGATATTTGCAGCATCTTTCATATGGTGTCTACCTTCCATTGCATTGCTTCTAATTTAGTGAAATGTCTTCTGCTTAGTTTACACATCATAGTTCTGGTTATCTCATGGCGTCCTGTTTTTCTTACATATTACATCCTCCTATCATGTGGTTGTCTAACATCAAAGTTCAGTTCGACTGTATCACGCATCAATTTGTTCTGAAGAACTAAATTTTTATTCGTTTTTCTTGTCGGCTTGACTTAACATGGCACAGAGAAAGAGGAAGCAAGACAGAACGGCGAGGAAAGGGAAGCGGAAGAATCCTGCAGATTCTGCTGGTACTGATAGTGCAATAGAAGGTCAAAGTCCAGCGGGAAATTGTATCGACAGGGTATCCCGTGCTACACGAGCTGCAGAACAAGCCAAACATAAACAAATAGCTGCCACCAAACAAGCAAAGACAACCCTAGTTGTTGCAACACCTTCCACAGTACCACCGGTGACGATTTACTCGTTGGTCAACTCAGCTAGCAGCACGTTCCCAAGCTCCCTTGCCACCTAACACTACTTCCGAAGCACTCTTGACACAAGATGAGTTGGCAAGATCAGATGAACTTTGTGAGCTTCAACACCAAGAAGGTAGTTGCTGGAGTCAAGTTACAGTTGCATGCTTCTTTATATGTAGTCTCATAGTTTGATGTACACTAACACTTCCTATGTTTGTTGTTGGACTAGCACCTAGGCGCAAGAGGAAACAAACATCGTGGATAATGCTCGATAGGTTAACTAAATCTAGAGGAGGAAGAATGGAGATCCGCTTTTGAGACAGGTTTAAAAAGGCCATGTGATGCTGCTGAGTCACCAAGTTAGTATCAGAGGCAGCGGTTGCTGTTAGGTGTCATGTACGTATCCTCCCAACATGGATTCAGTACAGGAATGACAAAGACGAAACCCAGTACAACACCTTCCTCGACCATTTATCTGTAAGTATGGTTATGTATGGAAACTAGAAATATCGTCTTGCTCTGTCCAATACTTTCTAGGTTGCTGATAATGATACTCCCATAATTTTCAACCGATGAGGTTCAAGTTGGATAGCCAAGATGATGCAACCAGACAAGCTTGCACCCATGTTTTCAAGTCTGCTCTGCAGCGGTAAAGTCGGTATAACTTGAGGAGAACTCACTTTGAAGGCAAGGCTAACAGTGAACTTGCCCAAACATCTCCAGTGGAAAATATATCTGATGAAGACTGGAGAGGCCTTGTTAAACACTGGTCCGATCCGAAGTATCAGGTACATTATAGTTATGTGATCAGATCACATGTTGAAGTCCTATTTACGCATGTGCCACACAAATCTATCTTCTTGTAGGTGAACTGTTCAAAGAACAAGGCCAACCGTACGAAAGTGGAATTCCAACAGACGACAGGATCTCGTAGCTATATTGCACGCTCCGAGGCTCTTGTAATTAGCTGTTGTTTCACTCTTTTCGATGTACCATATTATCAGATCTATATTGACTTGTTCCAAATGTAGAGGAAAGCCCGCAAGGACCAAAAAGTACCTAAACCAAATGCTGTGGAAATCTTCAAGGACTGTCACACCAGCAAGAAGAAGGGCATGACTACACCAGTCAAAGCCGCTGTTGTAAGTCCTTAATCCTCATGCCTTTTAACTACTACTTACTCTGACTTGTGCCTTGAATTGCATGGTTTGCAGCCAATGTCTATTACTCTTTTCAATTTTATACACAATTGTCTTAGCGTATCATTGCACCTTACAAGGTTTAAAAGAGAGGAGTGATGTTCCTTTGATCTTGACACGTAATCTAGTTCCGTCTTGGACTTGCCCACACAACGTTACAATTGCTCGTTTATGCATTCTCGGTTGTTTTGTGATATGAATGATGTCATACTATGCTTACCGTATTATAAACTTCGTCTCATTATCCTTAGCCCTCAATACAATGTGAAGAAATAGACAATACATTAGCGATGGTACACGGTCATATGTTTGGAACCTGGTTTTATTATGTACTTTGCAATAAAATACAACTAATATCTTACATGGGTTCACCAGAATAGGTTCTGTATATACACCAAAGCTATTTTGTTTGGTTTTGCTGCCTCCTTAATATCTTATGTTCTGGTACTACTAATGTAAAACCTCAACTTTTCAGCGAGCTATGGAAAAAATGGTGGAACCGCCACCTTCAGGCGAGGCAACTATAACCGCAACGTCAGCTCTTGCTGGAGTGGGTCAGTACCTGTCCACTAACAGTGCCAAAAGCACGTTCCTGCGTAATACTCGGTTGGCTGTTAAGTCAATCTTGTCCAAACTGCCTCATGATCAAGATATGCAAGCTCAAAACAATGTTGTATCTGCGCTCCAGACATAAGTCCATTCCCTAACAGAGACCCTTTGTGAAACAAGGAGAGACATTGTTCGATGTTGTCAAGATATGCATGGTTTTGAAACCAGACTAACAGACATTTGCTATGTTGTTCAGGAGCCTAGGAGAAATGAAGGCAAAGGTTATGGTGCTCCATCGGACAATACAACATGAAAACGTAACAGTCGGGTCAAATGAACTGAGCTTCTGAACTTCTGGTGGTGCATTTATTTGCTAGACTGTTAACTTTTATTCCAACCTTCCTTTCGTTTTATAGTTGTAATTTGTTTTGGTGCGATGCAAAATTTGTTCTTAACGTGCAGCCACCGGCTGAAGAAAACAACAAGCCATTTTTGTAGGGTGTTCCCTATATTTACACTGGTGGCGAACTTTGATGCCCAGTGGATGTAATACGTGTAATAGCCGTGACCGCCTAGCATAAGTTGCTTGCTTATTTATTTCCTTATTGTCTTGTTTATTTGTTTTCTTGTAGTCAGTGTAGTTCTTTTTCCGCGGTTTGCTAGTGGCCGCAATAACCTATTTTTTAAAACTAGGCCACATTAACCATGGGCTACATATTTACTGTAGTTAACATGGGCCTCCTACGGGCCATAGAAACAGTGGGCCTTCTAAGGGTCGTAGAAACAATGGGCTTCTACGGGGCGTAGAAACAATGGGCCTTATACGGGCCATAGACACAATGGGCCTTATACGGGCCGTATCATCAATGGGCCTTCTACGGGCCGTATGATCGGTTGGCCAAACATGGGCATCTAACAGACCACATTATGGCCGTAAATGGGCTAGAGTTGAAATCGTCCGTTCATGGGTCGGCCATAATGGGCCGTCGTTAATCGGCCGTATTTGATGACGCTATGAAAATGACCCAACGTATTAACGGGCCACAAACGGGCCGACTGTAACCACGGGCTGAATTTGGCCCACAAGTAGAAAATGACAGTAACGGGCCATAAGTAAACGAATGCTGGAAATGAGACCAAGAATAAATGGGCCCTGAGAAGGCCGAAAGATAACATGGGCTGGAAACGGCCCAACTGAATAATGGGTCGTTAATGGGTATAAAGTGATACACTGTTCATTTCGGGCCAGTTTTACCATGGGCCGTTAAGGGGCCGAGGGTTACTAAGGGCCTCATATGGGCCGAAAGACATCATATGGGCCATACATGGGCCGGAAGTTAAACCCTAGAAGCTACCCTAGATACTCCACGAGATCAGAGAGGCTAAACCCTAGAAGCTAGCCTATGGTATGATTGTTGTTCGTCCTACGGACTAAAACCCTCCGGTTTATATAGACACCGGAGAGGGCTAGGGTTACACAGTTACAATGGGAGGAGATCTACATATCCGTATTGCCAAGCTTGCCTTCCACGCCAAGGAAAGTCCCATCCGGACACGGACGAAGTCTTCAATCTTGTATCTTCATAGTCTAGGAGTCCGCCAAAGGTTATAGTCCGCCATCCGGACACCCCTAATCCAGACTCCTCAAGAGCCCTGAACCAGGCTTCAATGACGACGAGTCCGCTGCAGCTTGATTTGTCTTCGGCACTGCAAGGCGGGTTCCTCCTCCGAATACTTCATAGAAGATTTTGAACACAAGGATAGTGTCCGACTCTGCAAAATAAGTTCCACATACCACCGTAGGGAGAATAATATTTACACAAATCCAATCTGCTTACATACTCCGCAGCATGACATCACACCACGGCCAAGCCTTTATTCGAATCGTTTTACATTCCCACCTCAGCGCGTTTAGCGAGGCGGTTTCCTTGGCACGTCTTGTCGAAGCAGAGATCGTGTCCCCTTATTCCGGGATTCTCATCAATACGGGCGTGGGTAACCCAATCGTGCCCGTTGGTATGTCTCCTCAATCGGAGGCGAGCCCCAAACGGTCACGGGGAGGGCTCTTGGTATTCAACCTCTTTATAAAGAGACCAAGGCTCTAGTCCTTTCTTTCAATCTCAATCGAATACGCCTCTCACCTTGAGTTCCAACACCCAAAAGCTCCAGATTCAGGCGCTTCGGACCTTCGACGATGTCCGGCTCCGACCCTCAAGGCCGGTGGATGCCTTCCTCCGTTACGGAAGAAGACGTGCTAAAGCTAAGAGATGCTGTATCTAACCGGGCGAAATCTCGCATAGGCTGCTGCTCAAGGGCAGGTCCCACTCCCAAGCCCGGTGAGAGCGTGGTGTTCAGCATCTCACTTCCTTCGGGGGCTAGGCTTCCCGACGGACCCCTTCGTGAGGGGGCTCATGTTTTATTATGGGTTGGAATTTCATGACTTGGCTCCGGAGTCCATCCTCCACATCTTATCGTTTATTGTCGTGTGCGAAGCCTTCCTCCGTATCACTCCTCACTTCGGATTGTGGCTTAAGACCTTCAAAGTAGAGCCGAAGATGATCGAGGGGCCGCACACAGAGTGCGGAGGTGCTATCATAAGCAAGAATGCTGACGCTCCATGGCCCGAGGGCTCTTTTCAAGAGGAGTTCAGCATATTGCAACGAGAGTGGTTTTATATCACAAATCCCAGGGGCACCAAGTGGGTGGCGCCACCTGTCTTCTGCTCGGGTCCCCCACCACAGCTAGCGTCATGGGTCAATAGAGGGTTTAACTGGGGGCTGTCCAAGGACGTGCTCTTGTTGCAGGGCCGCATTCGAGATCTCCTAGAAAGAGACATCAATCTGGTCGTAGTGACGCAGGTCATGTTGATCCGCCGCACCCTGCCCTGCAAACGTCGCCCCCTCCGCCTGTGGGAGTTTAATCCGGAGGGATCACGAGCCCTCCAACATTTTATGGGCGCGACGCCCATGGAGATGTACAAATTGTTTTTCGGATCACAAGCAATGTGTCCGGACTCGAGCGAGGACGTAGGTCTGAGCTGCAACCGCCCGGATACTCAAGTAAGTACCCTATACCCGGACACGATATCCGTATATTTATCATAGAATTGCCCTTAAAAGAGTTATCCCTTAAAGAAGAGTGGATAGCAAAAGCAAAGCTAATCAGGTGTCCGGCCCCCCTCCCTGAGACCACGTCGGATCCCGTGTTAACCAGGATGCTGGAGGTTGCGCCTTGGGAAGAAGGCGAAGGGGGAACAAGGAAGCTACCACCTCCCCGAAGGAGGCTGTTGTGAAAGGAGGAATCGAGAATTCCTCTATCCAGGGGAAGAAGAGGACCGCCTCTGAAGACCTGGAGACCATGGTCCCAAAGCGGGGGAAGAAATCTTCGCCAGAGGGTCCTGCGCCGGGGATGCCTCGGCCGCACTGTGCCCCCAAGGGGATCGGCCCTCCACCGAGCCGTAAGTAGAGAGGGGAGTTTTAAAATAAGAGACATCCCTGTTCTATTCCTGAGGAAGATAACTGAATTTTTACCTTGTAGTTCGGATCTCAGCCCTTCTCAGCAGAGCTCATCTTCAGGGTATCTTCGTCCGGAGATGATGGAGAGCGGAACGACTCCCCCTGCCGTACCGCCTTGCGAGGCGGGCGACCCTAAGGTGTCGTCACGGAGGGTTTCTCCGAATCCGGCAGGGCCGGAAGGCAGTCGTATGGCCCCCAAAGCCCTCCATGTCCGGCCTTCGAAAAAGGCCATCAGACGAGTCCGGCACCATCCGATGCACGGTCGGAGGAGCTGAAGGATCTGCTCGGGCGAGCGTCTATCTCAGAAGAACACCGTGCATTGATGGGTACGGTGATTGAAAGGATTTCATCCGCGGAGAGCGGGTTGTACGAGGCCGTCAGGAGTTCACTGACAGGTTTTGAGGTACGCGAAATGATGTACCTTTTGACAGTTCCGCATATATAAGATGCGCCCTGTGTAGATAGTAGCCCCTGAGACTCGATGCGTTGTCAAAAATGACGGCGTGCCGAGGATCATAATCCCAGGTATAATATGTCGCCCTTCGTATGTAGGTGGCGAAGTGGTCGGTGGCTAGCCGGACTGATCAATTTGCCGAGCTAAAGCGGCAACTTGACGTGGCAGATGCCGACATCGCGCTTGTCAACAAGCGGCTTGACGAGGCACAAGGTATGTAATTTCTCTGAAGACACCTGGTAAGAGGAGCTTGATGCCCGTATCTTACAACATGTGTGCTTGATGCAGATGGTGCCGCTGCCATGGAGAACCTTCGGGCGGAACTTGCCCGAGCCAAGGAGCAGGCCAGGAAAAGCGATGCGGCTGCCTTAAAGGCGGCTGAAGAGCTGAAAGCCGAACAGGCTGCTCACTGCCGAAGCAAGAAGGAAATGTCCGAGATGGCTGTGAAGTTGAAGAATGCTGCCGACCGCTGCAAGCTTCTTGAAAAAGAAGATCAGGCGAAACAAAAGGACCTGAAGAAGGCGACTACCAAGGCCAAGGATGCTCGCTCTGCGATGAGAACTATGAAGGAGGAGCTACGTCAGGCCGGAGATATCGCGGCTGGAAAGCCTTTTATGCTGCGGATGAAATTCGGGGATCCTAAATATGCTCTGTTGGACCGGTTGTGGAGTGCGGCGCACACTTATCTGGACTTGGCGGCGAGTGCCGCGGACGCGGCCGAACACTTCCGAGATCAAAAGAATCACGAAGTGGAAAAGCTTTTTTGGTCGCAGTTCCACAATCCAGAGCGCCCACTTCCATTAACCGATCGTTTATGGGCGGAGCTGAATAGGTTATCCGGACTCGCCATGAAGTATGTCGTGAGTCATCTGTGGCCGGAAAGGCCCGAGCCGAAGAGTTATTTCAGCTTGGTGCAGCTGTCGGAGTAATTGACCACGGATACCCCGAAGACGGCAAGACAATATTTCAAGACATCGGGGCTAGCAAAGCCCCTCAGTCCGACTGCCCGGCTGCTCCTGCCGGCTCCCCGTCCGACTGCTCTGCCCGGCCGGCTGCCGACTGCGCCCACCAGCCGGCTGCCGACTGCAGCTCGACCCGAC
Source organism: Aegilops bicornis (assembly GCA_021605145.1). Classification (NCBI taxonomy): domain Eukaryota; kingdom Viridiplantae; phylum Streptophyta; class Magnoliopsida; order Poales; family Poaceae; genus Aegilops; species Aegilops bicornis. The sequence continues at coordinate 756,980,706 of CM038673.1, read as the reverse complement.
ACCGACAAGACATCGATGAGACGGCCGTACTGCGACGTCATCTACAATGTACTGGTCCCCTTGGCACTATTTTATAAAGTGCCCAGGGGACAAGCATGACATGCACCATGCCTCATACATGGCTTGGCTTGTAAGCTACCCAAGGTAGCTTACAACCAACGCCATGACCCATGCCCACACACCTAGCTTAGGAAATAAGCTAGCTATGCCCATATATATATACCACACATCCATCCATCCAGGGGATGGATCCCCATGGACTCACACTCACACACACTCACGCATGAGCAGCCACATGCCATTCGGGCACTAGAGCTTGCATGCTCATCCGGCCACCCGCATATATACGAGATCAGATGCACTTGGCACTGATCCCAGATACAGCTCCAGGAGCACTTTGTACTACCGATGTACACCGGATAGATACACTCGGACATGCAAAGAAGAGGGAGTATTATCTCTCCGGAGAGCTCCGAAGCTGGGTAAACCACCGCGTGCTACTCGCATACCCGCTCCCGGTCCTATCAGCAGTAGTATTACCCACACACTAAGCCCTTGTGGCATCTGTTGACTCGCAAGCCCCCCGTGAGAATACCACGACAGTTGGCGTCCACTGTAGGGTGGTACTACTACTATGCTACCACGCTGCTGCTGGTTTCGCTGTCTGGGCGGGACCTTTTTTTCGCCATCTTCATCAACTCTGTAGCGACGTCGTTGTTGCCTCTCCGGCCGCGCTCAAGGGCTCGACATCGACACGCCCCCGGCGCGGCCGCACGGGACGACGCGTCCGCATCGTCGGCCTCGACACCACTGAGCTTGCTCACGCTCATCCCCCTCACTTGCATCTGCTTGCAAGCTAGCTAGATAAAAGTCAACAATGGTCAAACCATTAGCCAACACGCATCAAACCATAGCCATGCACATCCCAGACTATGGCCGTACGCCACATATACATGAGTCAGATGCTAAAGCTTGCCTACGCTCAGCCGTCTTTGGCTCGCCACAAGACACGACTAGCCGCGGCCGTGCTGCTCCCGCCGCCGTGCGCTCGTCCGCAACCCACCCGGCTGGTCTACCCGCGTCGCCCCGGTCCTCCTTTACTCCGCCTCGAGCCACGGCCGGGTCACCAGCAGCAGCGTTGTGGCCCGCGCAGGAGTCCCGCTGTCGGCCCCCGCCTCTCGGCCTGCTCGGTCCGGCTCCACCTCCTCCCCCGCAGCGGCGTCTCCCTCTGCTCCCCTGCACCAGCGTCCGCCCGTGCACGGCTCCAGCGTCTGTCATGGGCAAAGTCCCGCCTCGGTCGGCCCGCGCCCGCGCCGGCTCATGGCCGGCTCGCGCTAACGCCCTCGCCGTCTCCGGGTGGCCGCCCCGCGCAGGTCAGCTCCGTCACCCGGCCCCCGACCCGTCGTTCCGGCCGCCTGCCGACTTCGGGAAGGCCGGCTGCTCGTCTCGGACCGGCTCCCCCAACACCTGTCGGCTCGCCGCCTACGCCCGCAGGGCCGGGTCTGGCTTCTTTCGCGCTGCACCGGATCCGGCTGCCCCTGTGCATCCACGACTCCGCCCGGCCGCCTCGCCGCCCCAGGCCGGCCGACCTGCCGCGCTGCTCCGCCCCATGGTCGTCCAGCGGGCGTGTCCGCCCGCCAGCGTGGCTGCACGCCGACGCCCGCCTCGCCTCGGCCCCGTGCGGTGGCTCCACCATGCAGCGCCCGGCTGGCCCTATCACAACCTCCGCGCCCATTGCCGGGTCGCGGTGCTGCAACCGCCGCGCCGCCTTTGGCTGGCCCCGCACAAGACGCCCGTTGGCGGGTCGCCTCCGCACCCGGCCGCCTGATCATGCGCTGCCGCCCACCGGGCTTCTCCAGGGCGCCCGCGGCAGCTCCGTCCGTGCGGTCTCGGGCCAGCTGGAGACAGAGAAAGAAAGAGTCAGACCCGGCTGTGCTAAAAAAGAGAGAGAGAGAGATGCCGGGTGCTGAAGAAAGAAAAAGAAGGGAGAGAGAGAAAGAGAGAGGCCGGCTGGAAAATTATTGCCGGCTGCCTACCCGGCTGGACACAAAGAAGAAATGTTCATCTGGCTGTGTGGGCGGACAAAGAGAAAAAAGAAGAAACAACGTCCGTCTATCCGTCCGCCTGCTTCGTCACTTGGACGACCGGACGCGACCCGGCCTGCCTACCCGCCTCGCCGCCTGGCCGGCTGCGCCATGCCAACTCGGCTGCGTCCCGCTCCACCGTCTGGACGGTCAGGCCTGATCGGCCGGGCCCCACTTCGAGCACCTGGAGGCTCGGCTACACCAATGGAGTGGCCAAGGCTGGCGAAGCGCCGAAGTCGCTACCGGCTGTCTTCGACGACCGCGACTACACGAAAATCAATGTGAGCTCCTCACCCGCATATTTATGCATCACGCAAGAACGAATAATCCTGAGCAATGCTCGAGGGCTATCTTCGCATTTCATTACAGTTGCATCACTGTTCGCCCCGGCGCCAGCCAGAGTTGGCCCGGGGCTGGCCGCTTGGCCTGAGACGTTTGTTCCCGCAGACGGCTTAGTAGCGTGCGCAGTACCAAAGCTCACCCTTAGTCACAGACCGCAGGGCGGCTGTCCGGCTAGCAAGGGTGAACGCTGGAGGCCATCCACGCGAAAAACGTCCAGGAAGAGAAACGTTCGGGCAACCCGACCGTTTCCTTTACGAGTATCTGCTCGGTCAAATCTGCTCCCAGAGTCTGAGTACTGTACACTCCACTCCTCGGCCCACTCTCAGCCACAGACCGCAGAGCGGCTGTCCGGCAAGCGAGAGCACAAGCCAAGGTGTGGGGGGGGACATGAAAAAGATTGAAGGGGGCTCGGACGACAACGAGTCGGCACCCTCCGCATAAAACTTGCAATGCTAAAAGCAAACATTTGATATATCTGCATGGACTAACTTTGTCTTTTTTCATGATCATTTCCATGAACACTCGCCAAAAAACCTCCGCCCAACTTTGCCAAGTTGCCCGGAGGCTTGGGGGCTACTGTCGGAGTAATTGACCACGGATACCCCAAAGACAGAAAGACAATATTCCAAGACATCGGGGCTAGCAAAGCCCCTCAGTCCGACTGCCCGGCTGCTCCTACCGGCTCCCCGTCCGACCGCTCTGCCCGGCCGGCTGCCGACTGCGCCCACCAGCCGGCTGCCGACTGCAGCTCGACCCGACACCGACAAGACATCGACGAGACGGCCATACTGCGACGTCATCTACAGTGTACTGGTCCCCTTGGCACTATTTTATAAAGTGCCCAGGGGACAAGCATGACATGCACCATGCCCCATACATGGCTTGGCTTGTAAGCTACCCAAGGTAGCTTACAACCAACGCCATGACCCATGCCCACACACCTAGCTTAGGAAATAAGCTAGCTATGCCCATATATATATATACCACACATCCATCCATCCAGGGGATGGATCCCCATGGACTCACACTCACACACACTCACGCATGAGCAGCCACATGCCATTCGGCCACTAGAGCTTGCATGCTCATCCGGCCACCCGCATATATACGAGATCAGATGCACTTGGCACTGATCCCAGATACAGCTCCAGGAGCACTTTGTACTACCCGATGTACACCCCAGATAGATACACTCAGACATGCAGCAGTAGGAGTATTATCTCTCCAGAGAGCTCCGAAGTTGGGTAAACCATCGTGTGCTACTCGCATACCCGCTCCCGGTCCTATCAGCAGTAGTATTACCCACACACTAAGCCCTTGTGGCATCTATCGACTCGCAAGCCCCCCGTGAGAATACCACGACAGCAGCAGTTCCTTGGTGCGGTGCCGCATATCAATGCAATGAAAAGGTCAGCGTGCATAGAGGGTGCGCGGATGGCTCTTGCCCGTGTCAAGACATACTGGGCGGAGATGAAGGCCGTCGCTGTTGCATCCCAAGATTCGGACGGGAGCCGAGTACCTGCCGAGCACTATTTTCAGGAAGTTCTGCAGGGCGCTCGTTTAATAGAGACGCAGTGCTCGAAGGATATTATGTTCGAATAACATGTATTATTGTAAAACAATGTTTTGGGGGAATATAAAAGCTTTTTATACTTGTGCCTTCAAGAATTAAAATACCTCCTGTGCGGCCGTTAATGTATATGTATATATAACTTGAAAGATGGTAGTCTTCGGCTTCAACCCCCACGCATATAATGCGGGGGTGTTCGCAAAAGGCGCATTTTCACACTTGATCCAACGTCTTGGTCCTATTAAGGAGGTGATAGCGCAGCGAACTAGGCAACCGGACTATAATGCTTTATCACTTTCACTTAGCCATAGGAGTTTGACGGTGGGGCTACTATATAGCCCCTAGGGGCACCGCGCTCACCCGTATTCGGGGCGCGTGTGTGCTGGCCGAAAGCGGCCTTCGTTAATGCGGAGGAATCCTAAAGATTCCGCAGGTCATCGAGTGGTTGACCAGTCTCACGCTATATCATGACGGTCGATTTTCGGCTTTCTCTCGAGGTGCTCGCTTTGGCGAGCAAGAACTGTCAGATAGTTCTCCTGGTGCCGCCTTAGCCGATAGAGCGGAACGTAAGGCAGCAAAACATCGGAGCCGGCAAACCGAACATTTGACCAAAGACATGATTGAGCTGATGCATATAAGGCCAAACTCGCTGACGCGAACACTCCCTAAGGTATTCGGTCTTTATGAAAACGGGCTGAACAACGCCCTTGGTAATAAGCCCACGTGTCCAGTGCACGCGCAAGAAATTCTAACGTGGCCACATGCCAAGACGCCAGCCTCCTCCTCGGTTATATCACGAAACCGGGGATGTGTATCAACAAGAGACGGTAAAAGGTTTACGAGGTCTTAATCTAAAAAGAATCCTTGAACGGTTCCCTCATCGCACGCCTGCTACCGTTGTCCGCAGCCGTATCCTAGACGGGTGTAGCACGGTGTTCATCTGTAAAAGAGAGGAACTTAGTTGAAGAAGATCGTGCGAAAATGTACGTTATATTAAATAAACAAAGTATAATTCAAAAAAAAGAATAAAGTTGAGCTTTATTGTCTCTTGTTGTACATGCGCGGAGCCCCTTGTATGGTGGTATGCGGCTAGTAAGCCCTTGTATGTTTACGCCGGACTCGTCTAGCCATGTCCGGGGTCTGAACAACCTATTTAGGTGCTTTGATTAGTGAAGCCGGTTTAGTGTGTGGCTGTCAAGGCAGCCGCACAATTTTCCGCGCTCGAGGAACACTCGATATTTCCCTTTAATGAGATGATGCCTCGCGGACCGGGCATTTTAAGTGTAAGAGGTGCATAATGCGGTATTGTGTTAAAGCGGGCGAAAGCTTCACGTCCCAGTAGTGCTTGATAGCTACTTGTAAATGGGGCAATGTGGAAGGTTAGCTTTTCGCGCGGAAGTTGTCGGGGGAGACGAACATAACTTCTAGCAGGAGAGAGCCCGTACAATGGGCATCTGGGCCTGGCATTACCCCTTTAAAGGAAGTGTTGCTATGGCGAATTTTTGTTGGGTCTATCCCCATTTTGCGGATTGTGTCCTGATATAGCAGGTTTAGATCACTGCCGCCGTCCATTAGGACTTGTGTAAAGTGGAGTCCGTCAATTATCAGATCTAATATCAAGGCAGTCCAGCCTGCATTCCGGATACTTCTAGAGTAATCCTGATGGTCGAAGGTGATTGGTTTTAACAACCAGTGGCGGGACTCCTCTAGGATAGGCAGTATGTATGCGTATCTCTATTGGCGCCACTGCTTTTTCCCTTTGTCACGTGAAGTGAGTTTACTGCTTTGACTTCTTGTGGGAAATTCTTTTGTTTTCCGGTGCTCGCTTGTGGGGTTCGTCATCGTCCTCGCTTGGTGTGTCGAGCCCTTGTGTTCGGGCGTTGAGTTTGTCAGATTGCTTGAAGACCCAACAATATCTGTGGGTATGGTTTGCAGGCTTCCCGGGAGTACTGTGGATTTGGCATATCTTGTCCAAGATTTTGTTTAGGTTAGATAGCTCATCCCTGTTATCCTTGAGGGGCAGCTTTTTCTGATTCTGCCGAGAGCTTTTGAATCCGGCGTTGACTGTCGTGCTCTTCGGGCTGTTTCCCTTGGTCCGGCGCTGGTCCTTGCTGCGTCGCGGTTTCTCGTTTCCATCCCTAACTTCGGATGTACTTGGGTCGCTAGTACTACATCTTGCCAACCAGCTATCCTCTCCTACGCAAAAGCGGGTCATGAGGCTTGTTAATGTTGCCATTGTTCTTGGCTTTTCTTGGCCGAAGTGTCACATGAGCCATTCGTCTCGGACGCTGTGTTTGAAAGCTGCTAAGGCTTCAACGTCTGGACAGTCGACTATCTGGTTCTTTGTAGTAAGGAATCTGTTCCAGAGTTTCTGGGCTGACTCTCCGGGTTGTTGACTTATGTGACTTAAATTGTCTGCATCCGGAGGTCGGACATAGGTCCCTTGAAAATTTGCCCAAAAAGCATCCTCGAGCTATTTCCAACTTCCAATGGTGTTTTCGGGAAGGCTTTTAAGCCAATGTCGGGCTGGCCCTTTGAGCTTGAGGGGTAAGTATTTTATGGCGTGGAGGTCATGTCCTCTAGCCATGTGTATGTGGAGGATGTAATCCTCAATCCAGACTCCAGGGTCTGTTGTTCCGTCAGATGCCTCTATGTTTACGGGCTTGAATCTCATTGAAATTCATGATCCAGCACCTCATCGGTGAAACATAGGGGGTGTGCGGCACCCCTATATTTGGGTTTACCGTGATGTTCGGATACTTGATGCGTTGCATTGCTTACTAGAGCTTGCTTTCTTGGCCCGTAGATAGATCTGGCTGGGCCATCTTTCTGATGCGAATCCTTGTGCGGATCGCGTGCCGGCTTGTGTGCGGCGCCCTTTGCCACTCTATGTTGGCCATAGGGTTGTTCACCCGACCGGGTGGCTTCCTTATTTTTTGATTGCGGGGGCTCTAAGGCCTCCTCATCAAATTCCGGCAGTAATTTTTGCTTCGGATAGCTCTTTGTGTGGCGACTGTCGCCGTATTTGTCTGCGGTGTTGAGTACTTTGCTCCATCTAATTCTGAGTGCATCTTCCGCTGTTTTGAGCTTCCGCTTCGGCTTTTTCAGGCTACGCGCAGTGGTGACGTGCCTTTTGTGGAGGTTCTTATGCTCCGGTAACTTGTCCGGCGTGAGGTCGTCCGGACTGTTATTTTCGCCGGGGACGGGTTGTTCGGTTTGTTCATCCAAGTTGCCCTGTTCGGACGGTTGCTCGATGGCATGTTAGTCGTCCGCCGGTTCGCCCTGCTATGTGGCTGGGTCTGTATGGCTGCGGTCTCTGACGAGGTGGGGTTTGGAGCGGCGCTTACGCCGCCGCTTTGACTGCTTTTCGAGGGAACGATCCCTTGTTGCGTCCCTTTGTTCCTCGTCGTCGTTTCTTTTAGGTGTGTCCACCATGTATACATCGTGAGATGAGGTGGTTGTCTAGTGCCCTATAGGCGCTGGTTCATGTTCGTCTCCTACATCGTCGTCCATACCGTCGATGTCTTCGGAGTCGAAGTCGAGCATGTCGGTTAAATCATCGACAGTGGCTACGAAGTGGGTGGTGGGTGGGCTCTGAATTTCTTCGTCATCCGTATCGCAACCTTCATGACCATAGTCCGGCCAGGGCTCTCCTGATAAAGAGAGAAACTTTAGTGAATTCAGAATGTCGCCGAAGGGCGAGTGCTGAAAGATGTCCGCGGCGGCGAACTCCATGATTGGCGCCCAATCGGATTCGATCGGCAGGGGCGCGGAAGGTTCGGAGTCCGGAGAGGAGTCCGACACCTTGGAGTCACGAGCTTCGTAGAGGACAAAGCTGGTGTTCGGCTCGATCGCCGTAGAGATTGCAGCCCCCGAGGCGATGTCCAGCCACCCATCCTCGATTGGCGCAGTCGGCTCCGAGCTAAGGGTCGGAGCGGACACGGGTGCGGCCTCCAGGGCACTATTCGGTGGCAGAGCTAAATCATGCTCATCGAGACAGTGCGGCTCGCTCGGCTGTGGCTCGGATCCGTCGAAGATCAAGTCTCCGCGGATGTCAGCCGTGCATTTTAAACTTCCAAATCTGACTGATGGCGGGGGCGAAGCTTCGATCTGCTCCAGATGGCTGCTTAATTGCCCGCAGCAGCAAAGCCGCCGAGTACGAAGATCTGTCCGGGGAGAAAAGTCTCACCCTGGACCGCAACGTTGTCGATGATTGGAGGAGCCATCGGGCCTAAAGATGACGACACAGAGGAACTCTCAATGAAATCACCAATGTCGGTGTCAAAACCGGCGGATCTCGGGTAGGGGGTCCCGAACTGTGCATCTAGGCGCATGGTAACAAGAGAGAAGGGACACGATGTTTTTACCCAGGTTCGGGCCCTCCTGATGGAGGTAAAGCCCTACTCCTGCTTGATTAATATTGATGATACGGGTAGTACAAGAGTAGATCTACCACGAGATCAGAGAGGCTAAACCCTAGAAGCTAGCCTATGGTATGATTGTTGTTCGTCCTACGGACTAAAACCCTCCGGTTTATATAGACACCGGAGAGGGCTAGGGTTACACAGAGTCGGTTACTATGGGAGGAGAACTACATATCCCTGTCGCCAAGCTTGCCTTCCATGCCAAGGAAAGTCCCATCCGGACACGGGACGGAGTCTTCAATCTTGTATCTTCATAGTCCAGAGTTTGGCCAAAGGTTATAGTCCGCCATCCGGACACCCCTAATCCAGGACTCCTCAAGAGTCTCTCGAACCAGGCTTCAATGACGACGAGTCCGGCGCGCAGATTGTCTTCGGCATTGCAAGGCGGGTTCCTCCTCCGAATACTTCATAGAAGATTTTGAACACAAGGATAGTGTCCGGCTCTGCAAAGTAAGTTCCACATACCACCGTAGAGAGAATAATATTTACAGAAATCCAATCTGCTGACGTATTCCACAGCGTGACATCACACCACGGCCAAGCCTTTATTTGAATCGTTTTTACCGTCCCACCTCAGCGCACTTAGCGAGGCGGTTTCCTTGGCACATCTTGTCGAAGCAGTGATCGTGTCCCCTTATTCCGGGATTCTCATCAATATGGGCGTGGGTAACCCAACCGTGCCATTAATTACGGTGCTTAGGAGATAGCGAGTTCTACCACGCGGGTGGGGACGTGCAGTCTCGTCCGCCCATATAAGGGGATAAGGATCCACCTTTTTCATCTACGCCTTCTTCCTCCTTTGCTTATCCATTTTAAGACGCGAGCTCCAAATACCAAGTCCGCACATCCCACCTCAACCTTCTCCAGCCCTGTCCGGAGCGGGAGGCAAGTGGATGGTCTCCTCCGTCACGGAGGGACACATCAAGAAGCTGAGGGAAGCCGGATACTTGTCCAATGACGTCGTGCACCGGCTCCCAGATAAGGGGCAGCTCATCCCCACCCCCAGGCCCCATGAGAGGGTGGTGTTCCTCACCCATTTCCTCCACGGACTAGGTTTCCCACTTCACCCATTTGTCCGGGGGCTCATGTTCTACTACGGCCTGGATTTCCACGATCCGCCCCGAACTTCATCCTCAACATCTCGGCGTTCATCGTCAGGTGCGAGGCCTTCCTTCGCATCCAGCCCCACTTCGCTTATGGTCAAGACCTTTAATGTCAAGTCAAGGTAGTGGGCGGCTGCCAAGCCGGAGTGCGGAGGTGCCATGGTGGGCAAGATGCCCAACGTCCTATGGCTCGAGGGCTCCTTCGTAGAGACCATAAAGGGGTGGCAATCGGGGTGGTTCTACATCACCGAGCCGCGTGACCCTGAATGGGCAGCGGCCCCCGAATTCCGATCTGGCATCCCCACACGGCTCACTTCTTGCAAAGAGAAGGGCCTATCGTGGGGTAATTCGAAGAGCCGACGGACTCCAAACTCAAGCGCCCAAAACCCGGTGAGCAAGAAGCTCAAACTCGTCAATGTAGTCTAGGTCATGCTCATCCGCCGGATCCTCCCATGCCAACAACGGGCTTTCGGTTTGTGGGAGTTTAACTGCACAGACAAGATACCGAGCAGCTCTTGACACTACGCACGAAGATGCCCGGAGGGTGATGTTCAAGCGCCGAGGCCCCCGCATCCGCTACCGAGGATCGCGGATTCAGCGTGCAGCATCAAGCCAACGCGGTAAGCTATTTTACCCCTTATGGGATACTTGTTTCTCATAGTTTGACCCTATGCGGGATCTAAACTCCCTTACCTTTGACATGATTGGCAGAAGACGTCCGGGCAGATTGACTGTCCGGCTCCCTTGCCCGAAGACCCAGCGGACGCCCGCTTGACGGGGGTGCTGGTTCTGGAACCTTACGTGGTGCCGGAGAAGAAGGCCACGGGAACTCGAAAGAGTTCTCGGCGCCTGGTGGTGTCGGACTCATCGTCCAATGACTCCGAGGCAGACTCCTCCCACGCAAATGAGGAGGAGGAAAGAGAGGTCTCTCCCCCAGCGGGGGGAGAGAAGAAAAGGAAGGCCGCCCCAACTGGGGGGGAGGGGCGGAGGGTCCAAGAAGGGAAGGACCCTTCCTCCGGACTACTCCACCAACGCCGACGACGGCGAAGAGGAGTGGCCATCCAGGGCCAAGCCCCTGGCAAAATCGTAAGTATCCGGATACCAGAATAACTCGTGGCGTTCCTCTGTTGCACAGTATCTTCTGACGCCGAATATAATCATGCAGTTCGCCCGAGCCTGTGTCGGCGTGGTCGCCGAGTGGCTCCTTAAGCTCGTCGGATGTGAATAGCACTTCACTTCCGGCCGCCTCCTCCTCGCGCTGCGGATTATGCCGTGGTGGAGTCCCAACCGGGTCCAAGCCAGGAGGTGGTGGTCCTGGAGGCGCCGCAAGGCGACCTCCCGGACTCCAGGCGCAAAGGGGACAAAACCCCCACGGGCTCCAAGTCCGGCCCTGGGCCGGACACCGCACCGGAACCTTCAGTGGTTCCGGAGTCCGGCAGGCGACCCCCTAGTAAGAAGGGCAAGCCTAGGACTACGGTGACCTCCGTCCAACCGGAGGCACCGGATAATCTGCTGGAGGTTCTTAACGGCGCCTCCATCGACGAGGAGCACCGCACTATTATGAGTGTGGTGATCCAGAAGGTTCAGTCCGCCAAGAGCAGGCTGACTGAAGCTCGTGCTGCCTTCTAACAAAGCTTTGAGGTATGTATTTAAGATATGTAAAAATATTACCGCATAGACAAGAGTCTCGATGCTCAGTTTGGTGTTCGGAAAGAAAAGCCGAACTAAGGATCAAAAAGATATACGCAGGAGTCTAACATAAGTATGTCAATATGGGAATGCAGGCTACGCTGCTGACCTTTATCACACTGACTGCGGAGGTCGATGCATTGAAGCAGAGCCTCGAGCGGTCTGAGAATGAGCTCGGCCTTGCCAAGAAGCAGCTCGAGGACAAGGAATGTAAGTAATACCTTATGTAAGTATATAAAAAAGACGTGGTTGCAAAAAATGACAGGACCAACGTGATTATTACAGGGGCCACGACCGAGGTGGCGACTCAAGGAAGCGCCGGCCCAAGGTCAAGACAATGCGACCGTGGAGTGCACCGAGCGAGAAAAGCAGGAGGCGCGGGTGGTGGAGGTGCAGCAAGAGCTCCAGGCTCTCGTGGAAAAACACGAGAGTTTGGAGCTTGACTCAAAGACCCGAGAGTCCGAGCTCGCCTCGGCTCTTGAGAGCGCCAAATCTGCCAAGGCTGAAGCCCAAAAAGCCCTCCAAGAAATTGAGGCGATGAAGAAGATAGCGGCGGGTAAGACATTCTTTATGCAAAGCAAGCATGTGAAAGTGAATTACTTGTTGCTTACCCGAGTTCGAAGCTCTCCAGGAGCATTCACAGATCTGCCCGGCAGTGTGTCCGATGCTGCCGCATACTACCGGGCCGAGGAGGGGAGCTCGACGGAGAAGGTGTTCTGGTCTCAGTATGCTGAGGCCGGACACCCGGTGCCCTTGAGCGACCAGTGAAGCGGTGGTCGAGCTCCATAAGGTGGCCGAACAGGCCATGAAGGGCCTTATAGTCCGGCTATGGCCTCGGGAGGTCATGCAGGAGCTACTTAGGGCTGGTGAGGCGGCTGGCGGATGCCTGTCCACGACTTGAAGTCATCAAGCGCTCGGTATGCATCGAAGGCGCCCGTAGGGCCCTTGCCCGTGTTAAAGTGCACTGCGGCAAGATGGATGCTGAGAAGCTGGTGACAGATGGGCCACCGCAGGGCAAGGAGCATCGCAAGCCCGAGATGTATTATGAGGGCGCCCTGAAGGGTGCCCGCCTTGTGGCGGATGAATGTTCCAAGGATGTAATTTATGAGTAAACTCGCTCGTGTTATCCATGCGCTGAAAACTTGTTCATATGCGCTTAAGCAACACTTTTGAATATAAAATATTACCTTCAGGCGGCCGCTTATTAAATCTGAGCGATGGCGAGTCGTCGCTTCCTTCGCCCCCATGCCACGAGTGTTGGGGTGTTCGGGATAAACCCGAGCGCTTTTGTTCCCATTCTTGGGTCCTTCGAGGAGGCGCCAAAGACAACGAACAAGGCAATCGGACTATAATGCTTTATCTCACTTAGCCATAGAATTCTATAATTTTAAATTTCGGCGAAGCCCCTAGTATTCGGAAGACCGAGTTCGGGGCGCTATCCACGCCTAGGCCGGACAAAGCCGGCTCCTCGCTCTAAGCGGCATAAGTCTTTAGGGGCCCGAAACCTCTTGAACAGCGACCAGCTCTCGCCCTATCATGACGGTCAGTTTTAGCTTTCTCTACTGAGGTGCTTAACCCAGCTCAACTGGGGCACAATCGCAGTAGTTCTTCCAGCGCTACCTTAGCCGATATAACGGAACGTAAGGTACCAAAACATGGGAGCCGGGCAAACCCAACTATTGACCCAAGACATGATTCGGAGCCGATGCATATAATGCTATAAGTTCGGGTGCCGCACTTTTCGTGAGAGTGTTCGGACTTCTCACACCATATTCGGGGTACTTAAGCCCTCGGTGTATTGGTCGTACCAAAGTGTACGGTTGCATAATGTCATAACTGAACATATTCACATAAAAAGGAATGCGATAATAGACAAAAGCTATGTATTGTTTATTCAAAAAGGCTGCGGTAAAGGCATAACGATACAAATAGTGCGATAAGCAAGAGATGGGACTATTTGACATGTCCCCCTCTAGGGGCGAGCTGCAGGATGGTATGTAAGACATGTATTTGGCTCGTTACAGAGACCACCTTGACATTCGATGTAGCTTTCTGCCTCCCTGGTTGTTGCATCGTGTGTTCGGCGATTGTACTGCCGGACAGGCCTTTCGGAGAGTGGAGTCCTGAAAGTAAGAAAAAAAAGTGACAAAATCGGGAGCCCCTAGTGCGGTTGAGCCGCATTTTGGGCATGCCGTGGTCGTGCCCTCCCCTATGCCCATGGTATTTCCAGCGTAATTATGTACGCGTAGTACTGGTTTCGCAATTTCGCGAGGGCCGGGGTTGGGGCCACATTGCTACGCGTGCTCTGAACGTGCCAGGCGGTCTTGTTGTAGGTTACTCTGGGCGTGCTTGACGGTGTCCGGACGTTTAATAGCCAGACTGGAGAATTGCCTTGAGAGGCTACTTTGTACTTCCGCCGCGAGGGCCGCCATATGCTCCTCCGTTCAGAGAGAGCGTTCGGTGTTTACATTGACCGTAATGACTCCTCGAGGGCCTGGCATCTTGAGCTTGAGGTATGCGTAGCGCGGCACCGCATTGAACTTTGCAAATGCGGTTCGTCCGAGCAGTGCTTGATAGCCACTGCGGAACGGGACTATGTCAAGATTAACTCCTCGCTCGGAAATTATCCGGGATCCGAAGACCACCTCAAGTGTAATCGAGCCTGCATAGTTGGCCTCTACACCTGGTATGACGCCTTTAAAGGTCGTCTTTGTGGGTTTAATCCTTGAGGGATCTATGCCCATTTTTCGCATCAGATATCGATAAAGCAGGTTCAGTTGCCGCCATTCATAAGGACTCTAGTGAGGTGAAATTGGCCAATGATTGGGTCTAGGACCACGCGCGAATCCGCCATGTCGGATGCTAGTGGGGTGGTCCCTTCGATCAAAGGTGATCGGGCAGGAGGACTATGGGTTGAACTTTGGGGCGACTGGCTCCAACGCATATACGTCCCTGAGTGCACGCTTCCTATCCCTTTTGGGTATGTGGGTTGCGTATATCATGTTCACCGTCCGTGCTTATGGGGGGAAGCCCTTCTGTCCCCTATTGTTCGGCGGCCGGGGCTCCTCCTCGTCATCGCTATGCAGCCCCTTGTCTATGTTTTCGGCACTTAACTTGCATGCCTGCTTGAATACCCAACAATCCCTATTGGTGTGATTGGCTGGTTTTTCGAGGGTGCCATGTATCTGGCACGAGCGATCGAGTACTCGGTCCAAACTGGACGGGCCCGGAGTATTTATTTTAAATGGTTTTTCCGCTGACCGGGTTTAGAGCCTCTGAATCCGGCATTAATCGCCGCTTTTCAAAGCATTGTCGCCGTTAATCGCGGCGCTTTGTGCTTGTTGCGACGCAACCTGCCATTGTTGTCCTTGGTATCCGAATTACTGTGGCTCTTGGTCATGTTATTGCTACGAGCTAGCCAGGCTGTCTTCTCCCGCGCAAAAGCGGGTCATGAGTGTTGTGAGGGCTGCCATGGATTTGGCTTTTCTGTCCTAGGTGCCGGGCAAGCCATTCATCACGGATGTTATGTTTGAAGGCTGCAAGGGCCTCTGCATCCGGACAGTCGACTATTTGATTTTTCTTAGTTAGGAACCGTGTCCAGAATTGTCTGGCCGATTCCTCTTGCTGCTGAATTATGTGGCTTAGGTCATCGGCATCTGGTGGTCGCATGTAGGTGCCCTGGAAATTGTCGAGGAATGCGGCTTCCAGGTCCTCCCAACAACCAATTGACTCTGCTGGCAAGCTGTTAAGCCAATGCCGAGCTGGTCCTTTAAGCTTGAGTGGGAGGTATTTGATGGCATGTAGATCATCACCATGAGCCATGTGGATATGAAGGAGATAATCTTCGATCCATACCGCAGGATCTGTTGTGCCATCGTATGATTCGATGTTTACGGGTTTGAAACCCTCGGGGATTTGATGATCCATTACTTCATCTGTGAAGCATAGTGGGTGTGTGGCGCCTTTGTACTGGGCTATATCACGACGTAGCTCAAATGAGCTTTGTCTACTGTGTTCGGCCCGGCCGGAATTGCCATATCCGGCATGACGGTTATCATCACGTGTCGTGGGGCGCCCACGCGATCCGTAGATCGATCTTGTTTGCCTTGCCTTGTCCTCCAATATATCTCGCAGGTCTGGCGCATTTCCCCGTGCCTTGGTAGTTTTGGAGCGACGCTGGGGTGCGGCTTGAGTGGAGGGCCGAGAGGCCTCTCTGTCGCGGCCACGGGGTGGCGGTCGGCGCGTCGTGCGCTGGTGATGTAGGTTTAGGTGCTTCCTCCTCTAATCGGGGTAGCAGCCTGCGCTTTGGGTAGCTCTTGGAGGGGCGTCAATTGTACTCTTCGCCGCAAGGACTTCAGTCCATCTGTCAGCTAGCAAGTCTTGGTCAGCTCTAAGTTGTTGCTGTTTTTTCTTGAGGCTGCTCGCCATGGCCATAAGCCTGCGTTTGAAACGCTCTTGTTCGACGGGATCCTCAGGCACGACAAATTCGTCGTCATCGAGGCTTGCCTCGTCTTCGGAGGGAGGCATGTAATTATCGTCCTCTACCTCTCTGTCTGCCGCTCTCTCATGAGGGCTGGCTTCTCCATCCTCCTGCGCCGAATCCTGTTGGAGGGGATTGTCTTCGGCACTGTCCGGGTGTTATTATCTCCCGTGCCGGAATCGCCGTTTTTGCTGTGGCGGGATTTAGAGCGACGCCGCTGACGCCGGCGCTTAGGTTGTTTCTTGGAGGGGTCATCCTCCGTTGTTCCATCGCCGTTCCCTTCTTTTGGGGTGTCCACCATGTATATGTCGATGACGAGGTGGCCTTCCAAAGGCCTGTAGGTGCCGGTTCTGGTCGCCTCTCCTGCATCGGCGTCCATACCGTCGATGTCTTTGGAGTCGAAGTCGAGCATGTCGGTTAAATCATCGGCATTAGCTGGCTCTGAAGTGGGTGGTGGGTGGGCTTTGAATTTCTTTGTCGTCTGCATCCCAACCTTGCGACCATAGTTCGCCAGGGCTCTCCGATAAAGAGAGAGACTTTAGCGAATTCGAGGATGTCGCCAAGGGCGAGTGCCGAAAAGATGTCCGTCGGCAAACTCCATGATCGGCGCCAAATCGGATTTGATTGGCGGGGGCGGAAGGTTCGGAGTCCGGAGAGGAGTCCAGCACCTTGAGTCACGAAGCCGCAAAGGACAAAGGCTGGTGTTCGGCTCGACCGCAGTAGATTTTGCAGCCCCGAGGCGGTGTCCAGCCACCCGCCCTCGACAGCGCAATCGGCTCCGAGCTAAGGGTCGGAGCGGACATCGTGCGACCTCGAGTGGCACCGCTCGCGGCAGAGCTAGATCATGCCCATCGTGATAAAGGCGCGGCGACTTGCCGTGTGGCTCGAACCCGTCGAAGATCAAGCCTCCGCGGACGTCACCGTGTAGTTCAAACTTCCAAATCGACCGATGGCGGGGCGTAGCTTCGATCTGCTCCGGATGGCCAAGCTTAATTGCCCGCGGTGCAAAGCGCCGAATCACGAAGATCTGTCCGGGAGAAAAGTCTCACCTGGACCGCATCGTTGTTGATGATCGGAGGAGCCATCGGGCCTAAAGATGACGGCGACAGGAGGAACTCTCAATGAAAGCACCAATGTCGGTGTCAAACCGGCGGATCTCGGGTAGGGGTCCCGAGCGTGCGTCTAGGCAGATGGTAACGGAGACAAGGGACACGATGTTTTTACCTGTGTTCGGGCCCTCTCGATGGAGGTAAAACCCTACTCCTACTTAATTAATATTGATGATATGGGTAGTACAAGAGTATATCTACCACGAGATCGGAGAGGCTAAACCCTAGAAGCTAGCCTATGGTATGATTGTTGTTCGTCCTACGGACTAAAACCCTCCGGTTTATATAGACACCAGAGAGGGCTAGGGTTACACAGAGTCGGTTACAATGGGAGGAGATCTACATATCCGTATCACCAAGCTTGCCTTCCACGCCAAGGAAAGTCCCATCCGGACACGGGACGAAGTCTTCAATCTTGTATCTTCATAGTCCAGGAGTCCGACCAAAGGTTATAGTCCGGCCATCCGGACACCCCCTAATCCAGGACTCCCTTGGGCCGAGGGTTACTAAGGACCTCATATGGGCCGAAAGACATCATGGGCCATACATGGGACGGAAGTTAAAACGGGCTGGAATTATATAGGACGGCCCAGATGACGCTACTGGGCCTAATTCGGGTAGGCCGTAAACGGGCCCTGGGTTAGCGGGTTGTAAATGGGCTATATGCGAACATGTCGTTAACAGGCTTGCCGTGGGCCGGCCCGCCACCTTTTGACCAAGTCAAACAGGTCGGCCTTTTCACAGGAATGGGCCTCTGTTGGGCCGTGCCACGTGTCGACGTATCATAGGCGCTTTGGGTCCAATGAGTGGATGACATCTGTCCCAACGGTGAGCCGACACGTGTTTCCTCCAGCCAATGATGATTTTATACATGGAAAATCCCCATTGGTCGGGGCTGTTAACGGGTTATCGGATCCAAAATTGGACCCGATAGCTTAACGGCGTTCCGTTACGGTGGATGCCACGTGTCGGTCACCCTTAACGAAAAGCACTTGGCGACGACGATTTATCGTCATGGAAGTGGACACTTCCGTGATGATAATTTTGGTAATGTCATGGAACACTTCTCTGACGACAGGTATGACTATCTTGATTCTGTCATAAATTTGTCATGGATGTACATGCATGACAGAAAATGTGACCTACTGTGACAAACACGTATCATCATGGAAGTGTATTTTTTTTGTAGTGCAATTCGGCCTCCCCCTTCCTTTCCTCCTCTCTCCCCTTTCCTTCCCTCTCCAGAAAAGTGGTAAGGGGGGGGGGGCGAATTGGACAAGGCCCCCAAGTAGGATTCCTCCTACTTGGGGCGCCCCATGGCTGTCCCCCTCCCCTCCCACCTATATATATGTGGGGAGGGGGCGCCTAGAACAGACAACAAAAAACATTGTTAGCCGTGTGCGGCGTCCCCCTACATAGTTTACGCCTCCGGTCATATTCACGTAGTGCTTAGGCGAAGCCCCGCGCGGATCACTTCACCATCACCGTCACCACGCTGTCATTTTTACGAAACTCTCCCTCGACACTTTGCTGGATCAAGAGTTTGAGGGACGTCATCGAGATGAACGTGTGCAGAACTCGGAGGTGCCGTACGTTCGGTACTTGATCGGTCGGAACGAGAAGAAGTTTGTCAACATCAACCGTGTTGTCAAATGCTTCTGCTTTCGGTCTACGAGGGTACGTAGACACACTCTCCCCCTCTCGTTGCTATGCATCTCCTAGATAGATCTTGCGTGAGCGTAGGATAATTTTTGAAATTGCATGCTACGTTTCCTAACAATTTTATTTTCCTACACAAGACTTCAACATCTCTAACAATCCCAATTGGCAAAATAGTATCTCTATTGGCAAGCTTAATAGTAACATCAATACCTTCTATCTTAGCAAGTGCAATATCATTCATAATTTCTTTATATAAAGTAAAAGGAATTGCACTCACACAAGCACCCACATCACATAAGGCATGATAACAATGATCTCCTATTTTAACAGAAACAGCAGGCGTGCCAACAATGGGTCTATGTTTATCTTTAGTATCGGGTTTAGCAATCCTAGCAGCTTCATCACAGAGATAAATAACATGCCCATCAATATTATCAACCAAGAGATCTTTAACCATAGCAATACTAGGCTCAACTTTAATTTGTTTAGGGGGTGTAGGTGTTCTAGTATAACTCTTACGAACCACAGTTGAAGCTTTAGCATGATCCTTTATTCTAATAGGAAAACGTGGTTTCTCAATATAAGCAGTAGGAACAATAGGATCAACATTATAAGTAATAGTTTCTTCTTCAACTTTAATAGGTTATACTACTTTCACTTCAATGGGAGGATGATATTTAAACCAATTCTCCTTAGGGAGATCAACATGAGGAGCAAATGATTCACAAAAATAAGCTACTATCTCAGAGTCAAGTCCATATTTAGTGCTAAAATGAAAAGCATCGGTATCCATAAAAGATTTAACACAATCAAACTTAAGGTTTATACCTGACTCCTTACCTTCGCCGAGTTCCCAATCTTCAGAGTTGCGTTTAATTCTTTCCAATAAATCCCATTTGAATTCAATATCCTTCTTCATAAAAGAACCAATACAAGAAGTATCAAGCATGGATCGATCATTATGAGAAAGCCAAGCATAAAAATTCTGAATAATAATTTCTCTTGAGAGCTCATGATTGGGGCATGAATATAACATTGACTTAGCCTCCCCCAAGCTTGATCGATACTTTCTCCTTTAAGAGGCCAAAATTTATATATATAATTCCGATCATGATGAACCAGATGCATAGGATAAAACTTTTGATGAAATTCCAATTTCAATCGGTTGTAGTTCCATGATCCAATATCATCGCATAGCCTATACCATGTCAATGCCTTTCCCTTCAAAGATAAAGGGAAGACCTTGTTCTTGACAACATCCTCGGACAAACCTGCAAGCTTAAATAATCCACAAACTTCATCCACATAGATTAGGTGCATATCAGGATGTAATGTTCCATCTCCTGTATAGGGATTAGCCAGCAGTTTCTTTATTATACCCGAAGGAATTTCATAATAAATATTTTCGATTAGTGCGATGGGTTGAGGATCAACTCTTTTCTCTTTCGGTCGAGGTGAAGATACCCCGAACAAGCCCCTCAAAGGATTATTTTCCATAGTAACAAGTGACAGTAAATTTCAGCACACCATATAAATGTTTCCTTACCAAAGGCGCTTCACTCCCCGGCAATGGCGCCAGAAAAGATTCTTGATGACCCCAAGTATAGGGGATCTATCGTAGTCCTTTCTATAAGTAAGAGTGTCGAACCCAACGAGGAGCAGAAGGAAATGACAAGAGGTTTTCAGCAAGGTATTCTCTGCAAGCACTGAAATTATCGGTGACAGATAGTTGTATGATGAGATAATTCGTAACGGGTAACAAGTAACAAAAGTAACTAAGGTGCAGCAAGGTGGCCCAATCCTTTTTGTAGCAAAGGACAAGCCTGAACGAACTCTTATATAAAGCAAAGCGCTCCCGAGGACACATGGGAATTATTATCTAGTTAGTTTTCATCATTCTCATATGATTCGCGTTCGTTACTTTGATAATTTGATATGTGGGTGGACCGGTGCTTGGGTGATGCCCTTCCTTGGACAAGCCTCCCACTTATGATTAACCCCTCTCGCAAGCATCCGCAGCTATGAAAGAAGAATTAAGATAAATCTAACCATAGCATGAAACATATGGATCCAAATCAGCCCCCTACGAAGCAATGCATAAACTAGGGTTTAAACTTCTGTCACTCTAGCAACCCACCATCTACTTATTACTTCCCAATGCCTTCCCCTAGGCCCAAATCATGGTGAAGTGTCATGTAGTCAACGTTCACATAACACCACTAGAGGAAAGACAACATACATCTCATCAAAATATCGAACGAATACCAAATTCACATGATTACTTATAACAAGACTTCTCCCATGTCCCAAGGAACAAACGTAACTACTCACAAAGCATATTCATGTTCATAATCAGAGGAGTATTAATTATCATTAAGTATCTGAACATATGCTCTTTCACCGAATAAACCAACTAGCATCAACTACAAGGAGTAATCAACACTACTAGCAACCCACATGTACTAATCTGAGATTTTGAGACAAAGATCGGATACAAGAGATGAACTAGGGTTTGAGAGGAGATGGTGCTGGTGAAGATGTTGATGGAGATTGACCCCCTCTCGATGAGAGGATCGTTGGTGATGACGGTGGCTTCGATTTACCCCTCCCGGAGGGAAGTTTCACCGGCAGAACAGCTCCACCGGAGGCCTTGATTGGTTCTGCCCAGGTTCCGCCTTGAGACGGCGGCACTTCATCCCGAAAGCTTCCTTCTCATTTTTTCCAGGTCAAAACACACCATATAGCAGAAGATGGGCATCGGGGGCCTATCGGGTGGCCCACAAGGTAGGGGGGCGCGCCCTCCACCCTTGTGGATGGCAGGTGCCCCCTCTTGTGCTTTCTTCGCTCAATATTGTTTATTTATTCCAAAATGATTCTCCGTGAAGTTTCAAGACTTTTGGAGTTGTGCAGAATAGGTCTCTATATTTGCTCCTTTTCTAGTCCAGAATTCTAGGTGCCGGCATTCTCCCTCTTCATGTAAACCTTATAAAATAAGAGAGAAAATGCATAAGTATTGTACCATAATGTGTAATAACAACCCATAATGCAACAAATATCGATATAAAAGCATGATGCAAAATGAATGTATCAAGGGGGTTAGGCGTAGACCCGCACTGCTTGATTCGGTATGAGCACGCCCGTACGGTATATCCTTCAAATTGTGTACGTGTACTCACTGATAAGCCCCACGCTAAAATGTGGCCATAGTTTCACTTAGGGGAGGTGAGTCACTTACAAACTTACTTGAGTCGAAACTATGAGCTAGAGGAGATATCCCGAGAGGAAGAGTCCCCTCGCATCTTGACGAGGGTATAGCCAACCATTAATTCGAGGGGCATCCACGGCTAAAAATTGAGGTAAACGACTAGCTGGCGGGTACCCTCGCAAGGGGCACACGCGTGTGCACTCCAGGCTAACGCATGACAGCAAGGGAAGCCACCAACGAGCAAGCGAGAGATTGGTCCTTTCTAGGGTTCCCTTTTTTTGTTGTTAGGTTAGTTTTTCCCAGGTTTGAGGTTGTTGGTTTGTTTTCTCGTTTCCCCTTTTGTTACTTTTTGTTGGGAGTACAAGGTGAACATGTTGCACTAAGTGGCAAGTACAAGTTGTGTCGCACAAGGTGTACATGTAGCAGAGTTTAAAAAAAGGTGTACATGTTGCACTTGGGAGTTGGGAGTATAACTTGTATTGTATACGAAGTACACGTTGCGCACACACGGGGGTGAGGGGATAGGTTGTGCCGAGGAGTACAAGTTCCACTACATGTAAGAGTACAAGTTGCACTAGCGGGAGCATACTACCCATGAGAAGTACAAGTACGTGACCACATGACGTACATTATGTTGTTGCACCAGGTACAAATTTGTTTTTACTGAAAATATAGGTTGTGCCCGGGGAAAACCTATCAACATATGATATAATTTTGTAGATACCAACATAACAAACACATGCGTGAAAACAAATTCGTAATCTGGACGCTCAATTATTTCTTGGGAAACCACATCAAAACTCTCTAATGATGACAAGCGTGCAGATGGACTACACTTTATGTCGTAACTAAGAGCCACTTAGAATATCATTCTCAAGATGTACTCCTAACTAGTTTTCCTTTTTGAGAACCAATAAGTGGTTAGATGGTTAGGTGGGCAGACGGCGGTGGTAGCCCCAACCCGCCAGAGTTTAAACCCCAAGTTTAACACTTTGATGTAGAAGGCGACATTTTCTTCGATAGTGAGTCGCCCATGGTGACCTGTCTTTAGTAGACGATGTGTGCGTATGTGCCTATATTGTAATAGGTGTTTAAGAAAACTAATTTACTTTTTTTGGAATAAGAGTATAACTGGTGATTTCCAAATTCGGTGCGAATTATCGGTTCCCCGGTCATGGTCACATGTTTTTTTTGAGACAAGGTCATGGTCACGGGTAAAAAGGGAAAACAGTTCCCTGGTTATAGGCCGCCGGCTCGGGCCCGGTGGCCTGGTCTTGGGCCGACACGCACGGGTGGAAGCCACTCCCCAAAACCCTTTGCCGAGCCCGCTCCCCCTAAGAAAAAAAACCCCAAACCCCACAAATCCATCCCGGCCGACCGCCGCCGCCGCCGCCATGAATCCGGCATGCGCGGAGGCAGCAGCCGCCAAGAAGTCCCGGCACAAGGACAAGAAGGAGAAGAAAAGCAAGCGCAAAGAAACCGCGGAGCACCTCGGCGGCGAGCCCGCGACGGCCGAGGAGGAAGCCGTCCACAAGAAGAAGAAGAAGAAGCACGCGAAGGAGGAGGAGAAGGCGGATCCGAAGCGGAGGCCGACGGTGAGCATCGCCGTCGCCGGCTCCGTCATCGACAACGCCCAGTCCCTCGAGCTCGCCACCCTCGTCAGTAACCCCGTCCCCTATCGCCTTCCCCGTACCTTGCATTTCTTACACTAGGGATGCTCATAAGAGCGCGCCTCTCCTGTTTCAGCTGGCCGGCCAGATAGCCCGCGCGGCGGCCGTATTCCGTATCGACGAGATTGTCGTCTTCGACAGCAGCCCACCGGAGGAGAACGGCGGCGGCGGCGGCGCCGAAGAGGAGGAGGAGAGCGGTGCGCGGTTCCTTGTCCGCATACTGGAGTATCTGGAGACGCCGCAGTACCTGCGCCGGCGTCTCTTCCCAATGCACAAGAACTTCAAATATGTGGTGAGAATTTTTAAGAAGGTGGTTGGGTGATAAGTGGGGATTTCTTAGAGGTTGCTAATACTGTGCTGCTTCTGGTATGCAGGGGTTGCTTCCGCCGCTGGACGCGCCACACCATGTGCGCAAGCATGAGTGGTCTGAATTTCGTGAAGGTGGTATCTCTCTCTCTCTCTCTCTCTCTCTCTCTCTCTCTTGTGCTGTCATTGGTCTCAATTTCGGTTGCTGTGGTGTGTGGTCACAGCATCAAATGGAGTTTCAGTTTATTCAGAGAGCACTTTGATAGTAAAACATGAATCTGGCAACCTGTCGTGGGCTTGCAGTAGTGGTTCTTGTGATGTATATGTCCAGTTAACCACAACTAAGCATTTCATAAATTAGGGTGCAGACATTTAAGTCTTGCACTTATCCTTCTTTTCATAACTTGGATAGCTTTATTCCAGTGTGCGGTTGTTACTTATTGTATTTTGAACTATATCAGCCATATCATTGAGGGAATACTTTGTCTGGCTTTTGTTCTGATTTTTCTTTAGGGCTACTTGAGCTGTCGATGGTATTCATGAACATGGTTATGTGTGTAAAATTATGTGCTTCAGCAAATGCTGCTTCTGTTATTAATATCTAACTTTTGTTAAGGATCAGCTATGTCATATTGAATGATGTTCTATCACATCTAATATTCCACATGTATGATTCGGCATGATGCTTACAGTATACTAAACTCCGACAGGTGTAACATTGGGTGGGGATCGTTCAAAGGGTACACCTGTTGATGTTGGGTTAAGTCAGGTGTGTATTGTACTCTTATATGCTCATTTTGTTCTCCTGCACATATGTTTGACAAAAGGGTTTTTGTTGAAATTTAAATTATTATTTATGCTTATTCATGTAAGCATGTAATTCTTGGCCGTGTGCTTAAAGTTAACCGATTTGTAGCGACTCTGTACAAGTTATTTTAACAGAAACAATATATGTAACATTCAAGGCTGCCCATCCTTGAGTAATGCTTCATGCCAACAAGCACCCGGTCTGTGAATGTGGCAAGTCTATTTCATTACAAGCAAGCACATTTAGGGTATTTTTTTTCTCAGGGGTCATTATTCTTTGTATAATTATTAATGTTTCTGAGTTAAGTTGCATTTACAAAAGGTCAAACATGTAACAATAATTGATAGAAGCAGTGGCGAATCCAATATTATGTATTGTGGCTGTTGAAACTAAATAAAATGGATATATTACGCTTACCTACAATGTGGTATTATCTATATTTAGTTTGATTTATTATTTTAGGGGTTGATATGTTGAGATTATAAGAACACTTGTTCAATTCTAAACCATCATCTCTAGGAACTGTGTTATGTTTAAGACAAATTATAGGTTTATAACAGCAGTCAACTTGTACTCAAGCTATAGAAGAAACTTACTGCACCACCACTATGGGTAATGATGTTTTACTCTGATAAATGTTTTTAGATAACCTGCAAACAAGCGTCTCCAACTCTTTCATTAAAAGGAGAAGTAATTAGACACTCAAGACTTGGGCTTGGATCAAATATTATACAATTCACAATACATGCAACACGCATACAGTCACACACTAGCTACTCCTCATGGCAGTTCGGGCAACCTGTAATTGAAAGCCTGCTGCCATAGCTCCGCCTTCGTCTTAATATCATTTGCCACAGACTGGAAGTCCTTGCTCACCCGCTGGAACACTCTGCTGCTATGTTCCTGCCGTGGACCAAACAGTGAGGGCAACCATGGTGCCAATATCCTCCTTTTGCGCTTAGGTCTGCTCTCCTTAGCCACAAATTCTATAGGGAGTCTTATGGCGGTAGGGATTCCAGAGTCGTAACCAACCCAACTTTAGGGCGAGAACCCAAAATTTTTCTTTGATAATTTATTGTGTTCTGACTGTTTTTAAATTAGAGTGTTCCTATAAAGAAATCTATGAAATGCTGGAAAATGAAGATTTCATGGGTGGCTCAAGGGCTCAAGGCCCAATGACACAGGGCAACACCAAGCTAGGAGTAGTCCCGCGACCAAGGAGATAAATATAACAGGTTATTTAGTTACTAAGGATATCAATTTGGTTAGGCCAGTTATAAGCTTAAATACAAAGATAATGATATGGGTCATTAGAAAAGTTTTGATTATGTTCTTTGGTATCAAATCAAGTCTTCCTTGTAAAAAGGACACCATGTATGGATTTACCCCATATGGATTATCCCCCTCTCTTCGTGGCCCATGGCAGACGCATGATAGAACATGTGATTCTGTTGCTTCACGTACTAAACAAAATGTCTGCATATGTTCCTTTGGACGACCCTTTATTTATTATTAACATATTAGACAAAATGCCAGAATGCATACCGTTCCATCTTGATCTAATAGATTTGGAATTAATTCTAGTTATCACAATTCTGCAGAACGTTCTGGTTGAGCAAATCCTAGAACAAGGTAAAAGGGTAACTGTGGCCATGGGAACCAACAGAGACCTTACACCAGGTAAATGACCGTTTCATTTACTCCAGGCAATACACATGGTCATGTTGATGTTCTGTGTAAAATTTGGTAATACTTGTAGAATTTAGGAATCTCTTGTGTAACATAGATATCGTGTTTAAGTGCCATTAGTATTGGTTCACACTTTGTACGAATTTTCCATATATTAATTTTCAGCTCACCACATGTTCTTATTGCATCCACTTGGGCCAGTCACATTCCAATTTACATACATATTGGAGAGCCACAGCCATTTCGGTTTTCACTGGCCAAATATATTTAATCTAGACTCCATTTTATTATACCTTTGGCGTACATCTCTCTGTTCTCATCTAGTTGTTTTTTGAGTAACTTGAACTGTACTTGTGTCGTTCTGCCATTTGATTGTAACTTTTGTTTGAACATCTAGCTTGTGTAAGGAAAATCGTTCCCCCGTCCTCACCCAGCGAAGAAATGGGATCATATTGGGGCTATAAAGTCCGCTATGCTTCAAATTTAAGTGGTGTTATCAATGATTCACCATACAAGGTACTGCTTGTAAGGCTGTTAGAATGCAAATAACGAATTTATTTTATCATTACTTACTATTTTCACCACTTTTAGGAAGGATACGATCATATCATTGGCACTTCAGAGCATGGCGAAACCATTATTTCATCTGAGCTAATCTTACCTTCATTCAGGTATTTGGACCACCTTCTTGAGAATAATAATAATAATAACAGATTTGGTTGTCTGAATGTAAATTTCTTCTTCCTAGATGATATGGTGTTATGATCTATGAAGCTTATTATTTTCTTATTCATTAGAATTTTGAGGTATAACTGGAGTAAGACATAACTATAACACTTCAACAAATAAAATGGAGCACAATTTCATTTTTTTAGTTGGATTATCCGGGAGAAGTCGCACAAAAACACCAGTTTGCTCAACAAATAAATTGTGCACCTCTTTTGTACCTGAAGTCCCAACCCTCATTTGTAATCACCTCACCATGCTGGATTCTTTTTTAGCACAGCAACAACAAACGTTTTTTTTGGCTTGATCGGTTCATAAGCAGACAAAACGTTTTGACCAATGCAAATGATGATTGTTGAACATTCACCTGGAATGATGATTGTTGAACATTCACATGTTAGTAAAACCTTTTTATATAAAAATAGTTTCTATGATATGTTAATTCTGAAACAATCAAAATTCAAAAGCTTCAAGCCCTGAACTGATTGTAGCCTAGTTAACATGAACTTGCCAGGTTCTGATTTTTTCTCTTATGGTTCCCATGATCTGAAACCCTGGTTGTACTCATGTGGTTTCCACATTCCAAACCTATGAGTTATGCTTAGAACCCGCAACATCTATGAAGTCTCTATTGCGGGAGTCTGTGCTGTTAGTAAAAATGTGCTCTTCATTGCTCAGGCACCTTTTAATTGCGTTTGGTGGACTGGCTGGTCTGGAAGAAAGCATCGAAGAGGACCCAAATCTGAATGTATGGTTGCATTTTACAGTTTCCTGTATTTATTCTGATATTTACTTTTGTCGTCAGACATGTCTCACTATATTGTCCAACCATATTGTGCAACCTGATCACTTGTATGATAGCGAGGAATCATCACAGAATGTATTTTTTAATATGATTAAATAAAAATACTAAAAGGTCATCTCCATTGGATGATAATGTGATCTGATTCGCCATCGATTAGTGTCTGTACTATTGTTGTTCCTAGTATTGAAGTGACATATTCCTCTGACAGGGCAAAAGTGCAAATGATGTATTCCCATCTTACTTGAATACATGCCCCAACCAAGGTAGCAGAACAATAAGGACAGAGGTATGTGTCACTCGAGAGCTTGTAAGCTTATTCTTTATGTAGGCTATTTGTTGTGCTGAGAGAGTAAGCAACCATTTTCAGGAGGCACTTCTCATATCCCTTCAATACTTCCAAGACCCCATCAGGCGAGCTGGGATGGCGAGTTAGAAGGTTTTATGCGACACATGCAAATACAACATTGCACTTACCCAACGATTGGTTTTAACGCTTGGAACAGACATGGAATGCTGGGTGGTCATGTCATGTCGAAGATGCACCTTGGGTTTGTTTTTGGTGGTCAATCGCTGGATTGTAGCATCTACGGGTTTTCTGCTAGGGTCAAGCACTGTAAATGCAAAGAGGAGGTGCAAGAATAGGCGATAGCTTTAACTTGTATTTTGAAACAGGCAGGACACACATTTTCATTAATTAAGAAGAGAACTTGCCTTGTTAATTAGAGGAAAACCGGGCAAAAGCCGAGATAGCTTGAACATTGATGCTAGCATTGGTAGAGTTTTCTTAAGGGAGCATTATAGAGTTGAGAAGAAGATCAGTGCCACACAAAAGTTTTAGAGAGGGAGCATAATTATTCGTCGATGATTTGTTTTCTTTGCTCCAAATTGGCTAAAACCGGTGTTCTATTTTATTTTGCTCCAAGTTGTCTTATCTATGATGTATCACCTATTTATTTTCACATCTGGCAGCTTTGTAGTATTGTATCAAGCTTCAGCTTACTGTATTTGGCTGGCTTAGTTAATGACTTAGAAGGTTGCTATCAAAACATTGGTTGCAAGAATGGCAAGCAACATTGCTCTGACTTGTGGTGCTCATTTCTAACCATGGTCCTCTAGAGCCAAATTTGAATTTGAATTTTGTTACTTTCTTATGCCAAGTTGGGGTTTTATGATGCAAAATTGAAAGAAATATGACTAAATTTAATTTGTACTTTATTTCTATAATCTACACTGGTATTAAATTTAACTGTTTTTTGTAAGGCAGGATTCAAGTTATGCAAAGCGATAAATAAGATAATTTTTATTTCTTTGCTGTCAGTCACATGTTCAATCCGAACTGGCTACCTGATTTTTTTTTTAAAAAAAATATGAGATTCTGTGCCGACTTTTGGGATTGGTCGGTGAAAGAAAAAGAAACACATAAGAATGGGAATTCACCAGATTAGGATTACTAGAGCTGACAATTCCATGGAATAACTATGACAAAGCATACGTGCACACCACCTTTGGCGAGATAACAAAGGGCTCGTAAGACCTTTTTTTTAACATAGTACAGATGCAGACGCTCATACATGAGCGTACACGCTCACCCTTATGAATATAGACATACACACACGCTATTTATATGAGCACCTTCGCAAGACTAAGCTGACACATCATCTTAAGATTGATAAAATAGCCATAGACGCCTTCATAGTTGATGAGAACGTCTTCTCCCACTGAACGCACATCGCCGAAAGGTCTGAAATAAATTCAGTAAAATGCGAGCACCAATGTAAAATATAGGACTTGAACTCTGATAAGCTGGGGATACCACTGTCCTACTAACCATTGAACCACTGGTTGGTTCGCTAAGACCGTTCTTCTTGCACAACGGGCTTTCAATGCATAAAAGTTGCCCTGCACTGCACCATCATCAAGGCGTGTGGCAGCAACACCAGCTAAAATTACACATGAACCCAGCGCGACATAAGCTGAAATGTGGTAATGTTTAGAGAAAACACCGCAACCAATCTTGCGCACCGTGATCAATGTACTCGCCACACCATAGAGCACCCCATCAAACTCAACCCTGGAAGGAATCTCTTAGCACTAAGACCAAAATCAAGACGTTAAGAACAAACTGCTAAGGAGTGTGATATCGTAAATTCACCAAGGACGCGGACTTGCCCATAAACCTCTATTTGGTATGAATTGCTTGAAATTGGCCAATTTCAAATCGCCTACAGGAACTGACCTGGGTTGATGGAGTCGATGGGGGGTACCAAAGTAGTGTCAAGTCTAGTGGTTCGAAGTGAGGAATTTTTTTTTTGAAAGGGAGGCAAAAGATTTGCCTCATCGATTAATTAAGAAGAAGAGAATTGTCCAGTTAATTAATGAAAAGCCTGGCGAAAAACAATACAAACCCATCATATGTGGACTACACAGAGCATGCAACCCATAAGCGAACGATCAACTACGACCACCAACCCCACACTGCTGCATCGTAAAGAAACCCCTAACGAGAGTACCTCGGCGGAAGACCACGAGCACCATCAAATCCACAGAGACAAGCCCGACCATAAGGACAACCCAAAAGGCTGATGACTATCCATCAAGCAGCCGCGGACGCCTGTTCTATGGCGCCAGCGCCACACTTCTTTCTGCTCCTGAGAGCCTCCTCCACAATCGTCTTACCAGATCCAGAGCTAGTCCTCTCTAAACGTGCGAGCAAGCATATGGACAAGCACAATGGTTAGTTGGTGGCTGAGACCAGGTGGTTTCTGGCGTCACTTGTAGGTCTTTGGGAAGGATGGCTCATGGTTGATGAGCGATTCTACTGGTTTGACATGAGTGCTTATGGCTGGCGATGATGACTAGATGCGAAATGGTATGGGCTGTCGGTCACAAAGCAACATCACAATTTTTTCCATATTCCATTTTTAATATCAAAAGAAGTTCTAGCATTCTCTTTTTGTTTGTCAATTGTGGAGCTCCGAATAAGCTCTGAGTAACTTAGGAGCTAAGCTTTACAAAGGAGAACTCAAACCACTAGATTACTAGCTTTACTTATCTCAATTTATATCATGTTATAATCTCTGCATCAAGATGACTTTAACACCAATAATAAGATAAAATAAATTAACACTGAGGGAATAAAATATAGCTCATACCTTCTTATAAAT
The DNA here is from genome assembly GCA_021605145.1 of Aegilops bicornis. Lineage (NCBI taxonomy): Eukaryota > Viridiplantae > Streptophyta > Magnoliopsida > Poales > Poaceae > Aegilops > Aegilops bicornis. The sequence continues at coordinate 756,949,870 of CM038673.1, read as the reverse complement.
GTACCTGATAACATCACATAAAAATTATGGTGGTTACTGGTTGTTTGCTAATATCTTTTATATTCCTGAGTTACTAATAATAATCAAATGAGCAACATAACATTAATATATTAACTTGCAAGAAAAAAAATGTGTCCATTACTGTGCTAGGACATACCACGTCCTTCTTTTGTTTAGTTATAATTGTATCATTTGAGTTATATTGACAAATTTGCTTCTAAATCACGTCTAAATTGACGGATGATGATTGGTTGTTTCCTCCATCTACTTTTCTTGATCTGTTGCAATTAGTGAGATTGTAAGCAGCAAGATCCATTTAAGCACCAATATTTGCCCACTGGTTTTGGATTTATGACGCAAAGCTAATATTCATCAGAAACCCAAATCAGTTTCATCATCAAATATATTTTCGTACTATATATATTTGATGTTGTAGATATTAATGTATTTTTCCATAAACTTGCCTAAACCTTTAATTATTTTGGAACAGAGGGAAACGCATGCAAGCGCTATTCTGGATTTAGTAACGTTTAGAAGGCAATATACACTAATACAACTTCTTCTCCTATAACCATTTTACTCTTTTTGTCCATAGCTGATGCCCTTTTCTTCTCCACATCATGTGTCACTTCTGCCATTGATCCCTCTACCCTTCATAAAGATGCAGTTGTTTACTGCTGCCCTTTTCTTTTTCCACATCATGCATGTGTCACTTTTTCCACGTATAAAGATGCATTTGTTAACTGCGGCCAGTAAAAGGCCTCTTTCAAACGGAATAATGTCTAGGGAAATATATAGTCCGAATTGACTCACTGAGCATTAGTCACAAAGTACTATTTTCTTGTAGAGAATGTCCTGAACGCATCTGAGTCACAAAGTTGGAAATATTGAAACCGTATTTTTTACCTTTAGAAATATAGATATGCTTTACTTTCCCACGCAGCGCACATTCCACGCCATCTTGTTGTCATACCCATGAATGTTGTGCATGGCCAGGTCCCAGGGCTGCCTAGCTGATCGTATGGTGAGCATGTCGTCGCGCACTGGGGCGCCGAGGGCACATTAAAGATTCCCGTTACAGTATTTTAAATCTTTTATCTGAGGTAAATGATGGTTGAAGTATGACCTTTTTTATGTTGTTATTAAATATACACGAGAAGTTATCATGTAATTCTTGACACCTTGACCGGGAAGTGAAGCACTTCGAAGTTCCTACCTCCTTTTCCGTAGTAAGATGAACCCTGAAATGAGTAATACTGCACATATCTTTTCATTTGTGCCGCGACAATGTTTAAGTGTTGGATGCTTCAAATCTATGCCAATTTGCTGTTGGGTAGATGCATCATGCATTCATACAAGCACCTTGGAACTGATAAAATACCCAGTTTGTTGCAATTATTGTGTCTTGCGCAGTGTAAATTTTTTCTGTTGCGAAGTAAGATGTAACCAATTAACTTGTTAGACCTAAAAATTGTTGCTGCCATTTTTTAACCTTGATTAAAGCAAGGGACTAGTGTGGCCTCCACATAGTGAGGCGTACGTAAGATAATATTTCCTTAAGTGGATACCTATGAGTCCTATCTGAACAAACCTTATGACAGCGAAGGTTTGATGAGGTGTCCTGACAGTGAAAGTTTGATGACGAGCCACGATGGACAAGTAGTAGTATTTAAGCAATCGTCTTTGAAATTCTAACAAACGAGAGTAATGGGAAAGACATCACCTTATGCTGTTTCATTTCTCCTAAGGTTTATCTATGGGGTTATGCAGATACTCACCAAAGTTGCTTTTAACCAAGGTACAAGTACATATGTTCTTGTTTTCTACAGGCATGTAATAGCTACAATGTTGTTACTGCCCATTGCTTTTGCAACTGAAAGGTATGCAGATTTTTGGCTGCTTCTTTGCCTGGATCTGGATTTCATCTAGGAAGCATGAACTGAGATTTTATTTTTGCAGGAAAACCGCCCCACAACTGTCACACAAAGTGTGTCTGAAGCTATTTGTGCATGCATTATATGGGTAGGAAGCACAATGCAGAAGAGTTGTCTATACTTAATCATCTTGTTTATCAAATGGCATTGCTAGATAAAAAAATGGATTTGCAATGATGTATTATTTTCATAATTTTGTATTTTAGTGGAATGGGTGTATTCATGTGAGGAATTGTGACTTGGTGTTGTTAGACATCTATCTAATACCGTAATTGTTTCATTCTGCCGGTTATCCAAACGTTATATGTTTGAAGTTCTTTTATGTGCATCCATGTGTACCCTCGTGATATAAAAAAATACTTTATTTTCATTAGGTTCATCCCTCGGTCATGTTGGTTTCAGTGTAGTATACCCATCACCTTCATCAATTGCAAGCCGGCCTTTCCGACAGAGAATTTCAGTTATATCATATTTAATCTATATTTTCAATTTTTCCTCTTTGTGGGAAAGTAGCTGTTTAGTTAGGTTAACTGATTTACTTTCGACAGAAATGTTATGCAAAGCTAAGAATTATGTAAATAGTTAGTGTAAAATCGTACCCCTTTTTTTTCCTTACAACTGAACCTTGGTATTTCGTAGTTATATTAACTGTTTTTTTTTCTTTATAAAAGTTATACATCTTATTCTGGTAAATCTTTTACTAATAATCTTCTTTTATTTCATTTCCCCAGGGTGTCTGCTTCTCTAAACATATCATTTGTTGGCCTCAATTATGCTTCAGCAACTTCTGCTACTGCAGTACAAAATCTCCAACCAGTGTTAACTTTCTTTTTGGCTCTTCTGTTGGGGTATGTGTTTTTAATGATGATTGCATTACTTCCTTGAAGGCTAGGCCATTTTTCTTTCTTTCCCTTGTGATAATTAAATTTTAAACATGTCATAAAGCTAATGTTAGTAGGATATCCATACATAAGTAACACGAATATGTTATATACAGAAGAATAGCTTGCATAAACGTCTGATTATGAGAATCGGTGACGGGCATACTTGAGATTGTAATTTAGAGATGTTTTGCAGCCTAACGAAATAGTTATATTGTGATGTTTATAACTCTTCATGTTAAGATCACAGGAAAGAAAAATATTCCTTTTGCTCTATGAAACTACACAATTGTTCAGAGAAAGAAATATAATAATTAATTCAGTTCTACATGTAGTATCAATAGCAAGTCCTAAGGCCCAAAAGCTTGGCTAACCATTTTCGGCCGGAAAACTGTAGGGGCCTAGTCAAGCCTAATTGCGACAACTGGACTCAGCTTCTATCAAACTTTAGACAAAGGGTGGAGATAACACCTTTGAGTGATAACCTTTTTCTCTCATTAACTTTGCTTCAATAAAATAATTACAGAGATTTACATTCATTTGTAGTGGGAGTGCTAATAAATTGCTATTGCTTATGTTCGCGTGAAATCAGTTGTTTAACGTGAACCATTAGTTGTTGATTGTTTTTGAGATTGCTAATGAACCATCAGTTGTGTAAACCTACTTCTGTGTAGATGTGAGTGCTTTGATGAACTTGGTGTAGTAACGATAGTGGGAGTGATAAATAAGTTCGACTTGTTTTGTACTCCCTCCGTCCGAAAATACTTGTCATCAAAATGGATAAGAAGGGATGTATCTAGAACTAAAATACATCTAAATACATCTCCCTTTATTCATTTTGGTGACAAGTATTTCCGGACGGAGGGAGTATACGATGTGAACTTTTATGATCAAAATTTCGTGGATCAGTGAGTGATTTGTCGTGCCACTTATGGTAGAATGGAGTCCTTGAAACTAAAGAGCTTCCATGGGATTGTGAAAGTTTCTGGTATAGTGCTTTGTGCCGCTGGCGTTGCCGTACTAGCGCTATACCAAGGACCTCAGCTCAAATCCATCATCCACCACCCTCTTTTTCATCACACAAGTCGAGTCGATATTCATGCCTCACGGAGCTGGACATTGGGAATTCTCCTGCAGTCTCTTGCGACTCTACTGTTTGCTCTTTGGACAGTGTTTCAGGTATGCATCTTGCTCCGCGCGCACGTTAAGGAGGTGTGTGTGTATGTGCGCGCGCATGTTCAGAAGCTAATTTATTCATGCTAAATTTAGCTTGCATGTGGCTTTCTAGGGCCCTTTGCTGGAGGAGTACCCTTCCATGCTGCTTAACATGACCCTTCAGATTGTCTTTGCGACCGTTCAATCTTTTTTCATGGCTCTTGTGATGGAGAGGGATTTTTCAAGATGGAAGCTGGGCCTGGATGTAGGTCTTGTCGCGATCGTCTATTCTGTAAGTATAAGAATCCCCTCAACAGAAGCAAATCATATAGATTGATTAGAAGAATGTTTTTTAATCTGACCTCGGAAAACACTTTTATGTTGTAGGGCGTGGTTGTTTCCGCATTTTCAAATTACCTGGTGGTCTGGGTAATTGACAAGTGCGGCCCGGTGTTCCTGGCCATGACAGTGCCCCTAACTTTTGTCATCACCATCGTTCTGTCACTTCTCATAGGAGAAGCAGTCACCCTTGGAAGGTCCATTGTCGACTTAACGTTTGCTCGTTAGACAGAAGAGATACATCAATTTTTATTTTCTTGAAATTTTTTCTGATGAACAGTGTAATAAGCGGCGCGCTGATGGTTGGTGGCCTGTACAATGTTCTATGGGGGAAGAGGATAGAGCAAGTAGCTCTCAGCAAGCAAGGAGGCATCGAAGCAAATGCAGCAAGCTTTGATTTGGAGGAAGAAGAAAGCCGCGCGCCAGTTCCATTAACGCGAGATTCGATCACGCGGTGCGAAGGAGAAGACTGATATGTGGCAAGCTTTGAAACTCTGAGCAGCAAGCTCTGTTATTAGGAAGCTGTAGGATCGTTTGACTCGGAGATTGTGGGGAGTGGTACAGCAATGGGTTCTCTTCCTATCTACTCCCTCCGTCCCAAAATATAAGAACATTTTTAATATTAGCATAGTGTCAAAAACGTTCTTATATTCTGGGACAGAGGGAGTAGTTCAAGTGCATACATAGGCAGAGATACATGAACTTAAGCTAATACCCGCTTCGCAGTCAAAACTCAGATAATTAAGTTGTAGCTTAAGTTTCACAGGTTAGTCAAATTTGTTCTAGCATGTCGCTTTATCAGGCCTTAGCGGAATGTCACTCTGTATCCTTATCTGTAACCGCCACAATCCATGCTTCGACTGTGAGCAACTGTAATCCTTTTCTTTATTAGTGATCAATTCTATTAGTGCTATATTTTACGTATGTTCTAGATTCTGACTTTCAGCCATTTTGTTGCTCTCTTCAAGGTACATTGAGTTAGATCAAGATTTACTGTAGTACCCATAAGTAAAAGTGCACTAAATTTTTTGCACATGAAAAAAAGGAAGAAAATATTTGTAGGTTCAAGATATGAAAGAGAATGAAATCTGGGGAAAAATCATCTGAGTGAAATTGATGAAGTTACCAAACTATATTGAATAGAAACATAAACTTTTAAAAGGCACACCATTAATGTAGTTCTTATATTTAAATATGCCTGTAAGTTCCTACAGAGCTATATCTGCCGTCTTGATAGCACATAGGAACCCCTGTAGAAGAATATCGTCAGGCAGCAAGTCCTACAAAAGATACCAGATGCCAGAGTTTAGAGAATATTTCCCAAAAATCAAAGCTAATACATGTTCACGCTCAGAGCAATTCTTACCACAAATGTTTTATCTTGCGCGGCATTGTATTACACAGCTGACGAGTGCCACTCTGTTTCATCAGCCAAAGCTACCATTATATTCTCAATCATTGAATAGGTAAAAGGAAATGGTGGGACTACTTACCCCTTTGTACTTTCCAGCAGTTTCACTAACCATTACTGAGATAATTCATTTCTCTGATAAATTCGACTTTGTGTCTCTGAGCCATATTAAGTGGGAACTTCAGTTCAACACAAGTGGGCTTAAGAATTACTCAAATTCAATTCATGCAGAAGCAAGGGACTGGCCGGCCTCATATTTCTCGCGAGGTCAATGTAACTGCCATTACAGTATCTACCTTAATAGTGTTTGAGTGAAAGTGAAAACTGAGAAGTCGAACATGTATCTAATAACATCCCTGTTTATCTGACCAATCAGCTAATTTTCGATCTGGACAACCTAAAACAATGAAGAAGACACATGCTTCGGTACATCCCCTAGTTCATTTCGTGTCTTGAACGCTTGCAGAGATGCATTTTACGTTTTGCTAGGGCTCTCTCAACAAAACGTCAGCAGCACAGTCCCTTTGGCTCAAGTATCACCAGTAGTCTTTGCAGGAACATGCTCCGTCCTTGAAATGGTGAAACCGAATCCGGTCTCGGACGATGATCTCAACACCATACAGCTCTGAGATGAGCTTGCTGATGGTATGACAGTCTTTGCACACCCTCAGGTTCTTCAGGATCCGAATAGGTGCACGGGCTGTTGCGTTGAGCAAACCGAACGATATGGCAAGCCGTTCGCTGTGCAAGCGGAGGGCGGCGCCCTTGGTATGGTCCATGCCAGCAACCATACGAGCCTCTGATAAGTCTGGCTTGTATCCAGAGGACGCAAGCCTCTGCTCAACCTCATCCAGCTTCGCGTATATCTCCTCTGACTGAGGGTGTGACGTGTCGCCTGCGACAAACTGATGAACCAGGCCATCCATTTCAATGGAGCTGAACCCTGGCTCCTTTTTGAGACCCCCGTCACTCATCAACCGCCGGACCATGCCCACATCGTTCCACTTCTGCGCGGATGCATAGACCCTCGAGAGCAGGACGTAGACACCGCTGACAGCATCATCCGGAACATCGAGTGCCAGCTTGGCCATGGCCTCGCTAAGCTCTACCCCAGCGTTCTGCCTGGAGCATGCGTCCAGCAGGCTCCTCCAGATGATGGCATCGGGCCGGCAGTTCATGCCGGACACGACATCCAGAGCCTCTTCGATGAAGCCAGCTCGTGCCAGTATGTCCACCATGCACCCGTAGTGCTCGATCCTCGGCCTGATCCTGTACTCGCTGACCATCATCTCGAAGTATCTTCTGCCTTCCTCCACCATTCCGCCATGGTTGCACGCGCTAAGAACCGCGACAAACGTGATTGCGTTCGGCACAACATTCTCCGCCCGCGTCATCCGATCAAACAGCTCCACGGACTCGCGCACACATCCGTGGTTGGCGAGCGTGAGGATCGCCACGTTCCACGACGTGATGTCCCGCTTGGGCATCCGGTCGAACACCTGCCGCGCGAGCTCGACGGCCCCGCACTTGCCGTAGAGGTCGACGAGCGAGTTGTTGATGAGGACGTCGCGGGACACGTCGCCGTGGCCCCCGAGCTCGCGCAGCAGCAGCGCGTGCGCGTATACCCCGAGCGAGAGCGCGCCCGCGCCGGCGCACGCGCCGAGGACGCTCTGCACGGTGTAGGCGTCGGGCGCGAGGCCCGTGTCCCGCTGCATCTCCCGGAAGAGGTCGAGCGCGCCGAGGTGGTCGCCGTTGCCGGCGAGCGCGTCGACGGCGGTGTTCCAGGAGACGAGGGACTTGGCGGGGATGCGGCGGAAGAGCGCGAGCGCGGCGTCGGGGAGGCCGCAGGAGGCGTAGAGGTGGAGGAGGGAGTTGGCGACGACGGTGTGGGCCGGGGCGAGCGCGAGCTTGGCCGCTAGCGCGTGGAGCTGGCGGCCCTCGGGGAGCGCGGAGAGGAAGGAGGCGGCGGAGAGCGCCGCCGGGAGGGAGAAGTTCGGGGGCGGGGGCGACGGGGAGGCGTGGAGCGAGCGGAAGAGGAGGAGCGCGCGGTGGGCGAGGTCCGCGCGGCGGGAGCGCGCGAGCGAGCGGAGGAGCTGGACGGAGGAGGAGGAGGAGGAGGGGCGGCTGGGGTGAGAGGAGGTGGTGGGGAGCGGCGTGCCGGCGAGGGAGGGGGCCATCGTTGGCGCTGCGGCGGCGAGGCTGAGTCGGGCATGGCGACGGCGGGGGCAGGTGAGGAGAGGAGGATATGATGGTGGTTTGTGTGATTGTGTGGACCGCAGCGCGGGTTGGCTTTCTTCTTCTCTCTCTTTGTTTATTTTTATACCTTTCATTAGAGAATCTCTAGCAAAAATAAAATAACTGACAGACTAAGACATAGCCTAATGGTGGGGAGGGATTATACTGTAGGGGTTCCTTTACAGTTTTTCTATCAACAAATAAAATAACTACCATTTTACGGCTCATGGGCGAAAAAACGACACAGACAGTTTTCGGAAAATGCCCTGTCCCGAAATGAGCCGTATATTCGAACCCGAGTGCTGCATATGTGCAGTTTTCGCCACCCCATTTTCAGTTTCCCCTATCGCTAGGAAATTTTGATGGGGCGGAAGTTTCATATCGGGCCCTCCATTCCACCGTCGCCGCTGCCGCATCTCGTCGCCGATTCTTGCTGCCCCCGGCCGCCTTGCACCGCCGAGTAGTTCTCACCGCCCTCCATCACATCTTGTCCACCACTTTCGGAGCTCGCGGCTGGCCATTCCTTCTCGCGGACGTGTGGCCACCGTCGCCGCCATGGATCCGCCGCAGAGCTTTGCGTGAGGCCTCATTGCGGGTGGAAGAGGTTGCCCCGAGCGCGATTGAGCCACGAATTCGTGCTCGCAGCTGCCGGCGCCGCAGGTTTGGGGTCGTGCGTCCATAGGGATGGGGTAGTAGGGGCGGCGAATTTGCTATCGACCATCGGTGGGGAAGAAGCGGCGCGTCCTTGCGGCCAAAGGTGATTTTTCTAGTGCTTTTCGTGGGGTTTAATTTTGAGAGATGAGTGGTATGTAGATTAAATCGATGATTTAGTTTTTAGATGGATCATGATTGAAGTTCGTTGTCGGAGTCGGATGATTCCGACACAGAGGATACGTTTTTCGACGACGATGTCGAGCACCTCGTCTTGTTGCATCTCGTTGATGAATTGGAGGCTGGCAAGAAGAGAAGACAGTTGACCGTCTTCACATTCCGCGCAGCCGAGTTCTCAGCCATTTCATGCTCATGAAAGATTACTCTGTCGAGGAGGTAACAACCTATCTGACTCACCTCTTTCGTAGGCATAATCTAATGCGTAGATATCTTTTTGTTCGCATTGTGGAAGCCTGTGAGCAAAACTGTCATTTTTTGACTCGCTCGAGGAATGCGGCTTGTTTGGTTGGGTTTAGTTCATACCAAACGATATCCGCGGCAATGAGAGTGATATATACCATATGGCATTTTGGCTGACTACACTGATGAGTATCTTCGCATTTGGAGAAAATACCACACTCAAATGTGTGCGGGTGTTTGCCAAGGTTTTGATCCGGGTTTTTGCCCCGAGTATCTTCGAGCTCCCAGTGAAGAGGACACTAAGAAGTTGATGATGATGATGAACGAAGCAAGAGGATGGCCGGATATACTTAGAAGTGTGGATTGCATGCATTGGAGATGGAAGAACTACACTACGGCTTGGCACCGGCTGATCACTTGCTTCCCCTTTGTCAGGTCCACCTTTGGATGCTGCTCTGCCCAACCCCGTGTTCTACCACTCAGATCTAAATCTATGTAGTGTGAAACATACATCTTGGTCACCCTACCTGTCTCAGGCAATAATACAACATTTGATATTTCTCAGTGAAAGATTGCCCGTCAACAGATATTCTAGCTTTAAGAAGGTAAAATATAGGCCAAGTATGAAGAGTCGTGATGTTGCAATGCATCTAAATCTTGGGGGCAAGCTAATCAGCCAAGTAATTCAATTAGATAACATTTCCGTGCAGATAATGGAGGTGCAAGGCACAGAACATTTGCATGTTTAGAGTTCATACCAACAACAAGAATCATATTCCATTATTTTAAGCCTCACATGGGAATAGAATGGAGACAAACTCAAAGAAAGGAGTCTACTATCTTTCTTGTTCTTTAGGACATCCAACATTTATCCTACCCAGGGGCAAATACCTTCTTTTTGAAAGGAAGTTATACCCCCTGCCTCTGCATCAACCGATGCATGCAGCCATCTTTATTAATTATTCAACAAAGGTTCAACAAGAACATACACCAATCCATCCGAAGCCAACACTCACACCTACAAACTCGATAATGTGAAGTGCTCTCACTCCCCATATCTAAAACCGATGTTGTCGCCGATCCATCCACATAGCTTATCGGAACCAATAGCCGGTGCAGCAGACCTAAAGCGCACATCACATGCACACGTTTTAGAAGCCGTCATCATCATCGGACCACTGATCCATCTTCAGGAGAGAGATCCGCATTATACTTGTCAGTCCGGACATCCGTCGACGTCACCACGACGTCCAACGGCGCCACCGCCCTGCGCTCGTCCGTCCAGACGCGAAGACTCTGAAAGATCTGTCGTGCGTAGCACCTTCCAACCAGGCATTACTCAGCGTAGCACCTGTCGGCTAGGCATGTCTTGACAGCTCCACCGAAGCTCCGTGCAAGACGAAGCTGCTCCACCTCCTGCCTCTGCCTTCCAGCGCTGCTCCACAAACGATGCTCCCAAGAGAGAAACGGCACTGCAATACCGCCATCGTTTGACGATCTAGAAGACCAGATCCTAGGATTTCCCCCGAAGCAGCACGAGTGGGTCGACAACAGTTACACGACGATACCTTCATCAAAGTAACGACGCAAAACGCCGCCATCACCCGCCATCGGCTCGGTTTTCACCGGCAACTCTGTCTCCCTAACTCGCAGCCGGGACTAGATGACGGATCTTGAGACCCGACCACCTAGCCTCGGGCCGACCATCTCCGAGAAGGAGGGGCAAATACATTAGATGATGAAAATACCCCACTGCTTGTAAGTGCAGCTGGCCTATCCAAAAACAGAGCAGAACACTATGTTCTGTCCTTCATTTTAAAATATGTAAATTATTTTTCACAAAAATGATTTTTTAAGCTAAAATCGATTGGTCGCATCCATTTTTTTTGACCCAAATCAGTAATTTCCCCCAGTATATATATACTCCCTTCATTTCTAAATATAAGCGCTTTTAGAGATTTCATTACGAACTACATACGGATGTATATAAATATATTTTGTAGATTCACTTATTTTGCTCCATATGTAATCCATACTGGAATCTCTAAAAAGGCTTATATTTAGGAACGAATATGTGAATCATTTCTAATCCCACAACAATAGGATTGGTAACTTAACAACAAACAGATGCCTTCTATTTTCCTGAATATATATGCCATAAAGATGCAGAACTGCATTACTGTTGGTGAACGCAGTAATTTCAAAAAAAATTCTACGCACACGCAAGATCATGGTGATGCATAGCAACGAGAGGGGAGAGTATTGTCCACGTACCCTCATAGACCGTAAGCGGAAGCGTTATGACAACGCGGTTGATGTAGTCGTACGTCTTCACGATCCGACCGATCCGAGTACCGAACGTACGGCACCTCCGAGTTCAGCACACGTTCAGCTCGATGACGATCCCCGGACTCCGATCCAGCAGGGTGTCGGGGATGAGTTCCGTCAGCACGACGGCGTGGTGACTATGATGATGTTCTACCGATGCAGGGCTTTGCCTAAGCACCGCTACGATATGACCGAGGTGGAATATGGTGGAGGGGGGCACCGCACATGGCTAAGGAACGATCACGAAGACCAACTTGTGTGTCTAGAGGTGCCCCCCTCCTCCGTATATAAAGGGGGAGAGGAGGAGGGGGCCGGCCAAGGGGAGAGGCGCGCCCTAGGGGGGGCAATCCTACTCCAAGTAGGTTTGGCCTCCCTTTCCTATTAGGAGTAGGAGAGGGAAGGAAGAGAGGGGAGGGAAGAAGGAAAGGGGGGGCCGGCCCCCCTCCCAATTCGGATTAGGCTTGGGGGGGCCCTCCTTTGCTCCTTCTCCCTCCTTTCCACTAAGGCCCAATAAGGCCCATATACTTACCGGGGGTTCCAAGAACCTCCCGAGCTCCCAGATAGTCCCAATCTCATAGGAACCTTTCCGGTGTCCAAATATATCCGTCCAATATATCAATCTTTATGTCTCGACCATTTCGAGACTCCTCGTCATGTCCGTGAACACATCCGGGACTCCGAACAACCTTTGGTACATCAAAACTTATAAACTCATAATAAAATTGTCATCGTAACATTAAGCGTGCGGACCCTACGGGTTCGAGAACTATGTAGACATGACCTAGAACTGTTTCCGGTCAATAACCAATATCGGAACCTGGATGCTCATATTGGCTCCTACATATTCTCACGAAGATCTTTATCGGTCAAACCGCATAACAACATCGTTGTTCCCTTTGTCATCCGTATGTTACTTGCCCGAGATTCGATCGCCGGTATCCAATACCTAGTTCAATCTCATTACCGCAAGTCTCTTTACTCGTTACGTAATGCATCATCCCGTAACTAACTCATTAGCTACATTGCTTGCAAGGCTTATAGTGATGTGCATTACCGAGAGGGCCCAGAGATACCTCTCCGACAATCGGAGTGACAAAACCTAATCTCGAAATACGCCAACCCAACATGTACCTTCGGAGACACTGTAGAGCTCCTTTATAATCACCCGATTCGTTGTGATGTTTGGTAGCACACAAAGTGTTCCTCCGGTAAACGGGAGTTGCATAATCTCATAGTTGTAGGAACTTTGTATAAGTCATGAAGAAAGCAATAGCAACATACTAAACGATCAAGTGCTAGGCTAACGGAATGAGTCAAGTCAATCACATCATTCTCCTAATGATGTGATCCCGTTAATCAAATGACACCACATGTCTATGGTTAGGAAACATAACCATCTTTGATTAACGAGCTAGTCAAGTAGAGGCATACTAGTGACACTATGTTTGTCTATGTATTCACACATGTATCATGTTTCCGGGTAATACAATTCTAGCATGAATAATAAACATTTATCATGATATGAGGAAATAAATAATAACTTTATTATTGCCTCTAGGGCATATTTCCTTCAGTCTCCCACTTGCACTAGAGTCAATAATCTAGATTACACAAGAATGATTCTAACACCCATGGAGTCTTGGTGCTGATCATGTTTTGCTCGTGGAAGAGGCTTAGTCAATGGGCCTCGCAACATTCAGATCCGTATGTATCTTGCAAATTTCTATGTCTCCCACCGGACTTGGTCTGGATGGAATTGAAGCGTCTCTTGATGTGCTTGGTCCTCTTGTGAAATCTGGATTCCTTTGCCAAGGCAATTGCACGATATTGTCACAGAAGATCTTCATTGGTCCCGATGCACTAGGTATGACACCTAGATCGGAAATGAACTCCTTCATCCGGACTCCTTCATTTCTTTGCTTCCGAAGTAGCTATGTACTCCGCTTCGCATGTAGATCCCGCCACGACGCTTTGTTTAGAATCGCACCAACCGACGGCTCCACCGCTTAATATAAACACGTATCCGGTTTGCGATTTAGAATCGTTCGGATCGGTGTCAAAGCTTGCATCGACGTAACCATTTACGACAAGCTCTTTGTCACCTCCATAAACGAGAAACATATCCTTAGTCCTTTTCGGGTATTTCAGATGTTCTTGACCGCTGTCCGATGATCCACTCTGGATTACTTTGGTACCTCCTCGCTAAACTAATAGCAAGGCACACATCGGTCCGGTACACAACATTGCATACATGATAGAGCCTACGGTGAAGCATAGGGAACTCCTTTCATTTTCTCTCTATCTTCTGCAGTGGTCGGGCATTGAGTCGACTCAACTTCACACCTTGTAATACAGGCAAGAATCCTTTCTTTGCTCGATCCATTTTGAACTTTTTCAAAACTTTATCAAGGTATGTGCTTTGTGAAAGTCCAATTAAGCGTCTTGATCTATCTCTATAGATCTTGATGCCCAATATGTAAGCAGCTTCACCGAGGTCTTTCATTGAAAAACTTCTATTCAAGTATCCTTTTATGCTATCCAGAAATTCTATATCATTTCCAATCAACAATATGTCGTCCACATATAATATAATAAATGCTAAAGAGCTCCAACTCTCTTTCTTGTAAATACAGGCTTCTCCAAAAGTCTGTATAAAACCATATGCTTTGATCACACTATCAAAGCATTTATTCCAACTCCGAGAGGCTTGCACCAGTCCATAAATGGATCGCTGGAGCTTGCACACTTTGTTAGCTCCCTTAGGATCGACAAAACCTTCCGGTTGTATCATATACAACTCTTCTTCCAGAAATCCATTCAGGAATGCAGTTTTGACATCCATCTGCCATATTTCATAATCATAAAATGTGGCAATTGCTAACATGATTCGGACAGACTTAAGCATCACTACGGGTGAGAAGGTCTCATCATAGTCAACCCCTTGAACTTGTCGAAAACCTTTTGCAACAAGTCGAGCTTTGTAGACAGTAACATTACCGCTGGTGTCAGTCTTCTTCTTGAAGATCCATTTATTCTCTATTGCTTGCCGATCATCGGGCAAGTCAACCAAAGTTCACACTTTGTTCTCATACATGGATCCCATCTCAGATTTCATGGCTTCAAGCCATTTTGCGGTATCTGGGTTCACCATCGCTTCTTCATAGTTCGTAGGTTCACCATGATCTAGTAGCATGACTTCCAGAACAGGATTACCGTACCACTCTGGTGCGGATCTTACTCTGATTGATCTACGAAGTTCAGTAACAACTTGATCTGAAGTTTCATGATCATCATCATTAACTTCCTCACTAATTGGTGTAGGTGTCACAGAAACCGGTTTATGCGATGAACTACTTTCTAATAAGGGAGTTGGTACTGTTACCTCATCAAGTTCTACTTTCCTCCCACTCACTTCTTTCGAGAGAAACTCCTTCTCTAGAAAGGATCCATTCTTAGCAACGAATGTCTTGCCTTCGGATCTATGATAGAAGGTGTACCCAACTGTCTCCTTTGGGTATCCTATGAAGACACATTTTTCCGATTTGGGTTCGAGCTTATCAGGTTGAAGTTTTTTCACATAAGCATCGCAGCCCCAAACTTTCGAAAGCGACAACTTTGGTTTCTTGCCAAACCATAGTTCATAAGGAGTCGTCTCAACGGATTTTGATGGTGCCCTATTTAACGTGAATGCAGCCGTCTCTAAAGCATAACCCCAAAATGATAGCGGTAAATCGGTAAGAGACATCATAGATCGCACCATATCTAGTAAAGTACGACACGACGCTCGGACACACCATTACGCTGTGGTGTTCGGTGGCGTGAGTTGCGTAAACTATTCCGCATTGTTTCAAATGTAGACCAAACTCAGAACTCAAATATTCTCCTCCATGATCAGATCGTAGAAATTTTATTTTCTTGTTACGATGATTTTCAACTTCACTCTGAAATTCTTTGAACTTTTCAAATGTTTCAGACTTATGTTTCATTAAGTAGATATACCCATATCTGCTTAAATCATCTGTGAATGTGATAAAATAACGATATCCACCACGAGCTTCAACATTCATTGGACCACATACATCTGTATGTATGATTTCTAACAAATCTGTTACTCTCTCCATAGTACCGGAGAACGGCGTTTTGGTCATCTTGCCCATGAGGCACGGTTCGCAAGTACCAAGTGATTCATAATCAAGTGATTCCAAAAGTCCATCAGTATGGAGTTTCTTCATGCGTTTTACACCAATATGACCTAAACGGCAGTGCCACAAATAAGTTGCACTATCATTATCAACTCTGCATCTTTTGGCTTCAACATTATGAATATGTGTATCACTACAATCGAGATTCATCAAAAATAGACCATTCTTTAAGGGTGCATGAGCATAAAAGCTATTACTCATATAAATAGAACAACCATTATTCTCTGATTTAAATGAATAACCGTCTTGCATCAAACAAGATCCAGATATAATGTTCATGCTCAACGCTGGCACCAAATAACAATTATTCAGGTCTAAAACTAATCCGAAGGTAGATGTAGAGGTAGCATGCCGACAGCGATCACATCGACTTTGGAACCATTTCCCACGCGCGCGCCGTCACCTCGTCCTTGGCCAGTGTTAAGCTTAATCCGTAGTCCCTGTTTCGAGTTGCAAATATTAGCAATGTAACCATTATCAAATACCAGTGCTCTGCGAGCTCTAGTAAGGTATACATCAATAACATGTATATCGCATATACCTTTGTTCACCTTGCCATCCTTCTTATCCGCCAAATACTTGGGGCAGTTCCGCTTCCAGTGACCAGTCTGTTTGCAGTAGAAGCACTCAGTCTCAGGCTTAGGTCCAGACTTGGGTTTCTTCTCTTGAGCAGCAACTTGCTTGTTGTTCTTCTTGAAGTTCCCCTTCTTCTTCCCTTTGCCTTTTTTCTTGAAACTAGTGGTCTTGTTGACCATCAACACTTGATGCTCCTTCTTGATTTATACCTCCGCAGCCTTTAGCATTGCGAAGAGCTCGGGAATTGTCTTTTCCATCCCTTGCATATTATAGTTCATCACGAAGCTCTTGTAGCTTGGTGGCAGTGATTGGAGAATTATGTCAATGATGCTATCATCCGGAAGATTAACTCCCAGTTGAATCAAGGGATTATTATACCCAGACATTTTGAGTATATGCTCACTGACAGAACCTGGATGCTCACATTGGCTCCTACATATTCTATGAAGATCTTTATCGGTCAAACCGCATAACAACATACGTTGTTCCCTTTGTCATCGGTATGTTACTTGCCCGAGATTCGATCGTCGGTATCCAATACCTAGTTCAATCTCGTTATCGGCAAGTCTCTTTACTCGTTATGTAATGCATCATTCGTAACTAACTCATTAGCTACATTGCTTGCAAGGCTTATAGTGATGTGCATTACCGAGAGGGCCCAGAGATACCTCTCCGATAATCGGAGTGACAAAACCTAATCTCGAAATACGCCAACCCAACATGTACCTTCGGAGACACTGTAGAGCTCCTTTACAATCACCCGATTACGTTGTGACGTTTGGTAGCACACAAAGTGTTCCTCCGGTAAACGGGAGTTGCATAATCTCATAGTTGTAGGAACTTTGTATAAGTCATGAAGAAAGCAATAGCAACATACTAAACGATCAAGTGCTAGGCTAACGGAATGAGTCAAGTCAATCACATCATTCTCCTAATGATGTGGTCCCGTTAATCAAATGACAACACATGTCTATGGTTAGGAAACATAACCATCTTTGATTAACGAGCTAGTCAAGTAGAGGCATACTAGTGACACTATGTTTGTCTATGTATTCACACATGTATCATGTTTCCGGGTAATACAATTCTAGCATGAATAATAAACATTTATCATGATATGAGGAAATAAATAATAACTTTATTATTGCCTCTAGGGCATATTTTTCCTTCAATTACAACCAAATTATTTACACAAGAAAAAGGAAATGTGAACAAGTTGAAAATCTCAAGAACAATGTAAGAAACATATTGTTAGCTTTAACAAGATGTATCCAAATTTTTGTGGGCGAAGCTAATCAGCCAAGTATGTTTAGAGCTACCTCTGCCGATCATGGAGGTACAAAAACACTGGACATTGCATGTTTAGAATATAATTACTAAAATTTCCAACAGGACAAAATTATCCAAGAAACCTCAAATTATAAAAAAATCTGTGGGATTTTCAAATTATTCCTTTTTATCCCCCACTTCTCTTCTCTTTTATTTCTTATTTCTTTTTTAAAGGAATTATTTATTATCTGTTCTAATCCTCTATGACACTATGCTCCCTAGCTTTAAAGAGCCCACATTCAATTGAGGTCCCCAATTGGAATTGTGTCACCCGATTTTGACCAGATCAACAATTTCTCAAAGCTTCCTCATTCAATTCTTTTATACTATACACTATGCTTCCTAAATTTAAGGCCTCACAATTAATTGAGGTCTTCAATTTAGGATTGGGTCATCCGATTTTGACCGGGTCAACAATTTCTCAAGGAGCTCTCTCATTCGATTCTTTTAATTCCCTATGTCCACTAATTTTGAAGCTCTTTCATTCAATTAAGGCATTCAATTTTGGATTTGATTTATGATTTTGAATGGGCCAACGATTTTCAAATCAATCAGCAGCAATCGGCCTATAAAAATATATCAATCCCGTGCACCCTCCCACCACCTAGAAAAAATAAGCGTCATCATGTGATACCATAGCATCAATATAGTAAATGTAGCCACCGACGCTGAAATTTCCCCACATAAAATGTTGGTTAGCGGATAACACAGAACCACACCACGAAAGGCCCGTCAAAATCACTGCATTTTAAATAAAAATAAAACACACTCCCTCATCTTCCCCACCCGCCAAAGTAAATATTCCATCAGTTCCAAAAATATAAGGGGTATTATTTTTTGGAAAGTCGAATTTCTTTAACTTTGACCAAGTTCAGAGCAAAAAATGTAGACATCCACAATATTAAAAATAAATAAATAGCATTTCATGATTAATCTAATATTACTAATTTGATATTATGGATTTTGATATATTTCACATATTTGATCAAACTTAAAATGAGTTACTTTTCAATACACCTTATATTTTGAAATAGAGTGAGTATTTTTTAAAGAAATCTAACAACACCAACGGCGCAGCAAAGCGCGCCTAATCCTTCTAGTAAAGAGGAATTTTGAACCCTCCCCCCACCACCTAGGAAAAAAAAAGAAGCGCCATCATGTGATACTATAACATCAATATAGTAAATGCAGTCACCGACGCCGAAATTTCCCCAGATAAAACGTTGGTTAGCGGATAACACAAAACCACACCATGGAAGGCCCGTCAAAATAACTGCATTATAAATAAACATAAAACGCACTCCATTATCTCTCGCACCCGACAAACTAAATATTCCATCAGTTCCAAAATATAAGGGGTATTATTTTTTGGAAATTCGAATTTCTTTAACTTTGACCAAGTACAGAGCAAAAAATATCGACATCCACAATATTAAAAAAATATGAAAAATCATTTCATGATTAATCTAATCTTACTGATTTGATATTATGGATTTCGATATATTTCTATACAAATTTGATCAAACTTAAAAGGATTGACTTTTCAAAAAATTAATACACCTTATAATTTAAAATAGAATGAGTATTTTTAAAGAAATCTAACAACACCAACGGCACAGCAAAGCGCGCCTAATCCTTCTAGTAAAGAGGAATTTTGAACCACCCCCCCCCCCCCTATGTACCTCAAATTATAAAAATCTGTGGGATTTTCAAATTATTTATATTTATCCACCACTTCTCTTATTTTTTATTTCTTATTTCATTTTGAAAGTAATTATTTATTATCTTTTCTAATAAAAAGGAATTTAAAAAAACCCACAGATTTCCCAAACAGTTTTTCCACAGTCAAGAAAAAAATGAATTCAAATTTTTTGTGAAATTTAAAAAACGAATACCCGGACATTATTTCATAATCACAAAAAATATCTGCAAACATTTTTTAAAATGATCACCATTTTTTGAATTCGTGGACACTCTTTGGAGTGACGACACTTTTTGAATATGTGAACATTGTTTAAAAATCACAGAGATTTTCAGAATCCTCATGTATTTTATAAGTTCCTAAATAGTTTTTCCAAAATCATGAATATATTCGTGGACAATTTTTCGAATTCTGGAATTTTTTTTTCATGATCACAAACATTTTTTGTATCTGCGAACAATTTTTTATTCCCGGAACAGCTTTTCGAAAATCGTGAACATTTTTTGAAAAACAAATTTCTGATATTCGTAAATATTTTTTGAATATGCAAACATTTTTTGTATCCGTGAACAAATTTTTATTTCCTAAACAGTTTTTCAAAATCGTGACAATTTTTTGAATACACGAACATTGTTTCAAAATCACAAATATTTGTTCGCATCCGTGGACATTTTTTGATTCCCTATATTATTTTCCCAAATTCAGGAAGATTTTTTGAATTCATGATTTTTTTTGGAAACTTACGAACATTTTTTCATAATCATAAGCATCTGTTGTATCCACGAACTTTTTTTATTGCACGAATTGTTTTCAAAATCGTTAACATTGTTTGAATTTGCGAACATTTTTGGATTCACGTGCATTTCTTCAATATCATAAACATTTTTTGAAACCGCAAACATTTAATTAGTTGCTGAACAGTTTGTCCAAAACCATGGATATTTTTTGGATTCGCCAATACTTTTCCCATTATCATAAGCATTTTTTGAATACACGAACATTTTATTATTTCCCGAATAGTTTTCCAAAACCATGAACAGTTTTGAATTTACGGACATTTTTTTGAATACGTGAATATTTTTCTCATAATTACAAACATTTTTTGTACTAGTGACTTTTTTAATTTCCTGAAGATTTTTAGAAAATCATGAACATTTTTTGGATTTGCAAACATATTTTTATTTTTTTCTAAATCACTAGCATTTCTGAATCCGCGAATATTTTACGATTTCTTGAATATTTTTTCCAAAATTATGAGTATTTTTTTAATTCACGAACCAAGCTCTATTTGACATCTCCTGAGCCGGCCAGCGCGGGCCCCATGAGAACCATTAGGTCCACCATCTCTAGTGAGTTACTGTCACGCCGGTGGCGGTGGTTGCTGGTGCAGTTCATCGGTCACCCTTGGTGTAAACCATTGGCGGCCGGTTAGAAAGCTCGTACGCATGTCAGCCCTGTGTCCCTGGTTCATCAAGCTTGGTGTTACCTATGCCAGCATGCGCGGGGCCCGTGAGAACCATTAGGTCCACCATCTCTAGTAAGCTATTGTCACGCCGGTAGCGGTGGTTGCTTTCGGGTACGGTTCATCGGTCACCCTTGGTGTAAACCATTGGCGGCCGGTTAGAAAGCTGGTAGCCCTGGGCATGTCTGCACTGTGTCCCTGGTTCATCAAGCTTGGTGTTACCTATGCCAGCATGCGCCGATGTAATCAAAGTTGTTCGTCACAGTGATGTCCTACAAGTGCACATGGCTTTGTAGTAAAATTCACGGTAAGTAAGGTTTATCGATCCCATAGATAGGGAATAGGAAGGCACAACAATCCCCAACTTGTTGTCACTTATGCAGTTTCGTACTGACCCAAATCGAAGTTTGAAAATAATCTACTATAGTCGGTTTCTAGGGAAAAGGGAATAAAAGGGAGTTTTACTAATTTATGAACAGAAAAGTAAAAACAGGAATTGAAAAGACACTTAGCTAGAGAGAGTTAGTTGTTGCTGGTTGTGAGTTGTTTGGTACCGTGAAAGATCGTTCCGGCAGCATCCCACATCAAAACACATCGCGGCGACTAGGCCGAACATGGCGTAGTAGATGCTCTCCGCCGCATGGACCACGCCGTTGTGTTGCCTCTACTCGGTGAGGTCGGCAGTGAGATTGCGGAGTGCTTGGCACCGCGCAGGCATGTGCCATTGGAGCCGCGCAGGGTGAGGGACAGATGAGAGGTTCGGGCGAATGGCACGCTAGTGCCGGCCTTAGGGTGCCGAGTTGATGTTCTGGCGTCAGCGGCTGAACGACACAGGAGAGAAGGACGGTGAGCGGTTGGAGAAGGAACCACCACTGCGCACTAGAAGGCAATGCGCCGTCTTGCCCATGCCAGTGGGCGCGCTCTTGGGGAAGTCCGCCAGCTCACACGTGGGCGCCCCGCCGCAGACCGCGGCGCCCACACACATTATGTGTCCGGCGAGGGCCGGGCCATTACGTAGAACATGGCTACGGCGGACACGTTGTCATGGGCGTGGGCTTGGCGCAGGTGGAAGACAGGATAGGTCGAGAGCATGCTGCCGTGCACGAGGAGGACGATTGCCGGCGACATTGTAGAGATAGAGAGAGGAAAAGTCGGAACCTTGATGAAAAAAAGTGTCCATATGCCTTTTTTTTTTGCAAAACCGGCTCCCGACGAGCGGGATCTATACCGGTATCAAAATGCTCTAATCCGCCGATTAGTTGTTCACACAAAAAGCTTAACATAGACGTGGTATCTTTTGCCAATTTTTTTTGTTTGTACTAGTATTTACTCGGCGGTGACCAACGATAGCCGAAATAAACCAAGATTGCAATCTGTGTATGTGGGCGAGCAAGCAAGTCCATCGCATGGATGGGAGGTTATCCACATGGGAGGATAAGATATGCCATGCGGCGGCACCGCAGTGGCCGGCACAAATCACCCACTTGGCTGGAGATAGATAATCCGCCTATCTCCGCTCGCCATCCCGACCAAGGCCGTTTGCACCTTATTTCGCCTTACACCTCACCATCGACTTACATACTTCTGTTGGCCGGAGCCACACG
The DNA here is from genome assembly GCA_021605145.1 of Aegilops bicornis. Classification (NCBI taxonomy): domain Eukaryota; kingdom Viridiplantae; phylum Streptophyta; class Magnoliopsida; order Poales; family Poaceae; genus Aegilops; species Aegilops bicornis. Next base: position 756,927,641 of record CM038673.1, on the reverse strand, counting down.
AGCTAGCACCACCGACAAACAACACCTTGCTGTTCTGAGCTCGCCGTCCCGATGGCAAGCACCAACATGGCGTCGGCCACCTCCAGATTCATGCTGGCGGCGGGCATCCCCAGCGGCACCAACGGCGGCGTGGGCAGCCGCGTCAGCTTCGTCCCGTCCAACCGGCTCGGCTGGAAGCTCGTGGCCCGCGCCGAGGAGGAGCCGACTGCCGCCGCGCCGGCGGAACCAGCACCGGCCGCGGAGGAGAAACCGGAAGCCGCCGTGGCCACCAAAGAGCCCGCCAAAGCCAAGCCGCCGCCAAGGGGACCCAAGAGGGGAACCAAGGTGAGTGTAAATTTCTCTGCAGTCTAATAGCACGAGTGACCATTTGTGGCTCAACTTTTGCCTGAAATGAAATGATCAGGTGAAGATTCTGAGGAGGGAGTCCTACTGGTACAACGGGACTGGATCCGTCGTCACGGTTGATCAGGTAACCAAATCTTTCCTGTTGCAATGGAATGTTTCTGGGAGTGAATTCGATCACCAAATGTTGATGGATGGCGCGTGTAGGATCCCAACACCCGTTACCCGGTGGTGGTGCGTTTCGCCAAGGTGAACTACGCCGGCGTGTCGACCAACAACTACGCCCTGGACGAGATCAAGGAGGTTGCTGCTTAAGCGATCGAGGCTAGCTGCCGTGTGCTCCATCCAATGTTTGTATCAGTAGCTCGTCGAGTGACGATGTGAATGTTAGCCTCTCACAAATCTTATGTGTAATACCTCTGCGATTATATGTATTTGCCTGCTTCCTCATGGACCTAATAATCTCCTCCCGTTGCTTAAAATGATTGTATTCTTGCTCACTTTTGTACAAAAGATCGGTCGTTCATGTTAGCGAAAAGGCTACACAGAGCAATACAGCATGGACAGAACAACAAGGTTCACAAAGACATATCCAGTCGATTACTGTTTTTTTTAGTCAAGATTGGACATTATTGATCGAATCGATTACATCTCTAACCCACCCCCTACGATCCTTTAGTGGAGGATAATAGGCGGCTAACCACACCTAGCCAAACTCGCAAAGCGTTAGTGGATTATCCTCCTTGGCCTCAAAACTTCGGCCGAGTATCTCAAATATACTCGGTCGAGGCCACGCGGAGTAAAATTTTCTTTCCCCCCTTCTCCCGCCTGAGCGGCTATCCCTTCCCGTCACGTCACCCCTACTCGCCGCAGACACCACCAATGCCCCCGGTTCCGGATGGGATGGAGAGGCAAGACCCTTCCGCCACCACCATCGGCGCTTCACTGCCGAAAACAACCCCCGTGCCGCCGCCCGCAACAAAAAAGAGGTTGGGCACCAAAACCTCCTCACCGGCAACCACCGCCGGTAGCAAGGTCGGTGGCAAGGCTGTTGCATCTCCGACGACGGTTGACCGCCCTCCTACTGCTCCAGCCATTGGCAAGCGGGCAAGGAAGTAGACAACCGCTACGTCTCCGGTGACGGCAGGCCACCCTCCCGCTGCTCCAGCCGCGGCAAGAGGGCAAAGAAGCAAACAGCAACTGTGTCGGATCTCGTCGATGACGTGGTGAAGAAGAAGAACAAGAAGGTGTCTTCGGTGCCTCGTCCTCGTCCGATGCCATGGACCCCGTCTCCGGCCACTGCTACAGCTCGTCCGGCCTCCGCCGCCGGCAACAAGGATTGTGGCTGCCAAGTGATCGATGAAACGCCATCAAGGTAATAAAATGTATTTTCATTTTGGCTAGTGCATTGTCTGGTGATTGCTTGCGACCGTAGGGTTGTTGCGCAAAGAGGACGCCGAGGCCGAATATGTTGATGATCATATGGAGACACAATCAACCATGAAGCCACCATCAAGAGCAAAGACTCACAACTATTCTCAAGATGAAGATGTACCTTTGTGTTTGGCTTGGATGAACATCTCGCTAGATGCATTGGTTGGAACGGATCAATCAAAGGAACGGTTTTGAGGGAGGATTACCGAGTACTACAACAATATCATGGATGTCACATCGAGCCGCAACCAAGGCTCTCTTGGGCACCATTGGGTACCATGCAAGACCAATGCAACTGACGGTCCAGTTGTATTGATCAAGTCAACCATGTGCCACCGGGCAGTGTGCAAGTCTCGGAGTATGGGCCTATCATCCAAGACCTTTTCAAGCAATGCAACAAGAAGCACGGTCACATGCCCTTCACATTTTACCATTGCTATAGAGAACTTTGCACCAATGAGAAGTTAATTAGAAGAAACTCCGAGACCACATCAAATAGATCAAGGTTAACCATACCCGTTGAGGATGAGACGAGGAGGATGAAGATCCAATAAGAGATCGGTGTTGGGGAACGTAGTAATTTCAAAATTTTCCTACGCACACGCAAGATCATGATGATGCATAGCAACGAGAGGGGAGAGTGTTGTCCACGTACCCTCATAGATCGTAAGCGGAAGCGTTATGACAACGCGGTTGATGTAGTCGTATGTCTTCACGATCCGACCGATCCAAGTACCGAACGTACGGCACCTCCGAGTTCATCACACGTTCAGCTCGATGACGATCCACGGACTCGATCTAGCAGGTGTCGGGGATGAGTTCCACAAGACGACGGCGTGGTGACGATGATGATGTTCTACCGACACAGGGCTTCGCCTAAGCACCGCAACGATATGATCGAGGTGGAATATGGTGGAGGGGGGCACCACACACGGCTAAGAAACGATCACGAAGATCAACTTGTGTGTCTATGGGGTGCCCCCTGCCCCCGTATATAAAGGAGCAAGGGAGGAGGAGGCCGGCCCTAGAAGGGGCGCGCCAAGGGAGTAGGATTCCTACTCCTAGTAGGAGTAGGTTTCCTTCTTTCCTAGTCCAACTAGGAGAAGGGGGAAAGGAGGGGAGTGGAGAAGGAAGGGAGAGGGGGGCCGCGCCCCAAACCCCTTGTCCAATTCGGACTGGGCTTGGGAGGGGCGCGCGCCACCTCCTGGCTCCTTCCCACTAAGGTCCATTAAGGCCCAATACTCTTCCCTGTATTCCCGTAACTCCCCGGTAGTACGAAAAATACCCGAATCACTCGGAACCTTTCCGATGTCCGAATATAGTCGTCCAATATATCGATCTTTACGTCTCGATCATTTCAAGACTCCTCGTCATGTCCCCGATCTCATTCGGGACTCCGAAATCCTTCGGTACATCAAAACTCATAAACTCATAATAAAACTGTCATCGAAACCTTAAGCGTGCGGACCCTACGGGTTCGAGAAATATGTAGACATGACTGAAACACGTTTCCGGTCAATAACCAATAGCGGAACCTGGATGCTCATATTGGCTCCTACATATTCTACGAAGATCTTTATCGGTCAAACCGCATAACAACATACGTTGTTCCCTTTGTCATCGGTATGTTACTTGCCCGATGTTCGATCGTTGGTATCCAATACCTAGTTCAATCTCGTTACCGGCAAGTCTCTTTACTCGTTACGTAATGCATCATTCCGTAACTAACTCATTAGCTACATTGCTTGCAAGGCTTATAGTGATGTGCATTACCGAGAGGGCCCAGAGATACCTCTCCGACAATCGGAGTGACAAAACATAATCTCGAAATACGCCAACTCAACATGTACCTTTGGAGACACCTGTAGAGCTCCTTTATAATCAACCAGTTACGTTGTGACGTTTGGTAGCACACAAAGTGTTCCTCCGGTAAACGGGAGTTACATAATTTCATAGTTGTAGGAACATGTATAAGTCATGAAGAAAGCAATAGCAACATACTAAACGATCAAGTGCTAAGCTAACGGAATGGGTCATGTCAATCACATCATTCTCCTAATGATGTGATCCTGTTAATCAAATGACAACACATGTCTATGGTTAGGAAACATAACCATCTTTGATTAATGAGCTAGTCAAGTAGAGGCATACTAGTGACTTTAAGTTTGTCTATGTATTCACACATGTATCAAGTTTCCGGTTAATACAATTATAGCATGAATAATAAACATTTATCATGATATGAGGAAATAAATAATAACTTTATTATAGCCTCTAGGGCATATTTCCTTCAGTCTCCCACTTGCACTAGAGTCAATAATCTAGTTCACATCGCCATGTGATTTAACACCAATAATTCACATCACCATGTGATTAGCACCCATAGTTCACATCGTCATGTGACCAATACCCAAAGGGTTTACTAGATTTAATAATCTAGTTCACATCGCTATGCGATTAACACCCAAAGAGTACTAAGGTGCAATCATGTTTTGCTTGTGAGATAATTTTAGTCAACGGGTCTGTTACATTCAGATCCGTAAGTATTTTGCAAATTTCTATGTCTACAATGCTCTGCACGGAGCTACTCTAGCTAATTGCTCCCACTTTCAATATGTATCTAGACCGAGACTTAGAGTCATCTAGATTAGTGTCAAAACTTGCATCGGCGTAACACTTTATTTACCTAACCTTTTGTCACCTCCATAATCGAGAAACATATCCTTATTCCCCTAAGGATAATTTTGACCGCTGTCCAGTGATCTACTCCTAGATCACTATTGTACTCCCTTGCCAAATTTAGAGGAAGGTATACAATAGGTCTGGTACATAGCATAGCATACTTTATAGAACCTATGACTGAGGCATAGGGAATGGCTTTCATTCTCTTTTCTATTTTCTGCCGTGGTCGGGATTTGAGTCTTACTCAATTTCACACCTTTGCAACACAGGCAAGAACCTTTTCTTTGACTGTTCCATTTTGAACTACTTCAAAATCTTGACAAGGTATGTATTTATTGAAAAAACTTATCAAGCGTCTTGATCTATCTCAATATATCTTGATGCTCAATATGTAAGTAGCTTTACTGAGGTCTTTCTTTTAAAGAAATCTTTTCAAATACTCCTTTATGCTTTCCAGAAAAATTCTACATCATTTCTGATCAACAATATGTTACTCACATATATTTATCAGAAAGGCGGTAGTGCTCCCACTCACTTTATTGTAAATACAGGCTTCACCGCAAGTTTGTATAAAACTATATGCTTTGATCAACTTATCAAAGCATATATTCCAACTCTGGGATGCTTGCACCAGTCCATAGATGGATCATCGGAGCTTGCACATTTTGTTAGCACCTTTAGGATTGACAAAACCTTACGTTGCATCATATACAACTCTTCTTTAAGAAAACCATTAAGGAATGCAGTTTTGACATCCATTTGCCGATTTCATAAAATGTGGCAATCGCTAACATGATTCGGACAGACTTAAGCATCACTACGCTTAAGAAAATCTCATTGTAGTCAACACCTTGAACTTGTCGAAAACCTTTTGCGACAAGTCGAGCTTTGTAGATAGTAACACTACTATCAGCGTCCGTCTTCCTCTTGTAGATCCATTTATTCTCAATGGCTTGCCAATCATTGGGCAAGTCAATCAAATTCCATACTTTGTTCTCATACATGGATCCCATCTCAGATTTCATGGCTTTAAACCATTTTGCGGAATCTGGGCTTATCATCGCTTCCTCATAGTTCGTAGGTTCGTCATGGTCAAGTAACATGACCTCCAGAACATGATTACCGTACCACTCTAGTGCGGATCTCACTCTGGTTTACCTACGAGGTTCGGTAGTAACTTGATCTGAAGTTACATGATCATCATCATTAGCTTCCTCACTAATTGGTGTAGGAATCATTGGAACTGATTTCTGTGATGAACTACTTTCCAATTCGGGAGAAGGTACAAATTACCTTATCAAGCTCTACTTTCCTCCCACTCACTTCTTTCGAGAGAAACTCCTTCTCTAGAAAGGATCCGAATTTAGCAAAGTCTTGCCCTCAGATCTGTGATAGAAGGTGTACCCAATAGTCTCTTTCGGGTATCCTATGAAGACACATTTCTCCGATTTGGGTTCGAGCTTATCTGGTTGAAGTTTCTTCACATAAGCATCGTAGCCCCAAACTTTAAGAAACGACAGCTTAGGTTTACTGCTAAACCATAGTTCATACGGTGTCGTCTCAACGGATTTAGATGGTGCCCTATTAAACGTGAATGCATCTATCTCTAATGCATAACCCCAAAACGATAATGGTATACCGATAAGAGACATCATAGATCGCACCATATCTAGCAAAGTACGATTACGATGTTCGGACACACCATTACATTGTGGTGTTCCAGGTGGCGTGAGTTGCGAAACTATTTCACATTGTTTCAAATGAAGACCAAACTCGTAACTCAAATATTCGTCTCCACGATCAGATCTTAGAAACTTTATTTTTCTTGTTACGATGATTTTCCACTTCACTCTAAAATTCTTTGAACTTTTCTAATGTTTCAAACTTATGTTTCATCAAGTAGATATACCCATATCTGCTCAAATCATCTGTGAAGGTCAGAAAATAACGATACACGCCGCGAGCCTTAACACTCATCGGATCGCATACATCGGTATGTATTATTTCCAATAAGTCAGTAGCTCGTTCCATTGTTCTGGGGAACGGAGTTTTAGTCATCTTGCCCAAAAGGCACGGTTCGCAAACATCAAATGATTCATAACCAAGTGATTCCGAAAATCCATCTTTATGGAGTTTCTTCATGCGCTTTACACCGATATGACCCAAACGGCGGTGCCACAAATAAGTTGCACTATCATTATTAACTTTGCATCTTTTGGCATCAATATTATGAATATGTGTATCACTACGATCAAGATCCAACAAACTATTTTTATTGGGTGTATGACCATTGAAGGTTTTATTCATGTAAATAGAACAACAATTATTCTCTGACTTTAAATGAATAACCGTATTGCAATAAACATGATCAAATCATATTTATGCTCAACGCAAACGCCAAATAACATTTATTTAGGTTTAACACTAATCCTGAAAGTATAGGGAGTGTGTGATGATGATCATATCAATCTTGGAACTACTTCCAACACTCATCGTCACTTCCCCTCAACTAGTATCTGTTTATTATGTAACGCCTGTTTCGAGTTACTAATCTTAGCAACTGAACAAGTATCAAATACTCAGGGGCTACTATAAACACTAGTAAGGCACACATCAATAACTTGTATATCAAATATACCCTTGTTCACTTTGCCATCCTTCTTATCCACCAAATATTCAGGGCATTTCCGTTTCCAGTGACCATTTCCTTTGCAGCACTCAGTTTCAGGCTTTGGTTCAGCTTTGGGCTTCTTCGTGGGAGTGACAACTTGCTTGTCATTCTAATTGAAGTTCCCCTTTCTTTCCCTTTGCCCTTTTCTTGAAACTAGTGATCTTGTCAACCATCAACACTTGATGCTATTTCTTGATTTCTACCTTCGTCGATTTCAACATCATGAAGAGCTCGGGAATCGTTTTCGTCCTCCCTTGCATACTATAGTTCATCACAAAGTTCTAGTAACTTTAGTGATGGTGACTAGAGAATTCTATCAATCACTATCTTATCTGGAAGATTAACTCCCACTTAATTCAAGCGATTGAAGTACCCAGACAATCTAAGCACATGCTCACTAGTTGAGCGATTCTCCTCCATCTTTTAGCTATAGAACTTGTTGGAGATTTCCTATCTCTCAACTCGGGTATTTGCTTGAAATATTAACTTCAATTCCTGGAACATCTCATATGGTCCATGACGTTCAAAACATCTTTGAAGTCCCGATTCTAAGCCGTTAAGCATGGTGCACTAAACTATCAAGTAGTAATCATATTGAGCTAGCCAAACGTTCATAACGTCTGAATCTGCTCCTGCAATAGGTATGTCACCTAGCGGTGCATTAAGGACATAATTCTTCTGTGCAGCAATGAGGATAAACCTCAGATCACGGATCCAATCCGCATCATTGCTACTACATCTTTCAACACAATTTTCTCTAGGAACATATCAAAATAAACATATGAAAGCAACAACGCGAGCTATTGATCTACAACATAATTTGCAAAATACTACCAGGACTAAGTTCATGATAAATTTAAGTTCAATTAATTATATTACTTAAGAACTCCCACTTAGATAGACATCTCTCTAGTCATCTAAGTGATCACGTGATCCAAATCAACTAAACCATGTCCGATCATCACGTGAGATGGAGTAGTTTTCAATGGTGAACATCACTATGTTGATCATATCTACTATATGATTTACGCTCGACCTTTCGGTCTCCGTGTTCGAGGCCATATCATGTATATGCTAGGCTCGTCAAGTTTAACCTGAGTATTCGCGTGTGCAACTGTTTTGCACCCGTTGTATTTGAACGTAGAGCCTATCACACCCGATCATCACGTGGTGTCTCAGCACGAAGAACTTTCGCAACGGTGCATACTCAGAGAGAACACTTTTTGATAATTAGTGAGAGATCATCTTAAAATGCTACCGTCAAACAAAACAGAATAAGATGTATAACAGATAAACATCATATGCAATCAAAATATGTGACATGATATGGCCATGATCATCTTGCGCCTTTGATCTCCATTTCCAAAATACTGTCATGATCTCTATCGTCACCGGCACGACACCATGATCTCCGTCATCTTGATCTATATCAATGTGTCGTCACATGGTCGTCTCGCCAACTATTGCTCTTGCAACTATTGCTATCGCATAGTGATAAAGTAAAGCAATTATTTGGCACTTGCATCTTATGCAACAAAGAGACAACCATAGGGCTTCTGCCAGTTGCCGATAAATTCAACAAAACATGATCATCTCATACAACAACTTATATATCATCACATCTTGACAATATCACATCACAACATGCCCTGGAAAAACAAGTTAGACGTCCTCTACTTTGTTGTTGCAAATTTTACGTGGCTGCTATGGGCTGAGCAAGAACCGTTCTTACCTACGCATCAAAACCACAACGATAGTTCGTCAAGTTAGTGATGTTTTAACCTTCTCAAGGACCAGGCGTAGCCACACTTGGTTCAACTAAAGTTGGAGAAACTGACACCCGCTAGTCACCTGTGTGCAAAGCACGGCGGTAAAACCAGTCTCGCGTAAGCGTACGCGTAATGTCGGTCCAGGCCGCTTCATCCAACAATACCGCCGAACCAAAGTATGACATGCTGGTAAGCAGTATGACTTGTATCGCCCACAACTCACTTGTGTTCTACTCATGCATATAACATCTACGCATAAAACCTGGCTCGGATGCCACTGTTGGGGAACGTAGTAATTTCAAAAATTTCCTACGCACACGCAAGATCATGGTGATGCATAGCAACGAGAGGGAAGAGTGTTGTCCATGTACCCTCGTAGACCGTAAGTGGAACCGTTATGACAACGCGGTTGATGTAGTCGTACGTCTTCATGATCCGACCGATCCAAGTACCGAACGTACGGCACCTCCGAGTTCAGCACACGTTCAGCTCGATGACGATCCCCGGACTCCGATCCAGCAGGGTGTCGGGGATGAGTTTCGTCAGCACGACGGTGTGGTGACGATGATGATGTTCTACTGACGCAGGGCTTCGCCTAAGCACCGCAACTATATGACCGAGGTGAAATATGGTGGAGGGGGGCACCGCACACGGCTAAGTAATGATCACGAAGATCAACTTGTGTGTCTATGGGGTGTCCCCTGCCCCCGTATATAAAGGAGCAAGGGAGGAGGAGGCCGGCCCTAGGAGGGGCGCGCCAAGGGAGTAGGATTCCTACTCCTAGTAGGAGTAGGTTTCCTTCTTTCCTAGTCCAACTAGGAGAAGGGGGGAAAGGAGGGGAGTGGAGAAGGAAGGGAGAGGGGGGCCGCGCCCCAAACCCCTTGTCCAATTCGGACTAGGCTTGGGAGGGGCGCGCGCCACCTCCTCGCTCCTTCCCACTAAGGCCCATTAAGGCCCAATACTCTTCCGCGTAATCCCGTAACTCCCATGGTACTCCGAAAAATACCCGAATCACTCGGAACCTTTCCGATGTCCGAATATAGTCGTACAATATATCGATCTTTACGTCTCGATCATTTCGAGACTCCTCGTCATGTCCCCGATCTCATTCGGGACTCCGAACTCCTTCGGTACATCAAAACTCATAAACTCATAATAAAACTGTCATCGAAACCTTAAGCGTGCGGACCCTACGGGTTCAAGAAATATGTAGACATGACCGAAACACGTTTCCGGTCAATAACCAATAGCGGAACCTGGATGCTCATATTGGCTCCTACATATTCTACGAAGATCTTTATCGGTCAAACCGCATAACAACATACGTTGTTCCCTTTGTCATCGATATGTTACTTGCCCGAGATTCGACCGTCGGTATCCAATAACTAGTTCAATCTCACATCGGGCAAGTCTCTTTACTCGTTACATAATGCATCATTCCGTAACTAACTCATTAGCTACATTGCTTGCAAGGCTTATAGTGATGCGCATTACCGAGAGGGCCCAGAGATACATCTCCGACAATCGGAGTGACAAAACCTAATCTCGAAATACGCCAACTCAACATGTACCTTTGGAGACACCTGTAGAGCTCCTTTATAATCACCCAGTTACGTTGTGACGTTTGGTAGCACACAAAGTGTTCTTCGATAAACGGGAGTTACATAATCTCATAGTTGTAGGAACATGTATAAGTCATGAAGAAAGCAATAGCAACATACTAAACGATCAAGTGCTAAGCTAACGGAATGGGTCATGTCAATCACATCATTCTCCTAATGATGTGATCTCGTTAATCAAATGACAACACATGTCTATGGTTAGGAAGCATAACCATCTTTGATTAATGAGCTAGTCAAGTAGATGCATACTAGTGACTTTAAGTTTGTCTATGTATTCACACATGTATCAAGTTTCTGGTTAATACAATTATAGCATGAATAATAAACATTTATCATGATATGAGGAAATAAATAATAACTTTATTATTGCCTCTAGGGCATATTTCCTTCAATCGGATGGCAACAAGATTGCAAAAGAGAGGAATAGGAGAGGAGCATTTGACAACACATACAAAGAAGAGCTTGTGGCCATGATTTAGACCAAGAAAGCCTTGGAGGTTGAACGCAAAGAAGAGAGGGCGCGAGATGGAATGAGCTCAAGTTGTTGGTAGATGAGAAATTGAGGTCATAGTTGGCCCCCGGAGAAAGAAAGTTGAAGGTGGGGGAAAGTAGGCTTGCACTCGAGGAGGAGTGGATTTGAAACGAAATGTAGACCGGAGAATTTGCTATCATGTTCATGAACCCAACCACAATGGATGACATGGAAAACAAGCTTTGGGAGCTCACTCCTGGAGAGATCATGACCCAAACAGAGGCCCCTCTTTGAAATGGTGATGGTGCTGTCCGTGTGGATGATGGTGGTGGTGGCCATGTGGATGGTGGTGATGGTGGTGGAGGTGGCCATGTAGATGGGGCGCCTGTGGAGATGGCGGTGATGATGGAGGTGGTCATTATTTCTTTGGTGAGGATGGTGTTTGAGTTCGTGTTGCATGTCTTTAGTTGGTCTTGACTAGCCACATAAAACATGCCATGGTGTGATGATTTTGGATCAAACTTGATCGATGTGATGCCTTTTGGATGAACTATTCACGTTTTAATTTGAATTGCTCAATCCGTGCATGTTTATGCGTGTTCATGGTTTATATGTTGTGTATGTTTATCGTGAAATATTCGAATGGTTGATAATATACGGTGACATTATTTGAAATGTATGCGGCCAGGCAAAAAGAATTACGAAAAATATATATTCTACTCTAAATATATGGGACCGGTTACATCCGTCCCTCGTTCAAGGATAGATATCCTCCTCTAAAGACACTCGACCATATCCTCTCTAACAGATAGGGGGTGTGTTAGAGCTGCCCTAAGTAATGCATATGTTTATGTTACAGTCTTCAACTTTACTAAGCTTGGTCGTATGATAGAACTAGTAATTCTAAAATATGATCCATTTTGGAACAACGCTAGAAGCATCATTCACAATCTGCTCAAATGGCATCCATCACCTAACCATTTCGGGAGAAACTAGAGTATGCAGCTACTAGCTCCAGCATAAACTGCACTCAATTTGGTCTCAAGCCATGACCGTCATCTTACCGCTCCCCCTTCTCCTCCTCGTCAAGCTCAGGCGACACCGCTGTCGAACCTGCCTCCAGGGCCATGGTAGCTGGCGGTTATCGACAGCATGCACCACCTTGTGGGTGCGCTCCCGCACTGTCCTCCAGCATGTGCCACTCATGCTGCTCCGCATAGGCGACCTCCCTATGGTCGTGGCCTCGTTGGCGGGTGCGGCAAGGGATATGATGAAGAGCCATGGCACCTTCTTGGCCATGCGGATGCGCACCGACGCCATCGCCATGTTCATCGCCGACAACCTCCGCATCGACCTCACAACCCGAGGTCCATAGGCTCTATGCCACGGGGCTGCTCGGCGTGCGGTGGATTTGGTCATTCCAGGCGATGTGTGAGGCCGAGGCGGCCGCCCTTGTACCATCCATGGCCACAACAATGTCGTTGTGAAACCACAGAGCTTATAAAAAACTTAAACAATTTGGCCAAGCGAAATGACACAATTCTTGAGAGTAATCTCCATGATGTTCACCTTGGTGGACGAACTCAAATTCCCCAACCGACTAGGCCTGAATCAATGTTTTCCAGTGAAAAATTTCTCACCCTTCATCGAACATGAGGGTTCTATGCTGTAGGATAGAAAGTATGTCTAGAGGGAGGGGGTGATTAGACTACTTGACCAAATAAAAATCTATCATTTTCCCAATTTTAGTTGTTGGCAGATTTTAGCAAATTGCACAAGTCAAGCAATCAACCTACACATGCAATTCTAAGAGTATAGCAGCGGAAAGTTAAACACTGCATATCAAGGTAAAGGGAAGGTTTGGAGAGTGCAAACGCAATGGAGACACGGAGATTTTTGGTGTGGTTCCGATATGTGGTGCTATCATACGTCCACGTTGATGGAGACTTCAACCCACGAAGGGTAACGGCTGCGCGATTCCACGGAGGGCTCCACCCATGAAGGGTCCATGAAAAAGTAACCTTGTCTATCCCATCATGGCCATCATCCACGAAGGACTTGCCTCACTCGGGTAGATCTTCATGAAATAGGCCATCTCCTTGCCCTTAGAGACTTCTTGGTTAAACTCCACAACATGTTGGAGGCTCCCAAGCGACACCTAACCAATCTAGGAGACACCACTCTCCAAAAGGTAATAGATGGTGTGTTGATGATGAACTCCTTGCTTTTATGCTTCAAATGATAGTCTCCCCAACACTCAACTCTTTCACACAGATTAGGCTATGGTGGAAGAAGGATTTGAGTGGAAAGCAACTTGGGGAAGACTAGAAATCAAGGTTCAAAAGGTTGGAATGGAATCTCTTGATCTCAACACATGAGTAGGTGGTTCTCTCTCAGAAATTTGATGATGAAAGTGTAGGCACGTTCTGATGGCTCTCTCCACGAATGAAGAAGGGGTGGAGGGGTATATATAGCCTCCACACAAAATCCAACAGTTACACACTTTTGAATCATCTCGGTGGCGTCGATATGTAAACTCGGTGGCACCGATCAGTTAAAAAATGTGAACGTTAGGAATCTCGGTGGGACCGAATGGAACAACTCGGTGGAACTGATGTGCTAGGGCTTAGGGCAAACATCATCTCTGTGGCGCCGATTGCATCAACTCGGTGAGACCGAAGTGAAGCAATAAGCAACGGAGAATCTATCAAGCAAACTCGATGAGACCGATTGCAACATTTCGGTGAGACCGAAATAATTACAACAAGTCACATGGAATTTGCAAGGCCATCTCGGTGAGACCAAGATCCGTATCGGTGTGACCGAACTGTTAGGGTTTCTTCAAGTGGCTATGTCAAGTGAACTTGGTGGGTCCGGATAGAAAGAATCGATGGGGCCGAGTTGGTATTTGGGATTTGGGCATATTTGGATGGAGAAAGTGGCTGCGGGTTTTGGAGCAATATCACTAAGCATTTGAGCAAGTAGACCATTAAGCAACACCTCATCCCCTTTTAATAGTATTGGCTTTCCTATGGGCCCAATGTGATCTTGGATCACTAAATTATAAATGAAGAGTCTTGAGCTTTTGCCAATCTTTGTCCTTAGCATTTCGAGGGGTCCACATCTCTTGTCCATGCCATGCCAATCATTGAACATCCTAAAATATTTATCTTGAATGGATATTAGTTCAATGAGCTATATGTTGTTATGAATTACCAAAACCACCTGGGGATTAGTTGCACTTTCATATGCTAATCAAAAACCTCCTCGTTCAAGAACACATACCAGCTACAACCCATGTCCGTGTCGTGCAGGATTTCCCATGGCATGTTGGCCTGGTGTTCTTCCACCCTTCAGGGAAACCAAGTACGATCTGAACGAGTTATCTTGTAGGAACTATTCTAAGACTGCACATGAATTGTTCAACCTCATACACTCTATCCTTAGAGTTACGGTCGAGAGGACATTTGGAGCTCTGAGAGAATATATATAAGATCTTGGATCAGAAACCATTCCACCCTTTTTCGACCCAAGTTAGACTTGTTCTTGCATGTTGCATTTCTCCATAACTGGGTCCTAAAATGGGGTTCTGATGAGCTTGTAACGCAGGAGAAAGATGTGATAACTGATGATGTTGATAACCCCAGTCATTCTGTGGAGGCATATGACAATGAAGCTTAGAAAAGTAAAAAGGTTGGAGTGGGCTGACGCAATGCAGGCAAACAAAGGTAACACAAGGATCTGAAGAATAAGAAGTAGAGGAGGATGGACTTCACCCTATTATACGTCGATGAACTTTCTCCTATTGAGCCGTATGGCTATTAATTTGTACTGCAATTTATTTATGCTTATTTTGTAATGCATATGTAGTGTAATATGTGGTAAGGTCACTATTAGTGAGAAAGGGTGACCACAACATAGGCTGTGCACAACCAAACGCCATGTGTTTGCATGTTGACAATCATAACACATAATTGCCGCAAATATCAGGCATGAAACTACTCAGTGTTGCAATGCAGGCTACCAAACTATATACAAAACATAGATTTTGTCCTATATTCACAACCAGGGCCACCTCAGCCACAAGTGCAAATAACACAAGAATAATGCAACCTGCCAAATGCCCCCATAAAGTATCTACAACCGGTCTCCTCAAATGCAACCTATACGTCCAGGCGGACGACCCAATCAGTGACTGGTCACAAAATCACGACCCAACTGGTTTCCTCAAATGGGCCTTATACGTCTGGACTGACCAGCACTCCTCATACCCATCCCATATTTGGGGTGGATGACGTGGATGAGCAATTGCGTCTGCCGCTTCGGGCTGACGTGGATGACCCACGTGGACACACGTCAAAACCTATCGACTTGGTGAAGATGCATTCATGTTGCCGCTCCGGAGCGCCTTCCAAGGGGCTAAATTTGGCTATTTAAGCCGGACGACGAGCCTCAACCCTAGACACTCCCATTTCCATCCCCTCCCTCTCATTAGCACCACCACTCCTGAACTCCGAGCTTGTCATCCACTCCAATCCGCTCCAAGCTCGCCGCCCGCCGACAGCCACGTCAAAACCTATCGACTTGGTGAGGATGCATTCATGTCGCCGCTCCGGCGCGCCTTCCAAGGGGCTAAATCTGGCTATTTAAGCCGGACGACGAGCCTCAACCCTAGACACTCCCATTTCCATCCCCTCCCTCTCATTAGCACCACCACTCCTGAACTCCGAGCTTGTCATCCACTCCAATCTGCTCCAAGCTCGCCGCCCGCCAACAGCTATGGTCCGCCAACAGATCACCACATACAGGATGCTCACTCAGTAGTGGTGGGCGGAGATCAAGGAATGGCTCGCCGCTCGCATCGTCGCCGGCTTACATCCGGACTCTCCGGAGTAGGACGAGGCAGAGAAGGCGTCGCTAGAGTAGGAGGAGGCAGAGCAGCAGGTACGGGGCGCAAAAACAGATGAAGAGGAGGAGGTGGCGACGAAGCGAATCCAGCGCTTCCTTCGACCAGATTCGTCATGGATGACGTGTTGGCCCAAGCTAAGGAGGCGGCAGAGCAGTAGGCCATCCTTGCGTCCATCCGGCCGGAGCTCGAGGTCACGGTAATCCTCCGCGACGCCAGCTGGAGGAAGTCTTCGCGGACATGGAGTACGACGAGGAGCCAAAACTACGGATTGCGGCTAACGACCCTCTCGACTTATTAATTTCCTTGATCTTAGTCTAGGAGCCATAGTAGTTTGAAGCGTTTGTAGGACGTGGCACGACCTACGAAGTGGATGAACGGCCCAATCGGGACAAGCTTGGGCGCCGCACACAACATTTGAGACCGTGTTGAAAACTTCGGCTGAACTCCGAATCGCGGGTTCCCACTCAGATAGGCGACTTCCCTGGCCTACGGTCGTGGTAACATCCTCACCGGTATCCTCTTGAAGGACTCCATCCCAAGGTGGTAATTGATGGAGCATGTGTGTAAAAGCACACCCCTGCAGGGTTGAAACCTATTGGAATAGTCGTGTCTGTGGTTAATGACTACTTGAGACATGATTAATCATAGACAACTTTAACAAACACTCTAAAATTGTCTAGATAAATGTGAATGCTATGGATTGCTTCCTTACAGATACCGTCCGGCACTGCCGGCAGTGAGGTTGTGAACGTCTGGAGAACTAGAAAAGTCGTAGCTACTTAATACTCCCTCTGTCCCATAATATAACAGCGTTTTTGACACTTTATACTAGCTCATTTTATGCTACATGATGTAGTATAAAAAAATATGAGATTTGAGGTTTGTGGTTGCAGTGGAAATGAGGTCACTTTTGAGGAGCCGGAGCTGACAGATTCAGGACTCAATAGTCAATAGTAAAGAATGTAGTGGGTAAATATAAACTAACTGATCCGGATCGGATGAAGTATTGTTCATCCATTCATCTGCAACAAATAAACTTTCTTGACAAATGAACTTTCTCTACAAGAGTAGTAGTATGAGGCAAGAGCATGACTTGAACTAACCAATTTTCTGGCAAAGAAAAAAGACATGAACTTGGAGGGCAGAAATCACATATTTGACCTGAGGCAGAAATCAAATCACAAACTGACTTGGTCACGAAAAAATTTCACTCTGCTGGACCCTTTGGTGTGGCGCCCGACAGCTGGGCGTCGCACCCTACTGTGTAGCGCCCTTCCCTTAGGCGTCACACATCCTGCCAGCGTGGCAGCCCTGGTCCAGTTGCAGCCCCACACGCACCTGTGCAGCGCCTAAGGGCTAGGCGCCACACTTTGACGTGCAGCGCCTAGCCCTTGGGCGCTGCATGCAGTGATTCTAAGCGCAGCCGACCCAGCCCGACCAGGCAGTTCTTCATCTCTCCGCTCTCGGACAGAGAGCAGCGGCGCGCCCATCTAATCCCCACATCCCTCTCAGATCTGAAGATTTGATCCGTGGATTCGATCCCCAATCCATCCTACTAGGTAAACTCTTCCGTTCTCTTTCTTTTGCTCCGTAAATTTGTTGCCATTTTAGAGATTTGTCCAAGATTTGATGGAACCCTTGATTTGTTTGGTTTGCTCGATTTAGGATGTGTATTCATATTGGTAGTACCGTAGTGTTATTTATTAGTTCACAATATATGATTCTTGTTAGTGAAACCCTAGATTGTTTAGTTTTTTAGATATATATGAGATGCCTATTTTATAGATAACTATGAGATGTTGATTTTGTAGACATATATGAGAAGTTTGTTTAGATATATATTAGATGTTGAGTTTATTTCAAATATTAGATGTTGAGTTTATTTGAAATATTAGATGTTTAGTTTATTTGAACACATATGACATATTCATTGTGTGAGAAGGAGATGTTGAGATTCTTGTAGTTGAACACATGTTATATGTTTAGTGTATACCGATATTTGAGATGAAGATGAACTCTTATTTGTTTATTGTTTGAAATTGTAAGGATGGTTTGGCTTACGGGCGATGTCTCTGACGTGCAACACCGGGCCTACATGATCTTGTGAGAAGGATAAGGTAATAATGAGTAATCTAAATATTTTGCAAATTTGCCTTTAGTTGAAATTGACATGCCCTTAGTTTTGTCATTACTTGTTTTTTGCAGAAGCTTGAACCTCTGAATATTCGGTATCACGGGTCTCTGGTCCTGCCATGCCTTACGATGAGAGGTACACGCCATACATCAAGCAGTGCAGGACTACTCCCGTGGATTCTGTTGGTCACCGGTCCACGCCGAATCTGAACGCTTCCACCGGTGTCCGCTCTTGTTGATCGGTGGAGGCCGAAGACCCACAGTTTCCATCTTCGGACCGGGAGATGACCGTGACGCCGAGGATGTCTCGTTGATCACCGGTCTTGCTATCGACAGGAGGCCTCTACGTATGAGCACCGATTCGATGGGTGGCGCGAGCAGATGATTGCTCTTATCGGTATGGCTCCTACCGAGGCTGAGGGTGATGTAGAGGAGGGAGAAGAGAAGAAGAAGAAGAGGGAAAGGAAAGCAGCCGGAGCTGCTTTCACGTGGATTCAAAATAACTTTCGACGTGCCCTCCGGATGCCACTGATGAAGTGATCCAGACACATGCTCGTGTGTATATGTGGTACGTTGTGTCGAGGACTTTGTTTCCTGACTCCACTGGCAAGAACGCTCCATGGATGTGGCTGAAGGCGTTGACCGTCTTCGATAGCAAATGGAGCTGGGGTTCAGCGACTCTTGCCTACTTGTACCGACAGGTAGTTGGTCTGTTTTGTGATCAACTCATTTCTTCATTAGCAATGCAAGCTTGCTGTCAAGTTAACATTGTTTTTCTTTCATATGTAGCTGGATTTACGCGTGTTGCGTGATCACACCTAGTGCAGGCATTGGTGGTAATCTGCTTCTACTTTCCGTATGGAGCCGGGAGCGTCGCTGTTGGACGCCTCAAGAGCGCCAGTTTGATCCTTGGTATGCAGATGAACATGACGAATTACGGCGCCCACGTGGGCTTACAAGTGGGATATCGTTTCGAGATGACGAACGATGTCAATCTCATGTACCAAAAGTACATTGCCGAGTTGGACACGATTACGCTCGAAAGGTGTAAGGAGGTCATTACTTCAGTCCTTTTTCATGCTTGCTTGAAAAATAGTCATCAAATTTGCATTGTTGCCCTGTTTTATAGGTGGAATGGCAGCCATATGGCGCGGGTGAGAGCTTGAGGTACACCGCGGAGTTCCGCCTCAACCCGATGTGCTTATGGATAAGGATCTTCGGCTTATGCGGTGCCCACCGATATGCAATCGGGCGGTTGAGTTTCATTTGCCGCATCGCGTGTATCGTCGATTTGGTCTTTTCCAAATTTCACCCGCCGGATTGGGTGGACACGGATAAAGCACTTCATAGGTAAGAGAGCATGTCTGTGTATTGTCTAATCATCGGGACTCATTTTGATTGTGCTAATGTTTGGTTTTATACCATGCAGGTTGGACAGGAGAAGGCAGCGGAAGATAAAGGACTGGGACAAGCATCATTACGCCTATGTTACCCGCTTCAGCTTTGTGTGGAGCAAGCTCGTAGCATCAAGATGCGCCCGCTTCGTGAGCACAACCCACTTGCTTTTGAAAACTATGTATGATGGTATATAGGAACTACTCGATTTGAGATATGCCCGCCGCCATATAATGAGGATATTCTTGAATAAACCTTAAACATTGAGTATCTAGCAAAATGGAAGTACAACAGAGATGTCGTGCAAGGGCAAGGAGTCCCTGCTGTTCGGTGATTAACTATGTGGTAAAGTGTTCCCCTCTTTACTTTCCCGTTGACCGTATTACACATGTTTGAATGGCTAACGATTCATGCTTTCTCATCTGCAGCGCACCGAGATCAAGAAAGCGGTGATGAGAGCAGTCTATTCGGAGAAGACACCGGTTGAACTGCAATGATGATGGTTCACTACGAGCATTCCTCAAGGTACATATCGCATTCACTATGAGAGCCAGTCTATGTTGCGTAAGTTTGATATCTTACACACTTGTTC
This sequence comes from Aegilops bicornis, assembly GCA_021605145.1. Taxonomy (NCBI): domain Eukaryota; kingdom Viridiplantae; phylum Streptophyta; class Magnoliopsida; order Poales; family Poaceae; genus Aegilops; species Aegilops bicornis. The sequence goes on along the minus strand of CM038673.1, from coordinate 756,907,620 downwards.
ATGTTACGTCAAAGCCAAGAAGTTAAGGCGGTTATCGAACCTTCTCGGTTGCCGTGATCCCGAATATGATGAACCATACGCCTCTAGGTGCAGTACACCATCGGACCCGCATCTCACCATGAGGGGGACGATGTGAGTTCCTCATATGCTTATATGGATGATGAGGGTGGGATCACCCAAGAGGTATGACTAATCCTTTAGATGTGATTCTCACTTGATTACGACACCGGCCTTCACCATATTGTTTCACAGTGTGTGATAGGGCCATGAGCTTGATGATGACATGACTTTGGCGGACGCTCAAGCTCGGTCCGCATATGTGTTCAAGCCAAGGAAGCCCAGACGCCCGTACATGCCCTACGACTATGACAACAGAGGCAACCCAAAGGTGGTCGTAGGGACCTCGCGGATGGCCAGCTTGGATGATGAGGCGGAGGCTGAGGCGGAGGCGGAGGCGGAGGCGGAGGAGGAAGTGCGAAGAGGAGCCTCGTGCTCCTAAGAAGAAGAAGAAGATTGCTGCAGGCGTGGCACCGTGAACACGCGGAAGGCATTAGTGCTTGTTCATGTTACTTGTAGCCGCTTAATTAGGTTGATGAACTTGTGAGGTTATGTTATATGTTGGTGAACTATTACTAGTGTGTTATTTGTGTTTGCGAACTTGAAGTAATGTTTAATTGTCTTAAATGATATGATGTTAAAGTTATTAGTTCTCTTTGCTTAGCATTTGAAGTTCTGATGCTTTTATTATGTGAGTGCTGCTGCAGGAGGCCAAAATGGCATCTGTTTCTGCAGTTTTGCTTATAGCACCACTGCAGCGCCCAACTGTTAGGCGCTGCATTGTACTGTGTGGCGCCCAACTCTTAGGCGCTGCACTATATAGTGCAGCGCCTTAACTCTTAGGCGCTGCACTATATAGTGCAGCGCCAACTCTTAGGCGCACTATATAGTGCAGCGCCCTGCCCTTAGGCGCTGCACTACTTCCATGACGATCCAAAGAGCCACAGTTGGCTTGCATCACATCCATAATACTTACAATGACTGCAGCATCACAACAATTTGAACAACAATTTGATCAAACACAAATTTTATGCCGACGAGTTCATAACTTAAGACAATTCAAACATTACTACGACATGGTTCATGACACATTCATTACAAATGACAAATGGCAGCTTGCCCTAGAAGATAGTTCACCAACATCTCACATGCCCTCACAACTTCACGACACATTCATTAGAAGATAGTTGACGACGAGTGCACCGGCGAAGTCCCTCTTGAGTAGAGCGAGGCCATTTCCCTTCTTGTCACGCGTCGAGTCCTCCTCTTGCGCCTCATGAGCCTTTGCAAGCTTTCTTGCCCTCTCCTCCTCACGAGCAAGTTTCGCTTGGCGTGCCCTCTCCTCCTCTCGTTTCTTCCGCTCCATCCTCTCCTTCTGACGACGCTCTTCCTCCAAGCCTCTTCGAAACGATTCTTCGAACCGTCGTTGCCGCCTAAGACAATCTGGGTATTGGTCCTTTTTCACATCTTCGGCACTTCAAGATCTATCCACCAAGTACTTGCATAGAGGAGGCGGTGACTGCATAAAAATTTGTTGTTAGTGTTGACACACATTTGAGAGTAACATTTTACTTCTCGAGCTTACGGTGGTTGGTCATAGGCGTTAGTTGGAAGTGCACGATCATAAGCATAGTTCGCATACAAAAGATCTCCGCCCTTTCGTCCATGCTTTCTTTCGATTCGGTGGACACCTTCACCTTGCAAACATCTCCACCCCAACATGGCGGGATGTTGACATCTTTCTCCTTCACCTTGTCCAAAGATGCGTCCTCCCACTTGTTCGGCATGTCTTCTTGGTTAGCACGGTGGCCTCGTCATGGAACCGGATGAAGCCATGCCTACAAAACCGAGAATTATTGGTCAACCCTAACCCCCACTTAACAATAACCACAACCCTAACACCAACATAACCCTAACACCAACATCAAACACACATAACCCTAACCCTAGCATACTATGAAAGCCTAACCATACCAAATTAGCAAAGAAACACAAATTTCCAAATCCTATCAAAAACTAGGGTTTCCCCCAAACTAGCAAGATTTGAGCAAATGTGACAATTCCTATGGATGAAAACGAGGGGATCGGAGGAGATTACCTTAAGGGAGGGGTTGGCTTCAAAATCCACGGTCAAATACTCCGGATCTGAGAAGGATTTGAGAGGGGGAGAGAGGCGAGGGGAGGCACCGAGCTTCGGGTTTGTGTGGAGGGTGGGGTGTGGGGTGGGATGGGTGGGAGGAGTAGGTGCAGCCTAATAAATGTCCAGGTGTGCAGCGCCTAAGGGCAAGGCGCCACACTACAGTGCAGCGCCTTGCCCTTAAGCGCTGGCTGACATTCCAGTCGAGAGAGCACCAGGCGTTCAAGAGCTTTTCCACCCCAAAATTTGCTAAGTCGGTGCGGCGCCCAAGGGCAAGGCCGCACACTATCTTGATGCCCAAGAAATAGGCGTTACCTTTGTATTGTGTGGCGCCTTGCCCTTGGGCGCTGCACACTGACTTAGCAAATTTTGGGGTGCAAAACCCATCGGAATGATTCTGTTTTGACTACCATGTCAGTGTGCAGCGCCAAGGCCAAGGCGCACTGTGTAGTGTGGCGCCTCGTCCATAAGCTGCACACACTGACATGTCGAGAGAGCATCAGAGGCGTTCGATTGGTTTCCACCCCAAAATTTGCTAAGTGGTGTGCGGCGCCCAAGGGCAAGGCGCACACTCTTGCAGCGCCAAGAAATAGGCGCCAGACTGCATGCTGTGGCGCCTTGCCCTTGGGCGCTGCACACCGACTTAGCAAATTTTGGGGTGCAAAACCTACTGGAATGATTCTGTTGCTCTCTGGACTGCCATGTCCAGGTGTGCAGTGCCCAAGGCCAAGGCGCTGCACTGTGTAGTGTGGCGCCTTGGCCTTTGGCGCTGCACTAACTGCTGTTTTCAAATACCTACTGGTTTTTTTGTTTTGTGATTCATAAAGATGCCACATAATCATATCCAAATTACATGTAGGCGTCCAAAACACAGAAATAGTAGTCTAAATCACATAGTCATACACACATAGCACATATACTTGTCCAAATCACATAGTCATACACACATAGGGATCTCACATAGTCATACACAGAAATATTAGTCCTCTCACATAGTCATACACACATAGCACATATACTTGTCCAAATCACGGTTCATGTAGTTTCTTCTTCTTCCTCTCTTCTTCTTCTTATTCTTCTCCCTCCTCCCACCACCAAGGGATCTCACCTTCCCTCCGTGTCCTCCACCCCTTCATTGTTTCCATACCTATGAAAATGGCAATATAATAGTTAGTCACACAATACAAAATGACAACACAAGCATTGAGCCAAAAGAACAAGATCATAGTAAGTCACATACGGCAATGGTCCACTGAGCCAAGAGAACATTCCTCCACTACGGCCGCCGCCAAGGCAAAGATCACCACCACTGCCTCCACCATCACCACGGCCTACACCACCACCGCGGCCTCTACCGCCACCACCACGGCCTCTACCACCACTACCACCACGGCCTCTACCAAAGACCACGGCCAAGACCATCACCACGACCTCTACCACCACCACGGCCAAGACCATCACCACGGCCAAGACCTTCACCACGACCAACACCATCACCACGACCTCTACCACCACCATGGCCAAGACCATCACCACGACCAAGACCTTCACCACGACCAACACCATCACCACGGCCTCTACCACCACCACGACCAAGACCATCACCACGGCCTCCACCACCACCACGGCCTCTTCTAAGACCAAGATGACTCCCTCTTTGTTGCCTAGTTCCTCGTTGGCTTGTTTGATTTGAGTGGTTTGCCACTCCACCACTTGTTTGACTTGGTTGGCTACCCCTTGGTTCACTTGGTTGGATATCATTTGTTTGGCTTGTGCTTGCACCATTTTTCTTTGATCTCTTTCTTGGTTTGGGACAAGTTCTTGTGTTGTGTCCCCATTATCGCAGCCCCCACAACGGGATTGCTCACGAGGCTCTTGGAATTGGCGGTGCCAGATTCTTCACCGCCACCACGGCCCCATCCGTCCATGTCACCTCTAAGACGCTTTGTCTTACGCCTTCCCCTGCCTAACGATCTTCAATTCCGGGTCCGGCCATAGTTGAACTCCGTGATACTCCGGCCATTGTGATTGGTCCAAGTATGGCTGGAACCGTGGAGTCCATGTATTCTTTACCGTCATGATTGAGAACTCGGACTCCCTCACGGTAAGAGGGTGATTGACGTCACATTCCTAACCCGAATGCATTTAACAAGTGCGAGCATGGGAGATGAAGCAAAGACGGCCTCATGCAGCTGCAATCACACCGTGTTAGGGAGACCTTGAAAGCCCGGCCTCCGTGTTGGCGGCCATCGTTTGTGGTTCCTCCGGCTCTTTCACCTCATACTTCCACTCGTTGTCGCCATATAGTACAGCTTCTTGAGTCCGCCTTTTCGTGATTGAAATTCCAACCATTCTTCAACCTTTGGTGGGAAATTGTACTTGTGCTTATCCTTGTTCTCACCAAAGAATCTGCTTATCGGTCTCCATTGAGTACTTTAAAAGTATGCATTCATCTTGTCAAATGTGTATTGAACTATTGCCGTCACGGGTAATGCATGTACACCCTTGAGCACCTTATTGAAGCATTCGCCATATTGCTTGTCATTTGACCGTACCTCCGCCATCTTCATCGAAAGCACGTGCCCACATATTCCTTTCGGCAATGTTCTTATTGAGAAACTCGACCGCCGGGGTCAAGTTTCTTGTGTCTGAGCAATGCATTGAACAATGTGGCAAACCGCTTGTTGGTGAAAGCGAGACAACAATCCTGAAGATCATCGGCCAACTCCTTGATACCACATGCCCTATAGAAGTTTGCACAAAAGTGCCTCATGCACCATCGATGATGCAACTTTGTATGTCCAGGAATGTCAACCACCACCGCATTTAGAATTCCGGGATGGCGATCCGATATGACACAATTTTCCCTTTCACCGGTAATACCCTTGTTCTCGCCGACGCAAGAACCAATCCCGCTTATCATTGTTCTCCACCTCAACCAAAGCGAAAGCCAAAGGCAACACCGGTTATTGGCATCACTTGATATTGCAACCAATAAAGTGCCCTTTGTATTGTCCGTCAAGAACGTGCCATCAATGGCGATGACGGGCCGACAATGCTCAAAAGCCCTCACGCATTGCTCAAAGGCCCAAAATGCACCGCCAAATACTCGGACGGTCCTCCCGTTATGAATCAATGTTTGGTGCCCATGAGGCTCAACCACGTGAACCATGCCTGGGTTTGTGGCGGCCATAGCTAACAACAACCTAGGGAGTCGGTTGTATGCTTCCTCCCAATTGCCATACAACATCTTGAATGCGGCTTGCTTCGCCTTCCATGCCTTGCCGTACTTCACCTTGTAATGAAAGATGGCTTTCACAAGGTCAATGACACTCTTGATGCTCATTGTTGGAAGTGTGGATATTTGGTTGGAAAGCACATGGCGATGAACTCGGATGTGAGTTGTCTGTGTCGTTGGTACACAAGCTTGCCATCCGCATTCTTGTGTCGGCACATGTGAGTTGGTAGACAACTCACTATGCGCCAAGTGGGACCTCCTTTCCATGGCCTTGCACGCACAATCCATGGACATGTTGGCACTTCACATTTGACCGCAGTAACGCACATTCACGTCCGAGTTGGCCACTTTATGTGGACGATAATGTGTAACCGAGTAGTTGTCGAGCCACATCTTCAATTCCAAGAAGGATTGAAACTCACAACCGGATATATCCCGTTCTTGCCGCCTTCCAAATCACGGTGAGAACTTGGCCTAGCTCCAAGAGATATGCATTTGCCACCATCCACAACGGCTTCATCCATGAGACTAAGATCCTTGAACAATGGTGTCTTGTGATCCCGCCGAATACCTTCTTGAATGCTTCGCCTCCTTTGGCGTGAACCCTCCTCATCAACTTCTTCATCGGGACCATCGTCATCCGAGTCCGATGCATATGCACGGAAAAGGGATGGATTGGTCCATTGTCTCTTGCACATGATATTGGTCGAGATCACCCACATTGTTGTCATGGAGGTCAACTTCGTTGTCATCCTTCTCGTACTCATCATTCTCCTCTTCAAAACCTTCATTTTGGTTGTTTGGAGTCGGGCTCAATGTTGGCCAATCTTGTTGCGTGAATTGAGGTTCACTCATTTGATCTTGGTTCATGGGTGGGGAGTGCTAGCAACCAACGGGGAGGGGTTAGGTTCAAGTCTACATTCAAAGTAGACTCAACCTTCTTGGAGGCAAATAACTCAAGAGCCTTGTCTAGAGATTCGCAACCGCCTCTCCTTGTATGCAACCCAACTTTGCTCGGAGTTCACACGCATTGTCTTCCAACGGATGTGCATTCCAAAACCAACATTATGCCTTCCCTCGAACTCAACAACGTCACTTGGGTCCATCCAATTCAAATCTTTCCTCACTTGTTCCAAAAGCTCCGCATAGCTAGGACTACTCTCAAACACCATGTCAAGCTCATCCGGTCCATCTCAACATTGCCTTTCAAAAGGCCTCTTTATCCACATGATGAACATAAACACATGTTCTCCCCATCCCTACAATAATAAAAACACACATATATCAAGTAAATACTTAAGAAAAATATTTGCACACATATGCCCTAACATATATATGAATTAATAACCCTAACCCCCACATAACAATTACCACAACCCTAACCATAGCATAACCCTATCACCAACATCAAACACACATAACCCTAACCCTAGCATACTATGGAAGCCTAAACAACCCAAATTAGCAAAGAAACATAACATCATTCAACACAAATTTGCAAATCCAAGCAAAAACTAGGGTTTCCCCAAACTAGCAAGATTTGAGCAAATGTGACAATTCCTATGAATGAAAACGAGGGGATCGGAGGAGATTACCTTAAGGGAGGGGTTGGCTTCGAAATCCACGGTCAAATATTCCGGATTTGCAAGATTTGAGAAGGATTTGAGAGGGGGGAGAGGGGAAGAGAGGAGGCCGCAAGTCTAAGGGTTTGGGTGGGGTGGGGTGTGTGGGAGTGGGGTGGGAGGAGAGAGGTGGGGCCAGCCCAAGTGAAACAGACTGCAGGCGCCCAAGAGCTAGGGCGCTGCACATTACAGTGTGTGGCGCCTAAGTCTTAGCGACTGCGATGTTGTATGTGGGGCATAATCTGGACCAGTGCCATGTTGGCGGGATGTGCGACGCCTAAGAAAAGGGTGCTGCCAGAGGGTGCGGCGCCCAGCTGTCGGGCGCCACACTAAAGGGTCGTGAGTGAAATTTTTCATGACTGGTTTGTGATTTGATTTCTGCCTCAGGTCAAATATGTCATTTCTGCCAACTTGGAGGCAGCCAAACAAATCCATATGACACGCTGACAACTGACAAGCCAAGAAAGGAAGCTAGCTCTCCACTCCAGTGAATGCAGTGCAGTAAAGGAGTATCATCGACTAGCTAGTCCGCCGCTGGCCTCCCCTCCCTCGTCCCGTTCCTCCAGTCCCCCTCCCCTCCCCTCCCCTAGCGTAGGCACGCGCGCAGCTTGGCGCGGCGGCCGACGGCCGACGGCCAGCGCAAGGAAGGAACAAGGCCGGAAGGGCAGGAGGTAACCCCATCTCCTCCCTCCTTTCCCCCCTCTCCTCCTCTCCTCCTAAATTCTTGATTGAAACCATTGGCTTGTTAGATGCAATTAGTTTCTCTCACTCAAATCGAGGGTGTCGAGCAGTGGGAGGGTGAACGGGGAATGGATCTGCGGTAGCGGCGACCTCGTCGGCCTGGGCGTCGCGTCCGGCCGGTTCTTGATGGGGACGAGGGTGTGAGGCGGGGGAGGGACGGGCTACTTGCGAGGAGGAAGAGGCGGCGGCGGCGGCGCCGCCCTCTACTCCGTGCACGAGCGATGGCCAGGTCCAACCCCTACAATAAATGGGCCGGTTCCAATGGGCTAAAATCTAGCATCATTGCTGTGATGCTGTCACATTTTTTTAAAAGCATCCCTAAGGTCCAGTGCAAATAAACTACACGAATGTCTCAAAAAATAAACTACACGATGCTAAAATTTAGCATTGCCATCACAATTTTTTTTATAAGAAAGAAAAAATCCCTAAGATTAAAGCATCCGGCAGCGTGAAGAGGACATAGCCAGGCATCAATCACAAAATAGAACTCTTCACAGGGCACATATATATATATATATAGTGAGGACTAGAAGATATACTCGAAAGCATCCCTAAGATTAAACAGTTTTGCATATGCAATTCTCTTTTCATCTACTACTAAGACATGCGATTGTAAATAATCAGCTCATAATTTTTTACTTGTACCAGCCTCCATACATTTGTTGTGCATAGTGTTGCTTTGGAATAGATACTCTGTTCACTGGACCAGAAGGTAATGCAAGCTAATAAGTGGGCCTTTGCAGGTACTGACTCTTTTCTTCAGTACATAAAAGACTGGGAAAAAAAACTGTTTTAACATTCTTTTACACTTGATGCCTCGGTCCCCAAGTTGATTGATGCATTGCTCTGTCATTCTCATGCACATTTACATGTTATTCACTGCTTGCAGGTGGTGGAACTTCTTTCTTGGATCTGTTAAAGCAATGGGATTGTCAAGTAACTGTGTTAAGACAATCAAGGTCCAGCAGTGTGTGAAATTGCCTGATTCCAAATATCTTGTAAGAACGACACCACTGTTACTGCTGTTGTGTTGTCCATCTTAATTTCTGATATATACTTCCGTTACGACCCCCACTTTGGTTATGCAGCACATCAACGATGAGCTTGCTGGGTGCTTTGGTACCGAAGGTCATGGCGACAGGCGGACGGCCCTCGTTCTCAGCCCGTTCGGCAAGAATGTCTGGCCTGTCAAGGTCGACCGAGACGCCAAAGGGGCATTCCTGGGTGATGGGTGGCCACAGTTTGTTGCCGCGCACGGTATTGGCGTTGGCTGGTACTTGGTGATCCGGCATGAAGGGTGCGGCGTGCTCACTCTAAAGGCGTTCAACGCCAGCTTTGTCATTAAAGAGTTCGGCCTAACAATCACTGGTGTGTTTGGACTTTCACAGTTACTCAGATTTTCGGCCTAAAAGTCATAGCTAATTCACTCTTGTTCATGTTTAGTTTTGAGCCCAGCCGAGATTGAGAACGCCTTTGCTCGTAAGCCACAGTTCATCGTGCCACTTCAGAGAAGTTTCATGGAAAAGATGGTTTGCTTACTTTTCTTGTTTAAATGTGCAGAACCAAGTCCTTAAGTGCACCATCATTAAGCTGCTAATTATGTTCACTCCATTATGATGTTTCACCTGTCCTCGCAGCCTATTCCTCCCGAGTTTCTGCAACGAGGATACATCTCGGAAGAAGACCTGAACAGACCGAGACCGACAGCCACTTTTTTAACATCCTGGCATATCGAGCTCAAGAAGGATGGCCCAAATGTCTTCTTCACTGGTTCCGAATGGCCAAAGTTTCTGGCCTACTTTGAAATTGCTGAAACCGATGTCCTGCTGATCAAGTATCAGGGGTGCATGAACTTCTCATTCGAGACCTTCCAAACTGGGAATAATGAGCACATGGAGGAAAAAATAAGCTCGTCTCAGCAAAGCGAGCAATGTGAGCAAACAAATTTTTCTGAAAAATTATATCTTGGTAATAGATTTAATTGATCACTACCATTGTCCTCTTAGCACCTGCAGCACAATGCCAAGAGGACGAACATGTTTCCACTCGGAGAAGGACACAAAGTAATGGCATAAGTATGAAACAAGCTTCAACTTTTCTGAAAAACTATATCTTGGTAATATATTAAATTGATTACTAACATTGTCTTCTTAGCACCTGGAGCACAAAGCCAAGAGGAAGAACATGTTTCCACTCGGACAAGGAAACAAAGCAATGGCATAAGTATGAAACAAGCCTCATCTTTTCTGAAAAACTATATCTTGGTAATATATTAAATTGATTACTACCATTGTCCTCTCAGCACCTGGAGCACAAAGCGAAGAAGAAGAACCTGTGTCCACTCAGAAAAGGAAACAAAGCAATGGCAAAAGTATGAAACAAGCCTCAACTTTTCTGAAAAACTATATATCTTGGTAATAGATTAAATTGATTACTACCATTGTCCTCTTAGCACCTGGAGCACAAAGCCAAGAGGAAGAACATGTTTGCACCAGGAAAAGGAAACAAAGCAAAGTCAAAAGCATGCTAGACGTATCCACAACTTCACAACACCGAAAGAAGGGTCTGTGTGAGCTTGGGTCGACGGGGTCGCAGGCTTGGTTAAGGAAGGAGGTCAACGAACTCGCGCTTAAAAGATATCTTGTAAGTACAATCATTATTTTACTCTGAGCAAATTAGGAAGTTGTTTGAAAAAAGAGAGTAAGAAATAAGAGTGCACCTTTTGGAAATAAGGGAACCAACTAACCAATCAAACTACTTGACATGCCAGTGTATTATCAACTCGGTGCATAATATTTGTCATCATACACCCACGAACTGTGATACAAATGACCCGTGCGATCGCAATTGCTTGCAGCATTTTCCAGCGCGCTTCGGGTTCCTGGAGCGTTGCAAGATCACGCTCAAGTCCGTGGAGAGGAACAAGTCTTGGGAGGTGGAAGGTGTCAACTACCATCCAGGCACCAACAGGTCTTATAATTGTCTTACGAGAGGCTGGAAGGCCTTCTGTAAGGAGAACGAGCTCAAGGCAGGAGACATCTGCACCTTCAAAGTCGTCAAGAGCACGCTGTGGCATGTTGTCATCGACCGCTGCTAGAAATACGGTTCATAGATGATCTTGGCTGATGGCGGACCTGCTGGTTTTGCGAACCTAAGTAGTATCATGATGAATATTGTGGTGACATGATAATCAACCTGCTACTGCTAGGAGTTTGTATTCCATGACTTGTGATTAGGTGGCTGGCTTGGCAAGGCATGATATTTACTTGGTTCGTAACCTGCTAGGTGTTTTCGTTCATGACTTGTGATTAGGTGGCTGGCTTGTCAAGGCATGATATTTAACCTGCTAGGAGTTGGTTTTACCGCTGTAATGCAGCAGTGCACTATACTTATTGTTTAGCCTCAGTGCTACTATTAGTCTATCACTCATTCACATAAGTCTCCTTTATCTTTGTCCAAGTATACAAAAATGAGGGTTAACCTCGTCCCCGGGGAAAATGGTTAAAGTGCTGCCATTACCCATAAAAATTATAACTGGCACTAGGTTTGTAGAGGAATCTTGTATATTTCATCTAGTAAGACTAGCTGATTCTAACCCCCTTTTTCCCCCAAGAATTAACTGCTCCTAAGAATTACTCCAGAATTGCTATATTTATTTCTCACTCTTCCGCATTCAAGATTATACACGGTACAATGGAATTTTGTTCCCATTGCAAACCGAATTTCGCTTCGAATGCAGCACAAATTTATTCGGATCTACTCGTAATAATTTATTTACAGAGTAACGTTTATTTTGTTCCCGAATATGTCTAAATTTGTTTGGGTGGCGCACAAGTTTTTTTAGACTGGTCGTTCAGAAAATAAAGGACAAATTTGCAGCAAATTATTGTGTTACTCACATGATACTGAGCCAAAAGTCCTTTGTCGAAAATAAACCGTACAAAGCGTTCACTTTGAATTTTGCCGCCACATTTTGCCTCCCCCTATATAGCTTTGATATAGCTGCCGGGGAGCACCACGAGTCCACCAGTCCCCAGGTACATCGGCTGATTTTGTGAGATGCGGAGCTTTCCTGGGATGATACAGAAAGCAGAATTGTTATGGAGATTCCAGGTGCATAATTCAAGCAGCAACAGGAATTTCTGAGTCGAACCAACAAAATTTAACAAGAACACATTAAACTAAATTCATCGCAAGGAGTCGAGTCTCATTGCCACATGCCTAAGAATCTTTAAGGTATTATAGAAAAAAAAGAATCTTTAAGGCAGACAAGGAGTTGAATTTCTAGCCAGAGACCACCGTGGGATTTCTTCGGCCACCGTGGGATCTTGCTCCAGCCATGGCCACACATTGCCTCGTGTGTTCTGAGCCAAGTTTTTTTTCTTTGAAAGATCCATCATCGCTGGCATTCATTGATAATAGAAGAAAGCAACGGAAACAACAAGGTGGTGAAGGTCCTAGGACCAGGAGATCCGAAGATCAAAAGAAAAAGAAAAACATCAGCCCTAATGGTTGCAACAGAACACTCCTAGACAACGCAGCTCCGACTTCGAAGATGAACCACAAAGAAACGAGGCAAGGTTGGCGTCATGAGGGATCACCGAACGAGCCACCTGACATGCGTCGTCGTATACCAGCGGCCCCCCACCGCGGCTTCGACTTCACAACACCAGGCAGTCGAGGCATTCCCATGGACATGCCAGAGAAGAAGAGCCGACTACCACGACCAAAGCCACGCTTCCGGTGTTGCTCACCACTGTCATCATTGCTACAGAAGCCACCGTGCATGTCCAGTCATAGGAAGCACCAAAGGGATCAAATTCTTCAAGACGGCGCCCTAAAGAGGGGAACGGCGTTGAAGACGACGACACCGCCCGACCCTGTAGCAGGATCTGGGCTTTCACCAGAAGGACTTGATCCGGGAGTAGAGGTTGTGAAGATTCCTGACGACGCCTCCAAGGAGGATAGCGATGCCCATAGGCGCCGTCGCCGCCGGCCGGCCAGCACCGGACAGGCTTTCACCCAGTGCAGCCACTCCCACACAACAGGCCGAGGTCGACCCGTACCTCCATTGGACCGCGCATCCCCCACACAACGAGCACGCCAATGCTATGTAAGGCCACCCGCAAACCTCCTCGACGACGGGCCTGCAGAGACCAGATCAGGTCCTGCACCCCGCATCCAACCGCGGCAGAGCCACCCTGCTCCAGCAAGGGGCAACCGGGCACCACCAGCAGTTGGCAGTGCCCCTCCTGGACCGCCAGCCACGGACCTCCTACCAACAGTCGTCTCCTTCCGCCCCCTGGACTCCAGAGCAGCAGAACAGGGCAGAGAAAACTGCCCATCTTGCGCTGCCAAGGCCGGATCCGTGGCATCCAGGCCTGCCCGCGGGGCCGCCGAGCGAAGACCACCGGCCGCCGCCCGCCAGATCTGCACCGGCGACCATCACGCCGCCCTCATGGCTGCATATCGCGCCCCGCCGCGCACATCCTCGCGTGGTCGCCGCGCCCAGCCCGCGCCTCCACCCTGCACGTAGGCCAGCACCACCGCTGCATTAACCTCACGCCGTCGCGACGCCTCTGCCGACGGCCCGCCTCCTCACCAAATCCGGTCGCGAGGCCCCCGGATCCGCACCTCGCAGGCAGCCGCCAGGCCACCTCCGTGAGGGAGGCGCATGCCAGCCAGACCGCCGCCGGAGGCCGACGGCCCGCCTCCTCACCAGATCCGGGCGTGAAGGCCCCGGATCCGCCGCCTCAGGCAGTGCCGGACCACCTCCGTGAGGGAGGCGACGCTAACCAGGCGTGACTGGGGCCGCTGCCCCAGCCTTCCAAATACCGCCATCGCCACCCCGAGCACCCTTAGGAGTGGCTGCCCAAGGCCAAGACCGATGTCTATACGCAACCTTCTTATGTAGACTCGTGTTGGGCCTCCAAGCGCAAAGTTTTGTAGGACAATAGCAAATTTCCCTCAAGTGGATGACCTAAGGTTTATCAATCCATGGGAGGCATAGGATGAAGATGGTCTTTCTCAAACAACCTTGCAACCAAATAACAAAGAGTCACTTGTGTCCCCAACACACCCAATACAGTGGTAAATTATATAGGTGCACTAGTTCGGCGAAGAGATGGTGATACAAGTGCAATATGGTAGTAGATATATGTTTTTGTAATTGAAAATATAAAAATAGTAAGGTAACTAGTAGCAAAAGTGAGCGAAAACGGTATTGCAATGCTTGGAAACAAGGCCTAGGGTTCATACTTTCACTAGTGCGAGTTCTCTCAACAATGATAACATAATTAGATCATATAACAATCCCTCAACATGCACGAAGAATCACTCCAAAGTTCCTATCGCGGAGAACATAAGATGAAATTGCTTGTAGGGTACGAAACCACCTCAAAGTTATTCTTTCTGATCAATCCATTGAGCTATTCCTATAAGTGTCACAAACAACCCTAGAGTTCATAGTAAAATAACACCATATGACACACATCAACCAACCCTAATGTCACCTAGATACTCCAATGTTACCACAAGTATCCATGGGTCAATTATACGATATGCATCAAACAACTTCAGATTCATAATATTCAATCCAACACAAAGAACCTCAAAGAGTGCCCCAAGATTTCTACCGGAGAAACAAGGACGAAAACATGCATCAACCCCTATGCATAGATTACCCCAATGTCACCTGGGAGTCCGCGAGTTGAATGCCAAAACATACATCAAGTGAATCAATAAAACACCCCATTGTCAACATGTGTATCCCACGCAAGACATACATCAAGTGTTATCAAATCCATAATAGTATTCAATCCGATAATAGTGAAACCTCAAAGGTAAAACTCAATTCATCACAGGAAGGTAGAGGGGGAGAAACACCATATGATCCAACTATAATAACAAGGCTCGCGATACATGAAGATCGTGCCAAATCAAGAACACGATAGAGAGAGAGAGAGATAGATAGAGAGAGAGAGAGAGAGATATCAAACACACAGCTATTGGTACATACCCTCAGCCCCGAGGGTGAACTACTCCCTCCTCGTCATGGAGACCGCTGGGATGATGAAGATGGCCACCGGTGATGGTTTCCCCCTCTGGCAGGGTGCCGGAACGGGCTCCCGATTGGTTTTTCATGGCCACAAAGGCTTGCGGCGGTGGAACTCCCGATCTAGGTTTATTTCTGGGGATTTCCATATTTATAGGAATTTTAGGCGTTGAGAACAAGTCAGGGGGGGTCCACGAGGAGCCCACAAGACCGGAGGGTGCGCCCTAGGGGGGACGCCCTCCACCCTTGTGGAGGCCTCGTGGCTCTTCTGGCCCAACTCTTTTGCTTCGGGGGGTTCTTCTGGTCCATAAAAAATCATCGTAAATTTTCATGTCATTTGGACTCCGTTTGGAATTCCTTTTCTGTAAAACTCAAAAACAAGGAAAAAAACAAAAACTGACACTGGGCTCTTGGTTAATAGGTTAGTCCCAAAAATCATGTAAAATAGCATATAAATGCATATAAAACATCCAAGATGGATAATATAATAGCATGGAATAATAAAAAATTATTGATACGTTGGAGACGTATCAAGCATCCCCAAGCTTAATTCCTGCTCGTCCTCGAGTAGGTAAATGATAAAAACAGAATTTTTGATGTGGAATGCTACCTAACATATTTATCCATGTAATTTTTCTTTATTGTGGCAAGAATATTCAGATCCATAAGATTGACAACAAAAGTTTAATATTGACATAAAAACAATAATACTTCAAGCATACTAATAAAGTAATCATGTCTTCTCAAAATATCATGGCCAAAGAAAGCTATCCCTACAAAATCATATAGTCTGGTTATGCTCCATTTTCATCACACAAAGTATTCAAATCATGCACAACCCCGATGACAAGCCAAGCAATTGTTTCATACTTTTGGTGTTCTCAAACTTTGTCAACTTTCATGCAATACATGAGCGTGAGCCATGGACATAGCACTATAGGTGGAGTAGAACATGGTGGTTGTGGAGAAGACAAAAAGAAGGAGATAGTCTCACATCAACTAGGCGTATCAACGGGCTATGGAGATGCCCATCAATAGATATCAGTGTGAGTGAGTAGGGATTGCCATGCAACGGGTGCACTAGAGCTATAAGTTTATGAAAGCTCAAAAAAGAAACTAAGTGGGTGTGCATCCAACTTGCTTGCTCATGAAGACCTAGGGCAATTTGAGGAAGCCCATCGTTGGAATATACAAGCCAAGTTCTATAATGAAAAATGCCCACTAGTATATGAAAGTGACAACATAGGAGACTCTCTATCATGAAGATCATGGTGCTACTTTGAAGCACAAGTGTGGAAAAAGGATAGTAACATTGCCCCTTCTCTCTTTTCTCTTGTTTTTTTGATTGGCTTCTTTGGCCTCTTTTTTTATTGGCTTCTTTGGCCACTTTTTTTTATTTCCTCACATGGAACAATGTTCTAATAATGATCATCATCACACTTTTATTTATTTACAACTTAAGAATTACAACTCGATACTTAGAACAAAATATGACTCTATATGAATGCCTACGGCGGTGTACCGGGATGTGCAATGACTCAAGAGTGACATGTATGAAAATTATGAACGGCGGCTTTGTAACAAATACTATGTCAACTACATGATCATGCTAAGCAATGTGACAATGATGAAGTGTGTCATAATAAACAGAATAGTGGAAAGTTGCATGGCAATATATCTCAGAATGGCTATAGAAATGCCATAATAGGTAAGTATGGGGCTTTTTTTTTAGGAAGGTATATGGTGGGTGTATGGTACCGGCGAAAGTTGCGGTACTAGAGAGGCTAGCAATGGTGGAAGGGTGAGAGTGTGTATAATCCATGGACTCAACATTAGTCATAAAGAACTCGCATACTTATTGCAAAAATCTATTAGTCATCAAAACAGAGTACTATGTGCATGCTCCTAGGGGGATAGATTGGTAGAAAAAGACCATCGCTCGTCCCCAACCACCACTCATAAGAAAGACAATCAATAAACAAATCATGCTCCAACTTCGTTACATAAC
Source organism: Aegilops bicornis (assembly GCA_021605145.1). Lineage (NCBI taxonomy): Eukaryota > Viridiplantae > Streptophyta > Magnoliopsida > Poales > Poaceae > Aegilops > Aegilops bicornis. The sequence continues at coordinate 756,890,763 of CM038673.1, read as the reverse complement.
GGTTCACCATACGTGCATGCTACGGGAATCACAAACATCAACACAAGTATTTCTACAATCCACAATTACCCACTAGCATGACTCTAATATCACCATCCTCATATCTCAAAACAATCATAAGGAATCAAACTTCTCATAGTATTCAGTGCACTTTATATGAAAGTTCTAATTATATCCCTCTTGGATGTCTATCATATTAGGACTAAATTCATAACCAAAGCAAATTACCATGATGTTTAAGACTCTCAAAATATTATAAGTGAAGCATGAGAGTTCATCAATTTCTTCAAAATAAAACCGCCGTTGTGCTCTAAAAAGATATAAGTGAAGCACTAGAGCAAACGACAAACTACCCCAAAAGATATAAGTGAAGATCAATGAGTACTCGAATAATTGTGTAACTATGTGAAGACTCTCTAACATTTAAGAATTTTAGATCTTGGGATATTATTCAAACAGCAAGCAAAACAAAATAAAATAAAATGACGCTCCAAGCAAAAGACATATCATGTGGTGAATAAAAATATAGCTTCAAGTAAGGTTACCGATGAACGAAGACGAAAGAGGGGATGCCATCTGGGGCGTCCCCAAGCTTAGATGCTTGGTTGTCCTTTAATATTACCTTGGGGTGCTTAGATACCGATTAACGAGCTAGTCAAGTAGAGGCATACTAGGGACAATATGTTTTGTCTATGTATTCACACATGTACTAAGTTCCCGGTTAATACAATTCTAGCATGAATAATAAACATTTATCATGAAATAAGGAAATAAATAATAACTTTATTCTTGCCTCTAGGGCATATTTCCTTCAGTTTTGATGGACTACGGAATAAGGAGTGGCAAGAGCCTAAGCTTGGGTATGTTTCCTAACCATAGACATGTGTTGTCATTTGATGAACGGGATCACATCATTAGGAGAATGATGTGATGGACATGACCCATCCGTTAGCTTAGCATTATGATCGTTACAGTTTCATTGCTACTGCTTTCTTCAGAACTTATACAAGTTCCTCAGACTATGAGATTATGCAACTCCCGTATATCGGAGGAACACTTTGTGTGCTACACAACGTCACAACGTAAATGGCTGATTATTAAGGTGCTCTACAGGTGTCTCCGAACGTGTTTGTTCATTGGCATAGATCGAGATTAGGATTTGTCACTCCGTTTATCGGAGAGCTATCTCTGGGCCCTCTCGGTAATACTCATCATTCTAAGCCTTGCAAGAATTGTGAATAATAAGTTAGTTGCGGGATGAAGTATTACGGAACGAGTAAAGAGACTTGCCGGTGATGATATTGAACTAGGTATGATGATACCGACGATCAAATCTCGGGCAAGTAACATACCAATGACAAAAGGAACAACGTATGTTGTTATGCGGTTTGACCGATAAAGATGTTTGTAGAATATGTAGGAACCAATATGAGCATCCAGGTTCCGCTATTGGTTATTGACTAGAGACGTGCCTCGGTCATGTCTACATAGTTCTCAAACCCGTAGGGTCCGCACGCTTAACGTTCGATGACGATTGGTATTATGAGTTTATGTGATTTGATGTACTGAAGGTTGTTCGGAGTCCCGGATGAGATCACAGACATGATGAGGAGTCTCAAAATGGTCGAGACATAAAGATTGATATATTGGACGGCTATATTCGGACACCGGAAGTGTTCCGGAGAAGTTTCGGATAAACACGGAGTACCGGAGGGTTACCGGAACCCCCCAGGGGGTTATTGGGCCTCATGGGCCAAGTGGTGGAAGAGAGGAGGCAGGCCAAGGTGGGGAACCCCCCCCCCCCCCTAGCCCAAACCGAATTGGACTAGGGGGGCGGCCCCCCTTTCCTTCTCTCCTGCCCCTCCTTCCTTCTTCTCCTAGTTGGACTAGGAAAGGGGGAACCTACTCCTACTTGGAGTAGGATCCCCCCCCCCCTTAGGGTGCGCCCCTTGAGGCTGGCCGCCCCCCTCCTCTCCTCCTTTATATACGGGGGAGGGAGGCACCCCATAGACACACAAGTTGATCTTTAGCCGTGTGTGGTGCCCCCCTCCATAGTTTTCCACCTTGATCATATCGTCGTAGTGCTTAAGCGAAGCCCTGTGCCGGTAATTTCATCATCACCGTCACCATGCCATCGTTCTGACGGAACTATCCCTTGGCCTCAGCTGGATCTAGAGTTCGAGGGACATCACCGAGATGAACGTGTGCAGATCGCGGAGGTGCCGTGCGTTCGGTCGGTTGGATCGCGAAGATGTTCGACTACATCAACCGTGTTACTTAACGCTTTCGCTTTTGGTCTACGAGGGTACGTGGACACACTCTACCCCTCGTTGCTATGCATCACCTAGATAGATCTTGCGTGATCGTAGGATTATTTTTAAATTATTGCGTTCCCCAACAGTGGCATCCGAGCCAGGTCTATGCGTAGATGTTATATGCACGAGTAGAACACAAAGAGTTGTGGGCGATAATAGTCATACTACTTACCAGCATGTCATACTTTGGTTTGGCGGTATTGTTGGATGAAGCGGCCCGGACCGACATTACATGACCACGTTCATGATACTGGTTCTACCGATGTGCTTATGCACATAGGTGGCTGGCGGGTGTCTGTTTCTCCAACATTAGTTGATTCGAGTGTGGCTACGCCCGGTCCTTGTTGAAGGTTTAAACAACACACTTGACAAAAAAATCGTTGTGGTTTTTGATGCGTAGGTAAGAACAGTTCTTGCTAGTAGCCCATAGCAGCCACGTAAAACTTGCAACAACAAACTGCAGGACGTCTAACTTGTTTTTGCAGGGCTTGTTGTGATGTGATATGGTCAAGGCATGATGTGATATAAATTGTTGTATGAGATGATCATGTTTTGTAACAAAGTTATCGGCAATTGGCAGGAGCCATATGGTTGCCGCTTTATTATATGCAATGCAATCGCCATGTAATTGTTTTACTTTATCACTAAGTGGTAGCGATAGTCGTAGTAATAATAGTTGGCGAGACGACAACGATGCTACGATGAAGATCAAGGAGTCGCGTCGGTGACAATGGAGATCATGACGATGCGTCGGTGATGGAGATCATGAGCACAATATGATGATGGCCATATCATGTCACATATTTTGATTGCATGTGATGTTTATGTTTTATGCATCTTATTTTGCTTAGTACGACGGTAGCATTATAAGATGATCCCTTACTAAATTTCAAGGTATAAGTGTTCTCCCTGAGTATGCGTCGTTGCTACAGTTCGTCGTGCCGAGACACCACGTGATGATCGGATGTGATAAGCTCTACGTTCACATACAACGGGTGCAAGCCAGTTTTGCACACGCAGAATACTCGGGTTAAACTTGACGAGCCTAGCATATGCAGATATGGCCTCGGAACACTGAGACCGAAAGGTCGAACGTGAATCATATAGTAGATATGATCACCATAGTGATGTTCACCATTGAAAACTACTCCATCTCACGTGATGATCGGACATGGTTTAGTTGATTTGGATCACGTGATCGTTTAGATGACTAGAGGGATGTCTATCTAAGTGGGAGTTCTTAAGTAATATGATTAACTGAACTTTAATTTATCATGAACTTAGTACCTGATAGTATTTTGCATGTTTATGTTGTTGTAGATCAATGGCCCGTGCTACCGTTCCTTTGAATTTTAATGTGTTCCTAGAGAAAGCTAAGTTGAAAGATGATGGCAGCAACTACACGGACTGGGTCCGTAACTTGAGGATTATCCTCATTGTTGCACAGAAGAATTACGTCTTGGAAGCACCGCCAGGTGCCAGGCCTGCTGCAGATGCTACTGATGACGTTAAGAACGTCTGGCAGAGCAAAGCTGATGACTACTCGATAGTTCAGTGTGCCATGCTTTATAGCTTAGAACCGGGACTTCAAAGACATTTTGAACGTCATGGAGCATATGAGATGTTCCAAGAGTTGAAGTTAATATTTCAAGCAAATGCTCGAGTTGAGAGATATGAAGTCTCCAACAAGTTCTACAGCTGCAAAATGGAGGAGAATAGTTATGTCAGTGAACACATACTCAGAATGTCTGGGTACCATAACCACTTGACTCAGCTGGGAGTTGATCTTCCTGTTGATAGTGTCATTGACAGAGCTCTTCAGTCACTGCCACCCAGCTATAAAGGCTTTGTGATGAACTATAATATGCGAGGGATGAACAAGACTATTCCAGAGCTCTTCGCAATGCTAAAGGTCGCGGAGGTAGAAATCAAGAAGGAACATCAAGTGTTGATGGTCAATAAGACCACTAGTTTCAAGAAAAAGGGAAAACGGAAGAAGGGGAACTTCAAGAAGAACGGCAACAAGGTTGCTGCTCAAGAGAAGAAACCCAAGTCTGGACCTAAGTCTGAAACCGAGTTCTTGTACTGCAAAGGGACTGGTCACTGGAAGCGGAACTGCCCCAAGTATTTGGCGGATAAGAAGGATGGCAAAGTGAAAGGTATATTTGATATACATGTTATTGATGTGTACCTTACTAATGCTCATAGTAGCGCATGGGTATTTGATCTTGGATTACATTGCTCATATTTGCAACTCGAAACAGGGGCTACGGATTAAACGAAGATTGGCTAAGGACGAGGTGACGATGCGAGTGGGAAATGGTTCCAAGGTCGATGTGATCGCCGTCGGCACGCTACCTCTACATCTACCATCGAGATTAGTTTTAGACCTAAATAATTGTTATTTGGTGCCAGCGTTGAGCATGAACATTATATCTGGATCTTGTTTAATGCAAGACGATTATTCATTTAAATTAGAGAATAATGGTTGTTCTATTTATATGAGTAATACCTTTTATGGTCATGCACCCTTGATGAGTGGTCTATTTTTGTTGAATCTCGATAGTGATGATACACATATTTATAATATTAAAGCCAAAAGATGCAAAGTTCATAATTATAGTGCAACTTATTTGTGGCGTTGCCGTTTGGGTCATATCTGTGTAAAAAGCATGAAGGAACTCCATGCTGATGGATTTTTGGAATCACTTGGTGCTTGCGAACCGTGCCTTATGGGCAAGATGACTACAATTCTATTCTCCGGAACAATGGAATGAGCTACTGACTTGTTGAAAATAATACATACCGATGTATGTGGTCCAATGAGTATTGAGGCTCGTGGTGGGTATCGTTATTTTCTTACCTTCACAGATGATTTGAGCAGATATGGTTATATCTACTTAATGAAGCATAAGTCTCAAACATTTGAAAAGTTCAAAGAATTTCAGAGTGAAGTGTAAAATCATCGTAACAAGAAAATAAAGTTTCTACGATCTGATCATGGAGGAGAATATTTGAGTTGCGAGTTTGGTCTTCATTTAAAACAACATGGGATAGTTTCACAATTAACGCCACCTGGAACACCATAGCGAAATGGTGTGTCCAAACTTCGTAACCATACTTTATTAGATATGGTGCGATCTATGATGTCTCTTACTGATTTACCGCTATCGTTTTGGGGTTATGCTTTAGAGACGGCTACATTCACTTTAAATAGGGCACCATCAATATCCGTTGAGACGATGCCTTATGAACTGTGGTTTGGCAAGGAACCAAAGTTGTCGTTTCTTAAAGTTTGGGGCTGCGATGCTTATGTGAAAAAGCTTCAACCTGATAAGCTCGAACCCAAATCGGAGAAGTGCGTCTTCATAGGATACCCAAAGGAAACTGTTGGGTACACCTTCTATCACAGATCCGAAGGCAAAATCTTTGTTGCTAAGAATGGATCCTTTCTAGAGAAGGAGTTTCTCTCGAAAGAAGTGAGTGGGAGGAAAGAAGAACTTGATGAGGTCATTGTACCTTCTCCCTTATTGGAAAGTAGTTCATCACAGAAATCAGTTCCAGTGATTCCTACACCAATTAGTGAGGAAGTTAATGATGATGATCATGAAACTTCAGATCAAGTTACTACCGAACCTCGTAGGTCTTCCAGAGTGAGATCCGCACCAGAGTGGTACGGTAATCCTGTTCTGGAAGTCATGTTACTAGACCATGATGAACCTACGAAGTATGAGGAAGCGATGATGAGCCCAGATTCCGCGAAATGGCTTGAGGCCATGAAATCTGAGATGGGATCCATGTATGACAACAAAGTGTGGACTTTGGTGGACTTGCCCGATGATCGGCAAGCCATAGAAAATAAATGGATCTTTAAGAAGAAGACCGACGCAGACGGTAATATTACTGTTTACAAAACTCGACTTGTTGTGAAAGGTTTTTGACAAGTTCAAGGAGTTGACTACGATGAGACTTTCTCACACGTAGCGATGCTTAAGTCTGTCTGAATCATGTTAGCGATTGCCGCATTTTATGATTATGAATTTTGGCAGATGGATGTCAAAATTGCATTCCTGAATGGATTTCTGGAAGAAGAATTGTATATGATGCAACCAGAAGGTTTTGTCAATCCAAAGGGTGCTAACAAAGTGTGCAAGCTCCAGCGATCCATTCATGGACTGGTGCAAGCCTCTCGGAGTTGGAATAAACGCTTTGATAGTGTGATCAAAGCATATGGTTTTATCTGAGACTTTTGGAGAAGCTTTGTATTTACAAGAAAGTGAGTGGGAGATTTATAGCATTTCTAATATTATATGTGGATGACATATTGTTGATTGGAAATGATATAGAATTTCTGGATAGCATAAAGGGATACCTGAATAAGAGTTTTTTTTGTGAAAGACCTCAGAGAAGCTGCTTACATATTGGGCATCAAGATCTATAGAGATAGATCAAGATGCTTAATTGGACTTTCACAAAGCACATACCTTGATAAAGTTTTGAAGAAGTTCAAAGGATCAGTCAAAGAAAGGGTTCTTACCTGTGTTACAAGGTGTGAAGTTGAGTCAGACTCAATGGCCGACCGCTGCAGAAGATAGAGAGAAAATGAAAGTCATTCCCTATGCTTCAGCCATAGGTTCTATCATGTATGCAATGTTGTGTACGAGACCTGATGTGTGCCTTCCTATAAGCATAGCAGGGAGGTACCAAAGTAATCCCGGAGTGGAGCACTGGACAGCGGTCAAGAACATCCTGAAATACCTGAAAAGTACTAAGGATATGTTTCTCGTTTATGGAGGTGAAAAAGAGCTCGTCGTAAACGGTTATGTCGATGCAAGCTTTGACACTGATCGGATGACTCTAAGTCGCAAACCGGATACGTATTTTTATTGAATGGAGGAGCTGTCAGTTGGTGCAGTTCCAAACAAAGAATCATAGCGGGTTCAACGTGTTAAGCGGAGTACATTGCTGCTTCGGAAGCAGCAAATGAAGGAGTTTGGATGAAGGAGTTCATATCCGATCTAGGTGTCATACCTAGTGCATCGGATCCAATCAAAATCTTTTGTGACAATACTGATGCAATTGGCTTGGCAAAGGAATCCAGATTTCACAAGATAACCAAGCACATCAAGAGACGCTTGAATTCCATCCGTCATCAAGTGTCGGAAGGGGACATAGAGATTTGCAAGATACACACGGATCTGAATGTTGCAGACCCGTTGACTAAGCCTCTTCCACAAGCAAAACATGATGAACACCAAAGCTCCATGGGTGTTAGAATCATTATTATGTAATCTAGATTATTGACTCTAGTGCAAGTGAGAGACTGAAGGAAATATGCCCTAGAGGCAATAAAAAAGTTATTATTTATTTCCTTATTTCATGATAAATGTTTATTATTCATGCTAGAATTGTATTAACTGGAAACTTAGTACACGTGTGAATACATAGACAAAACATATTGTCCCTAGTATGCCTCTACTTGACTAGCTCGTTAATCAAAGATGGTTATGTTTCCTAACCATAGAAATGTGTTGTCATTTGATGAACGAGATCACATCATTAGGAGAATGATGTGATGGACATGACCCATCCGTTAGCTTAGCATTATGATCGTTACAGTTTCATTGCTACTGCTTTCTTCATGACATATACAAGTTCCTCGGACTATGAGATTATGCAACTCCTGAATACTGGAGGAACACTTTGTGTGCTACCAAACGTCACAACGTAAATTGGTGATTATAAAGGTGCTCTACAGGTGTCTCTGAAGGTGTTTGTTGGGTTGGCATAGATCGAGATTAGGATTTGTCACTCCGTGTATCGGAGAGCTATCTTTGGGCCCTCTCGGTAATACTCATCACTCTAAGCCTTGCAAGCATTGTGACTAATGAGTTAGTTGCGGGATGAAGTATTACAGAACGAGTAAAGAGACTTGCCGGCAACGATATTGAACTAGGTATGATGATACCGATGATCGAATCTCGGGCAAGTAACATACCGATGACAAAGGGAACAACGTATGTTGTTATGCGGTTTGATCGATAAAGATCTTCATAGAATATGTAGGAACCAATATGAGCATCTAGGTTCCGCTATTGGTTATTGACCAGAATCGTGTCTCGGTCATGTCTACATAGTTCTCGAACCCGTAGGGTCCGCACGCTTAACGTTCGATGACGATTGGTATTATGAGTTTATGTGATTTGATGTACCGAAGGTTGTTCGGAGTCCTAGATGAGATCACGTACATGACAAGGAGTCTCGAAATGGTCGAGACATAAAGATTGATATATTGGACGACTATATTCGGACACCAGAAGTGTTCTGGAGAAGTTTCGGATAAAACCGGAGTACCGGAGGGTTACCGGAACCCCCCCCCGGGGGGGGGGGGGTTATTGGACCTCATGGGCCAAGTGATGGAAGAGAGGAGGCAGGCCAAGGTGGTGCGCACGCCCCCTAGCCCAAATGTAACATCCCAAAATTCTCAATTTTGGAATGTTATATTAGATAAATAACTATGCTTGTTGTCTGATGGTTTGTTTGAGTGATTGAGTGAAATTGAGTGGAATTTGAAATTTTTGAAAGTTGGATGAGAGGGAATAAAATGACTTTCCCAAAACTATCCCCTTTGCCCTTTTTTTTGGATCTCAATGAATTCAATTCCATTCCAACACCAAAACCCTAGAGTGAAGATGAAATGACTTCTTCCATTTGAAATGAAAAGGGTTTTGAAAAGATTTGAATTTCATTTGAGAATATTTCAAATTCAAAGCTTCATGCAACTCAATGATTTTCATGAGGGAAGATAAAATGACTTCTTCAATTATATGAAATATGAGTTGGAAGTTAAAAAGAATCAAATTGAAAGTCATTTGAAGGTATTTTGAAACTCCCCTTCAAATTTGGAATTATTTGGGTTTTATTCAAATTATTTTTCTCCTAAAAATAAATAAATGGAAATATGGGTAAAATGATTCCCTTCAATAGAAAATTAGGAGAAAACAAATTTGAAGTCATTATGGTATTTTTAAAATGATTTTATTGGATTTTATTAGAGCAGAAACACTCTTTGTTTTATTTAAATTTTGTGTATTTTATTTGAACTTGAAAAATAGTTCATGTTGTAGGAAATCTTTTTCTGATCATTTTGATATATATATATGTCCTATATAAAATATTTATATTTTATATATTTCTCTCTCTCTCTTTAAATTCAAAAAAAAATAATGCCCAGGCACCAGCCAGGCCGACTGGCCCAGCCAAAACCTGGGCGACCCACCCAAGCGGCCCACCGAACCGGCCCAGCCAACGGCCGAGCCAGCCTAGCGAGCCGACCGCACCCCCCCTCGTGCCGAAACCCTTCGGGTCGGCCGACCGACCCAAAACCCCGCTCCCCGCCGTCGCCGACAGGTGGACCCCCACCCGTCACCTACCTCACAGACGCCGCCACGGATCCCGCCGGATCCGGGATTCGCCATGATTCGCTCGCCCGGCTTGCCCTCGCCCAAGCCGTGCCCGCCCTATAAATACCCCTCCCGCACCCGTTCCCCCCTCGCCTCACGGACCTCCTCTCCCTCCACACGCCCTCGCGGAGTAGCCGAACGCCGCCCGCTGCCATTTGCCGCCCGAGCTCGCCCGGTCACCCCGAGCCCCGTTGACTCCTGCTTGGACCCTCGTCGCGCCAAGACCCGCGGAGCTCCCCGCCGTCGCCCCCGACCACCGGAGACGCCGGAACACTCGCCGCCCGAGCCGCCGCCGCCGTCGATCTTCGGTGAGTCACCGGAGTTTACCCCCGCCGTCCGATCTACTCCCTACGGCGTAGATTAGAAACCCCCGAAGGGGTATGTTCTTTTAAATAAAACCGGGTTTTATTCCGGTTCGTTCCGGTTTAGTTTAGTTAGGTTTTTTTTATTTGAACCGGCCCGATTCAGTTTAAACCCTAGGGTGTAGTTTAGTTATATTACGCCGAAGCATTATATAGGCCCATTAGCCCAGTTTTCTTTTTAGTTTTTATTTTTAGTTTTCTGTTTTAACAGAATAGTTTCAGATTAGCAAAATTCATATCTTTTAATCTACTTAATATTTTTAAGTGATTCTTTTTTTGTTGGTTTGAAAATTTCATATAGTTTCTGTAGAAAATATAATTAGCTATGTTAAAATTATTTAGAATTGCTTTATTTTAATTTTAGTCAGAATAGTAAATCTGCTATAAAATGAGTTAGGAAAATTATTTTTATATGATTCTTTTTGTCCCAACTTAGTTTTGTCATTGCCAAACCGTAGGAATTAATTTGGGCATTTTAGGATTAATAAAAAATAGTTTTAACCAGAATCATGTTATTCTTAATTAATTACCTAGCTACTGTTTTCCTATTGTTTTAATTAGCAAATAAATTTATTTTTCATATGTGATAGATTATTCTAGGTTAGTTTCTGTCACTTTAGAGCATGAACTTTTATTTATATTAAATAAAACTTTTATTTTATTTTTCTTACTAAAATTTGCTTTAGGCCTAATAGGAGTTTTATAATAGATTTTAAAGTGATTCTTTTGCTCCTAGTTGCATAATGCATTCTTTTCTGTTAAGTTAGCATAAAACCACGATTAGGTTCTGTTGAGAAAATTTTTGTAATATAAAACTATTTTTAGTTGTTGCTTGAAGTAGGAAAACTTTGAGTTGGATTTCCTTGAGTTTTTCTTTGGGTTTTGGTGCAAGTGCTTTGTGTGTTATGATAGCATGCTATTATGTTAAGTGATCATATGTTGTATGCTTATTATGATTGTTGTTTGCCTCGGTAGAATTTCCGAGTCTGAAGCTTGCTACCACGAGTCCCTAGTTTTCGAAGATCGTCGACAAGGCAAGTTCACTTTGACCATGCTTTCATACCTATGTTTATTGCATTTAGTGGCATCTTTGCAACCACACCTCAGTATTGTTATTGAATCCTTGTAGTTGAGTAGTATGCATGAGGTAGGAACCCATCACCCTGTTACCAAGCCCGGGACGTTATTTGTTTTAATGCTACGCTATAAGTAGACGGGGTTTGGTATGAGTGCACGAGTGGTGTGAAGAAGGAGGACTCTACGTCAAAGACGACAACTCCAATATTTAATATACAAGGACTGCAACTAAAAGACCTCAAGACTTCAATACTCGAGACACGAATTCAATACACACTCTTTGGGTGAAGGGCGGTTGACGGGCACCTGGAGAAACCGATGGTTGGCGGGATGCATGGAGAAGCGCCATGACATCTTGCGGAAAGCTTCACCCAGACTCAAAGAGACGGAAGAATACTTCATGCCGGAAGCTTACATGCAACCGCAAGTCAATATGGGCTCTGGCTTGGTTGACCTTAGTTGTGACTCTGGCGGGGCGGTGCTAGCAGATGTAGAACTACGGTAGGATGGGATGAGCACGGACGGTGGTCGAGGAACTCTTGAAGACCATGTTTCGGTCATCTTGTTCTCAAACACCACGAAGTGCGAGAACGTAAAGAGAGGGATCGAATCTTGCGGGTAAAGTGTACAAACCTCTGCAGAGGGTTTAAACCTAATCGATTAGCCGTGTCCCGATTACGGACAATTTGAGCATCCGGACTTGGATCTATCTCGGAACTCTCAACACCGGACTGATAACTAAATTGTGGGCAACTATGATTATTCTGAGGTATGAGACATCGGTTGGCGGAACCATGTCATGATAGAAAACTCCATAGTACAGACTTCATTTATTCCTTTGATGTAGGGAAAATAAACCAGCTTTTACGCAGACAAAACTCGAATCTGAGCCATAAAGCCATATTGCATATAGTATAGTTTTATCATCTGTTTTCTCATATTGTGATCTTGCCGGTACATTCAATGTCTTGACCTACACGGCTGCAACGTATCATGTTGCAGATATTTCCTCGACGAGTAAGAGTTACGATACAGGGTTACGGTCTACAATCAACCTGCCGATGGCGTTGATGGGACTCCACACCCGACTATTTGTTTCCACTGTGACTTATGAGGTATATATCATTTTTACGTTAATTATACATGTGATTGCACTTTGATATATACATTGATGTACTGTGTGTGCCAAAGATATCTTGATCCGAGGATGGCACAGATACCTGAGGCTTGACCGTCGAGGTCGGGTCGCTCTGAGAGATGGTATCGAGCACATGTTGGCTGTAGGGCGTGACCCTAGAAAATGACTTAGTAATATGAAGACCCCCATAGGAATGACCTTTGTTTTGTACTACTCTCGTAACACCTGATTTCTTGTCTTGAACCTTCCTTATTTCAAACTATAGATGGAGAGCTACATTACGAACAAAAGAGAACACTACAAGAAGGTTCTTGGAGGCCCCTTCCTTGTGGAGCTAGTCAGGCTGCTGAAGTTACCGATACCTGAGATCAAGGCAACTAAGAGGACGTCTAGATCATGGGGAGTCAAGACCCAAGTTTTTGGCCAGAAAGAAGACCCCAAGACTGCAGACATCCGCTTGGCACTATAAATGGTGGCTGTGATATGGGCATCAACACCGCCGTCCATGATGCCATTGCACGCTTATGCTATCGTCATCGTCTTGCACTAAACCCACACTTCTTTGGAAGGATTGGATGGCAGAAGTTTGATGGAGCAACTATTGCCTTGACGGAAGTGCAAAAGATGAAGTTCTCCCCCTTTGTTAGTATACAATCGGGATCTAGAACAATACATCAAGAATCTTGAGATGGACCTCCTGGAAGCCCTGTTTGACAATGAAGCACTACGAGAAGAGGTCAAGACTCGGAGGCTGAAGGTAAACAAGCTGGAGGAGGGAACCTCGAGATCTCGTGAATGCGTCGAGAACTGAAAAGCAGCAGGACCATGTCTCATGCCAAGGACGTTGAAATCCGTAAGCTCAAGGAACAACTTCGGGACATACAGTGGTCGTCACAAGAAACTCCGCGTCGACAGGGGAAAATCTAGCGAGAAAAAGCTGGAGGAGATTAAGTCCACACGGAAGAAGCCCGGTGGGGACAATGACCAAGTTCCTAATAAATTAGCCTAGTAGTATCCCACCATGAGAGAAATAAAGATGAACGCCTTCTCGATTTAAGTATCTGACCATACCAAATTTATGTGGGTGGCGATACCGTAGAATTGATTGAATAAATGAATGCTTGGTTGCTATTATTTTTTTTGTGTTTATTGAATGGTTGGATAGATGCGATATTCGTAGGCTTGTATTTATTTCAACCATGAGAGACGTAAGTTACGGAAGAATGGTAGAAGGCCTTCATATGGGAAAAGCATCAGAATTGGAAACTCCCGAGCATTGAAGACCTGAAGAAATGAGGACTTAGAAACGAAAACCATAGTAGAACGGCCCATTACAAACGGTACTTTTGAGCTAGGATTCTTTTGTTGATGGGTGGGTATTTTCTTTCTCTTTCTATCTCAACCAGACCCCGAAATCTTGAACCCATGGGCAACTGAACACCAAACTTTTCTGGAGACAATTGCAATTTCCCCATGGAGATACATTCTTTGTTCTGAGCACCCCTCTTATCCTACACATGCAGATGACAACCCTTTATGAGTCCTTCCTTAAAGGTCCGGAAACGATCATGACCACGACAAGTGATCATGATTACCGAAGATCTGAAGGACATGATGAAGCATATTCACCTTGAAGGAGATGCAGTCTACAAAGGCTACCCTTCATGCAAAAGGAGTGGAACTTTGGTATGTGGAGGTACACCTCCACCGCTCGAAAGGAGTTTGCCCAAAGATGATGGGGCAGTACTTTTTCATCTCACGTGTGCCACAAGCAACTTTCTTCGACGCTGTTCGTGAAGCAGCCATGGAAGCCATACGCCAGATCGGAGAAATACTTGAAGCAAGACTCCGTTATACTCAGGAATACCTCAGAGAAGTGCATGCAGAGATGATGGAGGTGAAGCTCAAGGCCACCACGAAGAAAGCAGAAGATTGAAGATTTCAAGGCGCATGTTGCGCAATTCAGTGGGATGAAGAATCCTCAAGGAGGAAAAATGAATAAAGTTGGAAGTAATGTCGACCATACCGAACCATGTGGGTGGCAGCATTTGTAATAAACTTTTTGGAATTTGGAATTACGAAAAATGGTTAAGGATGTAATAAAAGATTCGATATGAAAAATAATATGATTTATGGATAAACTAGTGCATTTCATTTTAAGTGTGGTAGTACTCCGTAACGCCACAAGATCAAGGAAGAAAGAAATGTGTTATTCATGACGGTCCATAGAAGGAAGCTGGACAAAATAAGTTGGAGTTTTGTATGATCATCACCACAAGGGTATGAAGGAAGAAGTACTACTGGATTTAAAGGAGGTGTAATATGGAACAAGAGAGTTACTCCAAGGATGAGTTAAAACTGCACTAGTGTTGAAGTGGGCCATAACCCACAGGCCCAGGAGTTAATAAGAAGCAAGCACACTCTTGCTGTAGGAGCATATTACGGAAGAAAACTCCGAGTTTAATCATCCGATATTTTTAGGAGATACGAAAACCCGAGGATTGTGAAAAAAACGATAGATGTCTTGTTCAGCTTGCAGAAACCAAAGGATTTACTCGAACCCAGTTCGAGAACAAGAGAAATTCTGCAATGCTTGTGAGTATGCCCAAGTGTTAGAATAACTGATTCGATATTTACGTATGTGGTAATGATGCAAATGCAGGATGGATTGGCCCCATACCGGAGACTTCTATCATGAACTATCATATGTTGATGGACAATCGGAGAGACTTGAAAACCTTAGAAGAGTGTCGACACGTCAAGCCATAAAACCATAGAATGGTAGGACGATGGAACCTTTGTACCGCAACCGCTACAAACGTAGGTCATACGGTGAGATCCAACCCGACCATATTCCTGCAGGAGAAACCATGAATTGTCGACCACCATGAGAATTTCGATAGTTGTTTAGTATTGGCGGCAGACCCGTCGGAGATGAAGACCAGTCTCGAAAGAACCTCACCAGGATGAAAGGACACGTGTTGAGAAAAAGGTTATACCTCACCGAAAGATCCTCGGTGAAACCGGAGCGACATCGCCAACCCAAAGGGATGGAGTACCTGAGTTCCGTTGGAACCATAACCATGCTTTTAAGTGTGGTAGCACCCCGACCCTTCCGACCAAACGCTTGCAAGCGGACCCCAACCCCTAACCTTTTCTTGTTAGTTTCTTGAATCTCGAGGACGAGATTCATTTTAAGTGTGGTAGGTTTGTAACATCCCAAAATTCTAAATTTTGGAATGTTATATTAGATAAATAACTATGCTTGTTGTCTGATGGTTTGTTTGAGTGATTGAGTGAAATTGAGTGGAATTTGAAATTTTTGAAAGTTGGATGAGAGGGAATAAAATGACTTTCCCAAAACTATCCCTTTGCCCTTTTTGGATCTCAATGAATTCAATTCCATTCCAACACCAAAACCCTAGAGTGAAGATGAAATGACTTCTTCCATTTGAAATGAAAAGGGTTTTGAAAAGATTTGAATTTCATTTGAGAATATTTCAAATTCAAAGCTTTATGCAACTCAATGATTTTCATGAGGGAAGATAAAATGACTTCTTCAATTATATGAAATATGAGTTGGAAGTTAAAAGAATCAAATTGAAAGTCATTTGAAGGTATTTTGAAACTCCCTTCAAATTTGGAATTATTTGGTTTTATTCAAATTATTTTTCTCCTAAAAATAAATAAATGGAAATATGGGTAAAATGATTCCCTTCAATAGAAAATTAGGAGAAAACAAATTTGAAGTCATTTTGGTATTTTTAAAATGATTTTTATTGGATTTTATTAGAGCAGAAACACTCTTTGTTTTATTTAAATTTTTGTGTATTTTATTTGAACTTGAAAAATAGTTCATGTTGTAGGAAATCTTTTTCTGATCATTTTGATATATATATGTCCTATATAAAATATTTATATTCTATATATTTTTCTCTCTCTCTTTAAATTCAAAAAAAAATGCCCAGGCACCAGCCAGGCCGACTGGCCCAGCCAACACTGGCGACCCAGCGGCCCAATCGAACTGCCCACCTAACGGCCGAGCCAGCCAATGAGCCGACCAGACCCCCTCAAGGCTGAAACCCTTCGGGTCGGCCGACCGACCCAAAACCCCGCTCCCCGCCGTCGCCGACAGGTGGACCCCCACCCGTCACCTACCCCTCGCGCACGCCACCCTCCTCGCCGCCGCTCGCCGGATCCCGCCGGATCCGGGATTCGCCGCGATTCGCTCGCCGGCTTGCCCCCTCGCCCAAGCCGTGCCCCGCCCTATAAATACCCCTCCGCACCCCTGCTCCCTCGCCTCACCGGACCTCCCTCTCCCTCCACACGCCGAGTAGCCGAACGCCGCCGCCGCCATTTGCCGCCCGAGCTCGCCCGGTCACCCCGAGCCCGTTGACTCCTGCCGGACCCACTCGTCGCCCGCACCAAGCTCCCCGCCGTCGCCCCCGACCACCGGAGACGCCGGAACACTCGCCGCCCGAGCCGCCGCCGCCGTCGATCTTCGGTGAGTCACCGGAGTTTACCCCCGCCGTCCGATCTACTCCCTACGGCGTAGATTAGAAACCCCCGAAGGGGTATGTTCTTTTAAATAAAACCGGGTTTTATTCCGGTTCGTTCCGGTTTAGTTTAGTTAGATTTTTTTATTTGAACCGGCCCGATTCAGTTTAAACCCTAGGGCGTAGTTTAGTTATATTACGCCGAAGCGTTATATAGGCCCATTAGCCCAGTTTTCTTTTTAGTTTTTATTTTTAGTTTTCTGTTTTAACAGAATAGTTTCAGATTTGAAAAATTCATATCTTTTAATCTACTTAATATTTTTAAGTGATTCTTTTTTGTTGGTTTGGAAATTTCATATATTTTCTGTAGAAAATATAATTAGCTATGTTAAAATTATTTAGAATTGCTTTATTTTAATTTTAGTCAGAATAGTAAATCTGCTATAAAATGAGTTAGGAAAATTATTTTTATATGATTATTTTTTGTCCCAACTTAGTTTTGTCATTGCCAAACCGTAGGAATTAATTTGGGCATTTTAGGATTAATAAAAAATAGTTTTAACCAGAATCATGTTATTCTTAATTAATTACCTAGCTACTGTTTTCCTATTGTTTTAATTAGCAAATAAATTTATTTTTCATATGTGATAGATTATTCTAGGTTAGTTTCTGTCACTTTAGAGCATGAACTTTTATTTATATTAAATAAAACTTTTATTTTATTTTTCTTACTAAAATTTGCTTTAGGCCTAATAGGAGTTTTATAATAGATTTTAAAGTGATTCTTTTTGCTCCTAGTTGCATAATGCATTCTTTTCTGTTAAGTTAGCATAAAACCACGATTAGGTTCTGTTGAGAAAATTTTTGTAATATAAAACTATTTTTAGTTGTTGCTTGAAGTAGGAAAACTTTGAGTTGGATTTCCTTGAGTTTTTCTTTGGGTTTTGGTGCAAGTGCTTTGTGTGTTATGATAGCATGCTATTATGTTAAGTGATCATATGTTGTATGCTTATTATGATTGTTGTTTGCCTCGGTAGAATTTCCGGAGTGCGAAGCTTGCTACCACGAGTCCCTAGTTTTCGAAGATCGTCGACAAAGGCAAGTTCACTTTGACCATGCTTTCATACCTATGTTTATTGCATTTAGTGGCATCTTTGCAACCACACCTCGATTGTTATTGAATCCTTGTAGTTGAGTAGTATGCATGAGGTAGGAACCCATCACCCTGTTACCAAGCCCGGACGTTATTTGTTTTAATGCTACGCTATAAGTAGACGGGGTTTGGTATGAGTGCACGAGAGTGGTGTGAAGAAGGAGGACTCTACGTCAATGACGACAACTCCATGATGGAATCTGCAAGGACTGCACCTTCAAGACCTCAAGACTTCAATACTCGAGACAAGAATTCAATACACACTCTTTGGGTGAAGGGCGGTTGACGGGCACCTGGAGAAACCAGTGGTTGGCCGGGATGCATGGAGAAGCGCCATGACATCTTGCGGAAAGCTTCACCTGACTCAAAGAGACGGAAGAATACTTCATGCCGGAAGCTTACCTGTGCAACCGCAAGTCAATATGGGCTCGGCTTGGTTGACCTTAGTTGTGACTCGACCGGGACGGTGCTAGCAGGATGTAGAACTACGGTAGGATGGGATGAGCACCGGACGGTGGTCGAGGAACTCTTCGGAAGACCATGTTTCGGTCATCTTGTTCTCAAACACCACGAAGTGCGAGAACGTAAAGAGAGGGATTGAATCTTGCGGGTAAAGTGTACAAACCTCTGCAGAGGGTTTAAACCTAATCGATTAGCCGTGTCCCCGGTTACGGACAATTTGAGCATCTGGACTTGGATCTATCTCGGAACTCTCAACACTGGACTGATAACTAAATTGTGGGCAACTATGATTATTCTGAGGTATGAGACATCGGTTGGCGGAACCATGTCATGATAGAAAACTCCATAGTACAGACTTCATTTATTCCTTTGATGTAGGGAAAATAAAACCAGCTTTTACGCAAACAAAACTCAGATCTGAGCCATAAAGCCATATTGCATATATTATAGTTTTATCATCTGTTTCTCATATTGTGATCTTGCCGGTACATTCAATGTACTGACCTACACGGCTGCAACGTATCATGTTGCGAGATATTTCCTCGACAGTAAGAGTTACGATCTGAGGTTACGGTCTACACTCAACCCGCCGATGGCGTTGATGGGACTCCACACCCGACTATTTGTTTCCACTGTGACTTATGAGGTATATATCAGTTTTACGTTAATTATACATGTGATTGCACTTTGATATATACATTGATGTACTGTGTGTGCCAAAGATCTTGATCCGTGGATGGCACAGATACACGAGGCTTGACCGTGCGAGGTCGGGTCGCCACAGAGATGGTATCGAGCACATGTTGGCTGTAGGACGTGACCCTAGAAAATGACTTAGTAATATGAAGACCCCAATAGGAATGACCTTTGTTTTGTACTACTCTCGTAACACCTGATTTCTTGTCTTGAACCTTCCTTATTTCAAACTATAGATGGAGAGCTACATTACGAACAAAATAGAACACTACGAGAAGGTTCTTGGAGGCCCCTTCCTTGTGGAGCTAGTCAGCCGCTTTGAAGTTACCGATACCTGAGATCAAGGCAACTAAGAGGACGTCTAGATCATGGGGAGTCAAGACCCAAGTTTTTGGCCAGAAAGAAGACCCCAAGACTGCAGACATCCGCTTCGGCACTATAAATGGTGACTGTGATATGGGCATCAACACTGCCGTCCATGATGCCATTGCACGCTTATGCTATCGTCATCGTGCTGCACTAAACCCACACTTCTTTGGAAGGATTGGATGGCAGAAGTTTGATGGAGCAACTATTGCCTTGACGGAAGTGCAAAAGATGAAGTTCTCCCCACTTGTTAGTATACAATCGGGATCTAGAACAATACATCAAGAATCTTCAGATGGACCTCCCGGAAGCCCTGTTTGACAATGAAGCACTACGAGAAGAGGTCAAGACTCGAGGCTGAAGGTAAGCAAGCTGGAGGAGGAGAACCTCGAGATCTCGAGAATGCGCCAGAACCGAAAAGCAGCAGGACCATGTCTCATGCCAAGGACGTTGAAATCCGTAAGCTCAAGGAACAACTTCGGGACATACAGTGGTCGTCACAAGAAACTCCGGCGTCGACAGGGAAAATCTAGCGTAAAAAGCTGGAGGAGATTAAGTCCACACAGAAGAAGCCCCAGTGGGGACAATGACCAAGTTCCTAATAAATTAGCCTAGTAGTATCCCACCATGAGAGAAATAAAGATGAACGCCTTCTCGATTTAAGTATCTGACCATACCAAATTTATGTGGGTGGCGATACCGTAGAATTGATTGAATAAATGAATGCTTGGTTGCTATTATTTTCTGTGTGTTTATTGAATGGTTGGATAGATGCGATATTCGTAGGCTTGTATTTATTTCAACCATGAGAGACGTAAGTTACGGAAGAATGGTAGAAGGCCTTCATATGGGAAAAGCACCAGGAATTGGAAACTCCCGAGCATTGAAGACTGAAGAAATGAGGACTTAGAAACGAAAACCATAGTAGAACGGCCCATTACAAACGGTACTTTTGAGCTAGGATTCTTTTGTTGATGGGTGGGTATTTTCTTTCTCTTTCTATCTCAACCGGACTTCAAATCTTGAACCCATGGACAACTGAACACCAAACTTTTCCGGAGACAATTGCAATTTCCCCATGGAGATACATTCTTTGTTACGAGCACCCTCTTATCCTACACATGCAGATGACAACCCTTTATGAGTCCTTCCTTAAAGGTCCGAAAGCGATCATGGCCACGACAAGTGATCATGATTACCAAGATCTGAAGGACATGATGAAGCATATTCACCTTGAAGGAGATGCAGTCTACAAAGGCTACCCCTTCATGCAAAAGGAGTGGAACTTTGGTATGTGGAGGTACACCTCCACCGCTCGAAGGAGTTTGCCCAAAGATGATGGGGCAGTACTTTTTCATCTCACGTGTGCCACAAGCAACTTTCTTCGACGCTGTTCGTGAAGCAGCCATGGAAGCCATACGCCAAATCGGAGAAATACTTGAAGCAAGACTCCGTTATACTCAGGAATACCTCAGAGAAGTGCATGCAGAGATGATGGAGGTGAAGCTCAAGGCCACCACGAAGAAACAGAAGATTGAAGATTTCAAGGCGCATGTTGCGCAATTCCAGTGGATCAAGAATCCTCAAGGAGGAAAAATGAATAAAGTTGGAAGTAATGTCTGACCATACCGAACCATGTGGGTGGCAGCATTTGTAATAAACTTTTTGGAATTTGGAATTACGAAAAATGGTTAAGGATGTAATAAAAGATTCGATATGAAAAATAATATGATTTATGGATAAACTAGTGCATTTCATTTTAAGTGTGGTAGTACTCCGTAACGCCACAAGATCAAGGAAGAAAGAAATGTGTTATTCATGACGGTCCATAGAAGGAAGCTGGACAAAATAAGTTGGAGTTTTGTATGATCATCACCACAAGGGTATGAAGGAAGAAGTACTACTGGATTTAAAGGAGGTGTAATATGGAACAAGAGAGTTACTCCAAGGATGAGTTAAAACTGCACTAGTGTTGAAGTGGGCCATAACCCACGTGCCTGTGAGTTAATAAGAAGCAAGCACACTCTTGCTGTAGGAGCATATTACGGAAGAAAACTCCGAGTTTAATCATCCGATATTTTTAGGAGATACGAAAACCCGAGGATTGTGAAAAAAAGATAGATGTCTTGTTCAGCTTGCAGAAACCAAAGGATTTACTCGAACCCAGTTCGAGAACAAGAGAAATTCTGCAATGCTTGTGAGTATGCCCAAGTGTTAGAATACGTGATTCGATATTTACGTATGTGGTAATGATGCAAGTACGGGATGGATTGGCCCCCATACCGGAGACTTCTATCATGAACTATCATATGTTGATGGACAATCAGAGAGACTTGAAAACCTTAGAAGAGTGTCGACACGTCAAGCCATAAAACCATAGAATGGTAGGACGATGGAACCTTTGTACCGGCAACCGTTGCCAAACGTAGGTCATACGGTGAGATCCAACCCCGACCATATTCCTGCAGGAGAAACCATGAATTGTCGACCACCATGAGAATTTCGATAGTTGTTTAGTATTGGCGATGCATCTGCCGGAGATGAAGACCCGATCTCGAAAGAACCTCACCAAGATGGAAGGACACGTGTTGAGAAAAAGGTTATACCTTACCGAAAGAGCCTCAGTGAAACCCGAAGCGACACTGCCAACCCAAAGGGATGGAGTACCTGAGTTCCGTTGGAACCATAACCCTGCTTTTAAGTGTGGTAGCACCTGACCCTTCCGACCAAACGCTTGCAAGCAGACCCCCAACCCCTAACCTTTTCTTGTTAGTTTCTTGAATCTCGAGGACGAGATTCATTTTAAGTGTGGTAGGTTTGTAACATCCCAAAATTCTAAATTTTGGAATGTTATATTAGATAAATAACTATGCTTGTTGTGCGATGGTTTGTTTGAGTGATTGAGTGAAATTGAGTGGAATTTGAAATTTTTGAAAGTTGGATGAGAGGGAATAAAATGACTTTCCCAAAACTATCCCTTTGCCCTTTTTTGGATCTCAATGAATTCAATTCCATTCCAACACCAAAACCCTAGAGTGAAGATGAAATGACTTCTTCCATTTGAAATGAAAAGGGTTTTGAAAAGATTTGAATTTCATTTGAGAATATTTCAAATTCAAAGCTTTATGCAACTCAATGATTTTCATGAGGGAAGATAAAATGACTTCTTCAATTATATGAAATATGAGTTGGAAGTTAAAAAGAATCAAATTGAAAGTCATTTGAAGGTATTTTGAAACTCCCCTTCAAATTTGGAATTATTTGTGTTTTATTCAAATTATTTTTCTCCTAAAAATAAATAAATGGAAATATGGGTAAAATGATTCCCTTCAATAGAAAATTAGGAGAAAACAAATTTGAAGTCATTTTGGTATTTTTAAAATGATTTTTATTGGATTTTATTAGAGCAGAAACACTCTTTCTTTTATTTAAATTTTTGTGTATTTTATTTGAACTTGAAAAATAGTTCATGTTGTAGGAAATCTTTTACGATCATTTTGATATATATATATGTCCTATATAAAATATTTATATTTTATATATTCTCTCTCTCTCTTTAAATTCAAAAAACAAAAAATGCCTGTGCACCAGCCAGCCGACTGCCCAACCAACACTGGCGACCCACCCAGCGGCCCAATCGAACTGCCCAAATTAACGGCCGAGCCACCAAAGAAGCCGACCGCACCTCGCGCTGAACCCTTCGGTCGGGCCGACCGACCCAAAACCCGCTCGCCGTCAGCCGGCAGGTGGACCCCACCACACCTACCCCTCACAGACGCCACCCTCCTCGCCGCCACGGATCCCGCCGGATCCGGATTCGCCATGATCGCTCGCCCGGCTTGCCCTCGCCCAAGCCGTGCCCGCCTATAAATACCCCTCCCGCACCCGTTCCCCTCGCCCCCTCACCGGACCTCCCTCTCCCTCCACACGCCCTCGCCGGAGTAGCCGAACGCCGCCGCCGCCATTTGCCGCCCCGAGCTCACCCCGGTCACCCCCGAGCCCCGTTGACTCCACCAACCGGACCCCCTCGTCAAGGCCAAGACTCCGCCGGAGCTCCCGCCGTCGCCTCGACCACCGGAGACGCCGGAACACTCGCCGCCCGAGCCGCCGCCGCCGTCGATCTTCGGTGAGTCACCGGAGTTTACCCCCGCCGTCCGATCTACTCCCTACGGCGTAGATTAGAAACCCCCGAAGGGGTATGTTCTTTTAAATAAAACCGGGTTTTATTCCGGTTCGTTCCGGTTTAGTTTAGTTAGGTTTTTTTTATTTGAACCGGCCCGATTCAGTTTAAACCCTAGGGCGTAGTTTACTTATATTACGCCGAAGCGTTATATAGGCCCATTAGCCCAGTTTTCTTTTTAGTTTTTATTTTTAGTTTTCTGTTTTAACAGAATAGTTTCAGATTTGAAAAATTCATATCTTTTAATCTACTTAATATTTTTAAGTGATTCTTTTTTTGTTGGTTTGAAAATTTCATATAGTTTCTGTAGAAAATATAATTAGCTATGTTAAAATTATTTAGAATTGCTTTATTTTAATTTTAGTCAGAATAGTAAATCTGCTATAAAATGAGTTAGGAAAATTATTTTTATATGATTCTTTTTTGTCCCAACTTAGTTTTGTCATTGCCAAACCGTAGGAATTAATTTGGGCATTTTAGGATTAATAAAAAAATAGTTTTAACCAGAATCATGTTATTCTTAATTAATTACCTAGCTACTGTTTTCCTATTGTTTTAATTAGCAAATAAATTTATTTTTCATATGTGATAGATTATTCTAGGTTAGTTTCTGTCACTTTAGAGCATGAACTTTTATTTATATTAAATAAAACTTTTATTTTATTTTTCTTACTAAAATTTGCTTTAGGCCTAATAGGAGTTTTATAATAGATTTTAAAGTGATTCTTTTTGCTCCTAGTTGCATAATGCATTCTTTTCTGTTAAGTTAGCATAAAACCACGATTAGGTTCTGTTGAGAAAATTTTTGTAATATAAAACTATTTTTAGTTGTTGCTTGAAGTAGGAAAACTTTGAGTTGGATTTCCTTGAGTTTTTCTTTGGGTTTTGGTGCAAGTGCTTTGTGTGTTATGATAGCATGCTATTATGTTAAGTGATCATATGTTGTATGCTTATTATGATTGTTGTTTGCCTCGGTAGAATTTCCGGAGTGCGAAGCTTGCTACCACGAGTCCCTAGTTTTCGAAGATCGTCGACAAAGGCAAGTTCACTTTGACCATGCTTTCATACCTATGTTTATTGCATTTAGTGGCATCTTTGCAACCACACCTCAAGAGTGTTATTGAATCCTTGTAGTTGAGTAGTATGCATGAGGTAGGAACCCATCACCCCTGTTACCAAGCCCGGACGTTATTTGTTTTAATGCTACGCTATAAGTAGACGGGTTTGGTATGAGTGCACGAGAGTGGTGTGAAGAAGGAGGACTCTACGTCCAATGACGACAACTCCATGATGGAATCTGCAAGGACTGCACCTTCAAGACCTCAAGACTTCAAGACTCGAGACAAGAATTCAATACACACTCTTGGGTGAAGGACGGTTGACGGGCACCTGGAGAAACCAGTGGTTGGCGGGATGCATGGAGAAGCGCCATGACATCTTGCGGAAAGCTTCACCCAGACTCAAAGAGACGGAAGAATACTTCATGCCCGAAGCTTACCTGCAACCGCAAGTCAATATGGGCTCTGGCTTGGTTGACCTTAGTTGTGACTCGGCGGGGCGGTGCTAGCAGATGTAGAACTACGGTAGGATTGGATGGGCACCGGACAGTGGTCAGAGGAACTCTTCAGAAGACCATGTTTCGGTCATCTTGTTCTCAAAACGTAAAGAGAGGGATCGAATCTTGCGGGTAAAGTGTACAAACCTCTGTAGAGGGTTTAAACCTAATCGATTAGCCGTGTCCCCGGTTACGGACAATTTGAGCATCTGGACTTGGATCTATCTCGGAACTCTCAACACTGG
Organism: Aegilops bicornis; assembly: GCA_021605145.1. Lineage (NCBI taxonomy): Eukaryota > Viridiplantae > Streptophyta > Magnoliopsida > Poales > Poaceae > Aegilops > Aegilops bicornis. The sequence continues at coordinate 756,865,255 of CM038673.1, read as the reverse complement.
ACTGATAACTAAATTGTGGGCAACTATGATTATTCTGAGGTATGAGACATCGGTTGGCGGAACCATGTCATGATAGAAAACTCCATAGTACAGACTTCATTTATTCCTTTGATGTAGGGAAAATAAACCAGCTTTTACGCAGACAAAACTCGAATCTGAGCCATAAAGCCATATTGCATATAGTATAGTTTTATCATCTGTTTTCTCATATTGTGATCTTGCCGGTACATTCAATGTACTGACCTACACGGCTGCAACGTATCATGTTGCGTATATTTCCTCGACAGTAAGAGTTACGATACAGGGTTACGGTCTACACTCAACCTGCCGATGGCGTTGATGGGACTCCACACCCGACTATTTGTTTCCACTGTGACTTATGAGGTATATATCAGTTTTACGTTAATTATACATGTGGTTGCACTTTGATATATACATTGATGTACTGTGTGTGCCAGCATACTGATCCAGGGATGGCACAGATACACAGAGGCTTGACCGTCTGAGGTCGGGTCGCTACACCAAACTGAATTGGACTAGCCCACCCCCCTCCTTCTCTCCTTCCCCTCCTTCCTTCTTCTCCTAGCTGGACTAGGAAAGGGGGAACCTACTCCTACTTGGAGTAGGATTCCCCCCTTAGGGTGCATCCCTTGAGGCTGGCCGGCCCCCTCCTCTCCTCCTTTATATACGGGGGAGGGAGGCACCCCATAGACACACAAGTTGATCTTTAGTCATGTGCGGTGCCCCCCTCCACAGTTTTCCACCTCGGTCATATCATCGTAGTGCTTAGGCGAAGCCCTGCGCCGGTAACTTCATCAACACCGTCACCACGACGACGTGCTGACGGAACTCTCCCTCGGCCTCAGCTGGATCTAGAGTTCGAGGGACGTCGAAGCTGAACGATGTAGATCGCGGAGGTGTCGTGCATTTGGTACTTGATCGGTTGGATCGCGAAGACGTTCGACTACATCAACCGCGTTACTTAACGCTTCCGCTTTCGGTCTATGAGGGTACATGTGTTGGGGAACGTAGTAATTTCAAAAAATTCCTACGCACACGCAAGATCATGGTGATGCATAGCAACGAGAGGGGAGAGTCCACGCACTCGTGAGACCAAAAGCGAAGCGTTATGACAACGCGGTTGATGTAGTCGCACGCCTTCACGATCCGACCGATCCAAGTACCGAACGACGACACCTCCGTGTTCTGCACACGCTCAGCTCGATGACGATCCGGACTCGATCCAGCAAGGTGTCGAGGATGAGTTCCACAAGACGACGGGGCAGTGACGATGATGATGTTCTACCGACAGTGGCTTCGCCTAAACTCCGCGACGATATGACCGAGGTGGAATATGGTGGATGGGGGCACCGGACACGGCTAAGGAACGATCACGAAGACCAACTTGTGTGTCATGGGGTGTCCCCCTGCCCCCGTATATAAAGGAGCAAGGGGGAGGAGGCCGGCCCTAGGAGGGGGCGCGCCAAGTGTGGAGTCCTACTAGGACTCCCTAGTCCTAGTAGGATTCCACCTCCCTTGTTGGAGTAGGAGAAGGGGAAAGAGGGGGAGAGGAAGAAGGAAAGGGGGGCTGCGCCCCTTGTCCATTTCGGACCAGAGGGGGGGCGCAAGCCTCCTTCCTTTTGGCCTCTCTCCACTATTCCCGTATGGTCCAATAAGGCTCATATACTCCCCGGCGAATTCCCGAACTCTCCGGTACTCCGAAAAATACCCGAATCACTCGGAACCTTTCCGAACTCCGAATATAGTCGTCCAATATATCGATCTTTACGTCTCGACCATTTCGAGACTCCTCGTCATGTCCCCGGTCTCATCTGGGACTCGAACTCCTTCGGTACATCAAAACTCATAAACTCATAATATAAGCATCATCGTAACGTTAAGCGTGCGGACCCTACGGGTTCGAGAACTATGTAGACATGACCTAGAACTGTTTCCGGTCAATAACCAATAGTGGAACCTGGATTTTCATATTGGCTCCTACATATTCTACGAAGATCTTTATCGGTCAAACCGCATAACAACATACGTTGTTCCCTTTGTCATCGGTATGTTACTTGCCTGAGATTCGATCGTCGGTATCCAATACCTAGTTCAATCTCGTTACCGGCAAGTCTCTTTACTCGTTCCGTAATACATCATTCCGTAACTAACTCATTGGTTACATTACTTGCAAGGCTTTAGTGATGTGTATTACCGAGATGGCCCAGAGATACCTCTCCGACAATCGGAGTGACAAAACCTAATCTCGAATTACGCCAACCCAACATGTACCTTTGGAGACACCTGTAGAGCACCTTTATAATCACCCAGTTACATTGTGACGTTTGGTAGCACACAAAGTGTTCCTCCGGTAAACGGGAGTTGCATAATCTCATAGTTGTAGGAACTTTGTATAAGTCATGAAGAAAGCAATAGCAACATACTAAACGATCAAGTGCTAGGCTAACGGAATGGGTCAAGTCAATCACATCATTCTCCTAGTGATGTGATCCCGTTAATCAAATGACAACACATGTCTATGGTTAGGAAACATAACCATCTTTGATTAATGAGCTAGTCAAGTAGAGGCATACTAGTGACATTATGTTTGTCTATGTATTCACACATGTATCATGTTTCCAGATTATACAATTCTAGCATGAATAATAAACATTTATCATGATATGAGGAAATAAATAATAACTTTATTATTGCCTCTAGGGCATATTTCCTTCAGTCTCCCACTTGCACTAGAGTCAATAATCTAGTTCACATCGCCATGTGATTCAACACTAATAGTTCACATCACCATGTGATTAACACCCATAGTTCACATCGTCATGTGACCTACACCCAAAGGGTTTACTAGAGTCAGTAATCTAGTTCACATCGCTTATGTGATTAACACCCAAAGAGTACTACGGTGTGATCATGTTTTGCTTGTGAGATAGTTCTAGTCAACGGGTCTGTCACATACAGATCCGCATGTATTTTGCAATTTACTATGTCAACAATACTCTGCTCGGAGCTACTCTAGCTAATTGCTCCCACTTTCAATATGTATCTAGATTGAGACTTAGAGTCATCTAGATTAGTGTCAAAACTTGCATCGACGTAACCTTTTACGATTTAACCTTTTAGTCACGTCCATAATCGAGAAACATATCCTTATTTCATTAAGGATAATTTTGACCGCTGTCGATGATCTACTCCTAGATCACTATTGTACTCCTTGCCAAAATCAGTGTAGGGTATACAATAGATCTGGTACACAGCATGGCATACTTTATATAACCTATGGCCAAGGCATAGGGAATGACTTTCATTCTCTTTCTATCTTCTGTCGTGGTCGGGTTTTGAGTCTTACTCAATTTCACACCTTGTAACACAGGCAAGAACTCTTTCTTTGACTGTTCCATTTTGAACTACTTCAAAATCTTGTCAAGGTATGTACTCATTGAAAAACTTATCAATCGTCTTGATCTATCTCTATAGATATTGATGCTCAATATGTAAGCAGCTTCACCGAGGTCTTTCTTTGAAAAACTCCTTTCAAACACTCATTTATGCTTTGCAGAATAATTCTACATTATTTCCGATCAACAATATGTCATTCACATATACTTATCAGAAATGTTGTAGTGCTCCCACTCACTTTCTTGTAAATACATGCTTCACCGCAAGTCTGTATAAAACTATATGCTTTGATCAACTTATCAAAGCGTATATTCCAACTCCGAGATGCTTGCACCAGTCCATAGATGGATCGCTGGAGCTTGCACATTTTGTTAACACCTTTAGGATTGACAAAAACTGTCTAGTTGCATCATATACAACTCTTCTTTAATAAATCCATTAAGGAATGCAGTTTTGTTTATCCATTTGCCAGATTTCATAAAATGCGGCAATTGCTAACATGATTCGGACAGACTTTAAGCATCGATATGAGTGAGAAAAACTCATTGTAGTCAACACCTTGAATTTTGTCAAAAACCTTTTTCGACAAGTCTAGCTTTGTAGATAGTAACAATACTATCAGCGTCCGTCTTCCTCTTGAAGATCCATTTAATCTCAATGGCTTGCCGATCATCGGGCAAGTCAACCAAAGTCCATACTTTGTTCTTATACATGGATCCTATCTCAGATTTCATGGCCTCAAGCCATTTTGTGGAATCTGGGCTCATCATCGCTTCCTCATAGTTCGTAGGTTCATCATGGTCTAGTAACATGACTTCCGTAACATGATTACCGTACCACTCTGGTGCGGATCTTACTCTGGAAGACCTACGAGGTTTGGTAGCAACTTGATCTAAAGTTTTATGATCATCATCATTAACTTCCTCACTAATTGGTGTAGGAATCACTAGAACTGATTTCTGTGATAAACTACTTTCCAATAAGGGAGAAGGTACAATTACCTCATCAAGTTCTAATTTCCTCCCACTCACTTCTTTCGAGAGAAACTCCTTCTCTAGAAAGGATCCATTCTTGGCAACGAATGTCTTGCCTTTCGGATCTGTGATAGAAGGTGTACCCAACATTTTGGGTATCCTATGAAGACGCACTTTTCCGATTTGGGTTCAAGCTTATCATGTTGAAACTTTTTCACATAAGCATCACAACCCAAACTTTAAGAAACGACAACTTTGGTTTCTTGCTAAACCATAGTTCATACGGTGTCGTCTCAACGGATTTATATGGTGCCCTTTTTAACGTGAATGCAGCTGTCTCTAATGCATAACCCCAAAACGATAGTGGTAAATCGGTAAGATACATCATAGATTGTACAATATCCAATAAAGTACGGTTATGACGTTCGGACACACCATAACGTTGTGGTGTTCCAGGTGGCGTGAGCTGTGAAAATATTCCACATTGTTTCAATTGAAGACCAAACTCGTAACTCAAATATTCATCTCCACGATCAGATCGCAGAAACTTTATTTTCTTGTTACGATGATTTTCCACTTCACTCTGAAATTCTTTGAACCTTTCAACTATTTCAGACTTATGTTTCATCAAGTAGATATACCCATATCTACTCAAATCATCTTGTGAAGGTCAGAAAAATAACGATACTTGCCACGAGCATCAACACTCATTGGATCGCATACATCGGTATATATGTGTTATTTCCAACAAGTCAAGAGCTTGTTCCATTGTTCCGGAGAACGGAGTTTTAGTCATCTTGCCCAAAAGGCACGGTTCACAAGCATCAAATGATTCATAACCAAGTGATTCCAAAACCCATCTTTATGGAGTTTCTTCATCGCTTTACAATCGATATGACCCAAACGGCAATTACCACAAATAAGTTGCACTATCATTATTAACTTTTCATCTTTTGGCATCAATATTATGAATAAGTGTATCACTACGATCGAGATCCAACAAACTATGTTCATTGGGTGTATGACCATCGAAGGTCTTATTCATGTAAACAGAATAACAATTTATTCTCTAACTTTTTAAATGAATAACTGTATCGCAATAAACATGATCAAATCATATTCATGCTCAACGCAAACGCCAAATAACATTTATTTAGGTTTAACACTAATTCCGAAAGTATAGGGAGTGTGCGATGATGATCATATCAATCTTGGAACTACTTCCAACACTCATCGTCACTTCCCCTTCAACTAGTCTCTGTTTATTCTGTAACTCCTGTTTCGAGTTACTAATCTTAGCAACTGAACAAGTATCAAATACTCAGGGGCTACTATAAACACTAGTAAGTCACACATAAAACACATGTATATCAAATATACCCTTGTTCACTTTGCCATCCTTCTTACTCACCAAATATTCAGGGCTTTTCCGCTTCGGTGACCATTTCCTTTGCGTGTAAGCACTCGGTTTGTGCTTTGGTCCAGCTTTGGTCTTCTTCACGGGAGTGACAACTTGCTTGTCATTCTGCCTGAAGTTTCCCTTTCTTTCCCTTTGCCCGTTTCTTGAAACTAGTGGTCTTGTCAATCATCAACACTTGATGCTCTTTCTTGATTTCTACCTTCGTCGATTTCAACATCATGAAGAGCTCGGGAATCGTTTTCATCATCCCTTGCATACTATAGTTCATCATGAAGTTCTAGTAACTTAGTGATGGTGACTAGAGAATTCTGTCAATCACTATCTTATATGGAAGATTAACTCCCACTTGATTCAAGCGATTGAAGTACCCAGACAATCTGAGCACATGCTCACTAGTTGAGCGATTCTCCTCCATCTTTTAGCTATAGAACTTGTTGGAGATTTCCTATCTCTCAACTCGGGTATTTGCTTAAATATTAACTTCAATTCCTGGAACATCTCATATGGTCCATGACGTTCAAAACGTCTTTGAAGTCCCGATTCTAAAGCCGTTTAAGCATGGTGCACTAAACTATCAAGTAGTCATCATATTGAGCTAGCCAAACGTTCATAACGTCTGCATTCCGCTCCCGCAATAGGTTTGTCACCTAGCGGTGCATCAAGGACATAATTCTTCAAGCAGCAATGAGGATAAACCTCAGATCACGGATCCAATCCGCATCATTGCTACTAACATTTTTCAACACAATTTTCTCTAGGAACATATCAAAATAAACATATGAAAGCAACAACGCAAGCTATTGATCTACAACATAATTTGCAAAATACTACCAGGACTAAGTTCATGATAAATTTAAGTTCAATTAATCATATTACTTAAGAACTCACACTTAGAAAGACATCCCTATAATCCTATAAGTTATCACGTGATCCAAATCAACTAAACCATAACCGATCATCACGTGAAATGGAGTAGCTTTCAATGGTGAACATCATTATGTTGATCATATCTACTATATGATTCACGCTCGACCTTTCGGTCTCCGTGTTCGAGGCCATATCCGCATATGCTAGGCTCGTCAAGTTTAACCCGAGTATTCGCGTGTGCAAAACTGGCTTGCACCCGTTGTAGATGGACGAGAGCTTATCACACCCGATCATCACGTGGTGTCCGGGCACGACGAACTTTGGCAGCAGTGCATACTCGGGAGAACACTTCTTGATAATTAGTGAGAGATCATCTTGAAATGCTGCCGTCAATAAAAGCAAGATAAGATGCATAAAAGATAAACATCACATGCAATCAATATAAGTGATATGATATGGCCATCATCATCTTGTGCTTGTGATCTCCATCTCCGAAGCACCGTCATGATCACCATCGCCACCGGCGTGACACCTTGATCTCCATCGTAGCATCGTTGTCGTTTACGCCGTCTATTGCTTCTACGACTATCGCTACCGCTTAGTGATAAAGTAAAGCAATTACAGTATGCGTTGCATTTCATACAATAAAGCGACAACCATATGGCTCCTGCCGATTGCCGATAACTTCGGTTACAAAACATGATCATCTCATACAATAAAATATAGCATCACGCCTTGACCATATCACATCACAACATGCCCTGCAAAAACAAGTTAGACGTCCTCTACTTTGTTGTTGCAAGTTTTACGTGGCTGCTACGGGCTGAGCAAGAACTGTTCTTACCTACGCATCAAAACCACAACGATAGTTCGTCAAGTTGGTGCTGTTTTAACCTTCGCAAGGACCGGGCGTAGCCATACTCGGTTCAACTAAAGTGAGAGAGACAGACACCCGCCAGTCACCTTTAAGCAACGAGTGCTCGCAGCGGTGAAACCAGTCTCGCGTAAGCGTACGCGTAATGTCGGTCCGGGCCGCTTCATCTCACAATACCGCCGAACCAAAGTATGACATGCTGGTAAGCAGTATGACTTGTATCGCCCACAACTCACTTGTGTTCTACTCGTGCAAATAACATCAACGCATAAAACCTAGGCTCGGATGCCACTGTTGAGGAACGTAGTAATTTCAAAAAAATTCTTACGCACACGCAAGATCATGGTGATGCATAGCAACGAGAGGGGAGAGTGTGTCCACGTACCCTCGTAGACCGAAAGCGGAAGCGTTATGACAACGGGGTTGATGTAGTCGTACGTCTTCACGATCCGACCGATCCAAGTACCGAACGTACGGCATCTCCGTGTTCTGCACATGTTCAACTCGATGACGATCCCCGGACTCCGATCCAGCAGGGTGTCGGGGATGAGTTCCGTCAGCACGACGGCGTGGTGATGACGATGATGTTCTACCGACGCAGGGCTTCGCCTAAACTCCGCGACGATATGACCGAGGTGGAATATGGTGAGGGGGCACCGCACACGGCTAAGGAACGATCACGATGATCAACTTGTGTGTCATGGGGTGCCCCCTGCCCCCGTATATAAAGGAGCAAGGGGGGAGGAGGCCGGCCCTAGGAGGGGGCGCGCCAAGTGTGGAGTCCTACTAGGACTCCCTAGTCCTAGTAGGATTCCACCTCCCTTGTTGGAGTAGGAGAAGGGAAAGAGGGGAGAGGAAGAAGGAAAGGGGCTGCGCCTTGTCCACCTGACCAGAGGGGGCGGGGCGCAAGCCTCCTTCCTTTGGCCTCTCTCCTCTATTCCCGTATGGCCCAATAAGGCTCATATACTCCCCGGCGAATTCCCGTAACTCTCCGGTACTCAAAAATACCGAATCACTCGGAACCTTTCCGAACTCCGAATATAGTCGTCCAATATATCGATCTTTACGTCTCGACCATTTCAAGACTCCTCGTCATGTCCCCGATCTCATCCGGGACTCCGAACTCCTTCGGTACATCAAAACTCATAAACTCATAATATAACTGTCATCGTAACATTAAGCGTGCGGACCCTACGGGTTCGAGAACTATGTAGACATGACCTAGAACTGTTTCCGGTCAATAACCAATAGTGGAACCTGGATGTTCATATTGGCTCCTACATATTCTACGAAGATCTTTATCGGTCAAACCGCATAACAACATACGTTGTTCCCTTTGTCGTCGGTATGTTACTTGCCTGAGATTCGATCGTCGGTATCCAATACCTAGTTCAATCTCGTTACCGGCAAGTCTCTTTACTCGTTCTGTAATACATCATTCCGTAACTAACTCATTGGTTACATTGCTTGCAAGGCTTTAGTGATGTGTATTACCGAGAGGGCCCAGAGATACCTCTCCGACAATCGGAGTGACAAAACCTAATCTCGAATTACGCCAACCCAACATGTACCTTTGGAGACACTTGTAGAGCACCTTTATAATCACCCAGTTATGTTGTGACGTTTGGTAGCACACAAAGTGTTCCTCCAATAAACGGGAGTTGCATAATCTCATAGTTGTAGGAACTTTGTATAAGTCATGAAGAAAGCAATAGCAACATACTAAACGATCAAGTGCTAGGCTAACGGAATGGGTCAAGTCAATCACATCATTCTCCTAATGATGTGATCCCGTTAATCAAATGACAACACATGTCTATGGTTAGGAAACATAACCATCTTTGATTAATGAGCTAGTCAAGTAGAGGCATACTAGTGACATTATGTTTGTCTATGTATTCACACATGTATCATGTTTCCAGATAATACAATTCTAGCATGAATAATAAACATTTATCATGATATGAGGAAATAAATAATAACTTTATTGTTGCCTCTAGGGCATATTTCCTTCAACATGGACAAACTCTTCCCCTTGTTGCTATGCATCACCTAGATAGATTTTGCGTGATCGTAGGAACTTTTTTGAAATTACTGCGTTCCCCAATAGAAACTTCACCAAAAACTTGAAAACTTCACAACACAAAACTCAACAGAAAACTCATAAGCTCCGTTAGTATAATAAATCAAATCACCACTTAGGTACTATTGTGAACTCATTCTAAATTTATATTGGTGTTGCATCTACTGTATTCTAACTTCTCCATGGTTCATACCCTCCGATACTACTCATAGATTCATCAAAATAAGCAAACAACACGTAGAAAACAGAACAGTCTGTAGTAATCTGGAAACTTTCCATACTTATGTAACTCCAAAAATTCTTAAAAATTAGGACAATCTAGGAAATTTGTATATCAATCTTGTGTGAAAAATTCAGATCAAAATCACGTTCCAGTGAATTTTCAAAATTCCTGAAGTGAGTGCAAAAGTTTCTGCTTTTGCACAGAATCAAGTCAACTATCATCCACATTATCCCAAAGGCTTTACTTGGAACTTTATTGAAACAAAACCTATAAAACATGATTACTATAGTAGCTTAATCATGTGAACACATAAAAACAGTAAGTATAAATATTGGGTTGTCTCCCTACAAGCGCTTTCCTTTAATGCCTTTTTAGCTAGGCATGATGATTTCAATGACGCTCTCATAAAAGATAATAAATGAAACATAACAGGAGTATCATGAAGCATATGACTAGAACATTTAAGTCTAAACCACTTCCTATGCATAGGGATTTTGTGAGCAAATAAATCATGGGAACAAGAACTAACTTGCATAGGAAGGCAAAACAAGCACAACTTCAAGATTTTCAACACATAGAGAGGAAACTTGATATTATTGCAATTCCTACGTGCATATATTCCTCCATCATAATAATTTTCAGTAGCATCATGAATGAATTCAACAATATAACCATCACATAAAGCATTCTTTTCATGAGCCACTGATGACCCACAAGTATATGGGATCAATTGTAGCCTTTTCGATAAGTAAGAGTGTCGAACCCAACGAGGAGCAGAAGAAAATGACAAGTAGTTTTCAGCAAGGTAATATCTGCAAGTGTTGAAATTGTAAGTAACAGAGTAGTTTGATAGCAAGATAATTTGTAACGAGTGAGGGAGTCCTGGATTAGGGGGTCCTCAGGTGTCCGGTCTACTCGATATGGGCCAGACTGATGGGCCGTGAAGATAAAGCAGAAGACTATCCCCCGTGTCCGGATAGGACTCCTATATGCGTGGACGGCAAGATTGGTGTCCGGATGTACTATTTCCTTCCCTTGTAAACCGACTTTCTACAACCCTAGACCCCTCTAGTGTGCATATAAACCGGAGGGTTTAGTCCATAGAGGCTATCAGAATAATCATAGGCTAGACAACTAGGGTTTAGCCATTACGATCTCGAGGTAGATCAACTCTTGTAACCCCTATACTCATCGAATACAATCAAGCAGGGCGTAGGGTTTTACCTCCTTTAAGAGGGCCCGAACCTGGGTAAACATCGTGTCCCCATTGTCCCTTGTTACCATCGATCCTTAGACTCACAGCTTGGGCCCCCCCTACCCGAGTTCTGCCAGTTTTGACACCAACAACGAGCAAGTAATAGTAGTAGTAACAAAAGTTCAACAAGGTAGTCCAATCCTTTTAAGGCAAAGGACAGGCCAAAACGGTCTCTTATGATAAGCAAAGTGTTCTTGAGGGTACACGGGTATTTCATCTAGTCACTTTCATCATGTGGGTGGACCGTTGGATAAGTAAAGGGTCTTACCATTGTATTGGGTGTGTTGGGGACACAAGAGACTCTTTGTTATTTGGTTGCAGGGTTGTTTGAGAGAGACCATCTTCATCCTACGCCTCCCACGAATTGATAAACCTTAGGTCATCCACTTGAGGGAAATTTGCTACTGTCCTACAAAACTCTGCGCTTGAAGGCCCAACACGAGTCTACAAGAAGAAGGTTGCGTAGTAGACATCAAGAAGTCGTCTACAACACCTCTGCTGCTTTGTTGTTCTATCTTTTTGTGGTGCCCTTTATCTATCCATCTCCAGATCTCGGAGCCTTTTGTTGCACATTTTTTTCGTTCAACCCTAGATCCTCATCCCCGAAGTCAAGGATTAACTGGTGATAATCATGCTACGCACTTCAGATAATTCACGTGGACAAGTCATGTAGCTGTAACTTTTAGCTTTCAGTGATATTTTGTAGTACAAAGTACACTGATCTACTGTGGAGCTAATTAGCCAATAAACAAGTCATTTTAAATTTAGATGCTTATTTAGTTTACCTTTTTTTACATTGCATACAGTTGCAAGTAGCCCAGTAGCAAAGCTGTTGGCTTTTAGTTCACTTATTTTTTGCACGTGGTTTACAACTACCTCTTTCTTAAAATAGTTATCTTTAGGCTAGCTTTATACTTTTTACAAATTATATTTGTTTATCTCGGTCCAGATTATCCAATTCTTTCTTAAACATCAACTTCGTTGTATATGAAGAACATCCCATTCCCTCTTTGGCAGTAATTACTTTTAGTTGTCGATTTTTTAATTTTATTCTTGATGTTTCTGCCATGCAAAGAACTAGGTATGCAAAGTTTTATCTCATGTAATACGACAATAACACAATTTATTTTCTGAAATTTCAAATGTACGCATGAATAATGTACACATGAATAGTTTTTCAAGTGACAATTCCAGATCTTAAGGGTGTACCAACAGATTGTTTTGATGCTCCCTGTAAGTTTCTCCATTCCTCCTTTCACATGTTGTTAACAAGCATTTTCACTTCAAAGATGAATCTTCTTGGATTGATCAAGCAAACATATGCTTCAATTCAAACGTTCTTTCTAGCATTGTCCTGTAGTTAGCTAGGCATGCATGTTTGACACTTTCCAACTTTTTCACATGATGTCTTTGTCATGTGTATCCATTAGGAAGAATTGAGTATACTAGTTATCATCTACTGTGAAAAAGACAACGACAACAACAATTGTACAAATCAAGAGCACTCACACGGGCGCGGCGTGTGCGAGTCTTCGCCCGCTAGTAGGGTTAAGGATCAGCACAGAGCCTGCCTACTTGCTCCTCTGATTTCAGCAATACCTGGTTGTTTCTGGTAGGAATACTTAGCATAAAACTACTACATTACAGGCTAGGGTTTTAAAAAACTATCGGTTTTTTATTTTTCTCATATAACTACCAAATGGATGGTTGGCTGTTTCAAAAAACTCAAAATCTTCATTGTTAAAAAACTAAACAGGTTTATGACAAGTCGGGCCAGCACCTAAATGATCTGTCTATTTGACTGTTTGTTTGACCATTAACTGACATGTGGGTCCCACATGTCAGTGTCTGTACACTTTCAAAAATGCCATCGGGTCCCTGTAAACTTTTCAAAAATGCAATCCGGTTCCTGCAAACTTTTGAAAAAAACAATCGGATCCCTCCCGTGGCCATGCACCAGCAGCCGCCGTGAGGGTCGCCGGCCAGCAGCCCTCTGCCATCACCGGCGAGGTCACCGCCGACCGCCGCACTCCACCCACCGTGCAAAGGAGATCTCGACGGTGTCGTCGAATGCCGTGAAGAACGCCTCATGCCTCCGACTACGGCAATCCCCTGCCTCGAGCTTGAGCAGAGTGGAGCTCTCGACGCCGAATGCCACACCGCAGATGTTGTCAAGGGAGAAGCGTCGGAGCACGTCCTGCAGGTCCAGGGCCGCGCTGGAGCCCGTAGCGGCGTCGAGGTGCGGGAGGAGGCGACAGTGAAGATGCTCTCGGAGCACCCGCCCCGAGAAGCGGCGGAGCGAGCGGAGAAGTAGTGGGAGGCGAGCTTGCGCTGGAGGCTCCAGAGGCGGCCGTCGGCGAGGAAGATGTCGCGCCGAAAGGTGTCGGGCGAAGGGGACATGGCGCACGCCCTGACGTAGTTGGGGAAGTTGGCGCCAGGAGGTGGTCGACGACCTTCAGGCTGGCGGTGGCGACGCCGCTGCCGAGGCCGAGCGGGCTGCGGACCTCGATGGTGGAGGCCGGGGACTCCTCGAGCTGGTCTGTGGCCCAGTCGAGGAAGCGGTGCAGGTTGTGGCCGAGCGACAAGGCGTTGCCGAGGACGGCAGCGCGTTGGGGGAGAAGAGGCCACGGTGAGGAGAAGAGGTTCCAGGGAGAGGGGGCAGTGGTGGAGGCAGAGGAGCGGTCGGCCGACCCCGACGAGGTGGAAGGAGGGGCGACATACGCTGGTGGAAGGAGCGCTGGCAGCCTCCATCGACCTCCTAGGGAAGAAGAGAGGCAGGAGAAGTGAAGAGAACGAGGAAAAGAGCTGACAAGTGGACCCCACATGTCAGTTAACTGTCAAACAGACGGTCAAACAATCATTTTTTTTACGTGCGGGTCCCAATTGTCAATATCACGATCAATATTAAAGCACTGGATGTTTTAACCAACTTAGTAATTATCTAAGAAAATTAAAAGCCGATAGTTTTTTGTAACCCTGACCTGTAAAGTAGTAGTTTTATGCTACTTACTCTTCTGGTAGGGGTCGGAAATGGATTATGGTCGCTGCTGTTTCCAAGGAATTAATAAGCCTACTAACGTGAACTTACACATGTGTCATTTTCTGTACACCCGGTCCAACCTTCAGAAAACGCGCCGTGACGGCCTCTCCAACGTGACAGCATGGCTGGACGGGAATCCTTTGTCAATGACGGAGGATGGCGGCGCAGCCGGCACGTTGAATGATCCTTTCGTTTCTGAGAGCGGCTAAATGGCTCCGAGAGCTCATCTGCTCTTGTGCATGAACAGTAAAAAGATCAAGAAATTTTGAATATTTTGTCCATGAAAGATGTGTTAGTGCGTGAGGTTCATACGAAATTTTAGTCCATTTGTACATCTAAGCAGCTCTTAGAAAAAAAACACAATTGAGGTATGTGAAAAAGTTTACTGTTCATGTACCCAAATACGATGAAATTTGGAGCAGACCTCACGCACTAAAATATCTTCCACACAGAAAAAAATCAGAATTTTATAAATTTAGTTTATATTTTTTTCAACCGGGGAGCCGAAATGGATATTCGTTTCTTTTGTCCATATACCCATGCTAAAAGTGATGTTCTGTGTGTTAAATTGAACGCGGTGTTGCTAAGTCGCTGCAGTTTGGTGTTATTTTGCTGTTGTTTCCCTACTTTTAGTTAGCTCTGTTTTTTTAGCTAATGGTAGTGCGTGAGGGCTGTCCCCTCCCCTGCAATTGCACAAGACCTGTTAGTAATGAAATCGGGAGATCAAGACACAGCTGTCATTTCAACAATCTCTAAATGCATCATACATACTACTCCCTCTGTTCAATAATCTACTGCGTATAGATTTTTTATCTTGGCAGTACATCCATATGCACTGCATTATGGAACCGAGGGAGTACAACTAACTCGCTTCCAACGTGTAACCAGCCTCAGACTATCTTGGCTGACAGCGAAGCTATGTCGTCCACGCATTCGTAGAGGTCTTTCTTCATCTCGGCAGTCGACTGTTCCACAAACTCCTTGTACTCCGCGATTGAATCGATGAGCTTAAGCAGCTCCCTCGCGCACATCTGGGTTTCTTCGTCGGTCTCCCTCAATGCGGTCTGGAGACCCTCTTCCGAGTTCTGCCAAGTCACAGCAATGATGCAAACAATTTATCTGATGGTGGTACGTGTGCCATGCATGCTACCGGAACAGAGCAAATTTAAAAGACCATGTTACCTTCAAAAACTCTTCTGCCTCCTTCTCAACGGTGCTCATGTGATGTTCCTTTTTCTCTAGCTCGTCTTTCAATTTTCTAGCATCGGCTGCGCAGCGTGAAACGTGACTTTGGATTTCACGATCCAGTGAATCCAGCTGAGCAGTCATCTGGGAGCAGAAACCACTATGTAAATGAAATATAACTACTAGTACCGGTGATGCCTTTCAGGGCATGTGCAGTAGTTGAGAAGGCAACCTTCTCTTAAGCTTCCATGTCATTTAAAAATGATAATTCAAACGTGTTAGACAACGGATTATCTAGATGTATTTTAGTTCTAGATACATTCATTTCTCCGACAAGTATTTCCGAACGGAGGGAGTAGCAAGTAATATCTGCATGCCCCTAAAATTATGTAGTGATAAGTGATAACTAAATAAGACCAAGATATGGCATCTGACTCCATCGATAAAAACATCTTAAGCACTAAGAGAACATCTCTTAGTTAAGAGAAGCTGAGAGAAGGCACACCCTTCTTTTCACTTCTCTTCCAACTCAGCAATTATCCTACGTGGCAGGGCCATTACCAAGAGAAGACTGACATCACCCCCATTATACATGCCCCTAGGACACTGGTTCTCTAGCAGTTGGAGCAGATGAGAAATAAAACAAACTGCAGTACCAGCAATGTAACAAGTTTTCTACCATAAAATGCAGGTCATCAGAACGTTGTAACCAATCAGTATCTCCATTCAGGAATATAAGTAACTCATCTCTAACTTTGACAACTGATGTTTATAATTTGGATTGGCAGAGTGAAAACAGCATGATTAGATTTGCCTTTACTAAAATTATAATCTTATGACTCTTTGCTAACTTATTCATATGAAAACCAACAGCCAAAAATGCACACTAGAGACCATGTCAAAAGTCAAAACACAAAATAACATGTATTGTTGAACTGAGGGAATATAAGACAAGTAAGCCATTGGCCAGTGTTGACTTGAGATTTTAAATAAAAAAGAGTTCACTTCAGTACTTTTTCCATGATGCACAGCACATAACTAATAAGCCAACTATTTTCTACGCTGTAATGAGTACTAAATTCATGACATTTATAAACTAATGGACGAATTTTATCAACCCATAGTACAGAATCTTCATTTTGCCAGGATTGTAAACAAGTTTCACATTATACAGAAAGAATTTCCACTTTGATGCATGAGTTTAAAAAGTCAATCATGAACATACTAAGAGTTAAAATGGACTTCAGGTATTTGTTTTACTTTTTCATGCTGTGATGTATCATTTATAGTATAAGGTGACTGACCTCATTATGTTTAGCTTGTAGAACAGAAACATGACTCCTTTTCTCCTCCAGCATTTTCGCAATTCCTTGCAACTGCTTTTGTAGATCAATTGACTCATCATGCTTTGAGATAATTAGCCGTTTAGTCTCATTAGCAAGAGCCTTGAGCGCGGGCTTCAGGGTGGTTTTGTAGGTGGTACCAAGGATCTCAGCCGGGGAGGATCCTTTTGCATTTACCTCGAACTGGAAATCAATACTGGGTTTCAACCTGCAAAATGGCACAACAGTACAGTAAGGCAACAAGCTCTACATATAAATTGACGAAAAAGAACTCAAAGAATAAACAACAAAACCACAATAAAATGATACTCTATCTTTCTGAGATTTTGATCTTTGTTTGCTTCAGTCTGCCACTAACTAAGCACTGAGGGACAATACTTAAGAATACTGTGTTACACAAAATCTGTCCCGGCGATGTTTTCTTTTAATTGGAAGATGTTAGCATAGCCCTTAATTTTTATATTTCTCAATTATGAAGAATGCTATGATGCGAAACATATTAGAAGCTCTTTGTAAAGATGTATGTATCATAGCAATAACAAATTAATATATAAACATATATTACATTGTAGCAAACTAGCAATAGAGGAGCACTATGAATGAATTATAACTATGTTTGCCTAAACATGTGTCTATCACCCAAAAGAAAGCTAAATTATCACATAGAACAAAAATAGTTACAACCTTGCTGGAATGCTTTCACACATGAAGTCGCCGATTTGCAACATGATACTATGTTCAACAGAAGAACTAAAGAAATTATGATCAGGAAGAGTGGGTGAAGGGATTACAGAGTTAAGCTACATAAACAATTGGAGGGAAAATGGGGGACAAAGTAAAACAAGGGCAAAAAACATATCATGTCCTACAACTTTCCCGCACTTTCTGATGGGTAACACTGCAAAGTTGGAACCGTCTCTATTCAGCTAATGTAAACTACTAGAGGACTGCCTCATGCACACCCTTATTCATTGTCTCAATCAGAAGTCTATGTACGCCCAGATCTTAAGAACAAACGACTGATAGTATAATTATTGGTTTTGAACAGAAAGCAGTTTACTTAATCTAACCTGACATCTCAATGATAGTCCACGAAAAAATAAGGCTTTCCCCTAAGCAGGCTTAGCTATATAATTGCACACACAGCAGATTAGCAGAGTGTACTCTAAACCATTAAGGAAACAAGCAGTAAAACAAGTTAAGAATGACAAACAACAAGAAAGGTAAAAGGTAACATACAAAAGACATGAGACAAATTGCACAATCAAGAGAGTACTATCGCAAGTTAAAGCACAATCTTGTAAACTGCATGACTGCATATCCTAAACAAAGCAAAAGATCATACAAAAAGAATTCTGAGATTAAGTAATTGGAGTGCTCAGGTATGAACAAAATTAGTTGACTCTCCAAATGAACTAATATTTGAACTATGGAGGTTAAGAAGACTGAACATATTGAACTATGGAGCAACATTTCAGTATTACAACAGATAGATGCTTAGATAACATGGTTAATCAGTTAAGGTCAGTTTAAAGGTGCTTAGATAACAATCGAACCATTGGTGAAAGAATAAAACATTGAGAAAAAAAATCAAAGAATCAGGAGATCCAATGTTCTTTAGGGAATTCATACTTCCTGAGGGACTGGTTGCACAGCTCGGCAAGGCCCTCGATCTCCTCGAGCTTGCTGACAAGTGCAGCTTCAAGTTCCCACCCCTTCTCCTCCAGTACAGCATTTGCATTCTCCAACTTGGCAATATCATGCTCCACCGCTTGCATCTCCCTAGCCATCCTATCGACGTCCCTGACATTGACCACCTGCGTCTCCACCTGTTTCAGCAGCTCCTCATTCTCGGCCATCGTCTGCTGGCAATTCATCACCTTGGCCTCCAGCTCCTTCTCCTTCTCCACCAAGGCATCTTCCTTCTCCTTGATCTTGGTGGACCAGCTCTTCACCACCGCCTCGAACTTCTGAACATCGGCAGTAAATGCATCCTTCTTCTCCTCCAGGGCCTTGAGGCGAGAGGGCGCGGACATTTGCTTGCTCCGCTTGGCCTCGAGATCCTGAACCTCCTTCTCCAGGTCCTGAATGGCCACTCCCAACGCACCGACTTGGGCGCGGGCCTTGGAGTGGTAGTCGTCGTCGAGGGCGGCGACGGCGTCATCCTCGCCAGTGAGGAACAGGTAGTAGCTCTCGGTGATGTAGGTCATGAGGTCAGTGGAGGGGGGAGGGGACGCGGCGAGGCCGTCGGTGGCGCGGCAGAGGAGGGTGAGCCAGTAGAGGACGGAGAGGAGCGGCGGCCAGGAGTGCGGGGTGCCGGGGGCCTTGAGGGCGGATCTGGTGACCTTGTAGGGGCACCCGAGGGAGCGGAGGAGGGCGAGGAGGTCGTCCTCCCAGGCGGCGGCCTTGAGGGGGTAGCGGAGGCGGTCGGCGAGGTGGTGGAAGGCGGCGACGATGTCCTTGGCGGGCGGGAGGGGCGGGCGGAGGTGGATGGCGGCGGGGGCGAGGTAGGCGTTGACGGCGCGGAGGGCGGCGGCCTGAGAGGCGCGGTCGGAGAGGCTGGTGATGGGGGCGGCGTGGGAGGGCGCCGTGCCCATGGAGGAGCAGACGCTGAAGGCGTCGGAGTCGCGGCGGGAGAAGGCGTGGTCGAGGTTCCGCGGGTAGAGCGGCTGGTCCGTCAACGGGGTGCGGTCGACGGCCGCCGACGAGGAGGGGGCCTTCGGGTGCCGCCCGCCGCCGCCGCCGCCGCCGCCGCGCCCGCGCCGCATTTCCGTCGCCGGGGCTGGGGTAGGGGTTTGGCCTGGAAAATTCCGGGGTTTCGATTTGATTTTGGGACCAAGTGGAGAAAAATGCAGAATGCTATGCGGTTTTGGGATGGGAGGCCCTGGGCTGGGCTTTTAGATGGGCCACGTGGCCGAACTCGGGAACGAGGTTGGGCCGTTAGGCCCGTTAGGCCGGCCAGTTACTGTCCAGGTCGGACGTCAACTCGGCTTCCAACCATCGCTTCCCATATATACACGCGACCAGCCTCTCGTACCTGCCAAAAGGGAGTTGAGGTCGCCAGCCAGCAGTCCGCCATGGACACGGACGACCTCCAGGCGGTGCTGGAGAGGATGCTGCAGCTGCGGCTGGACTGCCCGCCGGACGGCGACGGGGTCACCGCTCCTCAGGACGCCCCGGCGCAGCCCGCCGCCGCGGACGACGACCATGCAGTAGTAAAACAATTTGCGGCTGAATGGACGGAGGTCCTGGTGGGCGAGATGGCGAGCGCCGCCTCCATGGACGACGCCCGGCGCCGCGCCGCGAAGATCCTCGAGGCCTTCGGGGGCGCCGTCTGCACTCGCGCCGCGCATGTCGTCGCCGACAAGGACCGGGAGCTGGGAAACATCCGGCGGCAGAACACCATCCTGAAGAAGGCGGTGCTGCTCCAGCACCGGCAGCACGTGGAGGACGAGGCGAAGGGCAGGGAGCTCGAGGGCCAGGTCGCCCAGCACCGGGAGCAGGTCCGGCAGCTCGAGGCGGACAAGTATGTGCTGTCCATGCACCTCAGGAACGCGGGCGGCGGGGCGTCCATGCCGGGGAACTTCAACCCGGAGGTTTTCTGAGCAACCAAAGGCGGACGCTGGTCTACCCAAGCGATTATTGGCTGGTCGACTTGCATAGCATGATGACATATCATTACCCTGTTCAAGTCTGATCCTGTTTTGTCTTGTATCTAACATTGATACTACCTCTGTCCGGGTTTAGAAGGCCTGCTGGTCACGAAGCCCCGTCCGAAAATATTAGGCCGCTCGAGCTAAGCATGCACCAATGACCAGTGTTTTCCTTCGCCTAATCCTAGGCTGCACACCTTGTTTCCTGTGCGTACTGATGAGGTTTGCATGCAAGCCAATGCATGCATGTCGTTGCCTGTAACTGGCCGCGCATGCTGTGCCTCGTTTCCTGGGCGTGCAGTTAATCCTTGCATGCAAGCGTTGGGTTAGGGAGCTACAATCTCATTATTTTTCGTTTACCCTGGGCTGGACTGAAGCCGGCTGATTGGCTAGTTTGAGCTCTAACTTTCACACACATCTTTTCAGCAATGCCTTGGTCCTGCCAAAGTAGTTTTTGGGTCTAATAAACCCGGACGGAGGTAGTAATTAGTACTCTCTCCGTCCCATAATGTAAGACGTTTTTTAACACTAATGTAGTGTTAAAAAACGTCTTACATTATGGGACGGAGAGAGTAGCTTACTTTGATTTATTTATATATCTATTTTTGTGTGTGTGGACACACTCGCCTCGTAACTACTCCTCTCGTCCCAAAATATGTTAACGCTTTTTATACTTCTACGGAGGGAGTAGATAAGAGCTTAGATAAAATTGCACGCACAAACTTGATATGTCCTATTTCGAGTCAGCACATCATACCTTCTGAGTACATACAGTATGAAATCTACAACGCACATTGCACGCACAACATCTAAGTATCTGCAAAACATGATTGTCTATCACCCTCCTTTGTTCGTATAAAGAGAAGGAAAAGGCGTACCCAACAGGAGTACATGAGGACGTCTGAAAATGTTCGGCAGTCCATCACGTCGGACACATCCATTTGGCCCACTTTATCTCATTCTTTATTCTTTCTTTCTTTTTCTTTTTTCATCCCCATCAAACATAATACATTTGATCAGATAATTTGAG
The DNA here is from genome assembly GCA_021605145.1 of Aegilops bicornis. NCBI lineage: Eukaryota > Viridiplantae > Streptophyta > Magnoliopsida > Poales > Poaceae > Aegilops > Aegilops bicornis. The sequence continues at coordinate 756,843,891 of CM038673.1, read as the reverse complement.
GGATACAGTTGTGTGCATAAACAATGAGGGTTCAAAGCGGACACGCTCGTGGATATATAGGGGGGCGAAATTAGATTAAAGTCTGGAAAGTCTAGATTCCAGTTAATCTCACTACGCTATTGGTTAGGGCATCTCCACTAGGCTCCCCAGGAAGCCCCCAGGAGCATTTTTTTCAGCGCCGGCAGTAAAAAACGGTCCCAGTCACGCCCCCACGGGCTCGTTTTTCGCCGGTATTAGCTAAAACTACGGCCGGCGCTGGCAAGAGAAACCCACAAAGCTGGGGGCCAGCCGGGGGCGTCGGCACTACCTTTTGCATGCGAAAGCCCCACACGTCGGCCTCTGTCCCCACATCTCTCTCTCCCCTGTCGCTTTCTCCGCCCCACCTCCCCTCTCCCCGTCCACATTTCTCTCTCTCCCCGGCCAAGCCCTACGTCTTCTTTGTGCTCCCGCCTTGGCGTCGCCTCGCGCCCGCCGCCCGCGCCCGCCGGCCACCTGCGAGGCCCTCGAGCTACACCAGCGCCGCCACCATGCCCGGCTGCGTCTGCGCCCACCTTGAGGCAGCGCGACGGCGTGAGGCACCTTGACGGCGGACTCCAGGGCGTTCTATGGGCGCGGGGCGTATAGCCTTGAGGCAGCGACGGGGCGAGGAGGCAAACAGCCTGGCGGAGGCAGGTAGACTGGTGGCGGTGGCGGCGCTTCTTCTGCCGGTGGTCGTCTTTGCTATCGCGGTGTCGGCGTCATGGCGCCACGCCTTGATGCGGGAAGGCGACCTTGCCGCGTTGTGAGGGTTCTCGGCCGGTCTTGATGCTCTGGTGGATGGATGGCCGGCCGTCGTTGATGACGATGAGGACGGCTGCTGTGCGTGGCCAGGCGTGGTCTGCGGCCGCGCGGGCGTCGTCGGGGTGGTGCTGCCCTCGCTTGCCGGGCTGACGATGCTCCGCGTGCTCAACCTCTCCGGCAACATGTTGCGGGGCACGCTCCCGCCCGGCCTCCTCCGGCTGCGCCGCCTCGAGGTGCTCGACGTCAGCTCCAACACGCTGGCCGGCGCGATCGGGCCCAAGCTCGAGCTCCCGGCGGCGCGCATGTTCAACGTGTCGTACAACGCGTTCAACGGCGGACACCCGGTGCTCCCCGGCGCCGTGAACCTCACGGTGTCACGACCCGTCCGACAGCAACGGCTTCGAGGCCCGTGGACGCGCGGCGGTCTCTGGCGTCCTCGCCTCGCCGGCGCGCGTCGCCGGAGCCGTCCTCACGCGGTGCCTCGGCGACGCCGTCGTCCGGAAGGAGCGGGATCTGGCGGCAGTCTAC